>OX463758.1:61491638-62091638 GCA_949824845.1 Rhingia rostrata | reverse complement strand
AATTGGTCCTAAAACAGAGCCTTAGGGTACTCCCAAGTATAAGAACTTAATATCACTTCTAACCCCATCTATCTTTATACTATTTCCTGGATACGACTTGAACCAATTCATAATAAAACATCAAAAACCAGCACTCTCTAATTTTTTGAACAACATATTATGGTTGTCTATATCGAAAGCATTGATGATGTCAATAAATAATCGAGCCGTGCGCTTTTTTCCATCAAGGTTTCACATTTTAAGAGAGCAAAAATGAACAGAAAAGAAAAGTTTCCACGTATATTATGAGTTGAAATAAATCGACAATTACGATTAATTGACCTCATAAAAAAATCCTCAAAACTTTAAAACATTGTAGTCGATTTCCTTATTTGAAAACCAAAATAGAAGAAGATTGAAAAAACTTTTTTGTTTTCGAAATAAACTAATTTATTCTTCAGAAATTTTTCGAAATTTTTACTGAAAACAGGAAGAAGCGGACTTGTGCTGTAGTTACTAATTTCATAATGTGAACCTTTTTTTAAATAAATACAACATCAGCGCATTTTATTGCTGCCGGAAATATACCCTCGAATATGCTTCTGTTGAAAATACCAGCCAACATGTCCACTATGAAGCAAGCAACGTTTTACCATCATATTTTAAATACCTTCAACACCACATGAAGTAGATTTATTTGGGGTACCAATGACTTTTAATATCTCAAAGGGAGTTATAGGCCTGTAAAACAATTCTTCGCAACTGCTCAGAACCTCCAGAATAAAGAAGTTGGGATCCTATGAATTAGGCACAGATTACCTACTTACTTAAGTGGCGCTTCGGTCAGGAATGAACCTGGGCCTCAACCTTTCCAATTAACCCGGTCCATAGCTAACTGCTTCCAGTTTCGCACTCGAAGTTGGTTGAGGTCGATTTCTACTTATGCGCGCCACTTAAGGCGAGGCCTTCATCTACTGCGTCCGACGTCTGGCTGGGAACCGAAGACTCTGCGAGCCGGAGTATTTGTGTCCATTCGTTCTACATGTCCTAGCCATCTTAAACGTCCAATGCTGAGTTTTTCGACTAGTGGCATGTCGCTGTAGAGCTCGTATAGTTCTTGGTTCAATCTTCATTTCCATAGCCCATCAACGCTAACAGGACCTAAGATTTTTCAAAGAGTTTTCCACTCGAATCGACCAAGTATTTCTTCATCCGCTTAGGATACGGTCCATGCTTCAGAGTGGTAGAACAGGACTGGGATAGTTTGGGTATTATATAGAATCTCCTTGGTAGTTCGAGTGAGGGCTTTACTACTAAATTGCCTTCTAAACCCGAAAGTAAAGTGGTTAGCAAGAGCAATCCTTCGTTTGATTTCTGACGAGATGTTGTTGTCAGAGTTATTAGCAGAGCTGAGGTAGAAAAAGTCCCGTACTACCTCAAAGTTATCTCTGTCGATGGTGACGTTCGGTCCAATTCTTCAATGTTGTGTGTGTTTTCGTGTTGGTAGCGTATACTTAGTCTTACCCTCATTTACTGTTTAACCAATTTTTGCAGCTTCCTTCTCTATACTAGAAAACGTGGCTATGACATCACGTTGAGTCCTGCCAATGATTTCAATATCGTCAGCGTATGCTAGTAGTTGCAACGATTTTTTGAAAATTGTGTCCCGTACTACCTCAAAGTTATCTCTGTCGATGGTGACGTTCGGTCCAATTCTTCAATGTTGTGTGTGTTTTCGTGTTGGTAGCGTATACTTAGTCTTACCCTCATTTACTGTTTAACCAATGTTTGCAGCTTCCTTCTCTATACTAGAAAGCGTGGCTATGACATCACGTCATGCCAATGATTTCAATATCGTCTGCGTATGCTAGTAGTTGCACCGATTTTTTGAAAATTGTGCCTCTGATGTTGGCTCGGAAGTCCTTTCAAGAATCAAATTGAAGAAGTCATGACATTGCATCGCCTTGTCTTGGTATCGAATGTGTCGGTGAGGTCGTTTCCGACTCTGATGGAGCAACGAGAATTCTCCATCGCCATCCTACACAACCGAAAGAGTTTGGGCGGTATACCAAAACTAAACATAGTTTTGTGTATATGCACAGCTTAAAAAAAAAGGATAAATACGACATTTTTGTATTCAATATAATTCCTCGAATTTGTACCCAAAATTTGAACACTTATCATGAAAACTTAATATTTTATCCACCTTAAATTGTTTCATCGTCTTTTCACAAAGAACAAACACAAAAGCCAGAAAGACTTATAACTCGCCGAATTTTTTTTGTTGCCATTATTGGGTTTATAGATTAGTTCTATACAAAATCTGATTTGACCATTAATAGAGACTTAAAATCAAAAGGTTAGCTAGAGTGACCATAGAGTCCAACCTCCGCTTAAACCATCCGCATCTAGCTACTCTTAAACATCGTCTTTGACTGCCACCAAAAATGTTTTAACTGAATATAAATAATAAACGTCAATATTAAATGCAAGAAATTTATTTTTTTAAACGTCAAATCTACATTTGTTACACGACTTAATAGGCGCTTAGATAGAGTTGAAAATACCAGCGAAGTACAAGCCAAGTTGTTCAACACACCAAAGAGAGTCCAAATTCAAGACCTCATTAAGTGAGCGTTGTTTAAAAAGCACAGATGTTTTTTTTTTGTAAACGATGACTTTATCTCATGTAAAAATTTCTAGTTTAAGAGACTTGCGCAGTTGACTGTCAAAGTGAACTGGTTTACGCTGTAAAATACTGCAATTTATACAAACATTCTGTCAATAAGAACCCCAATAAGTGGTCGTAATTTAAAGAAAAATTCAAAAATATTTAGACCTTAGGAACTTTTCAAAGATCAAAATATGCACTTGGAAATTCCCATTACTTTTATTCGTTATTTTTAAATCAACTCTACTCTGAGTCTGAGTAAGCAACTTAATCAATTAATTCTTATTCTTGTCCCCTGACAGGTAAGCTAGTTGTAGTATACAGACTTGTGCCAGCACCGAGATTCCCTGTTCAACTATCAAAATGCATGTCATATCTCATTGTTTGCTTCTTAATTACTTAATTGTCATGCAAGCTACAAAGCTATTAGTCAAATGGACGACGGCATTTTGAATCGCTATTGGCACTTGAGTTTGCAATAGGATGTTGCTTGACATCACGATATTTGGGGTGTAAGTTAATGAAAACAATTATTATGGGGTACCTAGTATTTCAAAAGAAAGACGTTTAAAATGTACTGACGCTGCATGCTAATAAGGAACCTATTCAAACAATCTCAGGTCTCTAAATAGACCACCATTCAATAATAGAACTGAGAGAGAAAACTCGTCGCAATTTGTGACATATCTAGTACTGACGATCACAAAATTCAGCTGTAGGTTATATGAGCGGTTGACGCTCAGGTGAGGTCTCAAGCACCCTAGGCATTCTCTGTATGCCACAGGTCATGGTTTGTAGTAGAGTCAGAAATGTACTATGGACAACAGCATGATCACACCCTAATATTTATATGAAATTTTCTGTCTGATCTTAAGATCGGAATATTTTGTTTGTACTAGAGCATTCATTATGCAGGTACACACCACGAACAGGGATATTGTCAAGTGCTCAAATCTATCCACTCACTTTTGACGTCTATGATAAAACTGATATTGACAAATGAAAGGTTATATGATCGCAAGGACACTTAAGATCACTGATCTTAAGTTTCCAATTTTCCACAACTATGGCTCATAAATTCGATTTGCGGAACTGTCTTGTAAGTGCTGAGTAAAGCATTTTCTTTAGGTTGAATTGATATTGACAAATGAAAGTTTATATGATCACAAGGACACTTAAGATCAGTGATCTTAAGTTTCCAATTTTCCACACTATGGCTCATAAATTCGATTTGCGGAACTGTCTTGTAAGTGCTGAGTAAAGCGTTTTCTTTAGGTTGAATTGAACCAGGTTTTCCTTTCCCAATTCTATAGTCATTTGTAGGTCTTCATTTATAGACATGTAATATAGAAATTTGTTCTCACCACAGCTAGTGAGCAGCAATAGCGATAATAAGCGTGTCGTTTGAGTTAGTCGCTATTAGAGTATTATCATCTGTTATTCTCAAAACATCATCAATGTACAGCAGAAAAAAATTGGGTGAACGAATTTATCCTTGAGGTACCCCAGCTTTTTTACACAATCTATATGAGAAAACAGCATCTACCTCTACTTGCATAGATATGTCTTTAAAAAAGTTTTCCATTTAGCCGCACAGTATTTGAGGAAGTCGGTATGCTGTCAAATGGGTTAGCAAACCCTTTTGCCAAAATAGATAGAAATTCTTTGATATATCCTGTAAAATAGTTCATGATTCTGAATGTTTTTCAATTGCAGAAGTGACGCTTTTGATTTTCATTCTCTTTGCATGTTCGGTACAGTATTTGAGGAAGTCCGTATACTGTCAAATGGGCTAGCAAACCCCTCTGCCAAAATTCATCGAAATACTTACATATATCCAGTAGAGAAGTTCCCGATTCTCAATGATATTAATTCGCAGATGTTGCCTTAGGGTCACTGCTGGTTTTTATTTTCATTCTCTTAGGATGTTAAGTACACTATTTGAGGAAGTCCGTATGCTGTGAAATGTGCTAGCAAACCCCTGTGCCGAAATCGATCGAAATTCTTGGATTCTTGTAAAATAGTTCCCGATTCCCAAAAGTTTCAATTGCAGATGTTGCTTTGTGGTCAGTGCTGCTTTTGATAGTACCTTAGGAAATCCGATAGGGTTTTGATCATTAATCAATCATATCCTGACCTTTTTCCAAACCTCGAAACGGTAGTTAATTAAAAACACAATAAGCGGTCAGCTGTTCACTGTTTTAATATCAAATAATCGTGTTTTGGTTGCCATAACTTGTTGTGGTAATATTAATTAAATTCATCATGTGGCCTTTAAGAAGGCGATCGGATCTTTTGTATGTTTATCCACGAGATGGCAAAGGTTGTCCTTGAAAATTTTGTATAGTCCTCGATTTTCATCCTTGACTAAGCCGGGCATACGCTCGATAAATGCGCTGGAGTTTCTCTCTTCACTACCTCCATGCAGTTGTGGCAGTTGGTGTTGTCGACATACGCAGTCATGCATGATCACTGATGGGTCAATGTCCTGAAATGATCTACACAGCATAGACATCATCATCGGTCTTAAAGAAGTCTGTTTAAATGGTACTTGTGATTGTCTTTGTTGGGGTTTGAATGCTGATCGCTCGTGAGCTTTAGAGACACAAGCGCAGCAAAGGTTTCAACAATCTCGTTTCTATCCATATAACTATAAACTGAAACCCGCATAAAATTGACTTTTTACCCACTCCAAGTTGGTTGAGGTCGGTTTCTACTTGAGCACGACACTTAAGGCGAGGGGTTTGTCTACAGCGTCCCATGTCTGGCTGGAAATCGAAGACTCTGCGAGCCGTAGTATTGGTGTCCATTCGTTCTGTATGTCCTAGCCATCATAAACGTCCAATGCGGAGTTTTTTAACCAGGAGCATGTCTCTGTACAGCTCTTATAGTTCATGGTAGAATCTTCGTCTCCATAGCTCGTCAACGCAAAAGTAGGGCTAACAGACCAGAAATCGTAAGCATATTCACGTCTTCCTGTCATTGGATTAAAAGAACCTGACTCTTCTCCTAGAGGGTGTACGAAACGTAATGAAAGTTATAGATCGACTCGACGGTATCTCAATGGCCTAGATGACTACCTGTGAAATGGAAATTGGACAAATACAGTCAAATACTTTTGAAAAGTATAAATTTTTGGCAGAGAAATTTACTCAGTTCATGAATTTTTGGTAAACTACCCAGGTAAGGGATCTGATGTACATCGTCTCATCAAAGAGCTGTGTGCATGAAGATCATCTTAGACTGTCTAGAAGATGCGTTAGGTAATTTTTCTAAAAAAAAATCTGGGTTCATCACCCACTGAAAAATATTTTTGTATACTCTGTCTAACCTGTCTAACAGTCATACTTACTGCAAATGTATAGAGCTCACTTGTATTTTCCCCCTGGAGTAAATCTATGCACTGTGAGAAGCATTTCCACACTTGACGAAGCAACCATATTCTTGAATGATCGCGGTGCTTTTTTAAAGTGAATATGATTGGAGACTCAAATATACATTAATGGAACATATGTTTCTTTTTAAGTGAAACTTCTTTTGGGACGGTGTGAATTGGATTTTATGAAACGCAAAAGTGTTACAAAAAAAAAGACAACTAAAAAAATTTATTGTAAATGTTTAAATGTATGAGAGAATAAATAAGCTCACACTCGATTTCTTTAATTCTTTCGAAATTTGTCTAAAAATTAACTAATTGTAAATTGTCTACTTTGCTGAGATACCACAGCCAAACAGAGGTTGATAAACCTAGGCAAAGGCTATTTCAACGATCAGAAAGTCAAAAAAGCCATTAAAAGCTATATCTCCACAAACCATTTTTAGCTAAGATCATGACCTCTTTGCATCTGCTCATAGCGTCCATTTCTAAAGTGCTAATTAAAATGTTTTTTGCTAAAATGTTATTTTTTTATTGACATCCCTCTAAGCAAGAAAATTCTCACTTTTCCTTCCACATAGCGTGTTAAAATGTTTCACTTAGAAAACCAGTGAGCCCAAGGTAATTCGATAACGAGTGTTAAGCTTGGAAAACATTCTAAAACTTCAACGAAGCTGAACAAATGAATCGGCATCAACGAAAAAAAAAAAATTAAAAGCATCTAAAGATAACAAATGCTTCGGTGGCGCGTTGAATTTTCTCCGTCTAGCGGTCTAATGATTCGCGAGTGAATTTTTTTTATAAAAAAAAATATAATGCAAGCCTGCATCTTTAGTTATATAAATCGTGTACACATTCATTTCACAGATACAACTGCTGAGGCTGCGGGGCTGCGGTTGCGTTCGGTGACGATGACGATAGAAAACGCATCGACCTAAATGCAGTGCGGTTGCGAATGCGTGTTTGTTTTATTTTATTTGATTTTTTTTTTTATTATTCTAGTGACATACTTGTTTGTCACACTGACTTTGTCTGCTATTACAAGTTGTATTGTCGGAATTCCATAGAGAGAAACAGAAAATAAGTCGCGTTGAGAGAAGGTCTTTCACTCGACGAATATGTGTAGAGTGCAAGAAATGACCGATGGTTAAGCGATCAGCAATTAGATGTTAGATAGATAGATGTATCTTTATTTGTAGAGACATGTGAAGTAGAAAATTACTTTGTTTCCAGGTACAGGAAATCCATAATTGCATAGAGAAATTATAGATAAAGAAATCGAAAATCTTTAATGGACGGATACCAGGGTGACCTATTCATGCAAACTCATGGGTATGAGTATAACTATAAAAAAAACAAGCACTTTCAAGCAATTTATAATGGGCTTGAGAATTTCATGAGGCGAATACAGGCGTTTTTTTGCAAGTTAATGTATTGGAAAATATCGTCACAAGGCGTTGCAAATGGTATAGGTGTTACGCTTTAGTGATGCCTAATGTGCTATTAATTTGTTAGATCCTGTGACCCGTTTCGAGGGGCATAGAGTCTTAACAACTTCAGGGTGGAATCATGATTGTATCTACGTAATGTCAAGTGATATCGATTAGTCATCAGTGGACCTCTTTGTCTTAACATGGGCGTCATGTCTGACTGTTGTGTTAGACTAGTGGGAGAATCTAAAACGA
The DNA here is from genome assembly GCA_949824845.1 of Rhingia rostrata. Lineage (NCBI taxonomy): Eukaryota > Metazoa > Arthropoda > Insecta > Diptera > Syrphidae > Rhingia > Rhingia rostrata. The sequence continues at coordinate 62,083,927 of OX463758.1, read as the reverse complement.
TCAATACAATGAAGCAGAAATATAATGAGTGATGAAATTGAGCCTTGTGGCACCCCAGCGTTTTGATAACACTATGCTGAATCGACTTTCATCTATGCGAATGATCTGTGCTTTGGAAAACTTTCCATCAAGTCGGGAAGTTTGTATGTGTGTTCTTTATGTACATAATAAAGTTTGGCTGAGATCGCAGCTTTTATCTAGCAAAGAAGATAGAAAACTCAGATATGCATCAGGTTAATTAACAATCACAACAAAGACATCTAAATAGACTTTTGAGTGTTGTGGAGGAATTGAAAATGATCATAACTATGAAGCAGAAAAAGAGTTAATAGTCGAATGGAGCATTGAGGTACTCCAGCGTGAATATATGGCATTCACATGTATCTAACAGATTTAAGCGTGACTATGCCTGTAGTTTTTTTTTAGTTGATTTGTATGGTGTTAACAATGTCTAAGTCAAATCTTGATTTAATCAATGAAATGTCAAGTGCTACCGAATCAACCCCAGGTAATCTGCGTCGATCGTGCGCTTGGCCAATCGTTATAAAGTGGTTCTGGACTAGAACTATCTACTTGAATTTGGTATTAAGGGGATTCCGAAATCCTGAGACCTGCTGGCACAAAACGCATTTATAAAACTGTCAAGTTGATAGCTGGTGCAAGTCGCTTTAGTGGACAAATTTAAAACTCAGTCAATCTAGTCAGATGGTCCATCTGTCCTTCAAAAATTCATCATGTTTTTAACCAAATTGTTCAAATTCGGTATATAGCTGCGACTGCCACGCCCACTTCCGGAAAACTTGCATAATTAAATTTCAAAACGTAAATCAAGACAATGGCGTTACTCGAAGTTAAGCCACATCCAATTTTGCTCGAGATGAATTCTATAAGTTTGACTTTAGGTTCGTGGGACCTTTGGCTGTCTTACCTTGCCCTACTTATGTAGAGAACTCCTACTGTCTAATCATTGTGTACAGTATTCAAAATCATGCTTCGTGTGAGAGAGAGGGACGCACAAGTTCGATGTTCGATGATTGCGCGATGGTCCGAAAACAGGCAGCATATGTTTTCTACCATTTTGGACCAAATGAGGTATCCATTGCTTTCATAAGCCGCCTATATTACATTTAGAGCTCTTTACAGCGATGTTTGACATTCCCTTGTTAAAAGCAGTGTGAGTCTTGGCCTCAACCGTCATTCCTCGCAATTTACCTCGACCCTTGTTAATTAGCTAGCTAAGTTTTTGCACACTTTTAGGTGCATGAGTTCATCGTCTGTAATAAAAAGCAAAGGACTAAAACCGCTTCCCTGGTGTTCACCGCTTTTATTGAAATCTTTTCTGTGATTTTCATAAGACTTCATATGAATTATTGCCTTTATATCTCCGGTCATAAATAAGGTTTCAGAAACTTTCCCTGGACTTAGCGACACATATATCATATCTCTTATTACCATCTCATGTTTTTTTTACGATACAAAGGCTAAAATCATAGCAGACAATACCAAGCATACTTGCCTAGGATGTGCCTAGGGTACCATGCTGATAAATATTAGCGCGTTAGGTCTATTGAAGTTGTGCGTGAAGTTGTCTTATTAGAGACCAAATTAATCAGGAGATTTTGCTAGAGTCGTCACCATCGATGAGAGAATTTCGAGAAGTTTTTTTTTTTTCATTTCAGTGATGGTTTTTAACCAAGCGACAACCTGGCAGCTACGAATAGCTACGACTTCAGCTCGGAAGATGCTGAAGTCTTCTTAACCGAAACCTCAACTCCTTTATTTATTTTTTATTCATCTGTGAATATAGTTAGATGAAAATTCGCAGATTGAAACCCGATATTTATTTTTAACAGTGGCTTCCGGAATGGATTATTAGAATTTTAGTTTCAAGGCCGTTGAGGTCAATACATGCCCGTTTATGAATGTGTTTTTTTGTTGTATTAGAGCCTTGAAATGAAGCACATAATTCGCTTTCCATTGAAGATTAATTGACGACCTCAGCGCAGAGTTGATGGGTAATTTTCTACCATTGATGTGAATCGGTAGGTCTTAGGGGCGAGCTGTCTAGATGGATGAACTGCCATGCAGAAATCTGTGGTCGATTACAAGTGATAACGATAACTAAATGATATTCACAGGCTCTCTTCTCCCAATGGTCTGAAAAAATCACCTGAGTAGCATAAACTATCGCCAAAGGTTTATTTTAACTCAGCTAATCAGACTCACCATGAAAATGTTGGGATCACCATCGTGCAAGAAGTACATAAATGGTTCTGAGAACAAATCTATACCCTTAGTCCTACTGAAACTGTTGCAGCAAGAATTCATTTTTGTTGTTGATGTGATGATGGAGATGCACTTATGAAATCATGTAACTTACTGATTTTTTCTAGTTCCTTGATGCTGGTCTTATTCTCCAGTGGAGGCCATCATACATTCATACCGACAAAAATCGGTCAGATAACTGCCAAAAATATCCCTTGCTAAGTTTCTAAGGAACCAAAGGGCATGTATCTATTCGTAGGTTTACTGCCCAAATTAGGCTGTTAAGTTCGTTTTGTAAGCATTTCATGTAAACTACATTTCTAGAAATATCCAGAGACTTTTGGCTTCCACGGAGAATTTTAGAAGGGGGCGAATGAGCTGAGGTAGAATGTCTATAAAAATGTGGGTTTTTTGTAGTGAAACTTCTTTTGGGACGGTGTGAGTGGGATTTTATGAAACGAAAACGTGTAACGGACAAGAGACAACTATAAATGTATTTATACGGTTTAGGCTGTGGCGAATCAGATACGATGCGTTTCTATATAGATTTCCCATCGTTTGTATCCAATTTGTTATGTGGTTTCCAGCTTCCCCACTCTACATCGTGTGAAGAAAAACCGCTCTTAATGTTAAGTTCACATATAGGCCACCATTTTTTGACCTTATTTTGCAGCTTTCTAAATGCGAATTGTGTTTTTAAAAGTATTTGTGGGTGCTTCCCACATCAGACATCATCTGGATGTACACAAAAACTTTACACCATGATTCACCCACTTTAAGAAATAAGATATTTATAACTAGGTCGCACAGAAAATGAGATATCACACCTTGAAAATGGGACTTCTTTCATGGTTCGTGTCTTAACTATCCAGAGGTATGATTGCTGTTTGGCTGATTTTAAATGATATATTCACCTCTGTTTCCAATTTTTTTCTATCATTTATTTGTTTGTTTATCGAATTCATTGTCATTGAAAATCTTATGATGAGTTTTTTAAACCCTTTTTTTTATTAAAGAGTGTTTGTGGGTTAATGAATTTTTGTTTCCACACGTTACCCGGTATATATTTGTTTGATCAAAGTATCTCAATGATTTCTGATAAAGTTATAGACTATAAATTATGTTTATTGATTTTTTTTTTAAAATACATCCTAACTATCCACATTTTGACTTTAACACCACAACAGACATAGATTCCACTGCAATCCACTTAAACAGCGCGTTTGCTTGAACAAATCGATGAACAATTTTACCTCAATTACATTCTGGCTTCGAAATGCACCTTAATCATTTGCAATTACACAAACTGCAACCTTCGTCAATAGCGATATAGCGACAGCAGTTTGTTTTCTGTATCCATGAATTGTTATTTTCTTAAAGGCTGAGTAAAAAAAAATTTTACTTTAAAACCCAGTGCTATAGTAGTAGCATGCCCTTATGGCAACACGCACCAAGTTAATAACGATCATTCGATTGCAATGCAAGTTAAATGTTTGAAAATTATATCTAGAGTTAACTTCAAAAAGTTGTACCAGTCTATATCAGTTCCGGGTTCAAGAGACATTATCATAATTATTTTTATACGAGCGTTGAATTTCGTATCATTATTCTTATTTTAAAAATTTTATGATTTCCAAAATATACGCGATTTGAATTCGATTTAATGTTAATGAGTGAATCAGCGGGTCGGTTGCGCATGCGCAGCAAATTTTAATTTATTTATTTTTTCTTTGGTTCGTGGTGTTTACGAATCTTAAAACAAACACAAAAAAAGTATAAAAAAGCGAAAGTGAAAGTGAAGTGGATGAAGTGCAACACAGAAAAGCATAATTTGCAATTGTGCTCGTAATTGTTTTTTTTAATGTGAATTATTATTTCTTTTAGGGAATTTAGTTTTTATTGTGAGTGTTTAAAAAAAATCAACATTTTGTTGATTTCTTTTTGTTCGAGGGAGATTTAGTTGATAAATTCAAACACAAACCACATATACACAAAATGCACGGCCAAAGGAGTAAACTTTGCACAAAGCTGTCCAGTACGTTTCTCAGAAAGTGGTGTAAGTATTATTTTTTTTATACAAAATAGATTTAATACAGAATAGATTTAAGTTCAAAATAAAGAAATATCTGCTATTAATGGACCATACAGCCGTCCTTAAAAGTTATAATATTTTGTTTATGTGTAGCTAGATTTTTAGAATAAAACTATAATAAGAACGAAAAATACCGGGCAAGTTCTTTTCGCATTCCAGAAAAATAAATACATCATAATAGGGACTACAAAAACAATGTGAAGTTTAAAAATAAAATAAAATCCCCCTACGCCATCACAAATTAAATCTTCACAATGGCCTTTAATAAAAACAAAAGAGGTCATCACTTGCATTTTCCTTAAGAAAACCTTTAGAGCTCAAACATTTCATTGATTTTTTTAACGTTATTAAAAAAAACCATTCCCCTAAAAAAATAAAGACGCTTTCAAAAAGTGGATGTGGACGACTAAAATTTATTTTTAAGACTTTTATAGAACAAAACAAAAGCAAAGATATAAAGGTTCAAAGAAATTCGAAAAAAATGCCTTGGGGCCACATGCACGAAAGTATTTATCCATCTATCCAGTGATAAGGACATGTAGAACGAATAGACACCAATACTCCTGCTCGCAGAGTCTTCGATTCCCAGCCAGAAGTAGAGAAATACCTAGTCTTAAGTGGCGCGCACAAGTCAAAACCCATCTCAATCAACTTGGAGTGCACAACTGGAGACAGTTAGCTAATGACCGGGCTAATTGGAGAGGGTTCAGGGTCCTTGCGGGCACTTAAGTCATTGTCCAGTGATAAGCCATCCAAAATTTACCACAAATTGACTTGGCAGTGAAGCCAATTCAAAAGTTGAATATATGCGTTCGTAAAAGTGGCCCTAAGAGATTTTTTCGAAATTTCCAAGAACTCATCCCAACTCTTCGTTAGAAACAGTTTCATTCTGTTAATCCCCCAAATAAGGTGACTCCAAGCCTTAATTAAAAATTGTTTTGGAAATAAAAATGAGACCGTGGCTTGAAACAAGTAATTGGTACACTGAAAGTAGCAAAATATAAATATTATTGGCACAACAGCCAACCCAGGGCAGAGCTTTCTCACAACAATTCATGTGTGCGTGTATATTTCTTGCACTATGGCGGCACCTCCTGTTTTATACCGAGTCCAAACGGCGAGTTTGATATAAGCTTATCTTGACAATTGATAGCACTCGGATGATTTGTGTGATCAACATGAGAGGAGGGCCAGTGAAAAATCATTTTAGGTGTTGCTATTGCTGGAAATCGAACCCAGACCTTCTGCGCGGCAGTTCATCGCACTAACCATCGCGCCATAGAGCCCCTCTGAAGGTAACTGAAAGTAACGATGTTAAATACAGGGTCCAGGCAGTTTATCAAAGTTCCTTATGTTTGGAAAATTTAAGACCGATCGTGATAGTGGACAGTGGGTTATCATTTTGGAACATCGACTAAATAATTCACTAGAAAGTGAAACGCAGCATATACCTTAAGATCACCAGTCTGAGAACTAGTGTAGAAACTTTCACAAGAACCGCATCAAAGTGCTGGCAGTGGAAATGTATAAAATAAAATTTTCAAACGTTGCCTCCGGTAACCCTAAAAAACTCTTGTGATGAATTAATAATTACAAACATCTCCTAAACCTACTTTTTTTTTGAGGTCCTCGTAAAACGGTTAATGCTACCATTTTTTTGTAGAACAGTTCAATATAAGCTTCTTTTTTTCTCTGGGTGGGGGTCTATCTCCCCTCGTTTGGGCGGGAGGGTCAATTTCATAAAAAAAAATACTGAAGGCTACAATCCGCTGTGCGGCTAGTTTAATTACCCTATCCCATCGCATCCATAAAATGAATAACCACGAAATGTGAGCTTTCTGGCTCTGAAATATAGAAAATTTCATTGTCAGACCATATTGTTCAGACAGTTTATCAAAATCTTTTATGGTTCAACAAAAAAACATCGTTTTTCGCCTGGTTATGCTGAGGTAGTGCATAGAAATGGTTTTTGTATGAAAACGCCTCCAAAAAGTGAGTCTGGGTTAAAATGAAATATGGAAGAAATGTTTAAATTTTACCGAAAAATGTTTTTTTAATGAAAACACCCCAAAAAGTAGGCGTGGCAAAATTTTTGGAAAAACTAAATATAGACATAAGGGTTTTCTACGTTTTTCTTAAACTACGGATTTCAAAAATGTGTACACTTATTCTGCTGGGAGCAACAATAAACACGTGTACTAAATTTCATCATTCTAGCTCAAAATTTAATCAAAAACTGAAAACAAGAGGATTTTATGACTTCTAGTTTTAGAGAAAATTTTAAATTCTTAAAACTACTTTTTTATATGATTTTTTTTTTGGTTGCTAAACTTCTATACTATCGTCAACGATAATTGTTTTAAAAATTAGGGAAGAGTACCCAGTACTTTCGTTGAGACGATCGAATGTCATAGAATTTCATATTACTTGCTGCAATGGGCCTAGTTAATTTCTTTGTTGAACTCCTCTCCACAAAATATGTCAAACCAATCGGGACGGAAAATCCTTTGAGAAACCATTGATTTCCTCATTTGCAACTAAGATCAGTAATCCAAGCCGATATTTACCGATCGTTCCCGATAATTGAGGCGATTTTGAAGTCAATCGCACGACGAACTAGGTGAACGATTTAAATACCTGAAAAGATCTTGGTGCATGCATAGATGTTAGACATTATTAAACAGCTGGGCCTTTGCTCACCAAAATGCCATATCTTAGTAATTTGACACATGCCAATCTCTTGGAAAGTAAAATTTTCATTTGGGTCCCATTCAAAAAAAAAATGGCGTAGACTCCTTGCTTTATCTTAGATATCCTGCACATCGTCACGCCTTTTGTGTGCGAGTCGTTTATTTTAAACAATTTTTTAATTATAACTACTTTGCGGTCGTTGGGTGAATCCAAACAAACATGAAACGAAAAGTGGAGACCAAAAGTCAAAAGTGGAGGCAGCTAGCAGCGGCAGGCAGACAACAAGCAAACAATTTTTTCAGCAAGAGAGAGAGCGAGAGCGTAAGCATGATAGAACACTTTGCATTGAATCCAAAGCGTGAACATCAAAAATTGGAGGAAAGGGTGGCAAGCGCGGTCAGAACAAATGTGCGACGAAGACGAAATGAACGGATTTTAACGCCAAAGCATTCTGGTGTGTTTTTTTTTTTGTCAGTGGAGACGAATTTTGTCAGCCCGTTGAAAGAATTTCCGAAGCGAAAGTAAGTTCCGATCGGAACTCAGTTTACCATCGAAGTATCCGTTGCGGAACAAAAAAAATGAAGGATACATTCGCGTACATTTTACAATCTGCCATAAATGTGAAAAGTGAGTGAAAAAAAAACATTTGAACACATTTTTCTTGTTTCATTCTCGTCGTTTTTTTCTAGAGCATAATTTTGTAGTTATACACAAAATAATTTTATTTAATATTTTACTAACAATTTTGGGGTGGTTTGAATTTATGTAGGAATTCCTCAACAATTTTTCGTGGCAGAACTTCCGAAAGAAATTTAACTCTTAGCTGTCAAAAAATTGTTGACTTAACGCATTAAGCCTTCGCGCGATCATGTGCGATGCATTTCGTCGGAGGATCCACTCGAAATTCAAATCCGAACGGATACCTCGGTACAAAATTCTCGGATATCGAATAAATCGGAGAAAATTTTGTTCCGCACGGATACCTCTTTAGGGGTGGTTATCTAGGTTTTTTGTGTCATTGTGTGTTGCTTTCAATGAGGTGTGATTGTGTGAAGCAATACAACTGCTTTGAGAAGATGGGATATTTGAGAACGTGTATGTGACGTTTGTATTGCCTCATGTGCAAGGTACCCATCGCTACTTTATTTTTAGTTTATTTCGTTCTTTCGATGAGGAAAGACTTCTGTGATTCGACGTCGATGCGTGAAGTTTCACTTTAACCTCGTAGCACTCTACGACCTCTTTTTTGTTTGTATATACCCTTTTGGAACTTTGACCATGAATACAATTAAATTGGATTCTTATTTTCATATCGGAACGTCTTATACAGAACCATCGTTCATAACACCTCATTGGCTACGGTTCATTCAAAACCGATTTGGCACCGATTTAAAAAAAAAACTTGTCTACATAACAATGGCGGAATGTATATCTTTCCATCCTTATGGGATTAATTTTAAACGTTCTCAAAAAAATCAACTAAAATAAATAACCGATGAATGGACATTTAGTTCAAGATATAGCTGTAGAAGTTTATTCTTCAGAAGTTTGATTGCAGCTTGACTGCAGAAAAACGCGGCCTCATCGCTTTTCGGTAGTTGCTATCAAACTTTTGGATAATTAACTTCTAAAACGACCACAGCTAAATCTCTTATCATTTTTCAATCACGCAATTGGAAGCTTACATAACGAAAGGGAAGAGAACGATTATAGATGGAATCTGTGGGATTCTTTAAGATTTGGATCTACCGCACCGTTGCGAATCTTGTATAGATTCTTAGAGTTCCGGAGTGTTACCAAGCAAAACTCACTTCGGGAAGTATCATAACCAATGTACCTAATGGAGATTTTAATTTACAACCATTGAGATGGTAAAACCAACGTCGTCGTTTGGGGCCAGGTGTGGTCCGTAAGATTTGTTTATTTCAAAATCTTCATCCATTTCCTGTTGTCAATCGAAAAAAAGACATAATTCACATCAGAAATGTTGTCATTTTAAACTCGTTTAAAACCCTGTTTAGGATACATTATGTTCGGCCTTATTATCATTTTTAGAAAAAAAAACCGGCTAAAATGACGACTTGATCAATAGCATATGGAAAATGATCATTGCAAGGTTATGTTTGATGATCTTAGTTCAGTTCGAAAGCCTATGTGTACGTATGGTCGTAAAATATACCCTCGTTGATATCAACTTTATAAAAGTTCAGGTCTTGAAGCTTCCATATCTGAGATCGGTAAACTTGAATCTATGTTAATCATCTATGATAACTGTAATCCTATTAGTCATCATATAAGTTTTTAACGAAAACAACATTTCCCAACACCATAGGGATCGTCAAAATATGAGCACAAAAAAAAACAAGACAACAGCCAGCTGTCACTTGGATGGTATTAAGTAAGTCTTTGTGAGGTAAAGATAGCAAACCTCTTAAACTTACGCAAAATGCATGTGAAATTATTATGTCACCCGCCATGTGAAAGGAAATCCAATCGCGTAGACATAAATTATAACGCAAAAGTATAAACACGCGTGATATGCTTACCGGGTGATTATGCAGATGAAGCTACAAATATAAACTAGCCAGCGGATTGTGGAACTTGTGTAACCTGAAAATCTGCATCAGTTTCTGGTTCAATAGGGGCGAAATGTTGACCTTCCAAAGCTCTCACATAGGTGTCCACGAAATTGTCTTCACAAACTCTGGCTCGGGGAGTTATTGGAGAGTACTTAACTTTTCCCCGAGTGTTTGAAATTGTAATTCAAGTTCGATCTTGAGAGAGGTTTTTGACTTTCAAGTCATGGTTAACTTGATAAGTAAACGGACTGAGAGAAGGTGCCTTTACCTATATATTTTCGACTTCATTGCCATCTTTTTCTATCAGATTAATGCTTTCTAAGAAGTCCATGCGAATTCCATGTGTCTTGGGACCACTTTTCTGCTGAAAAAAAAAACTATTTTTAGGTTCAACGAAAAAGCTTTCAAAAGGCTGCGCACTTGTCGGTTATATAAGGCAATTGCTTGCAATTTTTGCTAACACTTTGCGTTTCAAAGACAAATTTGTTGGTCATAAATAAAATTGCGATGGAGACAGCTAACAGCGGTATGTCAGACTGTTTGATGATATATACTATAGCCGTGATTTTTTCATCAAATTTTTTTTTTTTTGACACTGGAAGGTTGTTCACAAGAGGTTTCTTCTTTTTCTTCGCTTTTATGTTTGCGGATTTAATTGGCCGGTGTTTTATTTTTGTGCCTCATTGATGGGGAGGTATTTTGTTTATGGATCTTTGAAGTTGATTCAAGGTCATTACATAATTGCTTTTCCTAAGTAGCTAGCTAAATGGATTCGTAAGTTTTTTTTTAGAAACGACAGGTAATTATAATTTTTTTTTATTAACTCACCCTCATTTAGAGATCAGAGATAAATAAGCAATCACCTGTGATCTTGAGTGTACTTGTATGCGAAGCTCTATTCAACAGCAATAAAGCATTCAGTTGGAAGAGTCGGCTTTAAGTCAACGTGTTTTCAATGACCGATTTTGCGCTAAATGTACTTGAATTCTTTAGCGTCATCATCTTGAATTCGTTGTAAGCATTCGAAGATAAGTGGTCTATAAGTATCTAATATTCTCGGTTGTTCTGCTGACGATTTATTTCCTGACTAAATGGCAGAGCCGGACTATATTAGTGCTTATATTTTGAAGCCATTGATTTATTTATTTATTTAATCATCATCAGCGCTCATCATGACTGTATGTAAGGGCATGGAGCAAATTCCTTTTTGAGCTAGTAATGGGCAAATTGAAATCGATTAGATTTTATTATTATAAATCTGCATGAGACCATTATTTGACGATGGAAGTCCGTAGTTAGTACGCGAATGCATTGTGTAGAACAAACTACGAGTTCCGAAACCAAAGAACGGCACATTTATAGTGAGAAGGCTCATGACTTACGGAGAATCAATCCCACCGATGAGTATCCTATGGATGAAAATAGCTCTGGAGACAGTTCTTCTAACCTCTAAGAATTTTAAATTAATTAATTTGAATGTTGTTTGATAAGATGGCAAACTAATGGAGTTGAACCAAAGAAGTCCTCTAAGAGTAAATCTAAGAAATCTCTTTTGAATGGATTCAATTTTGAAAATTTGAAAGTTGTAGTATGGATACCAAACAATTGATGCATATTCTAAGATGGAACGAACAAATGATAGATCGGGTGTTTTTTTCTAGAGGTATAGAACATCGAATTGAAATATAACACAAGAAAATCATTTTAATGTCCATGAATTTGATTTTATTGGAAGGATTATTTTATGCCATTAATGGTTAAATATGTTTTTGGGAATGTTCTTTGAATAAGTCGATTGTGTGGATGGCATGTAGCGCCGTCTTGTTGGAACCACATCTCATCCACATTCATGTCATCCAATTCTGGAACAAAAAAGTCGATTATCATGGCTCTATACCGGTCTCCATTAACGGTAACTGACTCTCCAGCATCATTTCGGAAGAAGTATGGCCCTACGACTCCACCAACCCTTAGAGCACACTAAACACTTAGGTTTTGTGTATGTAATGGCGTCTCAAGGGTCTCATGTGGATTCTTTTCACTCCAAATGTAGCAATTTCGCTTGTTGACGCAGCCATTCAACCAAAAATGAGCCTCATCACAGAAACAAAATTTTGCGATGAAAATCAGCATCGAGATCAATCTGATTTTCGGCCCATACACCAAAATTACGACGAATTGCATGGTCTCGCGGCTTTAAATCTTGCACAGAATTACAGAGTGATCACAGCACACTTTTCCACATTTAAGGATGGATAGTTTTAGATACACCATAGATAAATTTTTTGTAGACGGCACCTTAATTTTTGAAAGCTGTGAATGTCTTTACCCGATGCATAAATTTTAAAATCGTCAGCAAACATCAGAATATTACAATAAGGCAAAAATTCAACAACATCGTTTACAAACATAATAAACAATAATGGGCCTATATGGGTTCCTTAAGGAACATCAGCAGTTTCAAACATTTTTTTAGAGATTAAACTTTTAAATTTAAAAAAATTTGATATCTTTCGCTTAGATAAGAGTAGAGCCATTTCAAAAATGAGGTCGGGAAGCCTAAGCGTTGTAGTTTGTAGATTAGAATTTTGTGATCAACACGCTCGAATGATTTGCTGAAGTCTGTGAAAAAAGCATCAACCTGATTACCTTTACCAATTTCAGTAATTACAAAGTTCGTAAAAAGAATGAAGTTAGTTACATTTGAACATTTAATGACAAAACCGTGCTGATAACTGCAGATTAGAAATTTGCACAATTGCTCAGTGAAAAAATTTATCAAACAGTTTAGGGATGCTGACTGATTACACATACCTCTTTAATTTTCCACCTTATCTTTTCTACCAGGTTTAAAATTTTCCAAATTGAAAATCGATTGATTAAAAATGTAGGAAATAAATGTACGAAGTGATTGTGCACAGTTTTTAAGAAAACCCGAAAGTAAGCCATCATGGCCAGGACTAACATTTGATTCCATTGCAATTAAATTCTCTAATGTACCTTCTTCAGAGATTTCCAGCCTGTTGAAAACAGGAGTACCAGACTCCTTGAGATAGCTGAAGAATTGTTCATCAATTGAGGAATTTGTGGATTTAATATGGATGCTTTTAGATTTTTCCTTTTAGGTTAATGTGGGCACTGTGCCCAACTAACAATTTCGATTTTTTAAAAAAGCACCATCGATGCTAATTATTTCCCCTCCAGCTATACTAGCCGTATAAAGATTTATGTAAACACGTCATTTATAGCAATCAATAATATTCACAACAAAATTTGGAAAATGTTTCATGTGTTATGCGCACACGTCTCTTTCTGGCTTTACGTGTCTATCATCAGACCCATACTCCTGTATGGTGTCTTAGTCTGGTGGACGGCTCTAAAAACAGCCTTCAACCGCAAACTACTAGGTAAAGTTCAAAGATCAGCTTGCATATGCATTAGCGGAGCTCTTTGAACAACCCCCTCCGCAGCTCTAGATGCAATTCTGCATCTAGTGCCCCTAGATATCTACGACAAACAGACCGCAGCTTGTTCAGCTGTGAGACTGAAAGCCTCGTAACAATGGACACCCAATCAGGGTGAACACAAAAATCACCTTAACATTACAAAAAACACCGACCACACCACTACCCAATTCAGTTTTGAGCATAAGTTCAGGACAACCATTCGCAGTGGCCGTGAAAGGGAGTCGGATTCGATCGAAACAAATAACGCAATTCACAACTACATGGATATGTCTAAAACAGAATCGGGAGTGTGTAGATGTGTTTTCTCTGAGATGCTTAAACTAAACAAATTTTTTTCGCCTTATCGACCATTGTAGCGTTTTCCAGGCGGAAATCATGGCAATCAAAGCAGCCTTTTCCTGGCTGAAATGGAATAAGCCAAGCGGCATTAAAATTCCTGGAAGCAGTCTCGTTCAATTCGAAATCAGCCCACGAATTCAGACTGTCTCTTAACGAGATGGCGGAGCATTTCACCATTCACGTCTTTTGGGTGCCGGACCACAGAGACAAACCAGGGAATTGCAAGGCAGATGAGCTTGCCAGACAGGGCATAACCCTCGATATTCTACCACCAGTAGATATGACAGGTATGCCCATCGCTACATGTCATTTACAGATCAAACTGGATTCGATCACGAAAGCGAACCGCAGATGACACTACGTGTCAAATATCCAGGAAACTCTGGCCTAACTTTAGCCAGAAGCGCTCCATCTGCTTGAAAATGCTGAACAGATCAAACATAAGCATTATCGGTGTCCTTACAGAACACTGTCCGATAGGCCTACACGCAAGAAGACTAGGCCTAGACGAAGAAGAGGAGGAGAGTATTACCCACCTTCTATGCTCTTGTCCTGCTCTCTCAATAAAAAATAAACTTCATCTGGGAGAGTATTCCTTCGACAATCTTGGTGACCTGGCTAACATCAATGTCAGAAACCTCGTTCGTTACATGATTAGATCTGAATGGTTCAATTAGGCGGACGAATATAGGAAAGTCGACAGATCCACTTGGTACCACAACGGACCTTTATTGGCTAAGTGTGCACGCGCATCGCGTGCAGACACTAAGACCTAACCTAACCTATGTGCTTGATGCGATTATAGTAAGAAATGAGTGTCTGAATATTTTTATGAATACAAAAAAATATGTTGGTGTTGCCAAAACTAGGAATCGAACCCAAACCTTTTGCGTTGTAGTTCATTGCAAAACTAAGTCATAGCTGATGTAAGCCTTAAGTCACAAGCTCTATACATATAATGCTTCTATATTGCCACGGCGGAAGGTCTACCAAAACATTTTTTCAACTTTTACATCCCCGAAAACTTTAAAGAAGCCTTATATCCTTTCAACTTCTACAAAATCTAGGCATTTACCTTAAAGAGGTATTAAACATGCTGAACTTCATTGCACAAGTACAAAAAGGCTCAATAGAAGAAATTGCTGAAGTTGGAATTTTTTTATTAATTTATAAAAGATAAATTGTTAGTTTGGTGCTTATTCACGTCTCCAGTAATTTCATAATGAGCTTCAACCGACAATACAATATCATGGGATTTTTATTATTGCACCAGTTGAATTATATTTTGATGCAGCTTAAGGTCTTTGTGTTAAATACGGTATAATGATAATTTTTGCAAATTCAAAGCTTAAAAAGTCGCGCTAAAGTCGCCGAATCGCCGTTTTCGTAAAATAAAACTCCAGAATAACGTACCATAGTGGTTGAATTTCCAACAGCAGTAGTACCGACTGACATACATCCCGCGCCCCACGGATTCGTTGCGTTAAAGCAGTAAGATAAACTAATTTTAACTTATTTTTGAGGAATCTGAGTCATCGAAATTCATCTCTATTATATAAAAAGGTAGAGATGAACTTCGACAAATTTACCAAAATGGTGACGAAGGAAGTATTAAACCACAGAAAAATCCGCTTAGAATAGAATATGAGCGTAAGAGAATGGGAATGCATAGAGTGAAAGGAACGATTTTGGATATAGTGGAGACTTACTCCATGGGTGGTACCCGTGCTAACATCGGGGAGTCACTGTTTCTTGTGTTCTTTAAATTCACAGAAATTTCAAGACGGTGCATAACTTTTAGGTGTAACAACCGATTTTGGATTTTGGGATTAAACGCAAAACCTTCCACTCAGCAGGCGAACATTTTACCACAGCCCGCTGCCACACACAAAGAATTGGTGTCTAGTTAAAATATCAAAATCTAGAACACCGCAAACTTTTAGTGGAATACCAGTATCTGCAACATTTATAATAAAATTCAATTAATTTGTTATTTACAAAAAAAAATTAAATGTCCCTTATATCAAAAAAAAAGTTGAAAAGTAGCTATTAAATTAATTTTTAAACAAATAATTTCATCTTTTTGAAAAACATGTTTTTCAAGGAGAATTTTACAACCACTGGATTCGCTAATGAATATTTTTGTTTACTTTTACAAATTAATTTAATTAAATATTTTAATTTTAATCAGCAGGAAGGTAAAGAATAAAATTAATGCACTTGTTTATTGACATAGCGTGTCAATATTTTATTTTACCATTCTATGACGTCTACAATTATTAACTACTAATTCAGTAAGCATGTAATGTAATTCAGCAATTTGTTCATGATTGTGACATCTAAAAAGTTTTATTTTACAGACCCACAAGCACAACCAACTACATAGATACTAAAAAAAAACGAACCAATAATTTTATACACATATGTATTTACAATCACCTAGCGCTTGTAGCTCTCTAGACAATTTTGTATAAGTACTCTGTCGGTCATTAGTAATACAAAAACCTAATGAAATTTTGCTAAAATCTTCGTCACCAAGGTCTAATAGATACTTTGCAGTTGCATCTAACATTGTTGACGTACTTATTTGGCATCACGCAAATCGTCTGAGTACGTGTCTGAAGTACTCAATACAATCCAAACGTCACCAACTACAAAAAAAAATCCAAAAACCTTTTTGTTTAAATGTCAGTTGACATTATTCGCTTGGAATGCTAATCAGTTTTTGGTATTAAGACCTTTACTCGATCACAATGCACCACAAGTGTCAATTAGAAATCAAAGTGTTCCTTCACCCATCTCCATTTTGCCATTTTTTTAATAAACAATTTTTCTTTTTTCTTTTCAGGGATAACAATAGCATTTGCAGTATGCCTTATCATCCTTGGTATTCTAGTAGCTTGCGGATTTTCTGCCTTGGTCAGAATAATTCTGGACCATCAGGTGGCACTGAGGCCAGGTGGTCAAACGTACGGTTGGTGGTCAAAACCACCAGTTGAGCCGAAAATGTCACTCTACGTCTATAATGTCACAAATGCAGACGAATTCCTAAATAATGGCTCAAAGCCGGTCCTGGATGAATTGGGCCCATACGTTTATGTGTAAGTTTGCGAAAAATACTAGTTTTTTTTTTTAAATTTTAGATTGTGCAAGCTCGAGGCGACATTTAAGTGGTCAAATATTGGATCATGATGGATGTTTCCGTTTTAAAAAATATTTGTATGATCATGTCAAGGCTGTTCAGCGTTATCAGTGTCACGACCGACATCGGTCGTTAGGGAAAACAGAAATCAAATGTGAGGTTAATTACCCCAATCAAGCAGTCTGTTAAGTAAGCGAAGCAATTTTAAGGTACATACACAATGGATATATTCAGTTATTAGGTGCAATTTTAAGATGGATTCGCGTGTTTTTGTCGCTTAAATGTTTGGCATAAACTTGGATTTGTGTTTACATGTTGACACTACTTTTTGTCATTTCGCAAATAACACGAGTTCGAAGGCGAAAATTGGTTACTCAAGAGGTTAAGCTTGAACTAGTTGTAAAGCGTTTACATGAAGTGTTGTTTTTTTTTTTGTAATTCACTTGAAGGGCATATTTTTAGTAACAACTAACGAACGAATAAAGTGTTTCTTAGCCACAGCGACCAGTGGCGTGGGGTCAATGTGAGACAATTCCTACTGGTGTACCGATTTATAACTTAACCTTACAAATGGACTTTCTCGAAATATAATCTCAAAGTGCGGCTTTTATTCGCTTTTCTTACACGACGAATTGTGTGAACATATTTTTTTGTATCCTCATCCCTTTGTTCAAAGCCTTTCTTACTTTGTCAACCTCATTGGCGCATACGTAGTCGTAGAAATAAAACAAATAGTTAGAAAGGCATCATCACTTGATTCTGTTTGTAAACGATTGGCGTTTACTAAGAGGGAAATAAGCCCTTGAAAAACTTCGGATTGCCCTTACAATATTAATATTAATTCCAAGCCACTGACACCACTATCCCCAAAAGACTGTTATCTACGAGGAAAACACCTTTTCATCCTAAGACCTTTATCAACCGCGGTATGTTTGAATTATTAAGGCTTTGGAGTAATAAAGCCCAAACTAAAGGTAGAAAGGGATTCGTGTGTAAGACCTAAGTTATCCGAATTCTGGTTAAAAAAGCTGAAACATGAATCCAAGAAAAAACACAAAAACATATGAAGAGGATACCATCTGCTGTGCAAATTGTTTAATACCCTATCCGATCACATCTTCAAAACTAATATCTACAGAAAATTGACGTAGATTGAAAAAAAAATGTCGGTAACGGCCTTAAGCTAAGTTTCTCCATTCATTTGCGTTTGCCAAGTTGATTATTTGCCACAAAGAATGAGACCACCGATTTCGAACTACAAGTTTGAGAACTTTTTCATTACATTTTTTTTTGTTCTAGGACGTTTGTCAGCCTTTCGTAAAAGGCAACACAAAACTATCCGAAACTTACTACTTTAATCAACGAGCTCCCCACCCATTGAGGGTCTCTACCTTTTCGTTTCTGGGCACATTGCTCCCAGTTGTTCAGTTCAAATGCTCTGGAATTCGAAACCGCTGGATTCTGAAACCGGAGGCTCTGTCTTCATCGAACTTGAAGGCTGAGATTCGAAAATTTTCCTGGCTGGAGTGTTATTGTTCATTCGAGCGTAGAACACTTTAGCTAAATCGGAGTGTCTAAGCAAAAAACCATCTGAACCGATTTTGAGTGAACAACTGCAGACTCTATGACTGCAGCCAATGCTAGGTAAGGTAAGCTTAGATGAGATGTATTTGTACGGGATCAAACTGTAATTCAAAAACCATAAAAGGCTACTACAATTACTGCAATTGTACCTGGCAGGATATGCGAATTGCAGAATCATTTAGATATGTTGAGCAATGTTTTAAGGTTCCCTGAGCAGCGTTCCTGGCTACCACTGCATTTGCACAGGAGTTGCTCTACGGACTCTATGTTCTTATCTGTCTACTGCAAATATGTTTGGTATTGCGTTGTTCGTGTCGTTGTTAAATGAACTGTATGCCTATGAGCTGCAACTGTGTGACTTGTTGGTCAATAAAATGCAACAAGTGAATTATGATTTCTCTAAGCTCTTATCTGACGTTATAGTACCTGTAATAGGGATTCCCCTCAATTCTTGGCTGAGACAAGGATTGTAGATTTAAAGTGAGGATTGTTTGGATGGATTTCAATAAGTTAAGTTTATGTTTCTAGGCCGTCCAAGCATGAGAACAGTATTTAAGTTCTGGTCGCACTTGCACTTTACAGCGTAGAAGAATGTGGGCACATATAAGACAGACAATTACGCCACGTTCTTCGATGAAGTGAGAGGTTAACACTCGACGAGCACCCTGACTTTGCTTCTGTCGAAAGAGACTACAATTTTAATTTCATGTTTGCCAATGTCAGTCCACATACTTCGGGTCGTAGCAGTTTTGCTTTGCCAAAAATATCATGACACCATCTCTAAAGCTTTTAGTGACGTTAAAGGTCAGTAATACTTGCTGCCTGTAATTCTGAAAAACATTAAAAAGTGTAAAAATGCCATGAGAAGCTCCCCATATTTACCTTTTGATATCGACGCTTATCTGGAGGTCCCATGCTTTGTGACAGAAATATAATTTTTCACTCACAAATTAATGGGGACGTTAGACTTCGAGGGTTGAATGGAGCTTTTATGTCCAACTATTGGACCCTTTTTCCGTATCCATAGCATCAAGTTCATTTCTTCTTTCCCCAAAGACTAGGTGGTGAGATATGCGGCTTAAGAATCAGGTTCTCCTGAAGTTTCTCGCCACCTTCAATAAAGTAAGCATACATTGTCAGGGAAGTCCATTCAATTCATTAGCCTAAGCAAGACGAGATAAAAATGTAGCACATTGCTCATCAATAGAGATGGTATAGATGACAGGATCCTGCATTGAGGCAATCCACTTTGGATCAATTTTATGCGGATTAGGGACGGAAAAATTAAGAAGCTTCTCATCATAGTTTCATGCTATCAGATGTTTGTCAGAATTTCACTGTTGATGTCTCAGGGGGGAGTTCCAACTACACTGGGTCATTTCTTCGATTAAAAGGGTTTTTTGTTTGTACCATCGTGCCGTAAGTTGTGGGCCGTACTAGTTATATCGTGGCTTCAGCTTTTTTTACGCAGATTCCTCCAGCTGGAGTACGGCCGCTTTTCTATCTTTTGAGCCGTAAAAGTTTGCATCGTGGCTGCAGCTTTTATTTCTGCAGATCCCTCCAGTTAGATTACGGCCCCTTTTCTATATATTTACGTTCCTGACATCGGGGGTGTGTATTTGCCTCCGATAAGGCAGCGATTGTTTACCTTCTACATCAAACCCAAGTTTCCCTTTAAATATTTGCCCGTATAGTCCTCGATGACTCCCCAGTTTTGAGTTTTTGCATATGTAGATTGCGTGGCGAAGGTTACATCCCGGATGAAGATTGGTCTTCTGAAAGTGGGCGTATTTCCTATGTTAGGACCGCATAGCGAAGCCATTTCAAGCTTTTAAACTTCTGGGCTCAGGCGTTACAGTCTTCGGGGACCTGATTTCGCTTTCGATGTCACGCATAAACTCGTCCAGGTCTTCGAATTTTCTTCGGCACTTGTCGATTCTATCGTTTGGATTGGGGTAGATGCTGTTAACACATTTCACACACACAAAGGCTCTTGTGTAATTTGAAATTTAAGGGGAATTTACTTGAGTCTGGGATTCATATAGCAGTGCTTTCCAAAGTTTTCCGCGATCCAGTTTGTTCGTCTTTTGTTTTTTACTGTTCTTCGATTTTTTTTCCGGGCTCGTCGATTCTATCGTTTGGACTAAGGTAGATGCTGATTACAGTGCGTCCATCAAATTTCACCCTCATAAAGTCTCTTTATGCATTTTTTACTTGAGGGGGAATTTACTTACGTTTGTGATCCATACAGTAGCGTGGTTACTAAGGGGTGCGCGATCCAGGTTGCCCTTCTTTTTTTTGTACTGCCCGATCCTCGCAAATGATCTAGAACTATTTGTCCGGTTTTCCGATCCGCACATAGATAACATTTTGGAGAGTTAAGGCTGTCGTTTCTCTGACGAAACAGTTAAACAGTCTAGCACAGTTGAATAATAGACCATGCTTTCTACGCTGTTGAAAGTTGTCTGCAAATGTCCATATACGAAGCATTGAAAGCACCTTTTAACTTCGTCTTATGATTCGACACTGGGACCATCCAATTTTAGACCGATCTCGTTACCTGCTCTCACGCTTATTTGGACTATAACCATATTTTGGAATATTTTGTTCTTCCCGGTGATCGCTACCTAAAACTTGGATGTGGGTTCGGAGATTTCCATTTCAAATGCTATAATCGTTTCCGGATTACAGATCGTTGTCCCATACTCCACAATATTTTTTTACGATCTACCGAAGGCCTCTTTGGTTCGCGTTTTCGGCTTGGGACCGAGTTATAGAATTTTTTTATTTGTAAAGGGTGATCCATTTCGAGGTTCCCTACTTTTTTAAAGAAAAAAACACAGAAAATTCAAATTTAATGGAGAAGGTTTATTATCATTTGAAAGAACATTCTTTGGCATTTATTTTTTGAAGATTATGTCTATCAAATGTTGGCCGTTGCTACGTCGCAGATGGTCCATCCGTTGAGTCCAATTTTCGATCACTCGTTCGAGCATTTCGACTGGTAACTGGCGAATGACACGCGTGATGTTTTCCTCCAAGGCCTGAATCGAAGCGGGTTTGTCGGCATAAGCTGTTGACTTTACATATCCCCACAGGAAAAAGTCTAACGGTGTGATATCACACGATCTTGGTGGCCAATCGACCGGCCCAAAACTTGAAATTATGAGCTCACCGAAATGTTCTCTCAATAAGTCCATTGATTGATGCGATGTGTGGGAAGTGCTGAAACCAAATGTCGCCGAGATCACGAGCTTCAATTTCAGGCATCAAATAGTCGGTTATCATGGCACGATAACGGTCGCCATTGACGGTTACGTTCGCACCGGCATAATTTTTAAAGAAATTTGGACCGATGATTCCACCGGCCCACAAACCACACCAAACCGTTGTTTTTTCTGGATGAAGGCAGTTCAGGTTGCTCTCGTCCCAAATGCGGCAATTTTGTTTGTTTACATACCCATTGAGCCAGAAATGGGCCTCATCGCTAAACAAAATTTGCCTCGAAAATGTCGGATCTTCTTGGAACTTTTCAAGAGCCCATAGAGCGAAGCGATGTCGCTTGGGAAGGTCGAGCGGCTTCAGTTGTTGCACAAGCTGTATTTTGTACGCTTTCAATTTAAGATCTTGACGTAAAATGCGCCAAGTCGTTCCATACGTCAGTCCGAGTTGCTGCGAACGGCGCCGAATCGACTCTCTACGGTCTTCGTGTACACTCTCAGCTACGGCCGCTATATTTTCTTCACAGCGTGCTGGACGTGGTCTATTCGGTCGAATATTATCCAATAATGAATGCTGGGTCTCAAAATGGGTGATATTGTTGCGAATAGTACGCTCAGTAGGCCGATTATGGTCAACCATAAGTTGAGCGAAGTGCACGAAACACATTCCTCACAGAATGTGAATTTTCATAATAAAGTTGAACAATTTGTAAACGTTGTTCACGCGTAAGTCTTTCCATTATGAAATACCAAACAATACTAAACAAAAATAACATGACAGCATGACACGACTCACACGTGATCTGTCAAAAAAGGCTATTGAAAAAAGTATCTCTTACCGTTCAAACGCGATCGCGAGCTGCAGTTTCATGCAGATTAAACTTTTCTCGGATTCCTTTCAGGAAGTCGGTGTATTTATCGCGTCAATTCGGTCCTATTAGAAGGGAATATCAGAAGTGAGAAGCATATAGACAAAATAGCTTCTTGCATAAAATAAGTTAAACTCAATAATTAAATCATACCAATATCTCCAATTACTTTCACTAACTATGCGAATCTTTTTGACTTTAACAATTTCATTTTTCCATCAGGTCTGAAAAATGACAATCGCGACCTGGCTTATCGTATTAAAACGCATGTAGATACTAATTGAATAACACGAATCAAACCGTAACAAAATTGTAACTCATTTCGAAAAGTCTCAGATAGATGCTTGCCTTCCTCGGCCTAGATGAGTTTAAGTTTTTCCTCACCTTTTTCTCGGTATAGCTATATAATACATATACATACACATACACAATCAATTATTAATTATCATTAATTAATCCCAATCAGTTATGTTACCTTAAGCAGAATGAATCAGCCTATTCCATAGAACATCTTTTGACGTAGAAAATTGATTCTCTTCCAACAAGATACGATTGAACTTTCTAACAAAGATTGTTAGTCAAGTGATTAATGCTTGTAAATAATTACAACTTACAAAGATTTACGGTTGTTTGTTGTTTTATAATTTATACACAGGTCTTGAGTCATTATTATGGCATCTGGTGTAAAGTCGTTTAAATTATTCTAGTTTGTGATGGTAGTCTAAAGAGCTTGTATAGCCTTTATTTCGAGGTGGTCCAGGTTGTATGATTAATGTGTTAAGATCTGTAAAAATGTCAAGTATTTCCTATGATATCCTGTTGAAGCAAAGGAATTCCACATTCCACTACGACCCATAATAAATCCTGATAGTGTTGCTATGGTATGGTAGAAAGATACCCAAATGAAACATTTGCCAAAGTGTGATAACTTTTCCTGTAATTCAATGATCTTAATATGGCTCTCATGTCGCACGCGCTCTTGCGTATGCCTTAACATATACCCGCACAGGTTGCTTTCAAAGATACTTAATGTAAGTGAGATTGGCGATTGTCTTACTTCCTCTTGTGCACTTACATACTCGACTTTGTAGACCATACATTCGTATACTATTTCGAGCTCATATGGCCTGTGCCGATTTACCACCACCAGTGGTGTTGGTAAGAGAAAGTCAATCATTACATCAACATGAGTCAGTAAAACGAGTTTATCTCGGCCTATGCTCAAGTATTTAGCGCAAAGTTTTATGTCGCCTACCACTGAGATATATTTTCATGTGATTTATAAAAAAAATTAAGAAGAAGACATAACAATACACAAACCTAACAAAAGAGTGTCTGAAACTGGGTCTAAGTGACCATTATCATTCGAGTAAAATATTGAGACACGTCGAGCACTCTATTAACAAGCACGTGGAAACTTTGTTACCTTATTTATGTTTAAATCAATCTTCTGTTATGCAACAATTCTCGAATTCGAGAAAAGATACATAATTATAAGCCGTTCATCAAAAAGATACACTTCAAAAGCTTGAGATAGTTTTTTTTTGTTTATTTTGCGCAAAAAGAAGAAGTCTTCTCTCATAAAACTTGTCCAACTGGATCAGTGATTTTATTAACAGTTTACAAGTGGAAGTCACAACTATACAGAAAAATTCGAGAGCGTTAAATTAATTTCGTGCAACCATTTGGAAAATACAAAACCAGGGTAACAGCGCGAAGAGTTTTTTCAAGCCCGACGTAGTTTTTTTTTGTTTTGTTTAGACAATTCGGACGAAATTGGAATGCTCAATTGGCTATATCGGCGTGAACAGGTGGTAATGGCAACGAATACGAAATAAAACTTAATGTGCGACTACATTTGAGTATTGCGTAGGGGTTTTGACATGGCCATCGGGCGGTCGGTCGGTACTTAGCCTTTGGAGAGTTAGATCGCCCTTTTTTGCTGTTGGAAAATTCAATTTATGCAATGGCAGGTGGCATTATTTCGGTTTTGTTGCAAGACAATCAAATTGAAGAGAAGAAAATTAGGAAACACTTTCGTTGCGGAGCGACACCGGCTGCAATATGATGTATGAACAGTGAACACGGACAATGGACATTTATTGTGCGTGCGACACAAATCACTTGGAGGTGTAATGGTGTGAAGTGGGGCACGTTTCTAAAGTGGCCAAGCGACGGTGACAAGGTCAAGGTCTTAGGCTTCCGCTGAACGGCTAAGCAAAAATGAATAATGAGAGGATTTGGTAATTTTGTTCGATATTTTGTTGTTGCTATTTTTTTATCCAAAATGAATTAAGTCACCTGCATGGAGATGGGAATTGTTAATTGGATACGAAACATACGCTGCATTGCGGCGGTTAAACTTGATTTTTTAGTTCCAATGTGAAACGAAAGAGTTGATATGTGAACTGGAGCTTCCGGTTTATTTGCAATGGCATATGGATGGGTAGTTCTATTAACATCGAAGTTTGGACTATTTTGATAAATTATGGA
The DNA here is from genome assembly GCA_949824845.1 of Rhingia rostrata. Taxonomy (NCBI): domain Eukaryota; kingdom Metazoa; phylum Arthropoda; class Insecta; order Diptera; family Syrphidae; genus Rhingia; species Rhingia rostrata. The sequence continues at coordinate 62,059,185 of OX463758.1, read as the reverse complement.
TTGAGTAGGAAAATGTTATATTTTTGGGGTTAGGGAAATTGTGACAGATAAAGGAAACAGTGCCCTAATGGTTAGTACGCTGGCCTACAATGCCCTGATTCAAGTCCAAAAAGTTACAACTTCAACTGCCCAACGACTTTCGAAAGTACGGCAAATATCCAAGAGTGTTCATGGGAAGTTTCGCAAAGTTGTTGATTGGAATCGTCGTTGAACAGGTGTTCCCATTTTTCGTGGATAAAAAAGTGCACACCTAAAATTAATGAAGAAGCTAGGTCTGAGGGATATTATTTCAATTCAAGGTATAGCACTTGGTAAGGAATGATACCAAGCAGCTATAATCAAGAATAAATCAGGAGCATGGCTTAGCAATCGCAGTCGACGCACAGAGATATAATAGAAGTGGACAAATGGTAAACAATGCGATAACATGAAAACACAACGTTTTTACTAAGCTGACGCTGATTCTCAGCCTCTACAAGCGGGAACCATTATGTGCTTAGTACATTGTCACTGGATTGAAAATAAACCTTTTTTTAAGATCTTAGCGACAGTGATGAGAACTTTTCTTAAACTAGGGTAGCTCATCCCTTAGGATGGGCAGTTGATCAACCTCTTTTTATCCTCATCGGGGTTGTTGAAAATACATGACATATTCTGGCAACAGACCGAGGAGTCAATCTCAATCTCGTAGTGGACACTGATGGCGCCACCTTTATAAATTGCAACTGTGATCCATGTATTGGGATATACTGTCAGGGTATGATGGGTGACGGGCTCAGTGGCGCGATGGTTAGTGCGATGAATTGCCACGCAGAAGGTATGGGTTCGATTCCCAGCCGCAGCAACACCTAAAGATTTTTCACTGGCCCTCCCCTCTTGATGATCTGATAAATCATCCGAGGAGCTGAAGCTCTATAGAAAGAAATCGAATTTCCGTTAAAAAAGTTGAGATGTGAAACCTCATACTAGAGTACAGGCGGTGCAGCGATCACTTTGAGAGCTTGGAGATATGTTGTCAAGCTATTTTTCTCTTCGTATGTTGGAGCAGAAACTTTGTAGGGTAGGTGTAAACATGGAACCTATAAGGCTTTAGAAATCTATTTAGCAAACATTTTTGACATGTCTAGACAGACATATATAGATCTCGCTCCAAAATGTTCTAATTTTATGTTCTAATTTTCTCTAATGTTGCTCTCAACAAGTGAACTACTCGACAATGTTGTTGTTCCCCTCTTTCACAAGAACTAGACCTTTCGCAGACTTCAAATGATTTTGATTTTTTTTTTTTTTGCACTGAACTCGTACGATATTCAACTGAACCGAGCTCAGAGTTGATGAACATAGACAATGCTTCCGAGCGATCAAGGAGCGTCAACTCCTCGTCGTATATGAGAACTAGGCCCTTTGCAGATTTTAATGAATTTTGCGTCGGGATTTGGGCCTGTACAAGATTCAAGTGAACAATGAGCATACTCTGCTTTTACAAAAAGTTACCGTTTGTTGTGGATTTTGGGAGGTCCAGCCGGCGGCGTCTTCGACAACGTGATGAAAAATGATGAAAAATGTATTTTGGCCCGAATCGACCGATATGGACTCGGACGACATATGGGTTCAGAGGGACAGTACAATGTAACAGACAGTGAACACCACAATAGACATTCTGCATGACTTTGCGATTTGAACCCTTTAGAATTTTTCATATGGGGTTTTCTAAAGTCACGGGTCTATGCCAATAAACATCGTAGGCAGATAAAGAATATTTTTGGTTGTGGACCAGATTCACGTAAAACTGTCAGTTATAGGCAACTAGGCTTGAAATCAGTCCAAATAGATATCAATAGAAAGTTATGTGTTGGTAATTATATCTTTCTCTCAAATCTGGATTTCATTCCTGAAAAGTTTGATTAAAAAGCTTGAGAAGTCAATTTTACTCAAACATTGACCTCAATATAGTGGGTTCAACGAGCTTTGAGTATTGGTTTTGAACTAATGTTGAGCCCCAAAATGTTTTTTTAATGATAATAGAAATCAAATTTAAGAGCCAGAGCTCTACCGAATATTCATTTCAGTTGAACCATGTTGTTGAGAATTGATGATCAGCTCTTCTTTATACAAAGACGATCGGATTTCGGCTCGAGTTACCAGATTGTACTCTCTCCTAATGTACTTGAGAATGAACGACATGTGGGTGACTGTCGTATTCATACAATCCTAAGATAACTACTCGATTTGGGAAAAACAATTGAGCGGCGCTGTCAATATTTCGAAGATATTTAAAAGGGTTAAGCATGAACTCTTTTTTATCAATAAGGCATGCTTTAAGAATGGATGAAACTCTACTTCTATGGATAAGTACTACCTCTCGAAACTGTTAGTCATCAAACAAACTGTGGTGTTCCACAAGGTTCTGTTTTATCTCCGGTATTCTTTGCCATTTTTAGATTTGATGTCTTGCCATCAACATCTAATCCAACATAATTCTTCGGTGGTGACAGCACCAAGTTTATGCAATTAAATTCCAACTTAGACAGTAGAATTAACCAGTGTAAGTTCAATACAGTAGAATCCAATACTTTAAAATTATAATGCTCCAAGCTTGAGCTAACCTCCCACATCTGGTCAAGTGTACTAAGAAAAAACGGCATTACATCCACTATATATGTTTCAAAATCGTGCAACCAAGTCGAAGAAAGTCAAAATCGTTGCGAAATAAATGTTCTCGCGCGAAAAATGTATTTCACATCATCTGATCAGGGCAAAGTAATTTTAAGTGCAGTTTTGCTTTACAAAGTTCTTAACGCCCTCACTTGGTAAGGTGCATAACTTAAGACTCCATTCTACCTACCGTATATGGTACAAAAACGTGCGATCAAGCCAATGGGAGACAAAATCATAGCGAACTACATCGTCTCTATCGAACAACCAAGGGGTGTGTGTTTCATTACGATTTTCTAAAGCTAATTGAACTGCAAATGCTTATTTAAAAAGTGTCAGTGGCATTCGGGCTCTTAATAAACATAAATTGTCGATTATCAAGTCTTCAAAACCTTCAATTTTTTTAATCATCGATCAACACACATAATCAGATGAAAATGCCAGTTGCATTCGTCCATTTCAGTAATTCAGCCTAAATTCTCGACCTGCCATGAATGCTGATCAAATCATTCGAGTCTTTTAAGCCTTTTTGACAGGCAAGATTCATACTTTATGGATCAATATAAATTTGAAATGCTTCACTAAATTCTACCTTTTGTCCCAATAGAATTTGCCGAAACTCTTAACCGTGCTGGTATGAAGCACGGTTTAGTATCTCATCTTTTGGCATCCCCAGCTTTCTTAATCCTCGGCTTCTCCTCAATGGAAATAAAGGTATTCATACGACCTTGAAGTTTTGCCAATTAAAACGTAACTAGGAAAAACCTTGAATAAATCATCAGTCCAGTCTTCCTAGCATCTCATGTTAATGCATTATTTCTTGAAATGTTAGGCATAAAGTTGAGTTCACTGTTTTTTTTTTTGCGTAAGTCACATTTAAATGCCTGGTCTTCTAACCCTCGCCTGGGGTTTTTATCTCCACCTCTCAGAAGCTTTTATATGACTTCTATCACTGCTTATTAACTTCTACACACACTAATCCGACTATTGGATGCAAATTTATTCGACAAATAGCCTCAACCGTACCTGCCTTCAAGAGGTACCTACAGGTCTCATAACAAGTTTAAATTGAACTCGTTAGGTAACGCGAAAGTCATTGCTGTGTTGCACCGAACAATTAGTACCTCCAAGCCAGGGCTTGGAGCTCAGAATTGTATTTTTATTCGTTAGGAAAATTCCCACCTTTCGGCCGTCTTAAATTTCCATAGCTAATTGCTCGCCATGTGGTTTTTGTGTTTTTTGTTTTCAGTCAATCATGGGAAAAGGTGAACATTATTAAAAATCGCAACGGAACTCTCAGCTACAACATGAAGAAGGTGTATATCTTCCGCGAAGATCTGTCTGCGGGCTCTGAAGATGATGTCGTTATTGTGCCAAATATTCCCATGCTCAGTGCAACGTCACAAAGTAAACATGCTGCGAGGTAAGAGTTGTTTTTAGAGGGTTCAGTTATTCTCAAGACCGACATAAAATGTTTTTTTTTTTTAAAAAGGTTCCTCCGATTGGCCATGGCAAGTATTATGGACATTTTGAAGATAAAGCCATTCGTGGAGGTGTCTGTTGGTCAACTTCTCTGGGGTTATGAGGATCCACTCTTGAAACTAGCCAAGGATGTTGTACCCAAGGAGCAGAAGTTGCCATACGAAGAATTTGGTTTGATGTACGGCAAGAATAGTACGTCACCTGTAAGTAGTCGAAAGCATCGTCTTCAAATAAGAACATCCCTTAAAGAATTTTTGTTCTGTCACCTTATTAGGACCGCATCACAGTATTCTCAGGAGTTAAGGATATCACAAAGTACGGTATCATCGATAAGTATAATGGTCACTCACATTTGCCACATTGGATTGGTGATGACTGCAACAGACTGAATGGAACTGATGGATCAATCTTCCCACCTCATCTTACACCCAATCGCACTCTGCACATCTATGACAAGGATCTGTGTCGCCTGCTGCCTCTGGTATTCCAAAAGGAAGTGTCCACCAAGGGCGGTGTTAAGGGATTCCGATATGCACCACCTGAGAGTGTGTTCGCTGATGTCGAAAGTCATCCGGAAAATATGTGCTACTGTCCAGCTGGTGAGGGTTCTTGTGCCCCTAATGGACTATTCAATGTGTCGCTGTGTCAATATGGTGAGTTTTAATAAAAACACAGGCTTACAGATCCTCTAAATGTGCTTTTATAGATTCACCAATTATGCTAAGTTTCCCTCACTTCTACCTCGCTGATGAGAGCCTACGAACAGCCGTCGAAGGTATTTCCCCACCAGAGAAGGAGAAGCATCAGCTCTTCCTTGATGTCCAACCTGTAAGAGAGATTTTTGTTTCTCCTCATCCTATAACTCATAAAACCCATTTTTTTTTTGCTAGGACACTGGAACCACCCTCCGTGCTCGTGCTAGAATCCAAATCAATTTGGCCGTCAGCCAAGTGGTGGACATCAAGCAAGTGGCCAACTTCCCCGACATTGTATTCCCCATCTTGTGGTTCGAGGACGGTGTCGATGAGCTTCCCGATGAGATTACAGACTTGATGAATTTCGCTGCCAATGTACCGCCCAAGGCGAAACAAATCCTCACAATTGCATTCTTCCTGCTCGGCGTTGTACTCCTGGTGCTGGCAGTATTCTGCCTTGTCCGTGGCTCAAACCGGCAAAGCACACTACACCTAGAGGGCTCAAACTATCTCGCAACGGCGCAAGTGGATTTGGCCAAAAAGAAAGCCAAAGAGAACAAACAATAAAAAAAAATATGGTGGTCCAGCTAAATTTAGTTAACTGTTGTAATTTTTAATTTTTTTTTTAAATTTGTTTATACATGTTTTGTTTTTATTTTTTGAAACAAAGAAAAAAAAGAAAGAGAGAAAAGCTTTAAGAGACAAATGTCAAGGACATCCAACTCAGTGGTGGGGTTTGCTTTTCCCCAAGGGAAAGGCAATTCCTTGTCTATAGATGTCCAACACATGCAACGAAAGAATTTTTAAAGCGCTATCCGAATTCAGGTTTATTTTAACATTTTATTTACCGTAACGATCATCACAAAAGTTAATACTTCTAAAAGTCCGTCCTATTTTTTTATTAATAAAAAACGACAGCTCAACCCCTTCCAATAACTCTTGAGTCTCAAAATGGACAACACAAACAAACAAACACAATTAGCCTAAAAACTAATAAAGAAAAAAAAATAAAATATGCTTAAGTTAAAAATAATTAATATAAATTGCGAACAAATAAACAAAAAAAATAAAATTTAGTTTAAGTGGTTGTATATAGAAGAAATTTATTTCGATGATAAAATGACAAAGCAGATGTGAGGACAAAGCATTTTCTTTTATATTTATGATTATATTTTGGTTTAGTTTGTCTTATATCATGTTTTTTTCTGTTTATTAAGCTAGCGGGTTGTATTTAAAGAAAATAAATAATTTAAAAAGAAAATGGAATTTTTGTACATGGAAAAATATTCGTTTTTAGTAAAACAAATAACAGTTGCATGAATGTATGTTGTAATTAAAAAAAAAACAAGAAAACTGTATTCGGAAATAAAATATTTTTTTTACATTTTAAAAATAAAGAAACGTTTTATAATCATATTATTTTTTTTATAATTTACAGGCGTTGAAACGGTTTGTTGTAATACAGCGAGGGCATTTGTAGAGGGGATAAAGAAAGAAAGAGAAACGAATGATATTAAAAGTAGTAGAGTCTCACTCCATGAGTGATGACCGAACTAAATTTTTGAGAAGTTTGTGTTACTTATAAAGGGTGATCCATTTCGAGGTTCCCTACTTTTTTAAGGAAAAAAACACAGAAAATTCAAATTTAATGGAGAATGTTTATTATCATTTGAAAGAACATTCTTTGGCATTTATTTTTTGAAGATTATGTCTATCAAATGTTGGCCGTTGCTACGTCGCAGATGGTCCATCCGTTGAGTCCAATTTTCAATCTCTCGTTCGAGCATTTCGACTGGTAACTGGCGAATGAGACGCGTGATGTTTTCCTCCAAGGCCTGAATCGAAGCGGGTTTGTCGGCATAAGCTTTTGACTTTACATATCCCCACAGGAAAAAGTGATAACGGTGTGATATCACACGATCTTGGTGGCCAATCGACCGGCCCAAAACGTGAAATTATGTGCTCACAGAAATGTTCTCTCAATAAGTCCATTGATTGACGCGATGTGTGGGAAGTGGCGCCGTCTTGCTGAAACCAAATGTTGCCGAGATCACGAGCTTAAATTTCAGGCATCAAATAGTCGGTTATCATGGCACGATAACGGTTGCCATTGACGGTTACGTTCGCACCGGCATAATTTTTAAAGAAATATGGACCGATGATTCCACCGGCCCACAAACCACACAAAACCGTTGTTTTTTTCTGGATGAAGTGGCAGTTCTTCAATCTCTTCAGGTTGCTCTTCGTCCCAAATGCGGCAACTTTGTTTGTTTACATACCCATTGAGCCAGAAATGGGCCTCATCGCTAAACAAAATTTGCCTCGAAAACGTCGGATCTTCTTGGAACTTTTCAAGAGCCCATAGAGCGAAGCGATGTCGCTTGGGAAGGTCGAGCGGCTTCAGTTGTTGCACAAGCTGTATTTTGTACGCTTTCAATTTAAGATCTTGACGTAATATGCGCCAAGTCGTTCCATACGTCAGTCCGAGTTGCTGCGAACGGCGCCGAATCGACTCTCTACGGTCTTCGTGTACACTCTCTATATTTTCCTCACAGCGTGCCGGACGTGGTCTAATCGGTCGAATATTATCCAATAATGAATGCTGGGTCTCAAAATGGGTGATGGTGTTGCGAATAGTACGCTTAGTAGGCCGATTATGTTGACCATAAGTTGAGCGAAGTGCACAAAACACATTCCTCACAGAACGTGAATTTTCATAATAAAGTTGAACAGTTTGTAAACGTTGTTCACGCGTAAGTCTTTCCATTATGAAATGCCAAACAATACTAAACAAAAATAACATGACAGCATGACACGACTCACACGTGATCTGTCAAAAAAGGCTATTGAAAAAAGTATCTCTACTTGGATCACCCATTATATGCTGTCAACACGAAAGGACACACAACATCGACGAATTGGACAGAACGTCACCATTGACAGATATAACTTTGAGGTAGTACGGGACTTTATCTCGTCAGAAATTAAACGAAGAATTACTCTTGCCAACCGCTGTTTCTTCGGGCTAAGAAGGCAATTCATTAGTAAAGCCCTCACTCGAACTACTAAGGTGATCCTATATAAGACCCTGATCATCCCAGTCCTGCTCTACGGCGCTGAAGCATGGACCATGTCAAAGGCGGGTGAAGAAATCCGTGGTCGATTCGAGAGGAAAATTCTTCGATAAATCTTCGGTCCCATTTGCGTTGACGGGCTATGGAGACAAAGATTCAATCAAGAACTCTACGAGCTGTACACCGACATGCCCCTGGTCAAAAACTCCGTATTGGGCATTTAAGATAGCTAGGGCATGTAGAACGAATGGACACCAATACTCCGTCCCGCAGAGTCTTCGATTTCCAGCCAGACGTCGGACGCAGTAGAGGAAGACCTCGCCTTAAGTGGCGTGCACAAATAGAAACCGACTTCAAGCAACTTGGAGTGCACAACTGGAGGCAGTTAGCTAAGAACCCGGCTATTTAGAGAGGCATGTTGGTTGATTTCCAGGTTCATTCCGAACGACTGTGGCGCCACTTAAGTAAGTAAATAAATAAGTAAGTGATATGGAGACTGCCTTGTCGCCTAATGGATGTCAATGTGAGTGAACACTGCGCTGGCTTTAGTAACATTGCGTTCCACCGTAAAATATATTAGCCAAATGCAGTTCCAAAAGTCTTCAAATCTTTCTTTCAAATAGTCTTCAAATCTTAGCCAAAATATAAACGTAGTTGAGAAAGTTCTTGTCAACAGAGATCTTAAACCGAATACATCACCCTGCGTTTTCTTAGTGGCTTGAAGATCGTAGAAATTATTGTATAATTTCAGGGATTTTTGAAACATATTAACACCTAAGAGTATACTCCAACTCTTAGTCGACAACTTAAAACAAATAATTTATTATACTTTGGGGTTTAATATGTACACTCAGACTGAAATGGCATTTTTTCGGGGGGAAAAACTGTTGGCAAAGAGTATGGAACTACATAGAGTATCTAGCATAACAGATAACAATTTTGTAGCCGTTTCTGCCGCGGGCGGTAAGTGCGAAGGGGAAATTTCGTCGATCGTAAGCGTCGGCTTTGCTTTTGCTTAATGCTGGGGTAGCAACGGGAACACTGGGGTATCAATATCAGAACCGCACATCGAAAATGTTTGTTGTTTGAGATGCACACTCTATGTAGTTCTGTACTCATTGCTGGTGGACAACCCACTCCTACTCTACGACACCAAGTGCAGGACGCTTAGCAAGTACTTTTAAAACATTAAAATAGACTGGATGGTGAAATGGTAGGCATTGCGAGTATATAATATCGCTTGAGCTTGCAGCTAGCTCATACCTACTGCGACTATCAGCATTCTCGTGGCGACCGCCGAGTGCCTAATACATTAACAAAAAATAGGGTTCCCTGTGCAAAATCGTTGTGGTAGCAGAGCGGGGAAAGATGTTGCCATTATGGAATCAATGTATACAGTCCCAGTTAGGATAGACAAAGTGATAAACCTGTTGTCCGAATAGTTCGAAGCTGCTCATTTCTATATCAAGGGTTAGTCAAGCCCTTGAACGGATATGGTAGCGGCGGAGTCAAAAGGCCAACGGAAGCCCTTACTCCCGTAGTGGATACTGACAGCTCCGCGCCTAGGGGCATCTAATAATTTGGAAGTGGCCCCCCAAGTTGGGTGTTCTGCTTCGAGTATCCACATTAGAGTTTTCTTGTTATTTTGGGGGAGATCGAAAAATTGAATTCAATCGGTATGAAATATTAAATAATGCGATTACAGTTACGTTTTATTTGGTAGTAACGTTTCTGTTAACTTGAGTTTAAATGTTTGGTATCTTCGGTCATTGGTTACGTAATCCGCATCTGGCACCACTGACAACCGATCGTCCCATTCACTGTTTGATCCTTGTAAGCTAATTTCATCAGCCGTTCTTAAATGATATAACACTCTGAACGTGACCAAATATTGCAGGTTGTGTCCTTGTGACGGTTCAGATGGATAGAGATTTTCAGGTGTGGACCAATCAACATATGATTTCCAATGGGATCACTTTTTTCCGAAAAAAAAAATCCGTAAAAAAACGGTACGTGCAGAAACATTCCATCACCATTCTTTTTGAGGCTATTTTCGGCTTCAAAACCAAATGATCAGATGATCATACAAAAGCAGACACAGTAGTCTGCTTTTGTACGATCATCGATTAGGCAAAGGATTAGGTGATAATATCCTCGATACATTCTTACTACACAGCTGTTAGTTATGGGCCTCAACCAACATGTCTCTCCAATAAGTGCGGTCCTTAGATAATCGGTGTCTATTCATTGTACATGACCTTGTCATCTCAAACGTCCACTGCGGAGTTTTTGACTAAGACCATGTCGCTGTACAGCTCGTATAGTTCTTGGTTGAATCTTCGAAGAATTTATCTCTCAAAACGAACGTTTTTGATAAGGTCCATACCTCCAATTCCAATTCGTCGATGTTGTGTGTCTTTTCGTGTTGACAGCATATAGTTAGCCTTTCCCTCATTTACTGCTGAATCAATTTTTGCCGCTTCCTTCTCTATTCTAGTGGCTAAGGCATCACGTTGAGTCCTACCCATGATGTCAATATCGTCAGCGTATGTTAGTAGTTGCACCGATTTTTGGAAAACGGTGCCTCTGGTGTTAACTTGGGCAACATTTTCTACACAGACGGACGAGTTTGGGCGGTATACCAAAACTAGACATGGCTCTGTGAAGTTCGCCTCTATAAATGCTATCGTATTCGGCTTTGAAATCGATGAATAGGTGGTGGGTATCGGTTTAGACTTCCTGGGTTTTTTTTTTCCAGGATCTGTTGAAGTTGAAAATTTGATCGGTTGTGGACTTTCCTGTTCTAAAACCGCACTGATAAGCGCCGATCAAGTTGTTGGCAAGCACATATTACGATAGATAGGATCTTGTAGGCGATGTCGAGCTGACATATACCTCTACAGTTGGCGCATTTCAGAGGTCCTCCCTTTTCGTGGATCAAGGAAACGATGCTGAAGTTCCATTCTTCACCAGATTTGGTTTATGACTTGGTGGATGCTATTTACCATGTTATCTCCGCCGGCTTTATAAAGCTCAGCGAGAAGGCGTCATTTCCTGCAGCCTTATTAAGCTTGAGTTTAGATACTGCTATCCTCACATCACTCAGGCAGGATGGTTGGCAGTTTTCGCTGTCGTTGCCAATATTGAATGGTTCGTTCTGCCTAACAGCGGAATGTTGTTCGTCATCGCCGTTTAACAGTCTTCAGAATTGGCTATTCCATATCCTCAGCATCGACTGTGTCTCAACTATGATATTTCCTTGTTTTCCAACAATACTGCTAAGGATATCGTCTCTCCCTACTGTTGCCCTACTGTTGCGTTTATTTCCTAGCACGATTTTAACATTGTACTTCGGTAGTCGCTCATAGGTTTTGCTAGATCATCTTTTTAGATCCGTTGGGGCATGAGCGCATATAAGGCTCATGTTGGCGAATTTAACCTTGATGTGGATTGTAACATTGCGTTCCCTAAGTCTGGTACTTATTACAAATCCGCATCCGAATAGTCGCTGTTTATGCAACACTGTCCGTAGTAGATGTCGTAAGTGTCATAAGGCCAAACCTATAAATTTGGTCTTATGACGCTTTGTGAAAGTGATATAAGGCCAATTTCTATCATTTGGTATTATGACACTTTGATGGAGCTTCAAAAGGGCAATTTGATATTAAGACTCTTTTGATTGCATATAACATTTCCTTCTCTCATACGTGGATATACAATTTGATTTGAGATCTATTTGGCTTCATGTCACTTTCCTCATTTGGCCCAATGTCGCTCTATCGAAGTGTCATAATAAAAAATGCTAGCATTTGGTCTTATGTCACTTTTATAAAGCGACATTTGGTCTAATGTAACGGCGCCGTATATATCACAGTTTTTAATCCACTTTTTGCCAAGCCCATCCCATCGTATTTCCCGGATGGCAGTAATGTCTGCATTATAGCAGCTTAGGGCTTCCGTTAGTTGTTTACTTGCACCTTGCACCCGATTAATGTTCTCACATTCCGGGTCCAGATACGAACATCGTTGCGGTTTTTTCGTTTAGTAAGTTCATCAACAATAAAATCAGTCCTTTCCGAGGCTAATGGTTGCTCCGTAACCATCGTTTTTTTTTTTTCATGTTTGGGTAGTTAAACTAAAGCACAACTCCAACCTGGAGTCCAACCTGGAGGTCCAGTTCCAATTTATTAAACACCACTAGGACACGGGGCATCCGTGTGTTCACTACGGGATTGATCGCTGCCGTTCGCCTTTCGGTTCCAATTTATTAAACACCACTAGGACATGGGGCATCCGTGTGTTCACTACGGGATTGATCGCTGCCGTTCGCCTTTCGGTCCCAATTTATTAAACACCACTAGGACACGGGGCATCCGTGTGTTCACTACGGGATTAATCGCTGCCGTTCGCCTTTCGGTTCATCTCCCACCACATCTATTCAAGGGGCCTGACTTACACTTGAGATTCCTTATTAACCTGTTGTCCGAATATGGCTGAGCAGCTTGCATGAAGGTTTGACTGGGATAGCATGCCGTGTATTCCGCGCCAGTCTGACCAGGCTGTTTATATTATGTTGCTGTTTTTCGGCATGTTGTCAACACTAGCACTTATCGTTTAGCAAGTCAAACCTGCTTGGATGAGACCATTATCCTATAGTTACCACTTGGATGTAAAAATAAGCACAACTGATGTTTAGTCACAGTTACAACTACTGGGCATTGCTAATTTTAAGCCGCTCAGATTCTACCCTCGCTCTATAACATACAACCATCCTTGATACCTTACACATTGAATATTCTGAGATACAAATATTCGTAAAATTTTATGTTTTTTTTGTTGAAATTTATTGCTGATAACAAACAGACTCAAATCAGAGCCTCTTATCATCCTTGCCGGTCATTGCTCAGTAGCTCACGTTAAAAGTTTAGTTGTCGACGAGAGATAACTTTTTTTAAATTTGAATTTTGCATGCGAAAATGCATGGGTAATTTAAAAAGTTGCTGGTGTTGGAAAAAATTGTTTTGTTTTTTTTAAATTGACTGTCAGACTTATCAGAATTAGGATTACGTATTTTATGGCGACAATATTTAACAACATCAATTTATTTGCGGTAGGCTTTGAAAAGATTAATCTTAAAACTAAGTATGCTGGAAGAAGGGGGTTTGTTACTGTCCAGTTATTGTACAATTACATCCTTATTGACAAAGCTTGATCCTCACAGTCTTCATATCAAATGACTCTATAAGTATATATCTAATGTTATGAGTTATTGTCCCTAGTAAATAAATTCAGCCTAAGCTTGAAAAGGTACACAAGAAATTTTTAGGCTTGTCCCTTGCAGTCGTCGTTAGTCATAGCTGTTGCCTATCGAAGTAAATTAATCAATGGTGCAGACAACTGGCTTAGGTAGCTTAGGTGGAACAACCGCCCAGTTGGAACTTGATTTCAGATAACTTGCAGCAAGCGATGATATTTTGACCAGATATGCTCAGATGAGATGAAAGATGCAGCCGGGCTTTGGGAAATTTTGGGTATGAAGAAGAGTCGGTGAGGGAGACATTTTCGCGAGTATACTTAGGACTAATCCGAATGTGGGTATGATAATATGGATGGCATGGATAACGTTGGTTGGGTAGGATGGACATGCGATGGAAAATGTTTTATTTTTTTTATAAACTTTCCTAAGATGAAGTGAACCTATAATACTCCAAGAGTGCCCAGAGATGATGCTTGCAAATGTTTGAAGACTCTTCTCTATATTGATAAGGAATTTGAAGTGATGAAGGCTTTCCGTGTGGATAATCAGATCAGCAGCGAACACATATCGGGTGAGAAGGATGAGTTTGATAGAAGGTCTCGCAATGATAGTCGAAATTGGTTAAAACTAACTCAGTAAGGGCAAACAGATTTGGGGACAACTAGTATACTACCAAGCTTTATAAATGTATTACAAACTTGAAAGCCAATTAAAAGTCAATGCTTGTGTGTTTCTTATCTTGTTCTTCTATCTTAAGCGGTACATCAGTTAACCTGACTTTAAACTAACATGCCCTCAAACTAGTGTTGATCGTAGAGCATTGCAGATTATGTCGTTTGACTCACTGGTGAAAAGATTTCATTTTGAATGGATATGATCGGCTAAAGTGAAAGATCGAGCCGATTAAGATGAGGAAATATTTGGTATGGAGTATAGTAATTATCTGGAACAGATTATTAACGTTTATCCGAAAGGCAAGTGCGATGGGTTAAAGGTAGAAAGGTATACTCCCCGATATTGTTTAACATTTATACAAGTGATCTTGTAGGTTCTCTCATACACGCTATAGCGTACGCAGATGATCTAGTGGCGTACAGATCAGGTCCGAAAATCGAGGTCATCAACACACTTTTGCAACGTGACTTCGATCACATTAAGTGATATTGCGATGATTGGATATTGAGGATCAATTTCCAAAAAACCGAAACAATTCTGTTCAGGACCCCAGTGCAGAGGGCTTCTTACGATACCAGAAAAAACTGGAAAAAATTTTGTATCATGGGACAGCATAGACGGCCGTTGGCGGTGAGAAGTGAAGTCAAATACCTTGGCATCTGGCTTGACAAGTTTCTATATTTTAATAAAAATGTGGATGCTTGTCTGACCAGGGCTAGGGGGGCTTATGCTCTGACAAGAAGATTGTTTCATAGCAGTCAACTTGATTCAAGGGTGAAAGTCATTTGCTACATGGCCCTCATAAGGCCGATCATCGCTTACGGTTGTCCCGTGTGGTTCAATGTATCACCATCCTACATGGAAAGGATACGGCTGTTTGAGAGACGTTGTCTCCGATCCTGCTTAGGATTGTACCGAACGCCGGACTCCGAGTACATAAAATATTATCGCAACGAGGTTCTATACAATGGGGCTCAGTTGAATAGAATTGACAATTTCCTAATTAAGGTGACTCGAAGGCACGCTGCAAGGGCGATGGCTGGCGACAACATACATACATGGAGAGCACGCTCATATCGGGCTTTATTCCACCAGAGGCATTCATTTACATCGATTCGTTAGGGTTAGTACAAGACAGGAACGGTATCCCGGTGTTATACCACCGCTATCGTGATGCTGCAAAACAGCGCACTGAATTCTGGTGGCTATATGAGGAAGGTGATTCTGCACTTCCTCAGGACTTTGCGGACTTTTAGTCCAACTCCATAGGTAAGATTTTAAATAAGGAACAAGGTCTGGGGCGGGGCTTGTGCACCATATTGGCGTACAATATGGTTGAACGCAGGCTGCCGTGGGACCGAAAGACGCAATCAGGATGGCGACCCCTCGGGGCATGCGCAACGAGGGCTCGCCACCCCGATTATAATTAAGTTAGGTTTAAGTAGTTAAGTAGTCTTAAGTTAGGCTTAAGTAGTCTTAAGTTAGGCTTAAGTAGTTTAAGTAGTCTTAAGTTATATATAATCTAGATTAAGCTTTTATATAAAACAAAAAAAAAGTCACTAAACAAAGTTTTCAATTTTTTCTTTGTAAATTAAAATTAAATATAAAACCAAAAACCGACAAATCTAAGCCTAAAGGCAAAATAAAACAGCTAAATATAAGCTTACAGCGCCCACTAAGGGCCGATAAGTTAGATTAAGTAAACCAGTTATTGATAAGTTAGATTTAAGCATTTTTGTCTAGTAGTAAGTTAATATCTTAAGTAAATAAAAAATGAGTTTAAAATGTTTTTACAGGTAGAAAGGTATTCTTGCCTGACGAGAGCCACTTATTAATATGTGGTGGGTTTGATGAAGTTAGACTATAGGTTTGTTATACCCTATCCTGTAGGGATATATTAGTTTCGATACATAGTTTGTAACAAAGTGAAATAATTAAGCTAGGTATACCTCAAAGTTTATGGATCGGTTCAGAATCGATAGCTGAGTCGTTTTAGCCATGTCTGTCTATCCGTCCGTCCGTCCGTACATCACCAGTTTTCGGGCCTTACATTTTGAGCTAGAATGATGAAATATGGTGAACGTATTAGTAGTTGCTCTCAGCAGAACAAGTGTAAAAATTTTAGAAATCCCCCCCACTTCCACACCCCTTTTTCAGAAAAATAAAGTGTCTGAAAACCATATCTAGACAATCCTAATTTTTATATTTTGATGTATGATTTGATGTATGATGTATGATTATGATGGGTGATTTTTTAGCTGGTTTGGTTTTGGCAACACTGGTTTTGACAGCTGACGTGTGTTTAGTACCTTGTGTCACTGTCAAACAACTTCAGTTTGGTTTGCAATTTAACCATGGATCGTCTTACAAATGAACAACGCTTGCAAATTATTGAATTTTACTATCAAAATTCGTGCTCGGTACGAAATGTTCATCGCGCGCTGCTTCCATTTTATGATCGGCATTCTCGACCTTCTGAGCAGTCTATTCGGAAGATTGTGACCAAATTTCGCACCAAATTTACTTTGTTGGACATTAAACCACCAACACGTTTACGTACTGTGCGTAGTGAAGAAAATATTGCGGCCGTATCAGCTAGTGTGACAGAAGACCGCGAAATGTCGATTCGGCGCAGTTCCCAGCAGTTAGGCCTTTGTTACAGCACTACGTGGAAAATTTTGCGGAAGGATTTGGGCGTAAAGCCTTTTAAGATACAGCTGGGGCAAGAACTAAAGCCAGCCGACCTACCACAACGCCGAATTTTTGGTGAATGGGCTCTTGGAAAGCTGGCCGAGGATCCGCTTTTTTATCGAAAAATTGTGTTCAGCGATGAGGCTCATTTTTGTTTGAATGGGTACGTAAATAAGCAAAATTGCCGCATTTGGAGTGAAGGTCAGCCAGAAGCATTGCAACAGCTACCAATGCATCCCGAAAAAGCCACTGTTTGGTGCGGTTTATGGGCCGGCGGCATTATTGGGCCATATTTCTTCAAAGATGATGCGAATCGCAGCGTTACTGTCAATGGTGAACGCTACCGAGCGATGATAACAAACTTTTTTTTGCCCGAAATGGAAGTTCTTGACTTGCATGATATGTGGTTTCAACAAGACGGTGCCACATGCCACACAGCACGCGAAACAATGGCGCAATTGCGAGGCGAGTTTGGTGAACAGTTAATTTCACGTTTCGGGCCGGTCAATTGGCCGCCTAGATCGTGCGATTTGACACCATTAGATTATTTTTTGTGGGGGTATGTCAAGGCTAATGTCTATAGGGACAAGCCCGCTTCGATTGATGTACTGGAAGCCAACATCCATGCATTCATTCGTGAGATACCGGCCGATATGTGTGAAAGAGTATGCCAAAATTGGACTCAGCGGATGGGCTACCTGAGACGCAGCCGCGGTCAACATTTGCATGAAATTATCTTTAAACATTAAATTGCAAGGTTCAAAATATCGATTCAAATAAATATTTCATTCATTTTTTCGAATTTTTTGTGTTTTTTTTTTTTAAAAAGTTCTAAACCTCTTAAAAAAGCACCCGTTATTTAATTATCGGCCTAATGATGGCCATGTAGCAAATCACCTTCACCCTGCTGTCAAGACGACTGCTATAAACAATCGTCTTGTCAGGGCAAATGCTCTCCTAGCTCTTGCCAGAGCAGCATCTTCATGTCTTCAGAAATAAAAATACTGGTCTAATCAGATGCCAAGGAACTTTAATACACTTTTACTCGCCAGTGGCTGTCCGTTTGTACCAACGATCACCAGCTTTCGCCAGTTCTTTCTCGTATCCCTAGAGGCCCTAGACAACGGTGTCCTAAACAGGATAGTTTCTGATTTCTGAAAGTTGATTTTCAACTTCCAGTCATCACAATATCTCTGGATCTTGTCGAAGTCCCGCTGCAAAGGAGTTCGAATGACTTCGACAGTAGAGGCTGTTCTGTTCGCGATAAGATCGTCCGCATACGCAATTGCCTGAGTAAGACTACCTATCATATCACTGGTGTAAATGCTGAAGAGAATCGGCGAGTTTACCGCTCCCTGTTGCAGACTATTCTAAATGAAAAATTCTGTGGTAGAAGTTACATTGCCACTTTTGACAACAAACGTTCTACCAGTCAGCATATCATGGAGCATATATAGCAGTGGTTTACTTATGCCAAGTCTGGTCAGCTTTAGATAGAGGCCCTCTAACCATACGGTGTCAAAAGCCTTCTCTACGTCAACCAGACATGCACACGTGCACTGTTTTTTGGCTTTGTTCCATTGTATATCAGAGACGAGTTTGAAGGCGGCATGAATACAGTCATGTCCAGCCTTGAAACCAAACTTTATCTCCGGTATAATTATATTGTCCTCAGACCATTTGAACAGTGCTCGGTTGAGAATCTTTTCGAAAACCTTGCTGATACTTGGAAGGAGGCTTACCGACCGGAAATTTTCCGGATTGGAGTTTTCCTTACCCTTTTTCGGGAGAGGATGAACCACCGCCGTTTTCCAACGCAATGGATATGCATTATTCAGCGCGTAATTGAACAGCGTGGCGTAAATGTCCACAGCTTCAGGGAGTAAATGTCGCAGTACAATGTTGGATATAACATCGACCGCTAACTTCTTTTTCTTTATGCAATCGAAGATGATCTGGAGTTCCACCTTCGAGATTAACAGGGGACTAGACCCACTTCGCTCGGCGACTATGAGGTTTGCCAAGTTTTCGTCATCAAACCGGGTGAAACCACGGTTCTCAGATCGCCATTGCGTTATGTCGTTTCGGAGATAGAAATGATGGAGCAGGACATCACCTTAAATACTTCCTGAAAGACAGCCCCACTGCCTCCACTTTCTCCTGAGGATCTTCAATATCAATTCCTGCTGTCAAAAGTATGTTTATATTGTCAGTTGTTCGTTGGAGCTTAATACACGGAAGGTCGTTATGACGTTTCCTCCTAAAGAAAGGTCGCTGGAATTTACGGCCCGAATTCTGTTATTCCAAGACAAATTAACGGACAACCGATAGTTCTCCTTTATCAATTGGTTGATGTTTTTAATCGGCTCCTTCAGTGTACCTACTATTCTCCGGTTCGCGTGGGTTTGTCAGTCGTCTGTACAAGAGTTTAAGTCTAGTCAGAAGTCCGCTTTTTTGTCTGTGTAGTGCGTCAATGGTCGCGTTTCTGTACGTAGACGTTATGTCATGTTCTTTGTATTTCGGTATCGTCCTGTTCATTGTTCGTTGAATCGCTTCGTCCATTTGTTGTAAGTATTCGTCGATTTCGTTGTTTGTTAGGTTTCTGTTGTTTGGTGGTGAAATGGCCCTCGAACGTAGTTCTCTTGATAAGGCGTTGGTGAAGCGAGGTGAGGAGTTGTAAGAATGCACAGGCACATACTCCTCCAGCGCCACAAGCTCGTTCGGAAGCTGTATTACGGCGGCGAGTCCGCAGTGATCACTGTCGTCGTACTCAATCGTCCGTAAACAGTTTCGCGGGTGTTGACCTACTTTGTTAGTAACTGTCAGTCTTGTTTCTCGCAGTAAAAAATCCAGGAAAGCTTCTTGGAAACGATGGCCTATCTGTGGCGAGAATGTCGATCCTATATTCAACATTGTTGTGGACCATCCAATTGTAAAGATGGTTACCCCGAGGATTTTGTAATTGATTTCCCCAATCTTCGTGTTTGGCATTTGAATCTCCGGCCAAAAGATAAAAGTTCTCCACTGAGTTCAGTCTTAGAGATTCGAAAAGTTTTCCGAGCTATCACATACAGCCGCTTCCCTTGTTGGAGAGGAATGCACATGACGCAGGCTTCCAGCAGCCGGAATCGGCGCACTTCACCACTATATATGACCTTATAACTAATGCCTTTTCGTATAAAGATAGCGACCCCGCCTTCTTGAGTGGAGTTGGGTCGGCCCCTTCTTACGATATTGTAATTACTATTTAAATAAATTTATGCTTCTGGTTTAGCTTAGTTTCGCTAGCCATAAGCACATCGGGACTTTGGTCTGTAAGCAACTGGAAAAGATTAGCTCTACGTTCGATCCTAATCAGTGAATTTACATTCACAGCCAGGATCTGTAAGGGTCTCTCTGACAGCGCGCCCATTACGATCTAAGTTGCGTTAAGCTCGGCAAGAAGGAGTAGATATAGTCTACCCTTGACGCCTGCTCCCGTAGCTGGTTTTGAAGACCGTTTAGCTGACCTTGAATGGCCCTCAACGCAGTCAACAAATCCGCATCCACTGCTGGAGCCTGAGGCACGGGGGCCTGTCTGGCTTCCTTAGGTGGATGCTGTACCGTTTTTCCCTTTCCTGACGCCAATTGGGCGTAGGAAATTTGGGGATTGACGGACATTGAGGGAGGAAGAACGGCTGGCTGATTTGCCACTACCGTTTGTTCGCTTTTTGATTTATTTTAAGTTGCTGAAACTTTGGACAGCCCCGATAGTTTGCGGGGTGCCCGCCGCCACCGCATAGTGCACATTTAAGTAGGGTCATGTCATCGACCCGCTCCTTTCCTAACCTACACTCTCCTATGTTGTGGTTCTCTCCACACTTAACACAGCGTGACTGCATTTCGCAGTTGGCTGAGGCGTGGCCGAACCTTTGGCAACGCATGCATTGAAGCATGCTGTCACCTCTTTTTAATTTTTTCCAACGTACAACCTGGAAGTTGAGGACTGAGATACTTCTCAACTTTTCCATTTTGCTTTGGGGCGATAGCTGTACTAGGAAGATCGGTAGTTTCCGATTCTCCCGTCTGGCCTTCACTGTGGTGAATGGCTTTACACCTACGACTTCAAGCTCGTCCGTCGCTACTTGGCGGAGCTCACTTAACAGCGCCTGCGGATCTGTTGAGGAATCTAGGCCCTTTAAGACAACCCGTCTAAATGTGAAGAACTCCGTTGTGGTGTCTGCAAGCAATTGCTTAACTATTTTATACTGCTCCACTGTTAGGCAGTGGATAGCATGCCTATCTTGACTCAATCGTTTAATTGTAAAATTGGAGCCTATGGCCGACTCACATATTTCAATAGTCTCCTTGAGGTCCATTTTGTAGGTATTTATTGGTTGCACTTTTCCTTTTTATTTTGAGGCGGCTGTGGCTGCTGCTGGTGTCCTCGCTGCTGCTGCTGATGCTGCTGATGCTGCTGCTGCTGCTGCCGCTGTTCCTGTTGTTGTTGCTGCTTCTGTTGCTGTTGTTGTTGTCGCTGCTGCAGTTGCTTCTTCTGCTGTTGTTGTTGCTGCTGCTCAGCTTGCTGTTTTTGTTGTTGTTTTAGCTGGGTTTGCGGTTGCTGTGGTTGTTTTGCTGGCATTGGCTGTGGTTGTTGGGCTCTTGGTTTTGCCGCAGTTTTACCACTGGTTTGTGCCGCTGTTTGTGTTTGTTGTTGTTGTTGCAGTTTCGTTTCTCGCATTTTTTCTTGCTGTTTTTGTTTTAGAGCCATAATTAGTGGCTCCAGTTGGGATTTTCGATTATCGATCTTTGCAATTAGAAAATCCTCCTCCTCTTCATCGTCATCATCAGTCGACAGTACCGCAAACCTGTTGCTGTCGTCTGTAGTGTACCGACCTTTCCCTTCGCCGGATACATATCCCACTTCCTCTACAGCATCGTCCACTGATAAGGCAAGCTGGTTTTGTATTTTTTCTGGCTTATCTTCAGTGTCGAATAGGTAAATCTTTCGCCTTGTTACCCAGAATATAGTGGGAAAAGTGCGCAATGCGTTTCTTATGTTTTAGTAGAAATTAAAAAAAAAAACTTTCTGCAAGGTGTCGGATATTGAACATTTTATACCCAGTTTTTCGCCAACGACCATACTACGCTGAGCGCATCGGTTCTCGTCCGATCACCGAAATTAAGCAGCGTCGGGCGCGGTTAGTACTTAGATGGGGGACCGCTTGGGAACACCGCGTGTTGTTGGCATCCTCGACTTTTTTTTATACCCTATCCTATAATTTTGATTTTAGGGATATTAATTTTAAGGATGGGGTGGGATTGGGTATAAAACGATTCACACAATGGATTCTTCTCATATGTTTTTTCCTTAAATTTATGTGCAGAACTATTTGACAAAAAACAAAAACAAAATTCTATTGAAAACTACTCTTAATAGGCGAGTTAAGTTATCCTCCCGGGTTTAACCAACTTACTTAACATAAAATAAAATTAAACACTGAAGATAGCGCTGTTATAAAGGTTGCTCTTATCACGACTGAATACGTTGAGGTTCCGACAAGAATTGCTTCGAATGTGGAACATGAGTTTCGGATGAGAAGTAGATTCGCAGATACATTTCATAGAAAAGCAGTCGACAGAGAATGCAATTCAGGCGGGAGGATGATCGGATTTAGTGATATTTATAACTATCCTAGCAAGCATTACAGACCAAATTGGAAAGCACTATGCAAGTGATCACATGTCTTTTTTTTGCTTTTTTCTATGTTAAGTTGCGCTATAGCTCGGACTGCACTCAGGCATCAACTCTGGCAGTTCGGAGGCGGCCAATTTATATCACCAAGACGGCTGATAACACGATTGGGAATTCGGTGAACAAAAGATCGATTGTAACAGGGTCTTCTAAATTCATGTCTCCAATTTAACTAAAAATCATATGAGAAGGCAACGATCCGCTGTGCGAAACTTTGAATACCATGCCCCATATCATCCTTAAAATTAATGTCGCCAAAATGTGGGTTTTATGGGGATGAAGTATACAAAATGGTATTGTCACAACATATTATTCAGCGAGTTTAGCAAAATTTAAAAATTTACAAATCGTTTTTCTGGAAAAACGCCCCCAAAGTAGGCGTGGGTTAAAATGGTCTATGGACGAATTGACCATAGTATTATTTTTAGAATCATTTTGTTTTGTACCGAAAAATGTTTTTTTTAAGAAAGCGCCCCCCAAAAGTATGCCTGGCAAAAAACTTTATATGGACGAAACATAGATATTGCGAGTGTCTAATAGTGCTTACACACCGAATCATAAACTGAGTTTTTGGCAAAAAGTTTACGTAAACCACTAGATGCTTTCACACCGAACTCTGACCAGGTTTCGTTTGACATTTCAATCAGCTGTCAATTGTGATTTTGATACTAGCTGCAACATTTGTGTGTGAAAATATTGTAATTGAATAATAAAATGAATTCTAATATAATCAAACTAATATTAGCATTTGAAGTTCAAAATGAAACAAATCTAAAGATTTTGACAACAGTTCTTTCTGCATCCTCTCACCAGGTACTCCTCATCTTGCACACACCAGAGCTTCTTCTTTTTGTTTTTTTTCTTTTCCAAATCCATTTTAATTATTCAATCCTGTGAAAATGAAATGAAATATAATATGAAGAAAAAAAACATTTGTTTTGACAGCGAGTTCATCAGCTGTTTTGTGGGACGTGTGGAACACGTGTAGAATCTATGAAAAGGTGTGTTCGTTCCAACAACCTTTAACGAGATGACGTCTGCGAAGTGGTTTTGAGATGGTTACGCCATAACCTACTTGTTTTTGAGGACTGAAAACGTATGGGAAAACTCGGTTTATGATGAAGGTTTCAGGTGTTTTTGCGTAAACTCAGTTTTCGGTTCGGTGTGAATGCCCTATAAATATGCTATCAAAACACTTTTTCAAAATTCTGAACTGTTTGGCCAAAAACAACATTTTATTGATAAGGGGCGTGACAGTGGGTGGATTTTAAAAATGTTTACACTTGTTCTGCGTCGTCGGAACGAGAGTCTATATACTTCAAATTTGAGGAGGCCCAAAAATCGGTGACAGACAGACGGACGGACGGAGAAACGAACATGGCTAGATCGACTCAGCTACCGATTCTCAGTCGATTCATATCTGTCGAAATTACTTCTCTATGTTACAAAATAAATGTTAAAACTAATATACCCCTATGCGATAGGGTATAAAAAGAAGGTTAACATGGGTCTGTAACGCCCACTACCAACGCCCGAACGTTGTCCCAAGCATCATTTTCTAAGAAAAATGGTCCACCTACGCCACCACTCCACAATCCGCACCAAACAACATCTCTCTACGGATGCATCGGCTTCTCGACAATAACGAGCGGGTTTTCCAGAGCCCCAGGTGCGGTAATTTTGTTTGTTAACGTAGCCGCCGAGATGAAATTGCGCCTCGTCAGAATAGTAGATTTTCCGCCCAAAATATCGTTTTCCGATTCAAATAGCTCTAACGCCCAAAGGGAGATGCGATAACGAAGCGCACCACACGACAACGTGGACCGTGAGTGTTGTCTAGTAGAGTTCCAGTCTCACGAGCTTTTTGCACAAACTTGCGTACAGTAGGCGCGGTGGGTGCTTCATTTCTAAATTTTAAGTACCGCACTATTTGGGTTACCCAGCACTCACTTTGGAAATAAGTTTTATTTCCAGACGTTGTTCAAGCCTAAGGCTGAAAACACACCGGATAAAGATAAACGAGTTTTTTTTGTTTTGTTGAAAATGAGAACATTGTTATTTATGATACAACACACACCAAAGAATACAAAGCAAAACATACGTTTTTGTTTGGGTGTGTTTCGGTGGTGGTTTTCAAATACATGCCATTGTATACGGAATGTAACAAAACTGTTTTGAACTAACGTCGTTGACGATAATTGCTTTCTTTCTTATGGCGCAACACATACCAAACA
Source organism: Rhingia rostrata (assembly GCA_949824845.1). NCBI lineage: Eukaryota > Metazoa > Arthropoda > Insecta > Diptera > Syrphidae > Rhingia > Rhingia rostrata. Next base: position 62,034,688 of record OX463758.1, on the reverse strand, counting down.
AAACGAAACATAAAAACCAAAAAAAAACATGTTTCGTTGCCGATAGCTGATTGCTGTTGATTTTCCCAAAATAAAATGTTGATACGGTAATTCATACCTTTTTTATTCATAGCATTTTCGATTAACACCAGCAAATAATTAAAAGTTTTGATCCGCTTCCTGGTGAAATAACTAAATTTTCCAGGACAAGCTCTTAACTCGTCTATTAAGTTTGTTTTCAAATCCTCAGCATTTTAATTTAGATAACATGGAAGCACTAACCACTTTCTGTTTTTTTTCAAAAATTTACTGCAAATTGGCACAAATGCATCGTCTAAGTCCCAACACATATTGAAAAACACAAAAATCAAATGTAACAAAACGTTTTGTTTTGTTACATTTTGGTGTGTGTTCGAATAAAAATCGTTCCGAGGCAAAACACTGACTTTCTGTCAAGATTTCGAGCGGGAAACAGCTGTCAGTGTCAAAATAACATATGATTTAAAAAGCAACCATTAGATAGTCCATCCGTTATTCTTTATCTATCCAAATAGTGAATGAAAATAGAAGACTCTGCTAGCACTTCAAAACCGAACTTTCTATTTGCTATATCAGCTAAAAGTGTTGTAGGTACTGAACAAAGAAATGCTTTTATCAACATTTCATTAGAGATGTAAATAACAAAAAAAAACTCCATTTATGTAATTTTTATTATAACCTAACCCAACTAGTTATACCCTATCACATAGGGGCATATTAGTTTTGACATTAAGTTTGTAACATAGAGAAATAATTTCCATAGATATACCTCAAAATATATGGATCGACTCAGAATCGCCAGCTGAGTCGATGTAGCCATGTTTGTCTGTCCGTCCGTCTGTGTTTTACCGATTTTCGGGCCTAGAATTTTGAGCTGGAAAGTTGACATTTGTAGACTCTCTGTCCGACGAAGCAGAACAAGTGTAAGCATTTTAATCCTCCCACTGCTACGCCCACTTTTTAGAAAAATATGGTTTTTGGTGAAACGGTAGGGAATTTTGAAAAAGTGTCTGAAAAACATGTGAAGGCAATAACAATTTATTTATTTATTTATTAATTTTTTTTAACTGCCTATAGAGAAGATATTTTATCTTGCAGTGTAATTTAAGATAAAATATCTTCTTTATAGTGTTAGGTTTACATTCGAAATAATAAGTACATGGTGATATAGAAAATGAAATAGCTGCAGAGTATTTGGATATGATATTTTTATATAGCAAATATTCAAGGATATATACAGGGTGTCTGCCGGGAAGGTATACTTATGAACCTGGGCCTCAACCAACATGCCTCTCCAACGCTTGCTGTGGGTGTTCTAGTATTTAAGTTATTTTTAGGTAGTTTTAATTAATTTTAAGTAGTTTAAGTTAGTCGATAAGTAGTTTTAATTGGTATGTAACTTAAAATAAAAAAAAGACGAGGAACCAAGTTTTTCAAAGTTTTCTTGGTAAAAATTTTGTTACTTTTAGATTTACATATTAGATAATAGGCCGAAAGGCATTAGAATCAAGCTATCGTATAATTTAGGGCGCCCGCATAGGGCAAGTGAGTTAGTTAAGTAGTTGATAAGTAAGCTAGTTTTTCATGAATTTTTGTCTAGCATGTAAGTTAGTTTAAAGAAAAAAAAAATAAAATAAAAATGAATTAAAAAAAAAAAAAAAAAACACATGCCTCTCCAATTAGCCCGGTCTTTAGCTAACTGCCTCCAGTTGCGCACTCCAAGTTGGTTGAGGTCGGTTTCTACTTGTGCGCGCCACTTAAGGCAAGGTCTTCCTCTACTGCGTCCGACGTCGGGCTTGGAATCGAAGACTGCGAGCCGGAGTATTGGTGTCCATTCGTTCTACATGCCCTAGCCATCTTAAACGTCCAATGCGGAGTTTTTTGACCAGGGGTATGTCGCTGTACAGATCGTATAGTTCTTGGTTGAAACTTCGTCTCCATAGCCCGTCAACGCAAACGGGACCGAAGATTTTTCGTAGAATTTTCCTCTCAAATCGCCCAAGGATTTTTTCATCCGCTTTTGAGAGGCCCATGCTTCAGCGCCGTAGAGCAGGACTGCGATGATCGTTTAATTTCTGACGAGATGTTGTTGTCGGAGTTAATAGCGGAACCGAGATAGATAAAGTCCCGTACTACCTCAAAGTTATATCTGTCAATTGTGACGTTCTGTCCAATTCCTCGTCTTGCCCTCATTTACTGCGAAACCCATTTTTGCCGCTTCCTTCTCTATACTAGCAAACGTGGCTATGACATCACGTTGGGTCCTACCAATGATGTCAATATCGTCGGCGTATGCTAGTAGTTGTACAGACTTTTGGAAAATTGTGCCTCTGGTGTTGGCTCGTGAGTTTTGCACAATCCTCTCAAGAATCAGATTGAAGAAGTCACATGACAGCGCATCGCCTTGCCTAAATCCTTTTTTGGTATCGAACGTGTCAGTGAGGTCGTTTCCGACCCTGATCGAGCAGCGAGAATTCTCCATCGTCATCCTACACAAACGGACGAGTTTTGGCGGTATACCAAAACTAGACATGGCTCTGTATAGTTCGTCTCTATTAATGCTGTCGTATGCGGCTTTGAAATCGATGAATAGGTGGTGGGTATCGATTTGGACTTCTTGGGTTTTTTCCAGGATCTGCCGATGTGTGAAGATTTGATCGGTTGTGGACTTTCCTGGCCTAAAACCACACTGATAAGGGCCGATTAGGTTGTTGGTAAGTGGTTTCAGGCGTTCACATATTACGGCAGATAGAATCTTGTATGCGATGTTGAGGAGACTTATGCCTCTGTAGTTGGCGCAGTTTAGAGGGTCTCCTTTTTTGTGGATCGGGCAAACGATGCTGAGGCTCCATTCTTCAGGCATACTTTCTTCCGACCAGATTCGGCTTATGAGTTGGTGGATGTTACTTACCAAGTCATCTCCGCCGGCTTTATAAAGCTCGGCGGGAAGGCCGTCATTTCCGGCAGCCTTATTAAGCTTCAGTTTAGATATTGCTATCCTCACTTCACTCAGGTCGGGTAATTGGCAGCTTTCGCTGTCGTTGCCAATATTGAATGGTTCGTTCTGCCTGACAGCGGATTTTTGTTCGTCATCGCCGTTAAACAGTCTGCCCATAGAGCTCAACGGCAGCTCTCGTCTTCACCTGCAGCTTTGCCTTGTAGGCCTCGTTCTTGGCTGCCAGCATCTGTTGGCATTCCTCATCAAACCAGGGGTTTCAAGCTGGTGGGCTCGAGAAACCTAGCACATCAGTTGCGGCTGATCGAATGGCTTGTTGACATCGTTGCCATAGTTCTTCGACATTCGATGCTGGTGGTATGGTGTTAATCGAGATGTTTAGGACACGCGTTGCGCAAAGGTCTTTGCGGTCTCTTGCGATTGCAGTCATTCGACATTAAATTTGTTCACAGTATTTCTGGATTGTTGTGGCGTAGTGGATATCCGTATTCTAACCTTGGCTGCGACAAGGTAGTGGTCCGAGTCGATGTTAGCTCCTCGGAATGTTCGGACATCCAAAATACTGGATGCGTGGCGCTTGTCTATCGATGTGTGATCAATTTGATTGACCGTTCGTTGATCTGGAGACCGCCATGTCCCTTATGGATATCGAGGTGAGGAAACCGTGTGCTGGCTATAGTGGCATTTCGTTCCGTAACGAAGTCAATTAGCCTAAGTCCGTTACCAGACGTGTTGTCGTGTAGGCTATGGTTTCCGACAATACTGCTAAGGATGTCTTCTCTTTCTAACTTTGCGTTTAAATCTCCCAGCACGATTTTAACATTGTACTTCGGTATTCGCTCATAGGTTTTATCAAGGAGCTCATAGAAGCAGTCCTTAGCTATATCATCTTTTTCCTCCGTTGGGGCGTGAGCGCATATAAGGCTAATGTTGGCGAATTTGGCCTTGATGCGGATTGTTACAATGCGTTCGCGAATGTCTTGGAAACATAGACTTCTTGCCTAAGCCTGGCACTTATAACAAATCCGCATCCGAATAGTCGCTGTTTCTGCTCACTATAACACGGTCCGTAGTAGATGTCACAGTTTTTCATCCTCTTTTTGCCCGCAACATCCCATCGTATTTCCTGGATGGCAGTAATGTCTGCTTTGTAGCAGTTTAGGGCTTCCGCTAGTTGTTCGCTTGCACCTCTCCTGTTTAATGTTCTCCCATTCCAGGTGCAGATACGAACGTCGTTGTCCTTTTTTTTGTTTAGCCGTGTCGTCAACAATAAAATCAGTCCTTTCCGAGGCTATTGGTTGCTTCGTAAACGTTAGATTCTTGCATGGTTGGGTAGTTAACCCAAAGCACATCCCCCAACCTGGAGAGCCAGTTCCAATTTATTAGATAGCCCTAGGACACGGGGCCATCAGTATCCACTAAGGGATTGAGCGCTGCCGTTGGCCTTTCGGTTCATCCGCCATCAGCTCTGTTCAAGGTGCCTGACTAACCCTTGAAATTCCTAGACCACCTGTTGTCCGAATATGTCGAAGAAGCTTGTCTAGGTTCGCCTAGGACAGCAGGCCGGGTATTCATTCCTTGCCATTCGGACCTTACTGTTTATAGTGTTGCTGTTTTCGTCGTGTTATCAACACTCGCGCTTATCCTTTAGCAAGTCAAATCCGGTTGGATGAGACCAGTACCCGATGGTTACCACTTGGAGGTAAAAAATAAGCACTTGATGTGTAGTCAGAGTTACAACACTGGGCATTGCCAAGTTAAAACCAATCAGAGTCTATCCTCGTTCTACAACACCCAACCATCGAACAGCCACATGCTATACAAGAATTATCGATGCATCCTGAAAAAACGACAGTTTGGTGTAATTTATGGGCTGGTGGCATCATCGGTTAGTGGAAAAAACGTTACCGTCAACGGCGAACCATATCTAGCAATGATACGCGACTTTTTTTTGTCCCAGTTGGCTGAGATGAACTTGGTTGCCATGTGGTTTCATCATGACGGTGCCACATGCCACACAGCTTGTGAAACAATGGAAATGTTGAACAGCTTATGAAACAATGGAAATGTTGAGCAGCTTATCTCTCGAAATGGTCCTGTGAGTTGGCCACCAAGATCGTACGACTTAACACCTCTTGATTATTTCTTGCGGGGTTATGTAAAGTCGTTGGTCTATGTGGACAAGCCGAACGCGATTGAAGCCTTACATAACATAACACGCGTAATTCGGGATACAGGCCGAAATGCTCGAAAAAGTGACGCAAAATTGGACCTTTCGAATGGACCATTTGAAACGGAGCCGCAGGCAACATTTACATGAAGTTTATCGATTACAATAAATTTTTTGAATATTTGATGCAAGTTTTAGTGTTTTATTATCACCAGTTACTTCCGTAATATAAGCATTTCGTACATTGATAACTTTCATACATACATCCATTTTTGGGTGTTTTTTCCTACAAAAAAACATTTGTATACCCCACCCCAAGTCATTTGTAATAGAAACACGTTGTTTGTTTGTGGAACTAACGGGTGATCCAAGTAGAGATACTTTTTTCAATAGCCTTTTTTGACATGTTATTTTTGTTTACTATTGTTTGGCATTTCATAATGGAAAGACTTACGCGTGAACAACGTTTACAAATTGTTCAACTTTATTATGAAAATTCACGTTCTGCGAGGAATGTGTTTCGTGCACTTCGCTCAACTTATGGTCAACATAATCGGCCTACTGAGTGTACTATTCGCAACACCATCACCCATTTTGAGACCCAGCATTCATTATTGGATAATATTCGACCGAATAGACTACGTCCAGCACGCTGTGAAGAAAATATAGCGGCCGTAGCTGAGAGTGTACACGAAGACCGTAGAGAGTCGATTCGGCGCCGTTCGCAGCAACTCGGACTGACGTATGGAACGACTTGGCGCATATTACGTCAAGATCTTAAATTGAAAGCGTACAAAATACAGCTTGTGCAACAACTGAAGCCGCTCGACCTTCCCAAGCGACATCGCTTCGCTCTATGGGCTCTTGAAAAGTTCCAAGTTCCAAGAAGAAGGCAAATTTTGTTTAGCGATGAGGCCCATATCTGGCTCAATGGGTATGTAAACAAACAAAATTGCCGCATTAGGGACGAAGAGCAACCTGAAGAGATTGAAGAACTGCCACTTCATCCAGAAAAAACAATTGTTTGGCCGGTGGAATCATCGGTCCATATTTCTTTAAAAATTATGCCGGTGCGAACGTAACCGTCAATGGCGACCGTTATCGTGCCATGATAACCGACTATTTGATGCCTGAAATTTAAGCTCGTGATCTCGGCAACATTTGGTTTCAGCAAGACGGCGCCACTTCCCACACATCGCGTCAATCAATGGACTTATTGAGAGAACATTTCGGTGAGCACATAATTTCACGTTTTGGGCCGGTCGATTGGCCACCAAGATCGTGTGATATCACACCGTTAGACTTTTTCCTGTGGGGATATGTAAAGTCAAAAGCTTATTCCGACAAACCCGCTTCGATTTAGGCCTTGGAGGAAAACATCACGCGTGTCATTCGCCAGTTACCAGTCGAAATGCTCGAACGAGTGATCGAAAATTGGACTCATCGGATGGACCATCTGCGACGTAGCAACGGCCAACATTTGATAGACATAATCTTCAAAAAATAAATGCCAAAGAATGTTCTTTCAAATGATAGTAAACATTCTCCATTAAATTTGAATTTTCTGTGTTTTTTTTCTTTAAAAAAGTAGGGAACCTCGAAATGGATCACCCTTTACAAAATATTTGGATAAAATGGCTGAAAAATATGGAGTAACAATGTCATTTCCTATAAATCATTGCCATAAAGCCCACATTTCGGGAATATTAATTTAAAGGATGGGAAGGGATAGGGTATTCAACGCCCCTTACTGCGGATTGCAACCTTCTCATATGTTTTTCAATTGCTGTTTATGCAAATCAATAAAATTACACAAATGATTGGAAAACTTTTCTACACTTTTTTTTCAAATTCATTGAATGTTGGAATGGTATACCTATATAATATATTTTCCAATAAAAATTAGATTTCCATTTTGTTTAAACAAACAAATTAATTTTTCATTACACACATTTATTTTTGATGATCTTGTAAATTTATTTGCTCACTTTTAATGACAGTACTCGAATAGCTATTAGTAATGCAACTATAAACTATAAATTACCAGCACCATGGTTAACGGATTTGCCGACGTCTATAATTATATAATTTAAAGATTCCCCTTATTAAAATATACTCGTGTGCATATGATTTATGCAAATTGATCATTGCAGTTGCACAAGATTATTTTATTGCACAGTGATTAACATATAAACAGCTTACTAAGCCCTGGTCAGCCATGATTTAACTGTAACAATAAAATTCTGATTGGGTACATAAGACTGTTTCACTATGAGGACGTTTACGTTACGGAGAGTTGTTATATCTCAATTCCGTTTCATTTTAATCGTTTCCTAGTCACTGCCAAACACATTTACATTCTTTGAACAATTTTTATGTTATTCTAGTATTGACTCTGGTTTAGAGGAAAAAGTCTAATTGATATGAACGACTCCAACGCTACGTTTGAATGACGCTTGAAAGTCCCTCTTATCTTATTTGTCATCTGGGGGCAATTACTGCAAATGTCAAATAAAAAATGTCAAGGTAATGCGGTAAGATTCAAACGTTATGATTTTTTTTTAATTATGGATAAAATAATGATTCGAAAGTAACTCCTAGAATGGCATGGCTTATACAAGGGGTTTCGAAAGGGATTGGTATTCTAGCCTAAGGGTTTATTCACGTTAAAAACAAATACGCTTAGCAACGTACTCAAAATGGTTGGTTGTCGTAGAACGAGGGTAAACTTTGATTTGCATTAGCTTGGCAATGCCTAGTGGTTGTAACTTCGACTACACATAAAATGTGCTTTTTTATGACCTCCATGTGGTAACCATCGGGTACTGATCTCATCCAAACGGATTTGACTTGCTTAACGATAAGCGCGAGAAACAGCAACACTATAAACAGCCCGGTCAGAATGGCACGGAATGAATACCGGGCCTGCCGTCCCAGGCGAACCTAGACAAGCTGGTTTCATATATTCGGACAACAGGCTGTCTAGGAATTTCGAGGGTAAGTCAGGCCAATTGAACAGAAATGGTGACGGTTGAAACGAAGGGCCAACGGCAGCGCTCAATCCCGTAGTTGATATTAATGGACCCGTTTCCTATTGGTATATAATAATTTGCAACTAGCCCTCCAGGTTCGGGGTTGCGCTTTAGGTGAACTACCAACCCATTTAAAAAAAAAATTGTTACGTAGCAACCAATTTATTGTTGACGACACTGCTAAACGAAAAAAGGACAACGACGTTCGTACCTGCACCATGTGAGAACGATGGATAGGTGCAAGCGAACAACTAGAGGAAGCTCTAAACTGCTACAAAGCAGACATTACTGCCATCAAGGAAATACGATGGGATGGGCCGGCAGAAAGAGGATGAGGAACTGTGACATCTACTACGGACCGTGTTATAGTGAGCAGAAACAGTGACTATTCGAATGCGGGTTTGTTATAAGTGTTATAAGAAGTCTTATGTTTCCGAGACAATAGCGAACGCGTTATAACGATCCGCATCAAGGCCAAATTCGACGACATAAGCCCTACACGCACTCACGCCCCAACGGAGAAAAAGATAATATAGCTAACGATTGCTTCTATGAGCTCCTTGACAAAACATATGAACGACGATGTTAAAATCCTGCTGGGAGATTTTCACGCAAAGGTAGGAAGAGAAGACATCTTAGCAGTATTGTCGTAGCCTATACGACAACACGTTTGTTAACGGACTTAGGCTAGTTGACTTCGCTATGTTTACTCAAGCCACTAGATCAGCCCCAACTGATGTGCTTGGTTTCTCGCGCCCTGGTTTGATGAGAACTGTCGACATATGTTCGCAGAAAAGAACGAGGCCTACAAGGCTAAGCTGCATGTGAAGACAAGAGCTGCCATTGACCTCTATAGGCAGAGAAGAAGGGAAGAACACCGAATTTTCTGAAAGAAGAACAATGGGCAAGAAAAGAGCGCGGTCGAGGATACAGAGGGCTGCAACTCCAGGAACGATGTTCGCAAGTTTCACCAAAGTGTAAAACGTCAAAGAAAAGGATAAAAGGGTCGAAAAGAATCCTATCGAGATGAACAAGGAAATATCTTAGTTGAGGCACAGTCGATGCTGAGGATTTGGAAGAGCCACGTCTACGAATAGAAATACAAATACAAATTTTTGCCGCAACAGGCTCGTTAGTACCCAGGTCCGAGCTTTCTCACAACCATTTTTTTTTTTTTTTTTGATATTCATTTTTATTTTACTTTATCTTAAAACTAACTTACATGCTAGACAAAAATTCATGAAAAACTAGCTTACTTATCAACTACTTAAATAACTTACTGGCCCTATGCGGGCGCCCTAAATTAAATGATAACAACTTAATTCTAATGCCTTTCGGCCTATTATCTAATAAGTAAATGTAATAGTAATAAAATGATGTTTACCAAGAAACATTTGAGAAAAACTTGGTTTCTTGTTCTCACAACCATTCATGCGTGCGTGTGTACTTCTTGCATGGTGGGACCTCCTGTCTTATGCCGACTCCGAACGGCGAAATTGAGATAAGCTTTTCTTGAAAATTGATACTACTCGGATGATTTGTCAGATCATCACGAGAGGAGGGCCAGTGAAAAATCATTTAGTTGTTGCTACGGCTGGGGATCGAATCCAGACCTCCTGCGCGGCAGTTCATCGCACTAACCACCGCGCCACTAAGCCCACGGAAGAGCCACGTCTGTAGACTGTTAAACGACGATGACGAACAACATTCCGCTGTCAGGCCGAACAACCCAATATTGGCAACGATAGCGAAAACTGCCAACCACCCGACCTGAGTGAAATGACGATAGCAATATCTAAACTCAAGCTAAATAAGGCTTCCGGAAATGACGGCCTTTCCGCTGAGCTTATAAAGCCGGCGGACACGACTTCGTAAGTAACATCCACAAACCACAACCTGATCGGATGTTACCAGTTTGGTTTTAGGTAAGGAAAGTCCACAACCGATTAAATTTCTACACTTCGGCAGATCCTGGAAAAAACCCAAGAAGTCCAAATCGATACCCACCATCTATTCATTCATTTCAAAGCCATGTCTAGTTTTTGTATACCGCCCAATGTCGTCCGCTTGTGTAGGATGTCGATGGAGAATTTTCGCTCCATCAGGGTCGGAAACGACCTGACCGACACATTTGATAGCTAAAAAGTGTTTAGGCAAGGGGCGATACGCCGTCATGTGATTTCTTCAATCTGATTCTTGAGAAAATTATGCAAAACTCCCGAGCTAACACAAGAGGAACAATTTCCAAAAAATCGATGCAACTACTACAATTCGCCGACGATATTGACATCATTGGTAGGACTCAACGTGATGTCACGTGCCACGTTTGATAGTATAGGAGAAAGCGGCAATAAATGAGGGCAAGACAAGGTATATACTCACAAGCTGTCAAGTTAATTCCCAAATTTGTACGATGTAATTTCTCAACCAGGTACTAACGCGCTAGTCCACCCATGTTGGTACCGAGTATTAGTTAGTATTCGGTATTAGCTTGACCCTTAAAATTGACAGTCGTTAGCACCTGTTTTATAATGATAGAAGTATCTATGACAATTAAGTATAAAACAAAATATTGCCCAACTGCTCGCCACGGCTTCTATTCGAGGTTCCATATTTTCAATGATTCTGAGACACAATTGAGGTTCCATATCGTTAATGTGCCGAATGATCTCATCCTTTACCATTTGAATTGTTCTTGGCTTATTGACGTATGTTTTCTTCTTTTAAATATCCCAAAAGAAAGAAGTCCAACGGTGTCGAATCACATGATCGTGGCGGCCATTTAACATCGCCACGACGTGAGATGACACGGCCATTGAATTTTTCGCGCAAACGAACCATTGGTTGTGTGGCTAGTGGCACCATTCTGTTAGAAGCACCAATCGTTTATCCATATCCTCAATTTCTGGCCACGAGAAGTTCGTTTTCATCCCATGATAGCGAACATTCACGGTAACTGCTTGGCTGACCGCATTTTTGAAGAAGTTCGGCCCGATGACGCTGTCAACCAATAAACCGCAACAAGCAGTCACTCTTTGTGAATGAATCGGCTTTTCAGCAATCACTCGGGGATTCTCATTTGCCTAAATGCGGCAGTTCTGCTTGTTACCGAATCTACTGCGGTGAAAGTATGCCTCGTTGCTGAAGTGAATTATCCTTGTAAGGTCACCATTCACTTCTGTCTCTTCAACCAACTATTCGGTTGGAAATGGTTCAGCTCTTGATTCCAATGAACCTTGTAAGCGTGTAAATTCAAATCTTTTTTCGCATCAGTGATGTTCGTGAGATATTCAATTGTTGGCAGCTATGACGAGTTGAACATTGACAATTTAATTATTTGTTTCATAAAAAGTCCTTGAAAATCAAAACTTGAAATTTAAGATCAAAATACGTGTTTTGTGGTCAAAATTCTGCGAGCTAAGTGATTATAAAGTTCTAGCCTATTGGTGTGAGTGAGACATTTCCGGCTGACTTGCGTGATAGGATGTTTTCGCGGTGGTTGCTCGGTCTGTTATATCGAGTACCTTACGCGAGTCGGACGTAGGTATAGAGAGCTTAGCTGCGTAGTAAAGTTTTATCGTATGGTATTAGTTTGTCGCAAGTGACGAAAAAAAAACTACAAATTAAGTGCCCGAAAACAAAAACAATAAAAAGAAAAAAAGATTTTGCGGAATAGGCAAAACGCTCTCCTAAGCCACGCTACGATCCGTACGCGTATACCCGGGTATCGTTTGCCTTGAAAGTGGATCTTTTAAAACCCTATACCATCCCATTTTTGTGGGCTGTATACCAAAGAAGTATTGAAGTTGTCATTGGGTTGTCATTGTATGGCATGATATTGCCATTTGCCATACAGCCAGAGAATCATATGTTGTTCACAATCATATCTTGTAATTTTGGCACAAAAAAATGAGTTATCGTGTCACGTATTTTCGAAGAAGAATGGTCCGTTATTTTGAAAATATTGCCCAACAAAGAAAATGCACTGTTCTTCGTATAGTGTTTCCATTTAACTTACCCCGAACTGTCAGCTGTTACATTGTTATCTTTTTTTCCGATGGCAACAAAGTACAATAATTGGAATGCCGACAGATGCTCGCAGCTGTTGCTCCAGGCTAAGCTGCAGGTGAAGACGAAAGCTACCATTGAGCTCTATAGGCAAAAAAGAAGGAAGGAACACCTGCTTTTCATAAAGAAGAAAAAAAACCAAAAAAGCGCGTGTTATAGATAGGTGGCACTCCAGGAACGATGTCCGCATGTTTTAGAAAAGTCTTAAACTTCAAAGCCATGGATACAGTAAATTTTGAGGATATGGAAGAACGTCTTCTGCAGAATGATAGCCTGCGATGAAGAACAACATTCCACTATCAGGCACCATACTGGCACCACAGTGTTGCCAGTATCGCGACATCATCAAGGAGTTTCCCGAAACTACTGTAGGGTACCAGTCACCCTCGAGAAAGAGCCCGTGGTATGATTATGAACGCGTATACAGAAAAATTGTTACAAAAGATTCACACAATAAAGCACTGCAGCGCAAATCAAAGGCAGCGAGAGAAGAGAATCTAGCCAGGAGAAGGGAAAAGACCCTGCGCAGAAAGAAGAGGGCTTACTCAGCCTCAAGGCTCAAGAAGATCGAAGAGTCACGCGATCGTTACAACATCCGGAGATTTTATTAAAAAGCCAAGCATCTAGCTGCTGGCTATAAAACCGGAACGCAGGCTTTTCGAGACAGCAAAGGAAACCTATTCACCGAAGCCCATGTAATAGTAGATGTGTTTAAGCAGCGTTTTCAGCAGCTACTTAATGGGCATCATGTAGAGAGAGTGATAGGGCAAGAAGATAACCCAGTCAATGAAGAACTAGTTCGACCACCTAGTATAGAAGATGTTGGCCTAGCTATAAAAATGCTTAAGAAGGACAAGGCCGCAGGCTCTGTTGGCTTATCAGCGGAGCTTTTTAAAAACGGTGGTGATGTGTTGGTAGGGAGGATGCACCGAATCATCAACCAAGTATGGGTGGAAGAAAACATGCCCGATCACTGGACTATCAGCTCCATATGCCACATCTACAAAAAAGGCGATCCTTTGGCTTGTAAGAACTATCGAGGTATATCCCAGTTAATTATCGCATTCAAGATCCTATCTAACGTACTGTGTGAACGTCTAAATCATTTCTACAACACACTAATCGGCACGTACCAGTGCGGCCTCCGGCCCAGCAGATTGGCTATAGACCAAATTCTCACACTGAGGCAAAACCCAGAAAAAACCAACGAATTTCAAGTCGAAACTCACCACCTATTCATCGACTTCAAAGCCGCGTAGGATAGCATACATCGTCAGGAGCTCTATATGGAGATGGCCGAATTCGAAATCCCGGCTATGCTGCATGACGCTGGAAAACAAGCGCTGCAACGTGCAGTTTGCAAGTAGCTCTTACAAACTACAACAAACATGCACCGGATTTCGGCAAGGAGAACAGATATTACGAAGGGCAGGTGTCAACTCTGCATGCTCTATTTTCCACAGGTCCGTCCAGCTGCTGGGCTATGCGGACGATATTGACATCATCGGTCGCTCCCAGCGTGCCGTGATAGAAGCATTCACTGCGATTGAAGAACAGCCGAAATCCGTTGGCTTTGAAGTAAATGAGGACAAGACGAAGTACATGCTGTCAACAAACAAACAAGCATCTGTTCACCGCCTAGGGCAAAACGTCACAATTGATAGCAGCAATTTCGAGGTAGTTAAGGAGTTCACCCACCTCGGAGTAAACATAGACTCCACAGAAACAGTTGCTACTTCGGTTTGGCGAAACAACTGAGTTCAAAACTCCTAACTCGAAGGACGAAATGTGTGCTCTACAAAACCCTTAGAGCTTAGAGCTGATGCCGGGATCCTATGAAAGAAAAATACTTCGGCGGATTTTTAGTCCTGTGTGCGAGTAGGGCGTACGGAGGTGAAGATACAACCGCGAACTCTATGAGCTGTACCAAGATGTGAATGTAGTCCAAAAAGCCAAAACACGTCGACTACATTGGCTCGGCCACATGGAACGAATCGATACCAAAAAAGGATTAAGCCAAGGCGAAGCACTGTCATGTGACTTCTTTCAACTGCTTCTTGAGAGGATATTGCAAAACTTCCAAGCCAACACCAGAGGCACAATTTTCTAAAAATCGGTGCAACTTTTTACTAGCATACGCCGACTATGTTGGCATCAACGGTCATGGAGACGAAGATTCAACCCAGAACTATACGAGCTGTACATGTAGAATGAATGGACGCGGTAGAGGAATTAGAAACCAACTTGTAGTGCGCAACTGGAGGCAGTTAGCTAAGGAACAGGCTAATTTAAGAGGCATGTTGGTTGAGCCCCAGGTTCATTCCGAACTCTACCGCCACTTAAGTAAGTAAGTAACAATGAATCCACTTTGACTGATCCGCCGCACGCATAGCAACTTCTTGACGGTGGTGGTTCATCTGTTAGTTATGACACAATTTGTGTGAACTTTGTGTTAAATGTTAACCCCTCTTAAAAATGCACATAAATTAGATATAGCGCTATTGTGAACTTAATCGGTTATCCAAGTGCATCCAGCGATACTATTTTTTCATGCATTTTTGCAACTAGGTGCACACTGCACATTATATGAGTCAGCAAAATTTTATTTCATTGTAGTTATTGATTGAATCTGCACTTTAGACTGCACCAAGTCGAATTAGAAATTCCCCGTAATTGTAAACCTCTTGTTAGACTGTCATTAGCTATTGTTAAGGAAACAAGACTTACTTCAGTGGGGTTGAAGTATCGTAAATAAGTTGAAGGCCTTCGTCGAAAGATGTCGATGCTTGAATAGAAAAACGTCAAATATCGTCATCTGAGTTTAAGGCAAAACAAATAAGTTGAACTAGCAACTGGTGTTTGAATACTCAAGGGGGCTTCGTTAGTTGTTAGGTAATACCTAGTACGGGATACCACCGAATGATTTATGAGCACAAATTTTTTTTTCATCTTATGATTTTCATGAAATAGTAATTTTTAAGTCACAATCATGGCTTTTTTGTTAAATACAATTGTTATCAAGAGTTTAGATCCAAAAATAATACAAGATCACAACCTCCGCCTCGTTAAAAACTTTGACTCGACCTTTTTTCGTATGAACGTATACTTTACGATCACCCTTTCATTTGAACTACCTATGCGCTAACAATATCGATGCCAGCATCAAGATCCTGGTATTATGGAGTTTTACGTTTTTTTTCTAATTTCCTTAAGATTTGACCCAAAATCTTTATTTTTAATATAAAAAAAACGTATAAAGACGGAATACGATATTCAGACACTATTCAAAATGCTTAACCGTTTAGCCAATAATAACGTTTTTTTATGAAAAGTCGGTGTCAGTGAACGGATTTTGAAAATGCTTGCACAAATTTCGTTTAAGATGTGGTGGCATACCTGGCAAATCTAAATATTCGTACACCGGTGTATGCCAGATGATGCAACGGCCAATGCTGTCAATGCCATTATTTGATCGTATATCGGCGAGTAATAGCCTTCCCAGTTCTACCTAGAGGGTGTATCCAAAAAAAAAAAATGCACCTTGTCAGCCGAAACTCACGCAGCATAATGCTTTCGTTATTTTTAGGAAAATACCCCCAAAGATTGGGCGTGGGTTAAAATGACCTATAGACGAAACGTTCATAGTATTATTCTCAAAATATTTTCATCGAAATTTTTTTTTTCGAATTTACGAATTTATGTACCAAAAAAATTTTTCAATGAAAAGCGTCCTCAAAAACGCTGTGTTGACGAAATATTGAAATTCAGAATATCTAAATATCTTGCTCAGCACTTTTTCAAAATTTCTTACGGCTTAACCAGAAACAGAGTTTTTTTCAGTGGGCACGGAAGTGTACGGAGGGCCTATGTCCTTCTAATTGGTTTTGTGAGTTAGTTTAAAAAAATTCAAGTAAATTGGTTGAAAATTACGTGAGTTATACTTAAACACGTTGGGTGTTGCCTTTAATTGCATTTAACTTGGCGCCGTCCAGTGGTTTTAGCTCTGACTACACATCAAATGTTCTTATTTTTAACCTCCATGTGGTAACCATCGGGTGCTGCTCCATCCAACCGGATTTGACCTGCTTAACGATAAGTGCGAGTGTTGATAACAAGACGAAAAACAGCAACACTATAAAGACCCACGTAAGAATGGCACGGAATGACTACCTGGCCTGCTAGGCATGCTGTGACATCTACAACGGACAGTGTTATAGTGAGCAGAATTTCGAGGAGCTAACATCGCCTAGGACCACTACCTTGTTGCAGCCAAGGTAAGAATGCGGATATCCACCATGCCACAACAATCCAGAAACACTGTGAAACCATTTAATGTCGAAAGACTGCAATCGCAAGAGACCGCCAAGACCTACGAGCAACGCGTATGCCTTAACCTATCGATTAACACCATAAAACTAGCATTGAATATCGAAGAACAATGGCACAGGGATACGTGTTCCGCGGAGGACTTGACGGTCTCTTCCAATTGCAGTCTTCAGAGATCCGCATTCTTACCTTGGCTGCAACAAGGATGTGGTCGGTCCGGGTCAATGTTAGCCCCTGTTCGGACATCCAACTGCGAATTGTTGAAATGCGTTTTCTAATGTGTCGGAACATAAGACTTCTTGCCTAATTCTGGCAGTCATAACGAATCCGCATCCGAATAGTCGCTATTTCTGCTTTCTATAACATGGTCCGTAGTAGACGTCACAGTTTTTCATCCTCTTATTGCTCGGCCCATTCCATTGTATTTCCTGTATGGCAGTGATGTCTTCTTTGTAGTAGCTTAGGGTTTCCGCTCATTGTTCGCATGCACCTCTCCTGTTTTATGTTCTCACATTGCAGATACGAATTTCGTTGTCCGTTTTTCGTAGCAGGGTCGTCAACTATAAAATCAGTCCTTTTCGAAGCTCTTGGTTTATTCATAATAACTATTTTTTCCGATAGTGGGTAGTTTACTCAAAGCTCAACCCCCTATCTGCTCCAATTTGTTAGATCTAGGGCACGGGACCACCACTTTCCACTACGAGATTAAATGCTGCTCTTCCGCCACCATCACTGTTCAAGATGCCTGACAAACCGTTGGATTACTAGATGGCATGTTGTGCGAATATGTCGGAGCAGCTCAAATAAGCTGTTTAACTAGGAATGTAGTCATCACCATTGACTCCATCTTGGGAATTCTTCCAACGCTGCCACATGGGTAGATTTTTTTGATTTTGACCTTACCCTAGCTAGTTTTGTTTTCTTAAACTCCTTTGACTATCAACGGATTTTATTCCAAAAGTAGCAGTTGCACGTTCTACATATGGTTGTAGCAGATCCATAAGCCACCCGGCCACGACGAGGGTTTCCCTATTTGAAAAATCCAATGAACCGTAAATCCTCTCATAATCACTAAGAGATGATATTTCTAGACGTACTATGACCCACACCCTTCTACAGCAGATGAGGTCTCCTATTTAGTAATATTTACTTATTTTTAAGCACTTAAGTCCGGGACCCCATCTTACAGAACCATCAATCTTCTAACCCGACTTATATGGGACGTCTAATGATGCTGTTTACTACCTGCCATTAGAAATGTAATTTACAATCTTTGCATTTACGAAGCGCGTTAGCAACTCAATTAGCACTGCTTGTTTCACTAACCACCCGGGGTCAGAGAACATTTTTCATAGTTCCTTAGTCGGGACGACCCGACAAATTTTAAACAATACATGTTGCTATTGTCTAGCAGTAAGTGCTTACGCAAAGCAGGTCTAGTAGGGTCACCACAGGTGAATGTCTCCTCGGCTAATTTCCATTTAATTTCTCCCTTGAATCCTGATACACATATGCAGCGCTGCAGACTGCAACAAAGAATATAATTATCTCCACATAACCACCGCAACTTGTAATTACGAGCAAGTATCTGATAATTCGATACGAATGGGGGCAAGTTTTTGCCATTCTTTAGCTAACCTCAGCCATTAGATCAAGTATCTGTGGCGCATGCTAGCAATTGTTGTAGATATAGTCGTTGTGGTTGTTGTTGCAATTGTTATACTAGAAGTCTATAGAACTACAGCTTAACTGAAACCCAATAAGAACATGTTCCTCTCCCCAGTTTACAGGCGAAGTTCCGATCGTCCATTGCATTGACAGATTGGTTGCAGTTCGACGCGCATATCTCTCTGGAGTTAAATACGAAACTCTGTTTAGATGCACTCGGTTATCAATCGGTACAGAATTAAAATTTTACAGATACATATATATACGTTCGGGGCTTAAGATATTTTTTTTTTCCGCCTTGTTATGCGAGAGTTGTTTTTTTCTGATGGTGTTTAGTTGGCCTTATCTGAGCGCGGTTCTTTTAATTGTCTTCTGTTCTGATTACTTTAATAAGGGAAATGGTTATTAATTATTTTATTTGTTATTTATTGCAATGCATTTCCCATTTCGGGTTGATTCTCAATTGGTTCGTCGACTAAACCGCATGTGTTGAGTGTCTGGTTCGCGCTAGTTTTCACTATTAAGACGGCGTTGAGTTAGTGAAAAGAGTTTTTTTTCCTGAAAATTCGGTTTTGGTAAACAAAACAGGCCAAAAAACTGTTTTTTTTTTTGATAAATTGTGAAATTGAACAATATTGTGAATTGTTTTACAAACGGAATACAAGTGCAAGCTGTTTTTTTTTTCTGAAGTATGTTCATAGATTTAATAATCGATTAACTGTTGCAAAAAAATACCAGTGGTGTTAAATTAAACGCCTTCAATTTGAATGCCATTTTTCACCTCCTAAGTCGCCATTAAAAAAGAGTGGAAAATAATAGTTTCGACCTTAGAGATACCATGTGTGTGCTAGTTTATGTTCGGGTACAAAATGAACATGTGTTGGGTGGAAATTAGATAAGCACTTGTAAGAAACCACCATCTTACAAGGTTTAGCGCCAGTGGTTTGGATTGAGGTCAAATGTTTTCAAAATATCTCACTTTGGCCACAGTAAGCCGAATGTTAGGAGATGTTTGGATACACTTTAGGAGTGCTGGAATACAATAAAAGTATTTTGTTTGTGGGTTAGGGTGGAGTGTTGGAAAATTCTTATAGTTTTTCTGAAAAGGTTCCAACTGAAATTTTGCGTAGTAAACAAATGAAAAATATCCAACAACCGGCTGAATTATGCCAAGAATCATTTGATATATACTCTAAAAGGAAAAAATGAAAATGGATACAAGATAATTATGGATGTGAACACATTTTCTACCATGATTTGGTAAAAAAAAAGCTTAAAATATGCCCCCCAATTGTAAAAAAAAATATTTCCGATTTTGCCATATAATTAGCCAAAAATAATCAGGAAACTCTGACTTTTTTAGTAACTTACGACAATGTTTTAGGCGTTTTGCCCAACACGGGCAAACAAAATCATTTTGTTGCATGAGGTTTTTTCAATGTTTCTTACTAATCTGACGTTTCGATTTCAAATCTACCGTTATTTTTGGTATACAAATACCCCGAGAATTTTACTTACCAGAGTAACCTTACTTACTCACTTACTTAAGTGGCGCTACAGTCCGGAATGAACCTGGGCCTCAACCAACATGACTCTCCAATTAGCCCGGTCCTTAGCCAACTACCTCCAGTTGCGCACTCCATGGTGGTTGAGGTCGGTTTCTACTTGTGCGCGAAGGAAGGCGAAGTCTTCCTCTACTGCGTCCGACGTCTGGCTGCTAATCGAAGACTCTGCGAGCCGGAGTATTGGTGTCCATTCGTTCTACATGTCCAAGCCATCTTAAACGTCCAATGCGGAGTTTTTTGAACAGGGGCATAGTTCTCGGTTGAATTTTCGTCTCCACAGCATGTCAACGCAACCGGGGCCGAAGATATTTCGAAGAAATTTCCTCTCGAACCAACCAAGGATTTTTTTTTATCTGCTTTTGAGACGGTCCATGCTTCAGAGCCGTAGAGCAGGACACTAAAATATGAAGTCTTACATTTCTACAACCTCATCGAACGGGTTGTGACACTTATCGAGATCAACATAAGCATTAAGTATAAGACCAATCCCACGAAGAAAAATGTTTACATTCACGAGAGTTTCTAGGAAGGAAGTGGTAGTCTGCAGACCAACAATCAAGTTCAACATGTGTCCTCATTTGAATGTCTTAACATTCCGAGCAACGATCTGACAAATCATCCAAGTAGTATCGATTGTCATGAAAAGCTTGTCGTTATAAGTTTTGTTTGCAGAAGCGCAGTCTTTCGTTTCATCATCTTTTTCCTCCGTCGGGGCATGAGTTGGTTTAGGTCGGTTTCAACTTGTGTGCACCACTAAAGGCGAGGTCTTCCTCTACTGCGTTCGACGTCTGGCTGGGAATGGAAGGTCCTGCGAGCCGGAGTATTGGTGTCCATTCGTTCGGATTTTTTTGAACAGGGGCATAGTTCTCGGTTGAATTTTCGTCTCCACAGCATGTCAACGCAACCGGGACCGAAGATATTTCGAAGAATTTTCCTCTCGAACCAACCAAGGATTTTTTTATCTGCTTCTGCGACGGTCCATCCAATGCTGAGTTTGCTGTCGCTGTGCTTGTATAGTTCTTCGTCTCCATAGCCCGTCAAAACAAACGGAACCAACGATTTTTCGAAGAATTCTCCTCTAGAATCGACCAAGGATTTATTTATCCGCTTTTGAGACGGTCCATGCTTCAGCGCCGTAGAGCAGGGCTGGGATAATCAGGGTATTTTATAGGATCTCTTTAGTAGTTCTAGTGAGGGCTTTACTACTGTATCGCGTCTTAGCCTGGAGAATCAGCGGTTGGCAGGAGTAATTCTTCGTTTAATTTCTGACGAGATGTTGTTGTCTGAGTTAATAGCTTATGGCGACGTTCTGTCCGATTCATCGATGTTGTGTGTCCTTTCGTGTTGACAGCTTGTAAGCATATACTTAGTCTTGCCCTCATTTACAGCCGGAAAATCGTGCCTCTGGTGTTGGCTCGTGAGTTTTGCACAATCCTCTTAAGAACCAAATTGAATAAGTCACACGGTAGCGCATCGCCTTGCCTAAATTCGTTTTTGGTATCGAATGTGTCGGTGAGGTCGTTTCCGACCCTGATGGAGCAGCGAGAATTCTCCATCGTCATCCTACACAAACGCACGAGTTTGGGCGGTATACCAAAACTAGACGTGGCTCTGTATAGTTCGGCTCTATAAATGCTGTCGTATGCGGGTTTGAAATCGATGAATAGGTGGTGGGTATCGATTTGGACATCTTGGGTTTTTCCAGGATCTGCCGAAGTGTAAAAACTTAGCCTAATACCACACTGATAAGGCTCTATCAGGTTGTTGGTAAACGGTTTCAGGCGTTCACATATTCAGCAGATAGGTTCTTTAAGGCGATGTTGAGAAGACTTATGCCTCTGCCTCTGTAGTTGACGCAATTCAGAGGGTCACCTTTTGTGTAGATGGGGCAAACAAGGGTGAGGTTCCACTCTTCAGGCATAATTTTATCCGACCAGATTTGGCCTATTAGTTGGTCGATGTTACTTACCAAGTCCTCTCCGCCGGCTTTATTATGGTCGGCGGGAAGGCCTTTGTTTTCGACAGCCTTGTTAAGCTTGAGTGTAGATATTACTATCCTCACCTCACTCAGGTCGGGTGGTTGGCAGTTTTGAATAGTTCGTTCTGCCTGACAGCGGAATGTTGTTCTACATCGTCGTTTAACAGTCTGTAGAAGTGTATCTTTAGCATCGACTGTGTCTCAACTACGATATTTCCTTGTTCATCTCGATAGGAATCTGTTCGAGCTTTGTATCTTTGGTTTTTAAAATTTACACTTTGATAAGACTTGCAAACATCGTTCCTGGAGTTTCAGCTCTCTATATCCTCGATCGCGCGCTTTTCGGGCTCTTTTATCGTTGCATCGTTTCCATTGTTCTTCGACATTCGATGCTGGTGGTATGGTGTTAAACGGGATGTTAAGGGATACGCGTTGCGCGAAGGTCCTAGCGGTCTCTTGCGATTGCAGTCCTTTGGAATTAAATTTTCTCAGAGTATTTCTGGATTGTTGTGGCGTTTTGCATATCCTTACCTTGGCTGCAACAAGGTAGTGGTCCGAGACGATGTTAGCTCCTCGGAATGTTATGTTTTCCAACAATTCAGCTAAGATGTCTTCTCTTGCTACCTACATCATACTTCGGTAGTCGCGCATACGTTGTGTCAAGGAGTTCGTAGAAGCAATCCTTAGCTACATCATCTTTTTCCTCCGTTGGGGCGTGAGTGCATATAAGGCTTATGTTGGAGAATTTAGCCTAGATGCGGATTGTTGCAATGCTTTCGCTAATGTCTTCGGAACATAAGACTTCTTACCTAAGTCTGGCACTTATAAAAAATCGCTGTTTCTGCTCACTGTTACATGGTCCGTTGTAGGTGTCATAGTTTTTCATCTTCTTTTTGCCCGGCCCATCCAATCGTAATTCCTGGATGGCAGTCAAGTCTGCTTTCTAGCAGTTTATGGCTTCCTCTAGTTGTCCGCTTGCACCTCTCCTGTATAATGTTCTCATATTCCAGGCGCAGATACGAAGGGCCTTGTCCTTTTTTCGTTTAGAAGGGCCCCACCATCGTGAAAATTTTCGACCTCGAGATTTTATATGATTCTAAAGTTACGGTGATAGCGGAACCCGAAAAGTTGTTTTTTTGTCCGTTTTTCCGTCTGTCCGTAAAAGTCTCTCCAACCTAAACGACTTGACCGATTTTTTCCATGTTATTGCCGTTACCTGCCATATAAAAGTATACATAACCTAAATGGCTGTAACGTGTTTGATCTTACTTCGTATTTTCTAAAAGCATAATAAGTTCCAATAAAACAGCATACCCAGTTTCGAGTTTTCGAGAAAATCTATATAATTTGCAGATCTACCAATCTGGAGAAGTATTTTTAAAGCAATTGCTGGACATCAGCAACGGCAAAGAACTTGTTGACATTTCGACCGGCTGTATTCAATTTCCCGTCGCTTTCGGTAATCCCTACGAATCAAAATCCGAACTCATCCGAAAGGTGCTTCCAAAATTTTGTTTCTCAATGATCAAGAGTTTAGCAAGCGAACAACCTATTCTTTTTTTTTTTTGAACCCGTGACCACTCTTTGCGTAGTCATATTATGAAATGAGAAAACTTTGCACTAATAAGAGTGGTCCCACAAAAATATTTTTTTTGCTTGCTCATCTATTGCGAAAATCTAAAAATAATCCACAAGTTGAAATGTTTTTCAAGTTGCAAAATAAATGAAAGAAAAATGATCGTGTAAGGCCATGAGGAATTGGCAGAGATATGCCCCGTATTCAACCATCAAAATGTTAAACGATTCGTAGGATCCGTTCAGAAACTGTATTAACAGCTAAATCGCTAGGACTTACAAACTTATTGCGCATCGGACTAACTTCCGAATTCCAATCATCTAAAGTTGAATAATAATTTATTTTCGAAATATTATGGCCGCATATAACTTATTGTATGTATAATCTCACAAAAACTGACTTGGCTATCGATTCAGCAATATGCCAATCATTCCGAGCATTTAACTGTTGTTCACTTGTCGTCAACACTTTTGCCTATGATTAAGAATTAGCCTGTTCGAAATTCATCCGACATTGAAAAGATCCATCAAATTAAATTGAACTTATCTGTCCAATTGATAGTGTGCTATCAGACAACCTAACGCCCTCTGTTGTTCGAAATCAAATTATGAACGCCATCAAAGAAATCGGCACACATTAAGAAAACATTAAAACTAATCGCAGTAGATATGCAGTAATGAATAAATTAAATCAAACAACAATATTAATTGAGCACTATATGTTTACATGTATCTATATCTACAGTGCGTGACAAACACTGAGTGGTAGCGATTTCCGAAGTCAGCACTTATTAATTCAAATCCACTAATTACCGTTTAATAATCGGAAAATTGATTGCGATTGGTGTTAGTAATTAAACGTGGGAAATTAATCAATTGGTTAATCTACATGACGTGTATATGCAAAATGTTGAATCAACATTTTTGACGGCTGTTGCAAATTGGAATAACCCAAAAAGTATGCAATGGTTTTCTTTTTAACTTGTTGATATACTGCCGTATGGAGAGTTGTTGACACCAACGGCTAAAGCCAATTTTTCACAGATGGTTAATTAAAGTCGTCTGTGGGGGCAGTAGTCTAGTGGCTAGTCCATTGGACTACTATGGATTAGGTCCCTGGTTCTAATCCCGAAAATAACAACCCATGTGGCAAAACCTCTTGCGAAAGTCTGACAAATGCAAAAATTGTTATGAAAACCTTCTCCAAATTATTAGATCGAAATAGATATCAATCATACTGGAGATCCTATTCTTTGGGTTAAAAATTAAACGTCCAACACACACAAATTAATGGAGAAACTAGGTTTGAAGACCAATACGTGCCGTAAATCTCAGATATTTTGTTATGTTTTTTTTCCTTTTTTTAATCCTGGAATGATGCCAGCATACAACTCTTTGTGGCTGTTCACACAAGATTATAATCACTGGTTTTCATCGATTAGTGAGGGTGTGCAGGGAAATATGTGTATGTGAATGGAATTGAAAAAACACTCCACAACTTAGATTTATTCGGTGAGTAACTTTGACGTTCTCCTTTGTGGTCCTATTCCATTGTTACGGATAAGTCAAATTTATTCTATTTATGTTTTAGCTCGCGGATGGAAAGGTAACATTACATTACAAGCTTCCATCTGCACGTTTTCTTGTTCCACTTTCCGCCATGATGGAAATCCTAGTTCCCCAAGTTCCTCTTTTTCGTAGACACTCGATATCGTGCGAGAATTCAGTTTTCGCTATTTTTAAATAAGGGAAGAGCAGAGAGAAAGGAAAATGCGCAGAGTAATGTTCATAAGGTGGGAACACCCAATGTTCCTCTAGTTTGAACTGCGACTTTTACCATAAACATCATAAGGGGCCATGGCGGTCTCCGGATAAGCAAACGGTCAATCACAAGACCACATCGCGTTAGAGCGTTCCAGTATTCTACGTGTACGAACTTTCCTCGTTGAAGCAAAGGATGAATGTGCGAATATCCAATAGCCTACTATAAAGGTAAAACACTGTGAAAATTTTCAAAAGACTGGAATCCCAAGAATTCGACAAAACTTGTGCAAGGTTCGTATCCGTTATTGTCTCAATTGATCCCAACCTACAGCATCTAATGGAGAAGGTGCCAACAAGTTATAAAATCGAAAGCAAATGATGTGTTAGTGGTCTCGCGCCCACCACAATAAACCTCAGGTTTGGCGAATAATAGGAAAATTCATGTAGATTTTTCGTATAAGCGGACCACAATTTGCCAGTATTTCTCAATACGGTTCGTATCCCTTTTGCAAATGAAGCGAAATATCTCGGAATGACACTGGATGCAAAATTAAAATGGAAGTCGCATGTAAAAAAGAAATGCGAAGAACTTAAAAATAAATACAGAGAACTGTACTGGTTACTCGGAAAATATTCGAAGCTTAACCTTGATAACAAGCTGCTATTATACAAGGAAGTGCTAAAGCCGGTCTGGACATATGGTATACAACTATGGGGTTGTACCAGTGAAACGAATCTAAATATTTTACAAACTTTTGAAAACGAAATGTGTAGATCATTCGTCAATGCGCCGTGGTATATAAGGAATGAAGATCTACGTAGAGATCTGGATATTCCCGCGGTTAAAGATGAAACAAACAATTTTGCACGGAAACATTAAAAACGTTTATTGGGACACGTTAACACAACGGTCCTCCAAATTCTTGATGAAACAAATTTATTGCGGCGTCTTCAAAGAACTAAGCCCTTAGATTTGGCAGATAATAACAAAGCGCGCTATAAATTGCGGAAAAAGCAGGAACTCTCACAGGAAAGTTACCTGCCAAACATTCATTACTCGTGATAAAAAAAAATTGCTAGATAAGTCGCATACTTAGTTGCAATAAAAATACAAAAATGAGGGTGGGTTTAGTAAGCGTTAAAGTCCCACTCTATTTTGGGCAAGTGCTCATCGTGTCTTTTGAGAATTTCACCAGCCCTTGGAAAAAAAAATAAAAAAATTTGAGATAAGCTTTTCTTGGCAATTGATACCTCTCGGATGGTTTGTCAGAGGAGGGCCACTGAAAAATCATTTAGGTTTTGCTACGGCTGGGAGTCGAATCCAGATCTTCTGCGCGGCAGTTCATCGCACAACCAGCAAGCCATGTCAGATGGAATACTGAAAAATCGTAGTTCATGAAGAGAATATAAAAGAACCACTTCTGCAGAACATACCATTCGATATTGGCAATGACAGCAAAAACCATCCATCACCCGACCTAGAGGAAATGAGGATAGGAATACCTAAACTTAATTTTTAACAGGCTGCCGAAATTCACTGTTTTTTCGCCGAGCTATATTAAGCCGATGTAGATGATTTAGCAAGCAACATGCTCTAACTAATATGAAAAATTTGTTCGGATAAAAGAATGTCTGAAGTATATCCTCCAAATAAAGACCCCTTAACTGTGATAAATAGGAAGCATAAATAATATCAGATTCCTTAATATGCGAACGCTAGAAAACGTTTACCAATAACCTGAATCGACCTTATAAGTGTGGTTTTATGCCAGCAAAGTCCTCAACTTCTTAAATCTCCACTATTCGGCAGATCCTGGAAACAATCGAAGAAGTCAGAATTGATACCCACCGCATATTCATCGATGCCGCATACGACAGCATTTAGAGGGAGGAGCCATGCCTGGTATACACCGCCCAAACTCGTCCGTCGTTGCAAGATGGCGGTAGAGAATTCTCGCGGCTCCATCAGTGCCAGAAACGACCTCACATTAGATACCAAAAAGGGACTTAGGTAAGGCGATGCACTGTCATGTGACTTCTTCAATCTCATTCTTAAGAGGATTGTGAAGAACTCATGAACTCCAAACTCCAAATGCCACAATCGCAATCTTCCATAAATACTTGCACTGCACGTGATGTCATATATCCACGATTGCTACTATAGAGTAGAAAGCGGCAATACTGGGTTAGCTATAAATGATAGGAAGGCCAAGTATATGCTGTCAACTAGAAAGGACACACAATATCAACGAATTGGACAGAACATCACTATTGACAGATATAAACTTGACGTAGCACGGGACACTGTCTACCTCGGCTCCGCTATTAACTCTGACAGTGCCGTGAAATAAAGCCGAGCGAAATTTCGCCAAAATCCTAAATTCGGCATTAAAGCGAAATAACGCCGAATCACCGATTCGGCCTCACACTTGTGCAAGACCCTGATCATCTCAGTCCTGCTCTATGGCGCTGAAGCATGGACCGTATCAAAAGTGGATGAAGAAATCCTTGGTTCTATTAGTCCCGTTGGCATTGACGGGCTAAGGAAACGAAGATTCAACCACGAGCAATACAAGGTGTACAGCGACATACCACTATTGAAAAAACTCCGCATAATATGCTTAAGAAAGCAAGGACCTGAAGTGCGAATGGACAATAAATACACGCACCAGCTTGCAGAGTCTACGTTTCCTACCCAAATGGCCGACACAGTAGATTAAGGCCTCGACTTATTGGCGCGCACATGTAGAAAACGACTTACATGCCTCTCCAATTAGGTTCAGGTCCTTAGCTAACTGTGTCCAGTTATGAACTTGAATTTGGTCAGTCAAGTTCACAACTGGACACAGTTAGCTAAGGACCTGAACCTAATTGGAGAGGCATGTAAGTTGAGGACCAGGTTTATTTCGGCCCGTACTGCCATTTA
Organism: Rhingia rostrata; assembly: GCA_949824845.1. NCBI lineage: Eukaryota > Metazoa > Arthropoda > Insecta > Diptera > Syrphidae > Rhingia > Rhingia rostrata. The sequence goes on along the minus strand of OX463758.1, from coordinate 62,006,642 downwards.
GCTAAGTAAGTAAGTATGTGGTTCAGTAGACTGTTCAATGGCGAGAAAAGCAAACTTGCTAAGCAATTTGATATTGATGACAACAGCGAAAACTAATATTCGTCCTTCCTACACGGCTGTGTAAGGCACAAAGAGATGAATGAGGCTATGACCGCATATTTGTTTTCGTCGCACGACTATATACTCGCTAATGGTAGAACACATAACTTTCAATGTGATCCAGTACATATGACACCTAGCAATTGAAACGTTTGTTATTTGCGATTTGTTCCATTTTTCGCAAGTAAAAAGTTAATAATCGCGGCGATTAATATAAGTAACAAGCTCCATATTATAGACAATTTTTTGCGCAAATTTAATGCGACACATGGACTTGCAATGCTATCTTCTATTTTAGTAAAAAAAAATGAATTTCAAGGATAGGGGTTGGAATGATTCACTTTCCCATTTTAATTTCGATTGATATATTCTTTCGATTTTTATCATTTTGAGCTCTCTGTTTTTCTGCTTCTATTATTTGTCCGTTTAAAACCACAGGTGCGTGCGTGGAAAGACTTTTTTGCGACCACGATTTCGCCTATTTTTGCGACAGAAACTCGCATGTGCGCGCCTGGTCTAAGGATCCAGTTATAGCTATAATTGAAAAACTTTCTTGAAAAACAATACATGATGGAACTAACATTTTACTTCCATAGATGCTTATTGGAATCATTGAATAATTCCGTCTCATTTTTAGGTGGAATGACAAACATTTATTCACAAAAATAAATCTTGATCATTGAAAAACAAAAAAATGTTTTCTATATATAACTAAAAATTGAAATATTTTTGGACAAACTTGTTTCAACATCAAAAACCTTCATTTTTACACCAACTGACCAATGATTGAATTTAGAAAAAAGCCGTAATGAGTAAAATAAAATTTCACTTGATGGTTATGGTTATGACCCTAACACACAAGTAGGAGCCATACGTTTTCTAAATAAGATCTGTATAATATAATGAAACTTATCAGTCACAACCAGTTTGGTCTTAGGACACAACTCCACAACTGATTTAATGTTCCCGCTTTTGTAGAAAAGACCAAGATGTCCACGATACACATCATCTATTAATCGATTTCAATATCCGATTTAAGTATGTTAGTAATGGAAAATCCCTATATAAATTTGTATGGAACATATACCTTATTTCCTATTTAGATTGAATTTTACAGCATCAGGTTGCTCAAATAAATGAAACATCCCCTTCCTCATTCTACGTATGCCGTGCCCCTCGCTCCTTGTCACAGTGGCAAGAAATGGGAAAAGTTGTTTGAAATTGTACTTAAGTTTCAGTATTTCTTTTTTTTTTATATATATATATCTTTAGCTACATAGGTCAAGGGGTTTAACCCGTCTTAATCTCCTGACTATATTGTCGGTTCTTAAAAGCCGTGCTATTTCTAAATTAACATGGCTGAGAAGCCTATCTCTATGTCTTAGAGCTACTTTTTTAGTTTCATCTTCAACCATTTCAATATATAGATCTCTATGTAGATCGGTGTTACATATGTATCACGGTGCGTTAACTATGCTCCGTAGTACTTTGTTTTGGAAGGTTTGTATTCTTAGTAAGTTTGTCTTGCATGTGCATGTCCACAGCTGGAGCCCATAGGTCCATACTGGTTTAAGAATCTGCTTATATAGCAATAATTTATTGTAGTTGGATAAGGGTGAGTATCTCCCAATAAGCCAATACATTTTACTGTAGCGGATGTTTAACTCATCTCTTTTTTTTCTTTACATGTGCTTTCCAGTGCAGTTTGGCGTCTAGAGTCATCCCTAAATATTTAGCTGTATTTGAATATTCCACTACATTACTATTTATGTATACTGGAATGTGTGGTACATTTTTTAACGTAAAATTTATATGAACTGACTTCAGGTCATTTAATCTGATCTGCCAATTTTTAGTCTATTCTGAGATATTGTTTACTGCCTTTTGAAGCTTTTTTGTAGCTATTTCGACAGTTTCTCCTACAGAAAATATAGCAGTATCATCTGCAAAGGTAGCTAGACTGATTTCGTCACTTTCTGGTAGATCACTAGTGAATAGGAGATATAGTACTGGACCTGAAACACTGCCTTGAGGTACACCAGTCTTAATTTCTCTTAATGTTGAGTACGTTGTATCTTGTTTAATTCTGAAAAATCGCTGTAGAATATACGACTCCAGTATTTTTGAATACTGCTTCGGCAGTTGCTTCTGTAATTTATAGATCAATCCTTTGTGCCATACTTTGTCGAAAGCTTGTGATATATCAAGAAATACTGTAGAGCATAATTTTTTCTCTTCAAAAGCATTTTCAATTTTATCAGTGATTCTATGCACTTGGTCAATTGTTGAGTGTTTATTCCTGAACCCAAATTGATGGCTCGGTACTATAATATTTTGCAGGCGTTTTACCAGCATCTTTTCGAATAGCTTGGACAACATTGGTAGTATCGATATTGACCTATATGAGGTTACTTCGCTAGGTGGTTTACCTGGTTTTGGAATCATTATAACCTCCGCGACCTTCCATATGTTTGGCACATATCTTTATCTAAATACAGCGTTTATGATCTGCGCTAGATGTTTCAGTATTTTTTTTGAGAATTGTTTTTAAATTTCCCCCGTTATTAAATCAAACCCTGGGGCCTTTTTTATGTTTATACCTTCTTTTATTTCTTTGGCAAGTTCTTTAGACGTAACCGGTCGAATTGGTACATCTTCCTGGCACGTTTCTTCCATTCCTTGATAGTCTTTATCTTCATATGGTTGGAAGACGCCTTCAAGATGCTCAGCAAAAGTATTTGCTTTTTCTTGACTGATTTTTGTCCAGTTTCCTTCTCTGGTTTTCACTGGTGGGATGTGAGCTGTTGGCCTGTTCATTTTCTTTGTTGCCTTCCAGAGCGAGTAGTCAGTACTAGCATCATTTGTTAGGCCTGTAAGGTATTTTTTTAGTGACTCATTTCTGAATTCAATTATTGATTTTCTGAGTTTACTATTTAGCCTGTTTAGTTTGTTTTTGTCGATTGGAGCCCTTGTTTGTTGCCAACGTTTTCTAGCTTTTCTCTTTTCTGCAATAATTTCACATATTACAGGAGGGTATGAATTTTGTTTTATTTTGTTTTTTATTTTTGGAGTTGCAGCCCATGCAGCTTTTTGTATATTGAGTGTAAATAATTGCACTGCTTCCTCTATTTGCTCTTCTGTTTCAATAGCTATCATTTGGGTATTTTCTTCCAACTTCTCTCTGAAGTAGCTCCAGTCAGTTAGCTTATTAACTAGTGTTGGACTTTGTTCTTTCATTATTATTTTATCGCCAAGTGTGAAAAGTATTGAAGAGTGATCTGACTGCAGGTCTGGCCCTACTTCCACATTTATATTATTTGAGGAGATATTTTTTGTTATAAAGAAGTCGACAAGTTCTGGGGTTTTATTCCTATCTGTTGGCCAGTAGGTAGGTTTTCCCGCCGAATGATATTTACTGCCACATTCTTTAATTGTTTCAAGTAAAGCTCTTCCTCTAGTATTCGTTAGTCTAGATCCCCAAATACTTTTTTTTGGCATTAAAATCTCCTCCCGCAATAAATCTACTGTGAAATATTTCAAGAAGACTTTTAAAGTCATTTTTCTATATTCTATAGCTAGGGGAACAATATACTGATTCAACTGATATCTGCCCACTGTTCGTTTTTATTCTTATGGAGATCCCTTGAATCGCACATGACTGGAATTTGGTTTCTATATGGTGTTCAATCTCGTTTTTTATTAAGACTGCAGCCCCTCCTTTTGCACAATTGTGAGGATGTGGGGTGTGATATAGTTTATATCCTTGCAGTTTAAAGTCTGTAGATAATTTTAAATGAGTCTCTGAGATGAGGCATATATCGATTTGGTTAGTATCGAGTATTATTTGAATCTCTTCCTTGCGATTCTCGATACCATTAGCATTCCATTCAAGGATTTTTATTTTATCCATCATGTTTGTCTTTTTGGTACAGCTCTTGTGTTGCTGCTCTGTCTCTCAAGAATAGATATTCTTTCTAATATTTGTTTTATTACATTTCTCCATGGAATCCATTCTATTAAGGATTTGCCTCATTAGGGTTTCCATTGGTTTTATATTATTTTTTTCTGTTTTGTCAGCTGGTTTTCCTGTGGTTTTTGATGCTACTTGAGCATATGTTATTTTTGCACCCGCAGTTGGTTTTAATTTTGTGTCTTTTAAGACTTTTAACTCTTGGGTATTGATTTTTGTTTGGGTGCTTTGTTGTAGATAAGTCCTTTTTGACTTTAGGTGCGTCCATATTTAGTCTGTTGTGAGGTTTCTTTTGCCTCTTGTCTTAAGCAAGTTGAATTTCTGTTGCAACTGAACATCCTCTATAGCTAGCTGGATGATTTTCGTTGCAATTCGCACATTTTGGCGGTTCATCTTTTTTTTCATACAGTCTTTAGTATGGTGACTTCCCGCGCATTTTACGCATTTTGAATTTGCGCTGCAGTATTTTTGTGTGTGACCATACTTTTGGCAATTTTTGCATTGTGGAACGAGTTTAGATTTCCTTAATGTGTGGATTTCAACTTTCATTCCAAGTATGTCTTTTATTCCGAAGATTTTTTTTGTGTCTTCGTCATGCTCAAAACTGAGCATAAAGTTTGGAAGTGGTACTTTGCTTTTAAATTTAAGCGTGTTGACTACTTATATTATTTTGAACTTTTTCTCTTTTAGGTCTTTTTTAATGCTTTCATTCGAGCATGAGTAGTGTAATTTGTTTACTACTACCTTTATAGGCCTGGATTGCTTACTTTCATAAGAGTACCATTGCACTTTTTTTTGGTTTAGTATTTTGGTGAGGTTTCTGTAGTTGCCTCTTCAACCACACATTAATTTTTATATCATTATTATTAATAAGGGTTTGGCTTTCATAGTTGTTTATTTGAAGCGCTATGATTGGTGGAGGTTTGATTATTTTTTTAATTTGGTTTCATTTACCTGGATCAATCTCAATATTTTGACAGCTATCCATTTGAAATGAGATTTTCGGGGATGTACTCATCTTACGCTTTTTATTTTTATTCCCCATGTGACGATGCCCTTCCGTCTCTTTTTAAGTTCTTCTTCATCGGTTGAGAACTCGACAGTCTGAGCATTTTCTTTTTTTTTTGGCCGTTGATTTGTTCTTTCAACAATTGCAACTCCTGCTTTAGATTGTTTATTTCTCTCAGCAGCGCCTCATTGAGTTGCTTAAACCCATTTCTTTCTTCACAGGCTTTTGAAAATTTAGCCTTAAGGTTTTCATTGTTATCTACCTTTTTAGATGGGGGTGTTCTTTCGACCCTTTTACATCTTCCGAAAGGGTCCCCCCCAGAATCCATGGGACCGACCTCCGAAGAGGGTTGATTTACCAGTGTAACTGGCCTACCACCTGGGGTATTCAAATCTTTTGTTTTGTTCATTGCATGCTCTTTTCTTTTTAACTTTTGTGAAAAGTTTAAACTTTTTGGATTTAAGTCGCCTTTTACGACAGGCATACCTTACCTCGGGAATATTCTACACCCCCCTATCACGAAGGGGGAGGAAAGTAAAGAGGCTCAAAAAAGTCACTTTTCCCCATAGGTATGCGGAGATTATTGGGATATTCTTGTGATTGTTTACAGATGGCTCAGAAGCGGTCCAATTTTAGAAGTGTTTGGGATTTCATAAGGTTTGGGATCACTTGAAAATTTTTAGGAACTGCATGCCTGATCAAATGATCAGGCACTCTTTACTCAAAAAGCACATGTTAGTGAATGCATTAAAAGTTCCGCAAGGGCTACACAAATGGCTTAAAAAGACAGGGGTGGTACATGCCTTCAATAAAAATATTTCTGATCAAGGAACATAGAAATGATCAGAGAATTTAGCCTTAAGCAATGCATCGGGCGTTAATTATAAAACGAAACTCAGAGCGCACTCGAATAATTGTAACGAATGGTGTTTCCAAAGATCCTGTTCCATGAACTCAGCATGTTAATAGATTTTCACTGAATGTGGTTAGAGCTACAAAAGCATCCCAGGATCTCTTTGAAGTGATAGAAGAAGAAATGCCTTATGTAGGATCGGATTAGCTGGATCAATTATAAAAATCTTTAGTTGATGATTCCTTGGGAATTATCGATGTTTTGTAACTTTATTCTGCAGGGTGCTGCATCTTAATTAATTAATTTTCTTTTTTTTGAAAATTCGTAGCAGGCGTGGTTCCATACCCTGGTCAGTCATCATCATGAGTTGAAACAGTGTAAAACGTGCTTTTGACGTCGGGCCTTGTTTTTCGAACGGATTTGTTGTGATCGCAATCATATGCGCGAGTTCTGCACCAGAAATCAATTGTTACATGGGTCACGACGTTAAATCAACCCACGAATGTTACTGATCGAAGAACTGATGTCCCTCGGTAAATAAGATCTCCTTAGAGCATTGAAGCTGTGAGATCTGTATTCTTTGCATTCCAATGGCGTTCTGATCGCGTTAAGCTGTCTGGCCTTGGACTTGCCGAAAGTCCTTACTTACTTACTTGACGCCTTAGCTCAGAATGAACCAGGGGCTTAATTAACATGCGTTTCCAATTTGCCAGAACCTAGCTAACTGCCTCCAGTTTTGCACTTCAAGTTTGTTGTGGTCGGTTTCTGCTTGTGTGCGTCACCTTTGGTATAAAGTCATAAAGCAAACAACAACTTTTGCTCACCAGCTTCATGGAACGGGCGGACGGTTTGCACATGAGAAACGAAATCCAAATATATGGCGTGCTGTGCCAGTACGACCGGCCATAGAACAATTTTTCTTGTACACATGGCGTCATCTGTATGACTTTATAGTTCAATATAGCGATGCTAAGCATGGTAAACTGTCAAGAAGAAGGTCAGGGTTCGATGCCCAGCCGCAGCAACACCCAAAATGTCTTTTCACTGGCCATATTCTCTGATAAATCATCCAAGCAGTATCAATTCAAAAAAAGGTTATCTCAGCTCAGCCCTTCAGGTTCATTATAAAAGAGGAGGTCCCGCCATCGTACAAGTAGATACGCACGCATGAATGGTGATCAGAAAATTAGAGGGGCTGGGTAGTAACGAGGTTGTTGAACTAATAATTTAGATGAGTCAACAAACAAAGCTCGCACTACTCGGCTGACACTAATCCCTGAGGATTGCATCGATAGCGTTTGTGTTCAGCTAAAATCATGGTGTGGTGTGCAATTTCCTCAGTTGGGATTGTTAGTCTTTTTTTTAAAGATCAGAAGCCAACGTGATAGTGCAGACTTTCACAAACAGATTCTAAGCCGTAAGGATATCTTCGTTATAATTCTACAATTGCTCAATATAAAAATGAGGGCTTGTCATAGCCCTATCTGATAGGGATGGGGATAGGGACTTAGAATTAATTTGCTGAACCAGATTTAACCTTTTTTGTAAGGATGTTATGACGAGAAGGTAATATGCGAAAGACCAGTGTGACTAAAGTAATAGCTTCATGCTGACTCACCCAACAGTCTTTTTAAACTCTGTACCTATATAGCTAATAACGAAAAATTGAACTTCTCCTCCTTCTTTATCTTTTCAGAGCGTCACCCACATTTCGCATCGCTCTTTGAGGAGCCTCCGAAATGCTCGACATGAACTTCAAGCCCAACAGTTATGAGAAGCCCGATCCAACAGACCTGGTAACCAGCAGCCTCCTCAATGAAGGCTTCGTCAAAAATCCCAATCCCAAAGAAAATACGATAAATGCAAGTGCCAAGCGTAAAACGAGTTCATTTTCGATCGTCTGTTACAACATAAGTGAGTACCACTCCAACATATCAAGTAATTACATCCAAAGTAGCGCTCTTATGACACACAACCTCTCCATCTTATCTATGGTTATCAAATCGTTCATCTCGATCACATTTCCTTGCATATAAATACAATTAAACAGAAATCATAAATCCCGTGATTATTTAAACTCAAATATCTCCAGCCGTCACGCAAGTATCACGTAAGATGTATAAGAGTAAACATTCAACTTACTAGCTAGACAAACCTTTTCTATATCAAGCTTTCAACCGTTGGTTTTGCCATTTTTTCAGGTACATATCTACTGCTGATCTGGGGAACCATTTTTATCGTTATCGGTGTGCTGCTTGTTCGATGGCCACTCTTCGATTTGATTACGAAAAATCGGCTGGAAATGTGGCCGAGTCTTCCGCCGTTCAAGCTGTGGGCTGTTCCAGAGCCGGTGATTTATTGCAGAGTACACATATTTACGGTGACCAATCCCGAGGCGTTCCTCAATGGCACCGATAAGAAGCTGAAGATGAAGGAAGTTGGGCCAGTTGTTTTCCGCGAGCACATGGAGCACAACGATATTGTGTTCCATGACAACTCGACGATATCGTATACGGCTCGACGATACTTGGAGTTCTTGCCGGAGATGAATGAGCCGGGGATTTTAAATAGAACTATCATGGTGCCTAATATTGTACTTCTTGGAATGGCCGCAAGACTGGCTGACTTCATGTTTACAATGAAGATGGGATTTAATATCATCAGTCGGGATGACAAGGTCTTAGTGAATAAGACGGTCAATGAATTTCTTTGGAACTTTACGACACCGGCATTGCTGACTGTGGATAAATATCTGCCATTCATGGTGCCGATGGATAATGGTGGTGCTTTACATTCAGTAAGTCATGTGGTCCCCGAACAATGGCTTCGAACTTAACTAATCATCTGCTCTTATAGGTCTACAATGGGTTTGAGGATCGCGTGAATGTTCGCATTGGACCCAAATACAACGCTCAGGAGTTCTTCACGATCAATACATTCGGCTATCGTCCAACGGTTCCTGGTTTTCGACCGGAACATGGGGATTGCTATGCTGATTTAAATAACTCCACAGAGGGCGCTTTATATCCAAATCGCGTTGAAAAGGATGTGATTCTCTTCTACTGGCGCAAGACTGTATGTCGGCCAATTGCATTGCATTTTGAAGAGGAAGTTATGGTGGGCTCCTTAAAGGGCTACAAATACATCACGCATACAGACTGGTATGATAGAAGGGATAATCTAACAAGCGATTGTTACAAGGGCTTCGGGAGTAAGCCCCTTGCGAACGGACTCTCCGATATATCAAAATGTTTTGGTGGTAAGTGAGACACATTTTCTGAAGCAATTTAAACAGCTTTAAGTAATTTTGACATCTATAGGGATACAAATGGCTGTGTCATCGCCTCACTTTTATGGCCGTTCTGGTTACTGGGAGGAAAAGTTGGAAGGTTTCACTCCCAGCCAGGAAGACCACGGGTCGTATGCGATCATCGAACCAATCAATGGAGTTCCTCTCGATCAGAAGGCTCGATCACAGAGCAACATGATCATGCCCAGATTGACGGGTTTCAATCGAGATATCAATCGATTTAGCGGGATGGTGGTGCCCTTCATTTGGCTGGAATATGTAAGTGCTTAAGAATTCTTGAATATATTCTTGTTGGGTCTAAACTGTCGGTTTTTTTTTTAGCACCAACCAAAGTTGACGCCCGCAATCACCAACCTGCTGATCTTCATATCGAACGTCTTGCCACACCTCCAATATGTGATACCTGTGATACTTTTAGTTTTAGGTTTAGTTATGTATTACTTAGTGATAAGACGTGTGAATACTAGTCCTAGTTTGGGAGGATATTCTAAGGTCAAGTTGTTCTGGCGACGAGAGAAAGCTTACTTTTTCGAAAGCAAGCACTGAGGTGAAAAGTGTTTTATGTTTGGTTAAGTTTAATGTTAAGGTTTTAATTTTAAATAGAGGTTGCCAAAAAGAGGATGTAAATAAAGTAAGCTTTAATATTTAATATGGAAATATGGATTGTAAATCTGCAAATTATTTTGGTGGCAACTCGACACAGAAAAAAATTCTTTGGACCTAGCTATTTTTTTCGCATAACAATTCATAGCTGGGACCTACGGGTTTATGCCAAATTCGAACGACCTGTCAGGTAATTTGACAGTTGATAGTACTCGGATGGTTATTCATATCCGCCAAGACCGTCGCGCAACGCGTATCCCTAAACCTCTCGATTAACACCATACCACCAGCATCGAATATCGAAGAACTATGACAACGATGCCAACAAGCCATTAGATCAGCCGCAACTGATGTGCGAGGTTTCTCGCGCCCACCAACAGAAACCCCTGGTTTGATGAGGAATGCCGACAGGTGCTCGCAGCCAAGAACGAGGCCTACACGGTTAAGCTGCAGGTGAAGACGAGAGCTGCCGTTGAGCTCTATAGGCAGAGAACAAGGGAGGAACACCGGCTGTTTAGAAAGAAGAAAAAAGAGGAAGAAAAGCGCGCGATCGAGGATATAGAGAGTTTCCACTCCAGGAAAGATGTTCGCGAGTTTTACCAAAGTGTAAAACGTCAAAGCCAAGGATACAAGGCTCGAACAGAATCCTGTCGAGATGAACAAGGAAATATCGTAGTTGAGACACAGTCGATGCTGAGGATATGGAAGAACCACTTCTGCAGACTGTTAAACGACGATGACGAACAACATTCCGCTGTCAGGCAGAACGAACCTTTCAATATTGGCAATGACAGCGAAAGCTGCCAACCACCCGACCTGAGTGAAGTGAGGATAGCAGTATCTAAACTGAAGGTTAATAAGGCTGCCGGAAATGACGGCCTTCCCGCCGAGCTTTATAAAGCCGGCGGAGATGACTTGGTAAGTAACATCCACCAACTCATAAGCCGAGTCTGGTCAGAAGAAAGTATGCCTGAAGAATGGAACCTCAGCATCGTTTGCCCGAGCCACAAAAAAGGAGACCCTCTAAACTACGCCAATTACAGAGGCATAAGTCTCCTCAACATCGCATATAAAATTCTATCTGACGTGATATGTGAATGCCTGAAACCGTTTACCAACAACCTGATCGGCCCTTATCAGTGTGGTTTTAGGCCAGCAAAGTCCACAACCGATCAAATTTTCACACTTCGGCAGATCCTGGAAAAACCTCAAGAAGTCCAAATCGATACCCACCACCTATTCATCGATTTCAAAGCCGCTTACGACAGCATTTATAGAGACGAACTATACAGATCCATGTCTAGTTTTGGTATACCGCTCAAACTCGTCCGTTTGTGTAGGATGACGATGGAGAATGGAGAATTCTCGCTGCTCCATCAGGGTTGGAAACGTCCTCACTGACACATTCGATACCAAAAAAGGATTTAGGCAAGGCGATCCGGTGTCATGTGACTTCTTCAATCTGATTCTTGAGAGGATTGTGCAAAACTCACGAGCCAACAGCAGAGGCTCAATTTTCCAAAAATCTGTACAACTACTAGCATACGCCGACGATATTGAAATCATTGGTAGGACCCAACGTGATGTCATAGCCACGTTTGCTAGTATAGAGAAGGAAGCGGCAAAAATGGGTTTAGCAGTAAATGAGGGCAAGATGAAGTATGTGACAGAACGTCACCATTGACAAATATAACTTTAAGGTAGAGAAAAATATCAAAAATAAAAGTATATAACCAGAGAGACATTTGGTTTTATATCAAATATTAACAAGGAAATATTAAAACCTTACTTACATTATAAATAAAAGTCCTTCCCAAAATCTTGCTCCGACATGATGACCTACATGTTTCGCTCTCATCACTAAAAGCCGCCATTAACGATGGACACAAACACATTTTTAATGAATTTGTTGCTAAGTCTTTAATTTCTATCATATACGCTCGTGGTTTTCAAAAACATTAAAACGTTATACATATATCCTTTTGCATTTTACACGATAAGTTCTGAAACACAAAACTTGCAACTTTCCATTGGAGCTCACTGAATTTTACTTTAAAACATCGGTCCACTTTTGCGCACTCGCGTGTAAGAACCATTCGCACTCTCGATTTGTTTATATTTAACGAAATTTGTCAATGAAATATTAACATTGCAACACGATATATAACAATTTACCGAATATTTTTCCCACGAACATCGACAACATAACATATTCACTTGCACTGCTTTCCGTTTCCGCCATTTGCCAATTCGATAACTTAAATTTCATTTCTTCACGAGTTTTGTATATTTTTCGATTGGAAAAGGATTAAAACAACACCAATCACTTAAGTGAATAATTTTATTTACATTTTTTATCGAAAACACGCGAAATATTCACACTTTCATGATTTTTTTTCACTCATCCAGCGGCACCAAAATTGCAAATGGAACTTCATCCGGTGAAATGTCAAATGTTAGAGTCAGGGGTGGACTGAGGGTTTTTTTTACTATTTTATAAATAAAATCAAAAAATTACCGGGGCACGATTTATAATTGTATAATTCTAAACAAATATTGAGTTTGTTATTGGTACACAAGATTCAACCAACATTTTGCAACTGAGACTACTTGTGGGGTGGGGGTGTTGTGAATTGGATATTATGAAACGAAAAAGTATAACGAAAAATAGAGAATTAAAAATGTATTTATAGGATAAAACGCGTTTTTATATAGCATATCCTTTGTCTCCTCTTGTGATATTTCTTAGCTCCCCAAGACTCTACCGCCGCATACAATTTCACTTCTTCCGCGTGTGCACTCACACTCAAAATATTTTTGTTTATAAGAACGTGTGTCAATTGCGTTAAAATTCAGTTAACAATTTTTCTACTGGCAATTTTTTTTACATTTCTGCAAAGCTAAAAACAAATTGGCTATTTGCTATGTCAATTAGATTAAATGGGATTTTATTTGAATACTATTTTCAATAATTTCCCAAAAGAATTGAAACAAATTTCACTTCTTTATATTTTCTTGTTTTAAAATTATATGGAATAGATTTCAGAGAAATCATCAATAATCCTTTAATTATTTTTATTATCAGTAACAAAAATATAGATTTGTATATAATTTGTGTTCATGATTAAGGTATTCCATTCTACTTGGTTCAAGTTAAATATATTTCGCATTATATAAAATATAGCGAAACGGTTGAAATCATAACATTTTTGTAACCAACCATTTAAAACGGTTGTTACATTTTCTTGTAAGAAATATTTGTTTTTTTGCCTTTTTTTTTAATCTGAATGATGTGCTATTTTCCCGCCAGATGTGAACACTGATAATTACGATCAATCCACGAGTGTGCTTTCCATCTCTCTCATTCCTCAGTAGGTATACCGTGAAAAATTATCCACTGGATCAATTTTAGCAAGCTGTTGAGCAGGTTAAAAATTTGAAGTTTCTATTTAGCATATTAATATCAAGGATGATCCACTGGCTAAAATTTTAACGCAATTGACACACGGCCTAAATGAAAGGCAGCCATCGTTATCTGGGATAATAGTAATTTTGTAGTTGACTGTAAATTAAATTGCGACCAAACTCAGCTTTCTGAAATGTGAAAAAGAGTGGCGGAATGTATAGCATTTTGGTTGGAATCACTCATTTCTACTCGGTGGAAACGTAGTAATAATACCTATTTGGTAGACAACTAGATTTTGTGTGAGTCAAAAAGTGTGAAGAGATTGCACCGTTATTGGACAAAACTGAAAAACACGTTAAGAAATATTTGGGCTATAACTAATTATGTAGAATAGTTACAAATAATAAAAGTCACGAAAAAGTAAAGTAAAAGGGTACTAACGAGTCTGTTGCGCCAAACATTTGTTATATATTTGCAACAGTAAAAAACATATGAGAAGGCTACATCCGCTGTGGGAATGTGGGCTGTAGTCAAATTTTAAATTATAGATCCCCAAAAGGTGGGAATGGCTATAAACCTTATAGGGATGAAATATAGAAAATGAAATTTTCACAACACACTACTCCGATAGTTTATCAAAATATTTTATGGTTCGACAAAAAACAATTTTTTTCCTTGAATGGGTATGCCTTGGGGTAGGGAATACAAATTGTTTCGTAGTAAAATTCCCATAAAAAGTGTACGTGAGTTAAAATGACCTATTAATCATATTAACTCTATTAATGTTTTTGTTTCAAACGTTTATTTTTTTTAAAAAGTTTATCAAAAAGCGTTTTTTACAGAAAACGTGCCCAAGACGTTGGCGTGACAAATAATGTGTATGAACGAAATATAGATATTAATATTTTCTAAAATCTCGGTCAGATACTTTTCCACGATTAATAACCTACAGAGGGACGCACAGACACTGCTAAATCGACACAGCTAGCGATCCTGAGTCGATCCATATAAAGAGTGATCCATTTCGAGGTTCCCTACTTTTTTAAAGAAAAAAACACAGAAAATTCTATTTTAATAGAGAATGTTTATTATCATTTGAAAGAACATTCTTTGGCATTTATTTTTGGAAGATTATGTCTATCAAATGTTGGCCATTGCTACGTCGCAGATGGTCCATCCGTTGAGTCCAATTTTCGATCACTCGTTCGAGCATTTCGACTGGTAACTGGCGAATGACACGCGTGATGTTTTCCTCCAAGGCCTGAATCGAAGCGGTTTTGTCGGCATAAGCTTTTGACTTTACATATCCCCACAGGAAAAAGTCTAAAAAAAAGTCTATTATCCAATAATGAATGCTGGGTCTCAAAATGGGTGATGGTGTTGCGTATAGTACGCTCAGTAGGCCGATTATGTTGACCATAAGTTGAGCGAAGTGCACGAAACACATTCCTCACAGAACGTGAATTTTCATAATAAAGTTGAACAATTTGTAAACGTTGTTCACGCGTAAGTCTTTCCATTATGAAATGCCAAACAATACTAAACAAAAATAACATGACAGCATGACACGAATCACACGTGATCTGTCAAAAAAGGCTATTGAAAAAAGTTTCTCTACTTGGATCACCGGTTACTTTAAGGTATATGTAGCAATATAATTTTTCTACGTTACAAAATATGTATCAAAACTTATATAACCCCATGTGATAGGGTATAAAAATGGCTTAAGATTGTGGCCAAAAATATGGTCAATACCAGACGGACCGACGAACGGAATTTAAAAATAAATATTTTTTGGGCACCAATATTGTAATGTTCGATTAAGCAGAACAATTTTTAAACGATTTTATGTTTGCGAAAACGGTTTTTATTAAATTAGATAGCTAAAGTTGTTTTAATGAATGAAATAAATCTGTTTTTTAATTCGTTTCTAAGAACTATTGCTAATAACTATCACTAGGTGTCCATAATTATATATTAGATGAAAACAATTGTTTTCAAATCAACTTAACCGTCGTTCTGACTTGAAATTATAAAAGTTTTTAAGCACAAGTAGATTTTTTTTAACGAAAGTGGATTTGTTCAAAATCATTGTCGAACACATTACTCTTCCAAATTCCTGGGAGGTTTGTCCGAAACATCTCGGAACTTTTATTTTGAGCGGATTATTTATTTAGTATCATGAACTAAATTCATCATTATTATAAGCTGCGAAGTAAGAAAGCTGCTTGATAGAAAAACTTCCTTTCTGAGAAAGTTGTTCCACTTAATAAAAAAAATTTCAGCTGATGCAGCAGAGGCAAATATATCTAGATGTGGTACACGCCTATTACATAAACAATTTTTTTTGGCACAAAAGGCTCGTTAGTATCCAGGGCCGAGCTTTCTCTTTCTTGCTCAATGGAGGGACACCCTGTTTTATGCCGACTCCGAACGGTGAATTTGAGATAAGTTTGTCTTGACAATTGATACTACTCGGATGATTTGTCAGATCATCACTAGATGAGGGCCGGTGAGAAATCATTTAGACCTTCTGCACGGCAAATCATCGCACTAACCATAGCGCCACTCAGCCCGTCTAAACACGTCTATTGCTAAACTTTAATAAACTTATGTTTGATGTCACTCTCTTTTTCTAAAATGGAGCTTCTAGTCCAAAAACAATTTACTTGACATTTGGGTTCGCCATTTTTAGAGCTTCTATTTTAGCTATGCTTAACCTATGCCCTTTTCTGATTTCCTCAATTATTGTATTGTCTATCAAAAAATTGTCTACTAACTTCAGTCAATGCCAAGGTAGATTAAAATGTGTCTGATCAGCACATACAGTTATCGATTACCACTTGATGCAGCAATGAAAAATCCGCTCAAGGACACGTGTCGTGCTCCATGAGAGGTTAGTAAAGGTTATCAAAAAATGTGTTGTAATACTTTCTCTACGAATCGACATCATTCACTATCAGGATTTACAATTAAAAACAACTAATTCTCAACTTCCTATAGATATTGTCCGATGCAGAGAAGGGCAGATAATAATTAACGAATAGATGCAAATGTCAAATGTGCTTCGTTAGCTAAGATCTAAAAAGGTTGAGAAGAACTGCTGACTAAATTATGTCAATTTTTAAATAGTCGAAATCAGCAGTTGTGAATATCACTAGGGTCTAATAAAAGAAAGTCACGTAAATAATCAATTGGCAATGTTAAAACACATTTATGGTGATTTCAGATCAGTTGAAGTGCAGGGATCTCCAATGCGTGGCTAGTTTTCGTAAAAAAAAATATATTTAAGGCAAACCATAACTATTTGAATATATATATATATATCTACCCATTTACCTCAAAATTAAAGTGGTAAAAAAATGCGCAGAAAAGCCAACCAAATTTAATTTAAATTCGGAAAATAATTAATGATGGGGTTCAGAACAGTGACAACTGAATGATTCCAAATTAAAAGCGATAATTAAATAAAAAAATAAAAAGGTATGTTATGTACTGCCACATCAGCATATTTTATTTTTGATGTGAATACGTCTTTTCTGCCGTTACACTGCCAATTGGTTGAACTGTTTTATGTGACAAAATACCGTCAGATTTCAGACGCTTAAAACTACGCGACTTATAATCGATAATAATAGTTCAGCACATAGCAGATAAGATCATGTACATACGACTTAGACTTGCGGTGTTTATTTTGTCTGTGACGTCATCGCACCAATGTAGGAGCAATCGCTTAATCATTACGAGTTGGCTTAGAGTTGAGTTCTAAATTCGTTCAATATGAAAACTCGTTAAGATAGGACGTCAATCGGCGAGTGTGGCTGTGTACAGCTCGCAAAATACCGTCCAGGAAATTCGATGTGATGGGCCAGGCAAAAAGATCGTAAAATCTACTAAAGACCGTGTTATAATGAGCAGATTTGCGCAGAAGTAGCTACTTTTCGGATGTAGATTTGTTATAAGTGTCAGAGTAAGGCAAGAACTCATATATTTTCAAGACATTATCAAACGCATTGTAGCAATCTGCATCAAAGCCGAATTCGCCAACATAAGCCTTATACGAGCTCATACTCCAAAGAAAAAAAAAGAAAGACATCAATAAGGAGAGACAGCGGCCTCCAGATCAACGAACGGTCATCTTTATTGATCACATTGCGATATACAAAAGGCACGTACGCAACCAGTAATTTTGATATCCGAATCTTCCATGGACATAACATCTACTCGGAAATATTGCCGGAAAATTCTACTTTATTGCCGAGCTTTATAAAGCCAAAAGCCGGTAAATAATACTAAAGGAGACTCTCTGAACTGCGCCAACTATAAAGGCATAAGTCTCCTCAACATCGTATACAAGATCACATCTGCCGTAATATGTGAATGCCTGAAACCGTTTACCAAAAAAAATGGGTTTAGCAGTATATGAGGGTAAGACTAAGTTTATGCTGTCAACACGAAAGGACACACAACATCGATGAATTGGCCAGAATGTCACAATTGACAGATTTAACTTTGAGGTAGTAAGGGACTTTGTCTATCTCGGCACCGCTATTAACTCTGACAATAACATCTCGTCAGAAATTAAACGAAGAATTACTTTTTCCAACCGCTGTTTCTTCGAGCCGAGAATGCAATTTAGTAGTAAAGCCCCCACTCAAACTACTAAGGACATCCTATATAAGATCCTGATCATCCCAGTCCTGCTCTACAGCGCTGAAGCATGGACCGTGTCAAAAGCGGGTGAAGAAATCAGTGGTCGATTCGAGAGGAAAATTCTTCGATAAATCTTCGGACCCATTTGCGTTGACGGGCTATGGAGACGAAGATTCAATCAAGAACTATACGAGCTCTACACCGACATGCCCCTGGTCAAAAAAACTCCGCATTGGGCGTTTAAGATAGCTAAGACATGTAGAACGAATGGACACCAATACTTCGGATCGCAAAGTCTTCGATTCCCAGCCAGACCTCGGACGCAGTAGAGGAAGACCTCGCCTTAAGTGGCGCGCACAAGTACAAACCGATCTAAACCAACGTGGAGTGTGCAACTGGGGGCAGTTAGCTAAGGACCGGACTAATTGGAGAGGCATTTTGGTTGAGGCCCAGATTCATTCGGGACTGTAGCGCCAATTAAGTAAGTAAGTAAGTAGGACGTTTAAGATGGCGCTCACAGTCTTCATTTTCCAGCCAGACGATGGACGCAGTAGAGGAAGACTTCGCTTTAAGTGGTGCGCATAGGTACAAAACTTCCACAATCAACTTGAAGTGCACAACGCGAGGCTGTTGGTTGAGGCCCAACCAAGTAGGTAAGTACCCGCAAGATTTCACGTAAAATTCAAGGAGCGGACTCGTACTGTGTCCCTTTGTTTTTTTTTTTTTTTTGTCGCTGAACGATATCCTACAATGGTTGATATATGTAGGTCCCTCTAGCGAAGTTGATGCTATCCTTTTGATAAATGCATTCCACGTTAGTGAATGTTTTATGTCCGATTGGTGATCATTCCGATCAATGATTTGAATTTGAATGTTTAATACTTCAACACCATCTACATTTGGTGTTGCTCTCAAACTCGATCATATAAAGATCTCTTCCGCTTCAGTTTTTGAGAAGCTTTATAAGGCTGCTCAAGTCCTTTTGGCATTTCAAGTGGTTTTTTGATTCCAGGTCTAAGGGATTAATTTACCATTAAATTTTTCGAAACACTTCCTTATCCATTTTAACGTCATGGTCGATAAATACGTGATCGTTCGTTTGCAGTGCCAGCACCCCCAAGGGTCAGTGATCTTTTTTTTTTTTTTCGAAATCCCAAATGAAGACTACAGTACTCTCATCCGATTCGTTTGAATTATAAGCAGATGTCACAATATTTCGTAAACTACTACATTTATTCCGTTTCTCGGTAGTTGATAACGGTTCCAATAATTCAATAATGGCGTGAAATACGCTATGATGAGATTCAAAAGCTTTACAACATCTT
The DNA here is from genome assembly GCA_949824845.1 of Rhingia rostrata. NCBI lineage: Eukaryota > Metazoa > Arthropoda > Insecta > Diptera > Syrphidae > Rhingia > Rhingia rostrata. The sequence continues at coordinate 61,987,414 of OX463758.1, read as the reverse complement.
TCGTCAAAGTGCGTCAGAATATTATCTCTCATAATAAAAACTATTTTAATCAACATTAACGGTAATTAAATGAAATTTAAAGATTGCCTGTCTGGCATGTGGTTTTTTTTAGTTCTAAAAAAGATCACGTCCTCTTTGGAGACGCAGTTGTTTGTCCTGGCGCGTGATCTCCTCTTGAAAATTCGGCACTTATCTTATCTTGTTGTAAATTTAGACGCAAGAAATGATTTTGAATTGGAGTAGAATATTTCATCTATTGACCCTGGTCTGTGTGGTATAAATAAGTTGATATGCATTAGGACTTGTCTTGAATATTTTTTTTTTTAATTTTAAAACATTTCCATATGTCTAATCATCGCTTTGGTGCATTCAGTGGCGAGGACTACTGTATCTTCCGTTGATTAATGTTTGTCTTCGAGTGATAAGCAAATGCCTAAGTTCACGACCTGGCTCTTCTCTAATCATAAACTAAGACAAATTAAAGGTAATTTATATTTTTAAAATTGTTTAAGTATTTTCTTGAAAACATTTTTTCAATTTGTTTTTTTTTTTTTAGAATTTAAAAAAAAAACTCTGTCTGGGATGTTATCATGGTTGAAATTGTCGACAGCTTTTTGCAAATTTGTTTAGTGAACGAGTGAATTCATCGACACACCCACACACAATATTTTGTTATTTGTTTTCATTTGGCGATTAATGATCGTAAAATGTAGAAAATTATAATTTAAACAAAAATTGTAGTACGAGTAGTAAAAATACGATTTAAAATGCCAATAACCCGGTAATCTACAACCATCTGTCATGACAAGGTGTGACATCTTATTTAAAGTGAAAACGTTTAATATGAAACGATGAATATAAATAGGAAATGTTTGCAGAAAAGGGTGACCTATTCTCGTATGTTTATCAATTGGGAAGTTCTACAGTTCGGCGTGAACTAGGGCCTAGTTCTTCTTTTACATTTGATGTGCTGTCCTCACTTGGCCATTCTAAGCGAAAAAAATAAAGGGTGATCCAACTAGAGATACTTTTTTCAATAGCCTTTTTTAGTGTTTGGCATTTCATAATGGAAAGACTTACTTACTTATGAAAATTCACGTTCTGTGAGGAATGTGTTTCGTGCACTTCGCTCAACTTATGGTCAACATAATCGGCCTACTGAGCGTATTATTCGCAACACCATCACCCATTTTGAGACCCAGCATTCATTATTGGATAATAGACTTTTTTAGACTTTTTCCTGTGGGGATATGTAAAGTCAAAAGCTTGTGCCGACAAACCCGCTTCGATTCAGGCCTTGGAGGAAAACATCACGCGTGTCATTCGCCAGTTACCAGTCTAAATGCTCGAACGAGTGATCGAAAATTGGACTCAACGGATGGACCATATGCGACGTAGGAACGGCCAACATTTGATAGACATAATCTTCAAAAAATAAATGCCAAAGAATGTTCTTTCAAATGATAATAAACATTCTCCATTAAATTTGAATTTTCTGTGTTTTTTTCTTTTAAATAGTAGGGAACCTCGAAATGGATCACCCTTTTCAACAGCGTTCATACCTGCACCTGGATATTGAGAACATTAAGCAGGGGAGGTGCAAGCGAACAACTAGTGGAAGCCCTAAGCTGTTACAAAGCAGACATTCAGAAAACATTCGCGGTCAAAAAGTGAGCAGAAATAGCGTCTTTTCGGATGTGGATTTGTTATAAGTGCGAGAATATAAGACATTAGCGAACGCATTGAAGAGAAGTCATCTTTAGCAATATTGTCGGAAAACTCAACCAGCATGACAAAACGTCTGGCAACGTACATAGGTTTACCGCCTTCGCTACGTAACGAAATGCCACTTCAACCAGCTTCAACCAACCAGGCGGTTTACCCACACCGATATTCATAAGGGAACACGACGGTCTCTTGATATACTAACGGTCAATCAAATTGATCACATTGCTATAATAGAGAGGCACACATCCAGTATTTCGAAGATCCAAACATTCTGAGGGGGTAACATCGACTCGGACCACTTCCTTGTTGCAGCCAAGGTAATAATGCGGATATCCACTACGCTGCAACAAATCAGTAAAACTGTAAACAAAATTAAATGTAGAAATACTGCAATTGCAAAAGAACGCCGATGCATTTGCAGAATATGTATCCCTTAACCTTTCGATTAACACCAAACCACGTGCATCTAATGTAGAAGAACAATGATGTCAGCCAGCCATTAGATCAGCCACAACTGAGGTTTGATGAGGAATGCCGACAGATGTTCGAGAGCTGCCATTGAGCTCTATAGGCAAAGACGAAGGGAAGAATACCGGATTTTCAGAGAGAAAAAATGGCATGAAAAGCTCGCGATCGAGGATATAAAGAGGTTCCATTTCAGGAATGTTTAACCAAAGTGGAAAACGTCAAATTCACAGGTATACAAGGCTCGAACAGAATCTGCGAGATGAATAAGAAAATATCATAGTTGAATAGATGCTGAGGATGTGGAGACTGCCGGAAATAACGGTCTTGCTACCGAGCTTTATAAAGTAAGTAAGTTACATTCACTACCTCACAAGCAAAATTTGGTCCAATGAAAGACTGCCTGAATTAGGGAACCTCAGCATAGTTTGCGCAGTAGACCCGATCCACATACAAGGAGGCATAAGATTCCTCAACATAGTCTACAAGATTCTATGTGTCGTAATAAATGAACGCTTAAAAGCGTTTACCAACAACCTGATCAGCCTTTATCAATGTGGTTTCAGGCCAGAAAATTCCACACAATATCCAATCGTCATATTTTGACAGATCCTGGAAAAAACCCAACAATTCGATACCCAGCTCCTATTCATCGATTTAAAATCCGCATACGACATTATTTATAGAGCCGAACTAAACAGAGCATGTCTAGTTTAGGTATATTCCCACTCACGTCCGTAAATGCAGGATGGCGATGGAGAATGCTAGCTGCCCCGTCTTCAACATTATTCTTGAGAAGATTCTGAAAGACTCCCGAACTAACACCAAAAGCATACGTCGACTAAATTGACATCATTGGTTGGACTTAACATGATGTCATAACCACGTTTGCTAGTAAAGAGATGGAAGTGGCAAAAACGTACAACAATAATAAAGGGTTTTTCAATAAAAAGGCTACAAAAGTTTTTTTTAAATAAAACAAAAACGGTTTCGGATATCAATGAAATTCTTTATTCCTGTGAAAGTACGTTCGATGCGATTATGTATGGAACTCGATTTCTTTTGCAAGCGTGCCCGTGGTGGCCGGGCACGCTTGCAGCTGTCCTGACGCTGAACCATATTTTCGACGGTTTTCAAGCATCGGCCGATACTGCTGCAATTTCACGTTCGATATTCGTACGAAGTTCATCAATCGTCGCTGGCCTGTTGGCATAGACCATAGACTTGACGTAGCCCCACAGGAAATAGTCTAACGGCGCCAAATCGCACGACCGAGGCGGCCAAGCGACTGGACCGTTTCGTTAGATAACACGTTCTCCAAACTTGGTTTCCAACAAATTGATTGTGGCATTCGCTGTGTGGCTTGTGGCGCCGTCCTGTTGGAACCACATGTCCTCCAAGTCCATATCATCCAATTGGGGCCAAAAATATTCGGTTATCATTGAACGTTAGCGATTCCCTATCACAGTAACATCCCGGTCTTGATCATCACGGAAGAAGTATGGCCCAATGACGCCGCCGGCCAATAAACCACATCAAACCGTAATTTTTTCGGTTTGCAATGATGACTCATGGAGTACGTGTGGATTGCTGCCTGACCAATACCGCATATTTTGTTTATTGACGAACCCATTCAGCCAGAAATGAGCCTCATCGCTGAAGATGATTTTTCGATGAAAATCCGAATCATAATTGTTGATCAGCTCAATTCAAGAACATACGACGCCTCTGGTGGTCAAGCGGCTTTAGTTCTTACGTCAATTTAATCTTGTAAGGATGTAGGCCAAGATCTTTTCGTAAAATTCGCCACAACGACGTCACAGAGATGCCCAACGCTTGAGAACGACGTGTGAGAGACACATTTGGGCTTTCTTCAACTGAAGCCTCAGCGGCAGCAACATTTTCAACACTACGGGCACTTCTTTGTCTCACTGACACGGGAACATTTTGTACTCTGCCTGTGGATTCAAATTTTTCCACTAGACGCTCAATTGTTGATCTGCTAGGTCGATTATGACGACCATAAATTGGACGTATCGCTCTTAACGTTGAGGCCACTGTTTCCGAATTTCGGTTGTAAATTTTAATAATTTCGACTCGTTGTTGGATCGTATATCTTTCCATCATGAAATGACAAACCTAACTGAAGAGAAATGTCAAAAGAGCGGCAAGAAATATGTCGTCGTTTGCTGTCCCTGTCGCTCAACTTTTGTAGCGTCCCTGTTGAAAAACCCGATAGATAACTGGGACACTGAAACAAGAATTTGGAATGTCTGCAGCTTTCATTCACTGGAGCCCGTAGTTTCGGTACAAAGAGAATATAGGCACACGTTTAGCGTCAATCCTCCGAGCAGATGGATCATAGTGAGACTTGTTAACAATTTTACCCTCGAAACCCTTCAATTTGGAGGGAGGAAACAATCGCTGCTGTACCTGCTGCTACACAAAAAATCCAAGAGTTTCGACAAGAAGCTAATCTGCTCAAATTGGTTTAAGCAGACTGTCATTGCAGTCAATTTTGCACACTGATTTGGACTTATTCTTACATAAAATTCAAATGGCCAACAAACTGAATGCAGCAGACTGGCCGGTTCGTTTGGAATTTTGCCAGATTATGCTTCAAATGGTGGAAGAGGACGGAGTTGAACTGTCTTTTCATGTCTGACTAGGCTCATTTGGATTTAAACGGCATCATTAACAATAAAAATTGTTGAATGTGGAGTGCTTCCAACCCACAGATACTCCATGAGATGGAATTGCATCCACTTCGTGTTACAGTGTGGTGTGCATCACGCTGCATTGTCGCGCCCTGTACTTCTTCGAAGAAAACGGTCACACCGTTACGGTTACTGGAGACCGTTACTTGAGCGAGTTTTTCTATCCAGAATAGCCCCCAATGAGAATTTCTTTCAACTCTGTGTGGTTTCAGCAAAATAGTCCAACTCCTCATACAACTTGGCATGTTATGACAGAATTGCGACGAAAATTTCCCATTAAGCTGACATCCAAAAACTCTTCATTCCATTGGCCCCCCAGGTCGCCTGACCTTACTGCACCTGACTTTTTCTTGTGGAATGTTACGAAACTATAGAAAACATTTTTTTTCTTTAAACAGTTTGGTTTTGCTAGTAAGCGCCATGATTACCGATGATTTACCCTGATTAGTCATTGAACGCTCCTAAACATAAAACAAAACAATTTGTATGGAATCCATACATAGGTACTAAAAGGCAACGATAGGAAATAAAACAGAACAAGAAATAATGCAAGGCAATGCAAAAAGTAATCTCCGAAAATTGAGGTAGTTCTTTCTCTCGTGGCTATCATAGCGAATGTCTAAACAAAAAAAAAAAAAAAAGCCAATCCAGCCTAAGTAAAATAAAGTTCAATTGCGTTTTTATTTATTTAAACAAAAGGCGAAGCATTTTGTTCCTTTTTTTTATCGGAAATAATTCCTTAACCCATTTCTGGGGAGCAACATTTTAAAATCAAGTGGCAATCGTGCCAGGAACAAGGGCCTGCCGACACATAATTGTTCACACATCATCGTACGAGAGAGTACACCGCACATCGTTGCGTGAAACGCTCCTACTCCACCTTCAAGAATCCCCCTAACAACATAATCTCTTCAGAATTCCAGTAGCTACTCAAGTCCCACTTGGTATAAGGGATACCTCGGTACAACATAAGAAAAAACCATTTGTTGTCCCGATAAAGATGAGAGCTATGCTCTCATATCACCAATAACTCGGGAGTCCGTTTCGCTAATTTCGTTAGTCTAAGAAAGATCTAACGCAAGATCAGTTCGACAAAACCATCGTGAAGGGCATTCATCAGGGAGGCGGATCTGAGTACTCGTTTCGCGCGCTGACTGGCGCCTGTGTTCCCTGGAATTGTGTGTGTATACTCGTGTGTTGTTTTTGTGTTCTTGTAAAAAAAAAAAAGGTAAACAATCCAAAGTGAAATAATTTCATATCCTAAAATATTGCAATCAATGAAACATGTTAAAAAATCAAAAAAATGTTCTAAATTTGTTAAATTCTAAAAAGAAAAAAAAAAGTATCTTATATCTATATTGCACTACTGTATAAGCTATGAAATTTTACTACTTAAAGCTAAAGAAAACAAATATAATAATTTTGCTTATATGATTTACTATGTTAAATTTTGATGGGGGAAACTAATGCTTTCTTTTTTTTGTATGAAGGTAAAAAGAAAATTAACTCTAATCGTGGGAATTGTGCACAATCTCCGTCGACGTCCAAATCTTATCATTTGGAATAATTTGGACATTCTAGGTCATTGAATCCTATAAAGGATTAACACAAGTAAGTGATATTACTATCAATTATTACATTCAATTGATGTTTTTATGCAGTAATTAAACTGTAAGTAGATGTGATAATTTTAAGAAGAATAATTAACTAATCAATCAATTAATAGTGCAGTATAGTGTCATTCACTCAATAGGAATCATCTTATCTATTAAAAATTAAGCTAATTTAAAACTTAAATCTAAGAAAAAACTAAAGCTAATGAAATTATTTAAATGAATTTAAAATAACCTAATTACATATAAAATGGATATACTACCTACAAACTAAAATATAATGTGTGTAATTTTGATAATGATTTGGTGAAGTTTTTTCAATTGGGGTTGAGCATGGATGGCATCAAGGATTCTTATAACTTAGTAGGGTAGTTTAGTTACCTATTTACTTGAGGGACAGCGCGGAAAAGAGGTACTGGTGTTGTCAAGGCGTTCTCTAATGGTGAAGTAAGGGTGGGAAAAGTGTACCTATGCAACTGAACACCAATGCTCCATCCAATTCCGATATCAATAAAAAAAAAAAAGGTTATTTAGTGAGATTGAAGATTACTGACTTGGCATGAAGTAAGTTTTTTTTTTTTTGTTGATGTTGTTTTCGGCTGTTGTAAGGGCAAAGACCTCCCCAATCCGGCGAGTTAAGCCGTGCCGTGCCGCAAACATGCCAAGCGCAGCCCTTAGATAGCAATAATCTGATTGTCTTTTGACAATTTTAATTCAATTAACAACACAGCAGTAACAGGGGTTATTGCAAACAGGAAGTCTACAAAGCAAAGCCAACAAATTTGAATGAACTAAAGCAATCCATTCGAGAAACAATTGCGGCTATTCCTGTCTCAACTCTTTTTTTTTGTAACGTTTATTTATTCACAATTTCTTTAATATTAATTAATAGCCTAAATAAACTTAAAGACTAGACATTTTTTAAATTTTGCCAAAGTAAAAGACCATTATGGTTCGCATTACATGATATATAATTTGTTTGTTTAATTCAATTTTTATATTTTTTGTGAATTTTTGTATTATTGTTATGTACTATATATTTATTTTTTTTTGAAAATAGGAAAATGTGAATCAAAACCTATTAGAAGACAGTCGCAACTTTTTTTTTATATATAAAACTAAAACCTACAAGACTAACTTAACCTATCTAAATCTATCTAGGCCCTGTCATGTGATCTCTATTCCATCGACTAACAAGTCATCGTTAGATCAAAGATCACGTGTCAGGGCCTAGTTTTACTTAACCTAAGTATCGGCTTCAGCCCAGTCTAGCCACCAGTATCGGTATCTATTTAACCTGTTAGTGTTACTTTTGTCGCTTTCAGGTATGCTAATGCAGTATCTAATTTGATCAGTATTCCCGTCCCCCGACTCAAAAGGCGCATAAAGGATCCTTTTATCTGTTGCTCTCCTTGCAGCATGGTATATTATTGGAACGTTCGTTGAATCCGATAGGTAGCCATATGCATCCAGAAACAGAAATGTTTCTGGCGGAATGTATCCACTTTCCAAGGCATTTCTGAAATACCCAGGATTCGGATAGAATAATCCAGAGATTAATTCGTTTTCGCTAACACTTGCCGAACGAACAAAGTGATTCCTTACAAGATCTAGAATGACATTGTCAATTCTGGACACACCGGAAGCATCCAGAAGTCTTTTGTTTGAGACATAATGCCTATAATCGGAATGTGCTTTCCTATACATCTGTGTGCAGGCTCTAAGACATTTGCGCTCGAACACTCGAAGTTTTTCCATATACGATGGGTTAATGTTCCACCACACTGGACTCGCATAAGTCAGAATTGGACGAACGAATGCTTGGTAACAAATTATCTTCACATCGGATCTAAGATAGTTGGAATAAAACAGGCTTTTTAGCGACATGAATGCCGCTCTTGCCTTGTCTAATTGAATATTTATGTGCTCATTGTAATACAGAAACTTGTCCAAATGAACACCTAAATATTTTACCACGGTCCTCGACTCGATCCGAAGACCATTTGAACTCGTTATTTTGAGATTTCTCCAGTTGCGTCTCAAATCTGAATTACCGCGTCTTATTGGGGTGCGGAACAATATGGTTTCACATTTCGTATAGTTTATTTTAAGCTTCCATTCGGAGCAGAAAACTTGAAACCTATCAAACCCTGTCTCAACTCTCCAAGCAGCAATGAACAACTTTTTTTTGGTAAAATGTCGCACATGTATCAACGAGCCGGGGGCATTTAAATCCCGTTATTTTTAAAACTAATTAAGTTATATATAATTAAATCGAATGAGCTTTAACGTGAATAAAAGAAGAGTGAGTTCCATACACTTAAAAAAAAAGTAACTTGAGTTTCTTAATGTAGAAATATTCATTAGCCACCCAGTCTGTATCATATATGTCATATATCTGGAACAATCAATATCAAGACTGGATTACCCAATGGTAGTAAACTGATAACTCTTTTGTTTCTGCTATTTATAAATGATTTAAGTAATGTCGAACTTAAGTGACGTTATAGTCCAGAACGAACATGGGTCTCAACCAACATGGCTCTCCAATTAGTCCGGTTGTTAGCTAACAGGCTGCGTTTGCACACTTGAAGTTGCTTAAGGTCGGTTTATATACTTTACGTGACAATTAACGCGAGGTCGACCTTTACTGCACTACGTACAAAGCCATGTTAACCGTCCAACGCAGAGTTTTTATTGACTAGGGGTATGTCGGGTCGGTATACAGCTCATATAGCTCAACGCTAACGGGACCGGAGATTTTTTTGAATATTTTTTCTTTCAAAACTACAAAGGATTTCTAAATGACCACCGTCTCATATAAGATTTATTTAGTAGCTCGAGCGTTGGCTTTTTTTTATAAAATTACCTTCTTTGGTCAAAGAAACAGTGGTTGGCAAGATAAGTTCTTCGTTTTATTGCTGAGTCGAGGAAGATAAAGTCGCTTACTGCCTCAAAGTTTTTTCCTTCAAGGATGCCGTTTTATCTGGTTCGTCAATGCTGTGTATCTCTTAGCGCATAGACAGCATATACTTGGTCTTACTGGTAAACAAATTTGTCTCGCGGTTTTCGCTATAATTACAATTTGATCGTTTATGCGATTTTTAGGAGGGTTATACCACAGCAGTTGGCCCAGCTCAGAGGGTCTTGTTTTTTTCTAAACATCATCATCTCCAGAGGTATAAGTCTTCTCAACATCTCCTATAAGATCCTATCAGACACGTACGAAAGCGGCAAAAATTGGTTAAATAGAAAACGATGGAAAGACGAATCCGATCAGCCCTTATCAGAATGGTTTTAGGTCAGGAAAATTCAAATCGATACCTACCACGTATTTATTGATTTGAAAAATACATGCGATGGCATTTGTAGAGACGAACTACACATAGCCTTGCCTAGTTGTGGTATGTCGCACAAACTCGTGCGAATGTCGTTTATCCACTGTCCATATTATCTTTTAGATAGTTAATGCTTGGCTTTAAAAAAAAAGAAGCTTTTATTGTATTTTATCGCTTTTTTCAAATAGGATACTACCTATGGCAATAGGCTTTTCAATATTTATTCGGTGATAAAGTGTGTGATCACATACCTCCGGATTTCGACATCAACGAACATTATTTGTCGTTCATATTCAACTCTCAAAGGCGCGTTCCATTCTTCCTTGCCATGAAAATGGTGACTGCTACCGGCATTGTGATCTTGTAGATATAAAGCATTCTTTAGAGGCAATTTGTTTTCAATTAAACTAGTGCCTTCCATTGAAAGTCTGCTGCCTAATCCGTATTTAACTCGCCTAAAGTAGTCTCCCAACACAGACAAGTACATCTTATCTACTTAAATGTGTCTGTCTCTTCGAAGAGAATACATTTTCATGCGATTATTTTAATTATTTTTTGATATTATTGCCATTATTTCTAGCATACACATCTATGGTAAATTTAATTCGATCCAAGCAGATATTTTTGAAGCAACAGATGGTTAAGATCCTAAGGATAGCCATCATTCATGTTTTGCAAAGTGGAAGGTGTGATTGCGGTATTAAACTCGCTGAAGTCTTAAAATGTAAAATTCCAAAATCGAAGAAGTCACACGTAAGTGCGTACAAATAAATTCATCTACTCAAATCACATGAAGATGAACCTATAGGTGACCAAAGCATTAGATACTTGGGCCAGCAACAAACCATTGATAGACCATTTCTAAACTTAAGTCGTCTAGTCAATTTTTTTCTTTTATTTCTGTTCCCCCCGATAGATTAGAACCCCCCCCCAAAAAAAAAAACCCTCTTCGTTATCACTTCTTAGTTTTCAATGCATCTTCTCAGCGTGTTCTTGCTTAAAGTTCTTTGAAAAAGAATCGATAGTCACATTCGGTATTTGAAGGCGATAGCTAACGGTTGGCTAACAACGCGACTGTGAATTTTTTTTAATGACAGTAACATTCTTTTTTCTTTTTTTTTAAAGTAAATAAATTTTTAAACATATATAATATAGAACCCTAGTACGACTGCTGTTGGAAGAGGATTTATTGACAAATTTTCGGTAAATGTCCTTTTTGGTGTTTTACAACTAGGAGCAAATATTGTTTTTTTAATTATTCCACCTAATTTTAAGCATCTGAAGTGATTTATTTTTCTTTATAAAGAATTTAAAACAAAATTAGTGTTTTTCCAGTTATTGTCAATAAGAAAAAAAGTGTTTAAAATTATGAGGAAGGGAAATATTTCAAGTGATTTGCAGTGCCTTCAAAAGTTATAATTCAAATTGTTTACAAATACCCATAATCGTCCTCTTACTACAAATAACTTCAGACAACAAGTTCTTATAACGTCTTTTCGAGTCACACGAATGCTCCTTTTACTTCAATAACAACTGACAGCTGACAATTTAACCCCCCTGTAACCAATCATTGGTTCTCAAACTTAAAAGTTAAAAGGCCACATTCTGACGCATTAGTAAATCCCACTGATTAGCTAAATGTTTTTGTGATTTCGTATGTTTTGACAATTATTTTCGAAAGAATTAAATTAGGCATGATAATAGCCATCATAATATATATTCCAGTATATTCATTTGACTTGCTTAACCTCTCAAGATAGCATCTTAACCAGCCCCTTTCGAAATTAAAATCGGCGTCTAAGCTTTTACAAAAAAACAAAAGATTCCCTCGGTATAATAAAGAGAGCTACAATTTTACTTAATCTTTTTAGCGCGGAAAATACTTGTTGGCTTTTTCTTATCAGCCAAGCATAAATTTTGCTTCGATTAATATTTCAAATTCATGCCGAATTTCGATTAGGAATTGCGACTTTATAAAAATTTATTAATTTATGATATAAAGGTTATCTTATCGAATAGAGTAAACGAATTGCCATGCATTTCTGGTTGAATTGAATCATGGATAGGAATATTGAAGTTGACACATGTTTTTGTTTAAGTCAACCATGACCTGGTGCATGAATTTTATATCAAATTGTGTGACTAACATGGAAACGCGGAAATGTTTCATTGCTTCATAATTTGTTTGCATTTTGTTTCTTTTACTACGAATGTGAATCACTTAAAAATGTTAGCTTTGTTCCGTAAATTACATTTTTTTCACAAATGTCTTACTGCAAAAACTACAAAAATAAATACTTACTTACTTACTTAAGTGGCGCTACAGTCCGGAATGAACCTGGGCCTCAACCAACATACCTCTCCAATTGGCCCGGTCTTTAGCTAACTGCCTCCAGTTGCGCACTCCAAGTTGGTTGAGGTCGGTTTCTACTTGTGCGCGCCACTTAAGGCGAGGTCTTCCTCTACTGCGTCCGACGTCTGGCTGGGAATCGAAGACTCTGCGAGCCGGAGTATCGGTGTCCATTCGTTCTACATGTCCTAGCCATCTTAAACGTCCAATGCGGAGTTTTTTTTGACCAGGGGCATGTCGCTGTACAGCTCGTATAGTTCTTGGTTGAATCTTCGTCTCCTTAGCCCGTCAACGCAAACGGGACTGAAGATTTTTCGAAAAATTTTCCTCTCAAATCCACCAAGGATTTCTTCATCCGATTTTGATACGGTCCATGCTTCAGCGCCGTAGAGCAGGACTGGGATGATCAGGGTCTTATATAAGATCTCCTAAGTAGTTCGAGTGAGGGCTTTACTACTGAATTGCCTTCTTAGCCCGAAGAAACAGTGGTTGGCAAGAGTAATTCTTCGTTTAAATTCTGACGAGATGTTGTAGTCAGAGTTAATAGCGGAACCGAGATAGATAAAGTCCCGGACTACCTCAAAGTTATATTTGTCAATGGTGACGTTCTGTCCAATTCGTCGATGTTGTGTGTCCTTTCGTGTTGACAGCATTTACTTATACTTACAAATGCTGTCGTATGCGGCTTGAAATCGATGAATAGTTTATGGGTATACATTTGGCCTTCTTATGTTTTTTCCAGGATCTGCCGAAGTAAGAAAATTGGATCAGTTGTGGACTTTACTGGGCTAAAACCACACTGATAAATGCCGATCTGATTGTTCAGGCGGTTAAAAATTACGGCAGATATGATCTTGTAGGCGCTGTTGAGGAGACTTATGCCTCTGTAGTTGGAGCAGTTTAGAGGGTCTCCTTTTTTGTGGATCGGGCAAACGATGCTGAGGTTCCATTCTTCAGGCATACTTTCTTCCGACCAGATTCGGCTTATGAGTTGGTGGATGTTACTTACCAAGTCATCTCCGCCGGCTTTATAAAGCGCGGCGGGAAGGCCGTCATTACCGGCTGCCTTATTAAGCTTCAGTTTAGATATTGCTATCCTCACTTCACTCAGGTCGGGTGGTTGGCAGTTCTCGCTGTCTTTGCCATTGTTGAATGGTTCGTTCTGCCTGACAGCGGAATTTTGTTCGTCATCGGCGTTTAACAGTCTGCAGAAGTGGTTCTTCCATATCCTCAGCATAGACTGTGTCTCAACTACGATATTTCCTTGTTCATCTCGACAGGATTCTGTTCGAGCCTTGTATCCTTGGGTTTGACGTTTTACACTTTGGTAAAACTTGCGAACATCTTTCCTGGAGTGGCACCACTCTATATCCTCGATCGCGCGCTTTTCTTCCTCTTTTTTCTTCTTTCTAAAAAGCCGGTGTTCTTCCCTTCTTCTCTGCCTATAGAGCTCAACGGCAGCTCTCGTCTTCACCTGCAGCTTAGCCTTGTAGGCCTCGTTCTTTTCTGCGAGCATCTGTCGGCATTCCTCATCAAACCAGGGGTTTCTTGCTGGTGGGCGCGAGAAACCTAGCACATCAGTTGCGGCTGATCTAATGGCTTGTTGGCATCGCTGCCATAGTTCTTCGAGATTCGATGTTGGTGGTATGGTGTTAATCGAGAGGTTTAGGGATACGCGTTGCGCGAAGGTCTTGGCGGTCTCTTGCGATTGCAGTCTTTCGACATTAATTTTTTTTACAGTATTTCTGGATTGTTGTGGCGTAGTGGCTATCCGCATTCTAACCTTGGCTGCAACAAAGGTAGTGGTCCGAGTCGATGTTAGCTCCTCGGAATGTTCGGACATCCAAAATACTGGATGCGTGGCGCTTGTCTATCGCTATGTGATCAATTTGATTGACCGTTCGTTGATCTGAAGACCGCCATGCCCCTTATGGATATCGAGGTGAGGAAACCGTGTGCTGGCTATAGAGGCATTTCGTTCCGTAACGAAGTTAATTAGCCTAAGTCCGTTACCAGACGTGTTGTCGTGTAGGCTATGTTTTCCGACAATACTGCTAAAGATGTCTTCTCTTCCTACCTTTGCGTTAAAATCTCCCAGCACTAATTTTACATCGTACTTCGGTAGCCGCTCATAGGTTTTGTCAAGGAGCTCATAGAAGCAGTCCTTAGCTACATCATCATTTTCCTCCGTTGGGGCGTGAGCGCATATAAGGCTAATGTTGGCGAATTTTGCCTTGATGCGGATCGTTACAATGCGTTCGCTAATGTCCTGGAAACATAAGACTTCTTGCCTAAGTCTGGCACTTATAACAAATCCGCATCCGAATAGTCGCTGTTTCTGCTCACTATAACACGGTCCGTAGTAGATGTCACAGTTTTTCATCCTCTTTTTGCCCGCGACATCGTATTTCTTGGATGGCAGTAATGTCTGCTTTGTAGCAGTTTAGGGCTTCCGCTAGTTGTTCGCTTGCACCTCTCCTGTTTAATGTTCTGACATTCCAGGTGCAGATACGAACGTCGTTGTCCTTTTTTCGTTTAGCCGTGTCGTCAACAATAAAATCAGTCCTTTCGGAGGCTTTTGGTTGCTTCGTAACCGTTAGATTTTTCCGTGATTCGGTAGTTAACCCAAAGCACAACCCCCAACCTGGAGGGCCAGTTCCAATTTATTAGATACACCTAGGACACGGGGCCATCAGTATCCACTACGGGATTGAGCGCTGCCGTTGGCCTTTCGGTTCATCCGCCACCAGCTCTGCTCAAGGCGCCTGACTAACCCTTGAAATTCCTAGACAAACTGTTGTCCGAATATGTCGAAGCAGCTTGTCTAGGTTCGCGTGGGACAGCAGGCCGGGTATTCATTCCTTGCCATTCGGACCTGGCTGTTTATAGTGTTGCTGTTTTTCGTCGTGTTTATCAACACTCGCGCTTATCGTTTAGCAAGTCAAATTGGGTTGGATGAGACCAGTACCCGATCGTTACCACTTAGAGGTAAAAATAAGCACTTGATGTGTAGTCAGAGTTACAACACTGGGCATTACCAAGTTAAAGCCAAGCAGAGCAGGTCAACTAAAAACCTCCCAAAGACAGAATTTTTATGTCTTCAAGGAATCGCACCTATTTGTTAGACTAATCAGCAATTTATTTTTCTAATGTTTTCGAAATATTATATTTATTGTTATTAAAAATCACAATATATGTGAACTAAGATGTAGATAAGTATTGTATGAAGTAAGGGCCCAAACAATTTCGGATGTGCGGTCTTATTTGAGTTCTTAATGAGGAAATGAAGCGATCGGACGTTAACAGCATCATAGTTATGAGATGATTTGTGTTGGATCGATGTGTGATGTTCTCTTAAATTACTGGCAACTTCTACTGCATTCTAATGGATCCTCAGATAAAAGTCCAATAGACAACCAATTCAAAAGATCTCTCACATCTTCGGCGTATGCTAGTAGTCTAAGCGATTATTGGAAAATTTAGCATCTGATGTTAGCTCGGGAGTTTTCAACAATCCTCTCAAGAATCAAATTAAAGAAATGACAGCGCATCACCTTGCCTAAATCCGTTTTTGTTACCGAATGTGTCGGTGAGGTCGTTTCCTTTCCTAATTAACCGGCGTGAATTCTCCATCGTCATCCTACACAATCGGACGAGTTTGAGCGGTATATCAAAACTAGACATGACTCTGTATAGTTCGTCTATATAAATGTGGTAGTATGCGGGTTTGAAATCGATGAATTGGTGGTGGGTATCGATTTGGAATTCTTGGGTTTTTTTCAGGATCTGTAGAAATAAAATGATTTTATCAGTTCATGGCCTAAAAACACACGAGCCGATCAGGTTGTTGGCAAACCATTTTAGGCGTTCACGTATTACGGCAGATAGGATCTTGTAGGCGATGTTGAGGACACTTATGCCTCTGTAGTTGACGCAGTTGAGAGGGTCTCCTTTTTTTTGTAGATCGGGCAAATTATTATGAGTTGGTGGATGTTACTTATTAAGTCATCTCCGCCAGATTCATATAAAGCCCAACGGGGTGGCCGTCATTTCCATCAGCCTCATTAAGTTTGATCGATGTCGATGCCAATATTGAATGGATCGTTAAGCCTAACAGCGGAATGTTGTTCCTCATCGCCATCATCGCCATCATCATTATAGCGCTCAAAGGAATCTCTCGTCTTTACCTGAAGCTTAGCCTTGTAGGCGTCGTTTATGGCTACGAGCGACTGGCGGCAATCCTCATCAAACAAGAGGTTTCTTGCTGGTAGGCTCCAGCGTCCCAATGTTCTTTGAAATTCAATGCTGGTGGTAGGTGTTAATCGAGAGGTTAAGGGATACGCATTACGCATGGTCTTGGCGGTCTTTTGCGATTGCAGTCTTTCGACATTAAATTTGTTCACAGTATTTCTGGATTGTTATGTCGTGGTAGATATCCGCATTCTTACCTTGGCTGCAACAAGTTAGTAGTCTGAGTGGATCTGGAGACCGCAATGCCCCCTTATGGATATCGAGGTGAGAAAGCCGCGTGCTGGCTGTAGTGGCATTTTATTCCGTGTTGTCGTGCAGGCTGTGTTTCCGTGTAGGCTGTGTTTTCCAACAATACTGCTTAAGATGTCTTCACTTTCTACACTTTCTTTTGTCTTCCAGCACGATTTTAACATATTACTTCTGTAGTCGCTCATAGGTTTTGTGAAGGAGCTCTTAGAAGCAATCATTAGCTATAACATCTGTTTCCTCCGTCTGGGCTCGAGTGGAGTGACAACTCGGTATATCCTTGTTAACGCACATTCCAAGTCGTTTCTTAAAAGCTATTTTTGTTCCTGTTTACAATTCGTCATCGACGTTGAAAATGTGTAAGGTTTCAGCTTAATCTCTAGTTTTTTCCTACCATTTAGTCTCTAGTACATTTCCAATTTTCATTCTAACCCTAGCTCCGAAATATTTGCTCTGACTAACCAATTTGTTTTAACTTTTATTTTTGGGTACCTTGTAGCTAACTAACATGGACTACAAAAGAGAACAGCCCACAAAACGTAAGCCCATACATTTGGATTACATAAAAAGCCCTAACCAATCAATTTGTATTCCAGGCACCATAACATGTCCCCTCATCTGGGCCATCATCACGTCAACTCTGCTCGTCGTCTCCCTGACAATCGATTACCAGCACGAATTAATCAGAGAGCACGTCCGTTTCCGTAAGGGTTTTCCAACTCGGAATGCATGGATCAATGTACCAGATGGCAATTTAAACACCTACCTCTTCAATGTGACCAACTCAGAGGCCTTCCTTAATGGAACAGACAAAAAGCTCAAACTTAAACAAATCGGTCCAATGGTCTATCGGATTAAGGCAATGCCAACAAATTTAACAGTAAACGAAGATGGCTCAACGCTAACCTTTCGTAAAGTGCGCTATGAAAGAGTAACATTTGATGAGGCCAACAGTCCACCTGGCATTCTGGATGAGAAAATCTATCTGCCAAATGTTGTCCTGCTTAGTGTTGCCGCGAAAATGCACGATTGGTTCTTTTTAGCGAGAAATGCGTTTAGTTTGTATGCCCAGAATGAACCGATTTTTGTACAACACACTGTTCGGGAATTTCTGTGGAACTATACGACGCCAATGATCGATCATGTGCGACAATATGTACCAGGAGTTGTGGATAACGTTGGTATGCTTCACAATGTATGACAATTTTACTTTTTTTTATCTTTAAGTTTGTTTTATAAAATCTTTGTGATGGAGTTTCATAGGGAAGTTTATTGGTACCTCGTTTCTTTAAAAATATTAGTACGGGATTTATTTATTCAATAACTTAATACGTGTGGTATTCCATGAGGTTACTACATTGGATCACATCTCTTTAAACGTATTAGCTTTAAACTTCGTATATCATTTAATACCTTAGTTAACAATTATTGAAACGAAATTGAAGATATCAAAAAATTTTGAGGCTTATCACTTAAGATCTGAAAATAACAGGGTATCAAGCCTGGTTTCATTTGTGTGTACTAAAATATATCTTTCCCACAAAGCACGGGACCTCCAGTTGAATGCCGACTCCAAACGGCAAAATCAAGAAGCATCTCACGACAATTTCATACGCTTGGATGTTTGAAAGAGGTGGGGTAATGAAAACAACTTAGGTGTTGGTACTTCCAAGATTTGAATCAGGGACTTTGGGCTCAGTAGCACAATTCACTTAATCGGACCTCATCTATTCCTAATGACATTTCCTACAAATATTACTAAATGCAATATCTCTTTCCATTTACAGGCTATTCGAGAGAAAGTTGAGGTCTTCACAGTCAACATTGGCGAAAAGTACGGCATGGAGAACTTTTTCAAAATTCGCAATCTCAACAACCACACAGTATTCGCTCAGCATTTTAGTAGAGGAACGACAGATCCAGAAACATGCCCAATCCATGTGGTGAACTCATTCGACAACACACTTTACCCGCCTTATCTGACAAAAGACATTCGTCTGTCGTTTGTTGCCGGTGAATCGTGTCGAACCCTGCCCCTGGTCTACGATAGTGATGTGTCCGAGTTGGGTTACACTGGGTGGAAGTATATAGTACCACGAGACAGCCCAAACAGTTGTTTAAATAAATCAATGGGAATCCCACTACCTGATGGCTTATTCGATGGCTCCAAATGTTCCTTTGGTAGGTTGCTTTCTGATAGCCCCCATCAAGGACCTAAAATCAAATACTTTCTGCTTCCATAGATGTTCCAGCGGCATACTCTCAGCCTCACTTCTTCGGAACAGATTACAACTTCTCCGCACACTTTGAGGGTCTATCGCCAAATGCCGCTGATCATCAGACGCACATTTTGATCGAACCAACAACTGGGATTCCTTTCGAGGAGAAGATCAGATATCAGTCCGCTATTCCCATGCCACATTTGAGCGGATTCAGCGAGAATATAAGACGACTGAATGGCATGATAATACCAACCTTTTGGTATGAATATGTAAGTCAAAGCTTTATGTTCACTTTAGGAAGGTTTAACTTAACTTTCAAAATCTCCAGGACCTCGATGACCTGTCCTTCCTGCCTGGATGTTTGCTCAAAGTCACAGCTTACTATTCACCGTATATCCAAAAGGTCTGCATTATTATGTTCTTCGTTGCTGCAGTATTTAGCATCATGCAGGTTATATGTCGATATTACGGCGTAAGTCTGAGTGAAGGGCTTCGCCCATGCAACGGTGGCAAGAGACGTATCTCTCCAGAGGTGCCTTGTAGTGCAGGATATTACGACGAGTCGAATTCATTTTTAACAAAGAAATCGATGAAAGTGTACCCCTGACCGAATTGTAGGTTTATATTTGGGCTTTTATTTTGATACTGGATAAGTTTTCAACTAATAGGTATAAGATACAAAGAATATACTCATTAGCTTAGGATGTCGTTATTTAAAAATTAAGTAGTGTTCACTAGTTTTATTGTTAAACTCTTGTTTTAAGGATCTCCCCATACTTTGAATTTAATATAGATTTTTGGATATTATTCGGAGAGTTAACGGGAAATTGTTTTTTTTTTTTTTGTAAATATAAGTGTTAATAAATGACCCTCTTTTATAAAACGAAGAAAATATTTTTTTAATTTTTTTTTAAATGAATATGATAGACATGTAGATCTTGTGGAAAATTTTAAATGGATACCACGATTAGTCACACAGTTGCGCGGAATTTTTTCATCATTTCACACGCGAAGAAGACCAATGTCACCATCTTCGGAGAAGTATGCGAAATGTCTAATGAAAAGTAAAGAACACCCAACCCATTCGAAAGTCTAAGCAGCAGTATTCGCATTAAGAACTGAATAACAGAAGCAACCAAAATGGGGACACCAGAGCTTCTTTTACCATATGACGAGAGCTCTACATATGAAAACCTCGATTCCAATAATTTTGACAATGAAATCACTTTCCTTGCAAACAGTCAGCATCATTCATTTGAACATTGTTTGTTAAAATAGCGATAAAACAAGGTAATGTAGGAGATGTTTCGACGGTGTTCAAGCGAAACTAAGGAGTTCGCTATTCTTACGTCTCCTATAAATTTTTTCGCACGTGTTTGAATCCTATCTAGTAGGTGCAATGTTGATTTTGGTGCACCTGACCAGACGTGGGCGTTGAATTCAAGTTTTGGGCGTATAAACGCTTTATATATTGTGGCCAGATCAGAGGGGGTGAAATATTTCTTACATCGATTTAGGAAACCTAGACATTTCGCTGCGTTTTTAGCGACTTCGAATATGTGGTCGTTCCAACGTAAGTCGTTACGTACACACATACCTAGCATGGAAAGCTTTTCGGTTTCTTCGACGTAAGTGTCAATCATGGATAATGGCTCTAGATTTTGGTTACGCTTTAATGACAGAAGACAGCATTGTGTTCTGGAAGCATTGAATTCCACTCTATTAGATTTACCCCATTTGATAATGCTGTCTAGGTCGGAATTCAATGAGCTTAACATATTTTGGCGTTAAGAGTCCACGTTCGAAGGTGAGGGACGAGGACCTGTAAACGAATATGAGAAGCTGAGGGTATTGTCATCAGCGAAGGAATGAATTGGATTAGAAGTTGCAGACAGGAGATCATTTATAAAAATGAGAAAGAGAGTCGGAGACAAAACTGAGCCTTGAGGGACACCAGCATTTATTTGGTGAGTTACAGACTTGAAACCATCCAAAACAACTTGAATTGAACGTTTCAAAAGATAATGTCTAATCCATAGAAGAAGCTTTTCGTCGATTCCAAATGCACGCATTTTCGACAAAAGGGCTTGATGCCAAACCCTGTCAAATGCCTTTGAAATATCAAGCGCAACAATCTTGCTTTCGCCACCATGGTGGATTGATTGGTTCCACTTTTCGGTGAGATATGTCATCAAATCACCAGTAGACCTGTTGCTGCGAAAACCATACTGCCGGTCATTGAGAAGTTTTCGTGTTTCGAGATATTTCATAAGCTGACGATTTATCAGCGTTTCCATGACCTTGGAAAGAAGGGATGTAAGTGCAATTGGTCGGTAGTTGGAGAGAGAAGAAGATTCGCCTTTTTTTGGTACAGGCTGGACAAATGCTGTTTTCCATCTACTCGGAAAGAGTCCTGATGAGTAGGATAGATAGAAAAGCTTACGCAGTGGTTTTGCTAGCGTAGAAGAACACCTCTTCAGAATGATTGGGGATATACCATCTGGACCAGCGGATTTATGTATGTCAAGATCAAATAAAACTCTTGCAACTGTAGGAGTACGAAAGTGAATTTGTCCCATAGAATGATCTACGTTCTCAAGTACTCTGTTGGGTTGGTCACATACCTGAAGGCCGATCAGTAATGTTTAAACGACCTTTTGCAGGCGCCTTATCTGAACAGATACTGAAGGTCAATCAAACAAGTTGCCAATCTTTCGACAAAAAAAGAATGTGATACAGAACAAACCAAACGTGTTGGAATCGTGCTCTAGAAATGCGCACGTTACGTGTTTCTCAGATCGATTGGCAGGCGGAATTTCTTTCCATTTTCCCGTATGGGGGTAAAACGGTAGGTAATGCGATTATATGATACCTCGAATTAACGGGTTGATTCCTACCAACTCCCCGACTCTCAGCCATCACGTGGCGACCGCACGGTGCCTAGTACTGTGAACCTAGATTGAGTCTAAATCCTTGTTTAAAGTCTTAGAGGCAGCGGAAGAACTCCAACGTCAACGTTGAAGTCTACAGTCCCAGTTAACATATTCGCACAACAGGTCATTTAGAAATCTCAAGGGTTAGTCAGGTCTGACGGCAGCGCTAACACTGATGGCCCCTTGTCATAGGGCTATGTAATCAATTGGAGCCAGCCCTCCAGCTTATTATTATAATTTGGGTTACAAAGTACCAGGGGACTTGAAAAGACTTAATTTTTTGTTGAAGACCATATTGCATCAAAAAAGGACAACGATGTTCGTATCTGCACATGATTACGAACTGCAGGTGCAGATACGGAACAGTAGAGGGGCAGCAAACAGATAGCGGAATCCCTAAGCTGCTTCAAAGTAGACATTACTGCCAATTAGGAAATACGATGGGATGAGCCGGTCTGAAGAGGATGAAAAACTGTAAAATCTACTACGGATCGTGTTATAGTAAGCAGAAACAGCTACTATTCGGATGCGGATGTTTTTTTAAGTAAACAAGTCTTATGTTTTCAATGCCAAGTTCGCCAACATAAGCCTTAAATCCCCCACTCTCTGGCAGGAGAAAAAGGTGATATAGCTAAAGATTGCTGCTGCAAGCTCCTTAACAAACATTAAGAACAACCTTAGCAGTGTGATGTCAGACCAGGGAAGGTCACAACTCCTCAAACTTCAGCAGATCCTGGAAAAAAAAACCGAAATCGATACCAAAAAGTAAATAGGCAAGGCAACGCACTGTCATGTGGCTTCCTTTATCCTATTGTTTTTTTTTTTTTGTTTATTTTATTTTTTTTTTTAAATTCTCTTAGATCTAACTTACATGGTAGACAAAAATTCATGAAAAAAACTAGCCTACTTATCAACTACTTAACTAACTTACTTGCCCTATGCGGGCGCCATAAATCAAACGCTAACCACTTAAATCTACTGCCTTTAGGGCTATTATCTAATATATAATTTAAAATAAGGTACATATCTTCTTTTTTTTACCAAGAAAAGTTTGTTTTTAAAAAAAACTTGGTATATTTTTTTTTATTTTATTGAAACTTACATTCTAAATATAACTACTTACATCCTAAAGACTACTTAAAAATAACTTAAAATAGAACAGCCACAGCAACCTTTTTTTTGATTTCCTTTATCTCATTCTTGAGAAGATTGTGCAAAACTCTCGAGCACAAATAGCTTACACCGACGATATTGACATCATTGATCGGACTCAACGTGATGTTATAGCCTTGTTTTCTAGTAGAGAGAAGGAAGGGGCAAAAATTGGTAAAGCTGTAAATGAGTGTAAGACTAAGAATATGCTGCCATTAAAGGACATACAATAACGAAGAATTGGACAGAACGTCACAATTCACAGAAGCAATGAAATAAGCCCCATGGGGTCCCCGGGGGTTTTTTTTCCGTGCGGCTTATTTCCCTGCATCCAATTACATAAACATAGATATATGATGTAGTCCGGGATTTTGTCTACCTCGGTTCCGCTCTGAAAACTTTGACAACAACATCTCATCTGAAATTAAACGAAGAGTTACTCTTGCCAACCACTGTTTCTTCGGGTGAAGAAGGCAATTTAGTAGTAAAGCCCTAACTCGAACTGCTGTGGAGATTTTATACACAACTCTGATCATCCCGGTCTTGCTTTACGATGCTAAGACATGGATCCTGTCAAAAGCGGATGAAAATCATTTTGAGACAAAAATTCTTCTTACGGCCTATGGAGACTAAGATTCAACCATGAATTATACGAGCTGCACAGCGACATAATTGGCATTTGGCGTTTAGGACGACTAAGACTAGTCTTCGAATCCTAACCAGACATCGGATGCAGTTGGCGAGGTGCTCCGCCATAAGCGGCGCTCACAAGTTGAAGCCAAAATCATAACCAGCTTGAGGTCTAAGGACCAGTGAAATTGGAGAGTCATGTTGATTGAGAACCAGTATCATTCCAGAATGTAGCTCTACTAAAGTAAGAAAGAAAATATGTTTAGCAGTCTGCTTTCATGGAAAAACACATTTTCACACGCAAGTTTGTAGGACAAGAGGAAGGCTCTGTCGAAATAACACTCAAACTCCACCAGTTTTTACTTAGATCTTTAGAATATAAATCGCATCAGCTTTGTGCTTTGGTAGATACCCGAACCAGGTGGCAAAGAAGCCACGCACATTGCTCATGCATATCGAATATGAAGATTTTAGCTTGCTGCATGTGTTGAATAGCAAATTACATATAGGTAGTACCTTACAGCTTAACCAGCAATTTTGTAGTCCCTCTTGACAATTACAAGGTAAGGAAACAAATATAAACTTGACAGAGATCCGCTTTTTATTTCTTTTCGTGACGTGCAAGCTCCTGTCATTTTGGTTTTTATTAACAACCACATTGTCACAAGTTGAAGTTTGTACAACTACATCTTTGTCGCAATTCATCACAGAACTTAAAGTCATCATTGAACTGAAAACCATCATACGGTTCGGTTTATTTTTCAAAACATTTAATTAGTGAGTCAGAACGTCTTTTGCTACTCGATTTATATACATAGGTAAAGGGTGATCCATTTCGAGGTTCCCTATTTTTTTTAAAGAAAAAAACACAGAAAATTCAAATTTGATGGAGAATGTTTATTATCATTTGAAAGAACATTCTTTGGCATTAATTTTTTGAAGATTATGTCTATCAAATGTTGGCCGTTGCTACGTCGCAGATGGTCCATCCGTTGAGTCCAATTTTCGATCAATCGTTCGAGCATTTCGACTGGTAACACGCGTGATGTTTTCCTCCAAGACCTGAATCGAAGCGGGTTTGTCGGCATAAGCTTTTGACTTTACATATCCCCACAGGAAAAAGTCTAACGGTGTGATATCACACGATCTTGGTGGCCAATCGACCGGCCCAAAACGTGAAATTATGCGCTCACCGAAATGTTCTCTCAATAAGTCCATTGATTGATGCGATGTGTGGGAAGTGGCGCCGTCTTGCTGAAACCAAATGTCGCCGAGATCACGAGCTTCAATTTCAGGCATCAAATAGTCGGTTAGCATGGCACTATAACGGTCGCCATTGACGGTTACGTTCGCACCGGCATAATTTTTAAAGAAATATGGACCGATGATTCCACCGGCCCACAAACCACACCAAACCGTTAGTTTTTCTGGATGAAGTGGCAGTTCTTCAATCTCTTCAAGTTGCTCTTCGTCCCAAATGCGGCAATTTTGTTTGTTTACATTGAGCCAGAAATGGGCCTCATCGCTAAACAAAATTTGCCTCGAAAACGTAGGATCTTCTTGGAACTTTTCAAGAGCCCATAGAGCGAAGCGATGTCGCTTGGGAGGGTCGAGCGGCTTCAGTTGTTGCACAAGCTGTATTTTGTACGCTTTCAATTTAAGATCTTGACGTAAAATGCGCCAAGTCGTTCCATACGTCAGTCCGAGTTGCTGCGAACGGCGCCGAATCGACTCTCTACGGTCTTCGTGTACACTCTCAGCTACGGCCGCTTTATTTTCTTCACAGCGTGCTGGACGTGGTCTATTCGGTCGAATATTATCCAACAATGAATGCTGGGTCTCAAAATGGGTGATGGTGTTGCGAATAGTACGCTCAGTAGGCCGATTATGTTGACCATAAGTTGAGCGAAGTGCACGAAACACATTCATAATAAAGTTGAACAATTTGTAAACGTTGTTCAAGCGTAAGTCTATCCATTATGAAATGCCAAACAATACTAAGCAAAAATAACATGACAGCATGACACGACTCACACGTGATCTGTCAAAAGAGGCTATTGAAAAAAGTATCTCTACTTGGATCACCCGTTATATATATATTTACAAGTTTTGACAAGTGAATCTTTCAGGGGTTGTTTTTTAAATACTCAGGGAACTTATGAGTACATCTTTGTGCCCTAAGAATTTTATGTTGATATATGTTTAAATGTGTCAACAAAATCGTTGACCTAGGGCCATACCTGTGTACCATTTTCCAGTTTCAAACAGCCCATTGTTTTTTGCGAACCTTTAAAAATAATGTTGTGCTCATTTCATACTAGTTTTACCTTAGAATTTGTTTACTTTTCAAAATATCACCGAAACGTCATATGATTGGAAAAAGTTTCGTACGTAACATCCACTAACTTATACTGAACAGAGTACAGTATAAGTTAGAAAACCGATGGCGATCTATTCAGATGGAAGACGATTCTATTCGAAGAGATAAGAAACAGATAATCCATACAGTTGGGACTATGGTCACATAACATTTCGATGAAAAGGGTTTTTTTTCTGTTAAGCGCGACATCAGCACAAGATTCAATTCAAAAGCGTGTTGATCAACACAAAAACATACGCCTTATCTATGCTCCATGGCAGATGTAACACTGTGCTTCAATAACGTCTGTCTCTTTCAAGTGTATGTGTGTTCTTTTTTTATACGTCAAATAGTTTCAGACATTTTTTTCCAATCAAAGTGATTAGAACCGAATATCGCTAGTGTTATCGCTTAAAAACTTTTAATGTCTCCCCTTTTGCTTACTTAAAGTTCTTTAAAAATGAATCAATAGTAACATTCGATATTTGATAACGACGGCTAACGGTTAGTTTAAAATTCACCGCGACCGTAAAATATTTTAGTGAATAGAAATACTCGGAAAAATTTAACATAGACGGCTTAAAAAGTTATTCGTGAATAAGGATTTATAAAATAATATAATTTGGTAAAATTCCTTTAATTATCATTTTAAACTACAAAAATATACATAACAGTAAAAAAAAAATTAAAGTATAGTTATAATATTTGAAAATGATAGTTCTTTGTGGTGAAGTTATAAGTAATCAGCAGTTGTTCATGGCAAGGAATGGTCGACTAGAAATAAGGTGTTTTAATAAAAATACGCACAAGGAAATGTAGTCAGCAGTGTTCCCAATAAAATAGTAAATATATTTTTAAATATAAAAGGCCTTCATATACCAAATGATAACTTATACAATTATCAAGCCATGTGTATTAATCTTTTCAAGATCTTAACTTGCAGCTAATTGTGTTTGTTAAAATACTTCCGGAATTTTTGATAATCAGTCCTTCTACTGACGTTTCACTTACGTATCGTGCAAACACTGCAACTTTACCTTAATGAAGAATGATTCGGAAATTTTATGCAATGTGCTGTGACACTTAGACGTAAAAAACTTGAACAGACATTTGGTTGTTGTGATTCGAAAGGCACAAGTCCCACACTCAGCGACGAGTTATAGAGGGAACTTGCATTACCAAGTTGGAATTGCAAGATCAATTGTCGCAACAAAAATGTTAGATTCTTTGATAATTTCTTGTTTTAATAGTGGTAACACAGTGTAGGACAATAGACTTTTTGACGGTGTTCGAGCGAGACTATAGAGTTTGTCTCAGTTGAGCCTCCCATCAGTTTTAACGTATACTTTCGGAAAACTCAAGTGTAAATGGTGGCAACGAAAAATTAAACAACCGAACTTTGTTTTTATATACTTTTATATAAAAGGACCAAACTCCTTAAGAACCAAACAACAATCGACATTTGTCAGAATGGCACCATAAAAAAAAAAACAGAAAAGGAAATTAAATTCATATATTTTTAAGGGAAGTGAGAAATTGTTGGGCTGCGCTTACATTGCCCTTATACAAGTTTGGTGTGACATATTACATACTTATGGTTGTTTGTCTTGAAATAAACAGATTTGTGTCATTCCGTAGTTTCCATCGATGTTAGTAAGACTGAACTTTTATATGGTTTGCTTAAGAGCATGATGTGCCGGAATATTAGAAGATGATTATTTGCCGCAATCTTTACTACTAAATGCTAAAAATGCAAGTCTTAGATCAGAGAAGAATAGTCTATAAAGCAGATCGCCCTTTTCTGAATAGGAATGCTGATACGCGGAGGGTAAGAAAGGGTTATTTTGCATAGAACCCAAAGGTCATGCAAACATACATTTAAAAAAAAAGTAATTTTACTAAATTTTTGGTCAGTGCCACAGAAACTGGAGTGGGTTCTCGTGTGTTTACTCATCACCACATCCTCTATATAAACTGTCGTTGTTGACAGTTTCTGATAGGCAGTCAATGGAACCCACTTATTCAAATATGTACTTGAGCAGCTTCTTGCACACTAGTACATAAACTTAAGTCCATTATCGGACGTTAAGTAAAATTCAAAACATTCATTTATAATAACGTCCGAATGACTAAAAAACTATAGAGATTAAAAAAAGCGCGCATTTATTTTAGCATTTTTGCTAATGTCTGTCTATCCTTCATACCGAACTGAAATTTGTGTTTTTGCTAAAACGTCAGAAACAAGGACTCGAAAAATTAAGTCTTCCCATGTATTTTCAGTTTTCGCTTCTTTTTCTATACTAGCAAACGTCGCTATGACATCACGTTAAGTCCTACCAATGATGTCAATATCGTCGGAATATGCTAGTAGTTGCATTGATTTTTGGAAAATTGTGCCTCTGGTGTTAGCTCGGGAGTTTTGCGCAATCCTGTCAAGAATCAAATTGAAGAAGTCACATGACAGCGCATCGCCTTGCCTAAAACCTTTTTTGGTATCGAATGTGTCAGTGAGGTCATTTCCGACCCTGATAGAGCAGCGAGAATTCTCCATTCTCCATCGTCATCCTACACAAACGGACGAGTTTGAGCGGTATACCAAAACTAGACATGGCTCTGTATAGTTCGTCTCTATATGCTGATGAATATGATGAATATGATTTTTCCAGGATCTGCCGAAGTGTGAAAATTTGATCGGTTGTGGACTTTCCTGGCCTAAAACAACACAGATAAGGGCCGGTCAGGTTTTTTTGTAAACGGTTTCAGGCGTTCACATATTACAGCAGATAGGATCTTGTAGGCGATATTGAGGAGACTTATGACTCTGTAATTGGCGCAGTTTAGAAGGTGTCCTTTCTTGTGGATCGGGCAAACGATGCTCAGGTTCCATTCTTCAGGCATACTTTCCTCCGTCCAGATTTGGCTTATGAGTTTGTGGATTTTATTTACTGAGTCATCTCCGCCGGCTTTATAAAGCTCAGCGGGAAGGCCGTCATTTGCTTTGACGATCTACATTTTGATAAAACTTGCGAATATCGTTCCTTGCGTGGCACCTCTGTATATCCTCGACCGGGCTCTTTTCTTGCTCTTTATTCTTCTTTCTGAAAAGCCGTTATTCTTCCCTTCTTCTTTGCCTATACAGCTCAAAGGTAGCCCTCGTCTTCATCTGCAGCTTAGTCCTGTAGGCCTCGTTCTTGGCTGCGAGCATCTGTCGACATTCCTCATCAAACCAGGGGTTTCTTGCTTTGCTGGTGGGCATGAGGAACCTGACACATCAGTTGCGGCTGCTCGAATGGCTTGTTGGCTTCGTTGCTATTGCTCTTCGACATTCGACACTGGTGGTATGGTGTTAATCGAGAGGTTAAGGTTAAGTTGGCATTGCAGTTTAATTGTTCCACAGTGTTTCCGGATTTTTGTGGTGTTCTTCTTACCATAGCTGTAACAAGATAGTGATCCGAGTCGATGCGTATCTCTTGTCTCTCGCAATGTGATCAATTTAGTTGCCCGTTGTTGGTCTGGAGACCACCATGTCCCCTCTTGGGCATTGAGGTGAGGAAACCCTGTTCTGGCTATATAAACTAGGTCCGTTACCAGACGTGTTGTCGTGTAGGCTATGTTTTCAGACGATACTGCTAAAGATGGTTTCTCTTCCTATCTTTGCTTTAAAATCTCCCAGCACGATTTTAACATCGTAATTCGGGAGTCGCTCTTAGGTTTTGTCAAGAAGCTCGTAGAAGCGATCCTTAGGTGTTTTCATCTTTTTCTTCCGCAGCGCATATAAGGCTTATGTTGGTGAATTTGACCTTGATACGGATTGTTTCAATTACAATGCGTTCGCTAGTGTCTTGGAAACATAAGACTTCTTGCCTAAGTCTGGCACTTATAACAAACCCGCATCCGCTGTCGCTGTTTCTGGTCACTATAACACGGTCCACAGTAGTTTTTCATCCTCATTTTACCAGCCCATTCATTCGTATTTCCTGGATTGCAGTAATATCTGCTTTGTTGCAGTTTAGGCTTCTGCTAGTTGTTCCCTTAGCACCTCTCCTGTTTAATGTTCTCACATTCCAGGCGCAGAATCTAACGTCTTTGTATTTTTTTCGTTTAGCAGGGTCGTCAATAATAAAAATCAGTCCTTTCCGAGGCCATTGCTTGCTTCGTAACGTATAGTTACCCATATGTGGGTAGTTAAACCAATGCACAACCCCCAAAGCCAGTTTCAATTTATTAGATACCCGTAGGACACGGGGCCATTCGTGTCCACTACGGGTTTGAGCGCTGCCGTTGGTCTTTCGGTACATCCGAAACCATTTCTGTTCAAGGGGTCTAACTTGACATTGAAATTCCTAAACAACCTGTTGTCCGAATGTGTCGAAGCAGCTTGTCTAGTTCTCGAGTTATCTCGAGTTTAATCCCATAACTGGTGCTTACTTTCTGGCGATAAATCGAAATAGATAAATCGAATTTTTTTTTTAATAAAAAAAATACTATTTTACACTTTTAAGGAATGATAAGATTCTTACGATTTTAATATAAGCGTGTTGACTAATCGCGTTTTTTATTGGTAAACAATTATGTTATCGAAACTGTTTTGCCTCTTCTTAATCGAAACCCGGAAATGAAATTTACATCTGAGTATTATTAGAATCTACGTTTTGGCAGTTGTTCATAAATGATATCAAAAAATTGACAAAACATATTTTTTGTCAATGAAAAATGGGATGGAATTGATTGTAATGCTTCCACATGTCACTAATGGCAATTTGAGTTGAAAAAAGGAAAGAAGAACCCATCAAATTCTTCTGGCAATTCTGAGAAATTAGAATTCATCATAAGACTTATGTAAGATGGGCTGTTGACGCTCAGGTGAACACTCAGGCTCGCATAGGTCTACGTGGGCCCATAGCGATACCCTTATATTATCGTACCTGAAAAGAATGTTGTATTAGTGAAAAAAGTGATACTTATGTGGTTCGTGTTACTCCATTCGCTACAAAGAGGTAATTGCTCCATTCCGATTTGCAGCAGAAATTAACGATCAGTGCTATTGGGATCTTTGCTAGTGGTAAAAGTTACCAAGGAACATGTTACGGCCGTTGCTGATCGCGGGGCAGTGACGGTAGTAGGTAGGATGTCCTCCTCCATGTCTGGATATCCGCATTTCTGGCAAAGTTGGTGTAAGTCAGTTAGTCCGATTCTGTAAGAGTGCTAACCCAACAGATTGTGAGCTGTTATCGATGTCATCGGTACAAAATAGAAGCTCTGTTCAGGGCTATAAGCTTGTTTTATGCTAACGCTTGATTCCGGCCAAATGTTTTTTTGTGTATTTTGCAAGTGCTAGTGTTTTGCTCCCAAGATTTTCTTTGCGTGCATTTCGTTATTGCTTGAATTTTAAAAGCGAGCGTGGGTCTAACTCTACTCTCGCATAAGGAGATGCAGCTGGATGATCCTAGTCTGGCTTCTCAATTCCTGGAATATTATTAAATCCTGGCACCCAGATAATTTGGACCTTATTCTGGTTGCAAAAAGCCTTTAGCCCTTCCTCCCTGTGGAGTTCCTCTTGTCGTTATTATCCTTTTTTAACAATCGCCCAGTGGGGATGAAATGATGCGTTTATTTAGCATAGTTCTGATCTAGGTAATAAAGACCGTATCTATTCCTGCTTTTCCAAGTGCTATCTCGATAGCTTCTGCTTTGACGTTTTGTAAGGGTTTACCGAAGAAGCACTAACACTAACATAGACCCTTTATTATCTTAGTTATATAATAAAAGACTTTATCATAAGCAAGTCAATCCAAAAAAGCTATCAGTACGAATGGAAGTCTTCTGACGCAATGTTGGGTGATCATAACTGAAGCGTCAAATCATGTCATCTAATCTTTAAAAAGGTTGACGATTTTAGAATCTTCATATCAGCCACCTAATGATGTAAGTATACATACAGTCTGGTTAACTGGCTCCCGGCACGTTGGTGGTCCCCACCTGAGAAAAGGCAGCTTTCTATTCAATTCAATCCTACCATTCAGTCTAAGCGCTTGACAACTGCGATTGTCAGAAACCCAGAACCGGTTAAATGAAAGCCAAGAAACAGGTCAGGATCATGACGATAAGGAATATATTCAAGGCTCAATCTTACTTGTAGGAAAATTCTGGGCTTTTATAAACCTTTCTGAGCTCTGAAAACATAGCTAAGCCGCCTTTGAACGCCGAATGACTGTGAAAGAAGCATAGGATACATTGATTAGAGGGATGTTTTCTCCATTTTTATTTGCAGAGGTGTGGACCATAAAATAAGATTGGTACATCGTTTTTTTACCATTTTTAAAAGGCAAAGACAGAGTCTTAAAAAAGTGGGTCAAGCATAAAATCCTGTTCATGGGTATACCTCTAGGTTGTGAACTTATGTAACACATGTCATATGCAAACTAAATAAAGGTTTGTTTTCAATACGAAATAGAAGCAGAACGGATGGCAGAATTGAGCCCTCAGGCATTTCAGTTTTTTCGAAAGGCTATCTGATGATATTTCTACATATGGATAGATATGAAAAGACTTACTTACTTTCCTAAGTGACGCTGCAGTCCGAAATGAACCTGTGCTTAGCTAACTGCCTCCTGACGATTTTTCGAAGAATTTTCCTCTCGAATCGACCAAGGATTTCTTCATCCGACGGTCCATGCTTCAGCGCCGTAGAGCAGGACTGCGATGATTAGGTCCTATATTGGATCTTCTTATGGATTTGTGATGGATTCTTCACAGCTTCCTCTATAACATCTGATATTTGAAAATGAAGCAATATGTCAATAGTTTCGAACTTGCAAAAACTTGAAATAATATGTTACCAGGAGGATGTCTACATGATGACGTCTACAGCATTATTTATTCTGTCTCTTGAATGATGAATTCTAATCCAGTAAACTTGTTCCGTTTAATGCTGTAATAGTCTTGACGCTTGGTTACCATTCGAAGAGCAGTCACATTCACATTTTGAAATTCCTTGGAAGAGAAGCTACTCAGGTTCCATTGCTCCATGCCATATTCTTGGCATTATAATTCAGATCTTGCATAAGAACAGAGTGTACCCTAAAAACGCAGTCGTACATAAAGTACTTAGCCAGAACAGCGAATACAATTTTGATTTTATTTTAAGATGACTTTTGTTCAAAGCCGGCCTTTTGAGATATTTTATTTATATTGACGACGTTCCCCGAATTGCCACATGTTTGTTGTTGATGGTATTTTTTTTTATAGAAAGTGTTGCAATTTATTTTTTTGTTTTTTCTAAGAAAGAAATTGTGTCAATCTTGACATTTTATTTTACAGGAAATAACCGTTAAAATGGACTATAAAAAACAACAACCCAAAAAGCGTAAGACTATTTATTAGTTTGTGTCAAATAAATTTCTGTAACCAACAAATTTTGTTTTACAGGCATCGTATGCCCCCTTATCTGGGCCATAATCACATCAACGCTCCTAATCGTCTCGCTTAACATCAACTACCAGCACGAGTTAATTAGAGAACACGTCCGCTTCCGTAAGGGTTTTCCCAGTCGAAATGGATGGGAGAATCCACCAAGTGGCAGCTTAAGCACCTACCTCTTCAATGTGACCAACTCAGAGGCTTTCCTCAATGGAACTGATAAAAAACTCAAGCTTAAGCAAATCGGTCCAATAGTATATCGAATCAAAACAATCCATTCAAACTTGACAGAAAGCGAAGACGGCTCAACTCTTACCTTTCGCAAAGTTCGCTATCAAAAAGTGACATTCGATGAGGCCAGAAGTCCACCTGGTATCCTTGATGAGAAAATATATCTGCCAAATGTTGTTCTACTTAGTCTAGCGGCAAAAATGCACGATTGGTTCTTTTTGGCAAGGAATGCGTTTAATTTGTATGCCCAGACTGAACCGATTTTTGTACAACACACTGTTCGGGAATTTCTGTGGAACTATACGACGCCTCTGATTGATCAGGTGCGACAGTATGTGCCGGGAGTTATGGATAACGTTGGTATGCTGCACAATGTATGCAATTTTATTTTTTAAATTTATATATTAACATTGACATATGACATATTTCATAAAGTATGTGTGATTGGGTGGCTCAGGGGAATCACTTGGGGCTTTATATATTTATAAAATAATTGCTGGCATGGATTTTTAACTTTTTCTTACCAAGACGGAGATTCTGATTCTAACATTACGATGATAGTGGACCCAAACAATTTTTTTTTTTTTGCTTTTGAATTCCGACTGTCGCCCGTTTGTAATGGTCTCTCCAGCCTAAACAGCCTGTTTGATTTTGGTCAAACTCCGTATTGAACATTTTTGTGGGTACAATTCTATGCCATATTTTTACGTTCAGCCATCTTGTTAATGGTACCTCATGTATAAAATTTACACATTAAGTAATTTTTCTCAAAAAACACGCACTTTAAAACGCGTATATGAAATGATTCGAGTAGCATGACTGCGTGACAGATATCACAAAGAAAAAATCGTGGGACCAAATGGTTGACATTTTGAAATTCAAGCATTTCTCGATATTCCATCTCTAGAGATGTTGATTATGATCAGAGCAGTTCATCTTTCCACGTGGGTGGCCAAGCTGTAGTGGTAATGTGTTCGCCTGTTTTATTTATTTTTTTGTGGTTGCGCGTTCAATCCCAGCCAAAATCCATTTAACTTTTGTTCGAAAGAAATAAAAAAGGTTGGTTGTTACACCTAAGAGTATAGACCTCATAAAAGTTCTGCGAATTTAACAAACACAAGTAACAGGACTCCCCGAAGTGAGTTCGGACACTACCCATGGAGTAAGTCTACACTACATCCAAAATCTTTCCTATCACTCTTTTTCTTCCCCTTCCCTAACGGTCATAATGTGGTAAGACATTTAGAGAATATGCATAACCCTTTGAAGGCGAGCAAATTAAAACGAGTTCCGCTTTTTATAAATGAATGATCGTGACGGAAAATTCACAGGTTCATTAAGTGACTAATCATACTCTGATCCACTGTTTCCCACAACAAAGAGGATGGTATCACGCGTTGTCTTGTATCTTGCATCGTCTTCAAAGATCCTCCATATCAATGCCAATGAACAAAATATCGACAAAGTCTGTGGCTTATGAAGGATGTTTCGGCGTCTTAAAAAAGTCAACAGGGTTTCTCCAACCCAAGACTGGAAATTCTGTTTCTTGACGTAGACCTCCAACCAAAAATGAGCCTCATGTTTTCGGTGACTAATCATACTCTGATCCAATGTTTCCCACAACAAAGAGATGGTATCACGCGTTGTCTTGTATCTTGCATCGTCTTCAAAGATCCTCCATATCAATGCCAATGAACAAAATATCGACAAAGTCTGTGGCTTATGAAGGATGTTTCGGCGTCTTAAGAAAGTCAACAGGGTTTCTTCAACCCAAGACTGGAAATTCTGTTTCTTGACGTAGACCTCCAACCAAAAATGAGCCTCATGTTTTCGGTGATATTTCATCGTTTTAAGAAAGACTCCAGGGTATCTCCAACCCAAAAAATTATATTTATTGACGTAGACCTACAACCAAGAAAGGCCTTATCTCTGAATTATCGTTGAAAACGAACCCGAATTCTATAATTCAATGATTCCCTTGACTGGAGCATTATTGTTGATTCGCTCGTTGTGGCCGAGCTCATGCAATCGAAATATTTTAACTTTTGTACTTTATCTAAAGCCCAAAAAGTCCACTGTTGTAGTTTCTCCTCTATTCACATACAGGAGCGAGAATTCGACGAAAATTGTTGCTTCAAAACTTTGGGCCTAAAAAATATTAATGTGATCCTCATTGTCAGAGTTTGTTCAGAAATGAAGTTTTTTTGGGTAAAGACTGAAATGGACGATATAAATAAAGGTAACTGGGCTTTAATTATTTTGAATTTTTCACAAGCTAGATCTTGTAAATATTTTAACAAAGATCGCATATTTTAACCAAGATCCCAAAATACTTCATAATTGTCGAATTGACTTATTCGGGTCTTGCTTAATATTACGCCGGACGGGCGCGCGCCGTCTCTGTAGGTGCGAATAATCCGCTACAGTATACGTGGTGTTAACATCTATCTATGGTTTTCCAAATAACTCTCAACTTTTAAGTTGAACTTAAGTTATTTGAAGTAAACCACGGTTTTTCAAATATAAATGCCCAAGGAGCTCCCTACGGTTAATCTTTTTCGGTCAAATGGCAACACCTTCTGATCACAGCTGTCAGCTGTCAAATTGATAAAAAGTGTTGCCAATTAAAAAAGAACAACCTATACAACAAAATTTTTTCCTGCCTAACATCGAAAAATAAATCATCCACCCATTTACAGGCTATTCGCGACAAAATGGAGTTTTTCACCGTCAACATCGGCGAAAAGAACGGCATGGAGAACTTTTTCAAAATTCGCAACGTCAACAATCAGACAGTTTTCCCCGAGCACTTTAGTAAACGTATGACTGATCCAGCAACCTGCCCAATCCATTTGTTGAACGCATTTGACAATACGCTCTTTCCGCCTTATATGACGAAAGACATCCGCCTGTCAATTGTTGCTGCAGATTCTTGTCGAACACTTCCACTGCACTACCATAGTGATGTGAACGAGTTGGGTTTCACCGGATGGAAGTACACTATACCTCGAGATGGCCCAAACAGTTGTTTACGAAGTTCATTAGGAATCCCACTGGCTGATGGAATGTTTGATGCCGCCAGCTGTTGCTTTGGTAAGTTCTTTTTGTCTCGCCCCCCATCCATGTCCTAGAATTAATTTCTTTCCTTTTCTCTAGATGTCCCAACGGCATTTTCACAACCTCACTTCTTCGACACATCGTACAACTATTCCGAGCACTTTGAGGGTCTATCGCCGAATGCAGCTGATCATCAGACGTTTCTTTTGATTGAGCCCACAACTGGGATCACATTCGAGGAGAAGTTTAGATATCAGACAGCCATTCCTATGCCACATTTGAGTGGATTTAGTGAGAAACTAAAGCGGCTCAATGGCATGACAATACCAACTTTTTGGTACGAATATGTAAGTCGAAATATCACCGCATCCAGTTAAAGGCTCAATACTTACATTGACTCTCATTCTGTAGGACCTCGATGAGTTGCCAACCTTGATCGGATTTATGCTTAAAGTTTCAGCCTATTATTCGCCGTACATTCAAAAGTTCTGCATTGTTGTGTTTTTTGTGGGCGCAGTCTTTAGCATCTTGCAGGTTATAAGTCGATGTAACGGTGTTAGTATGAGGGAGTGTTTTAGTCGTGAGATGAGACAAAATATTTCGGAGGTGCCTACCAATGAAGGATATTACGATGAGTCCGACGTATTCTTAACAAAAAAATCAGCGAAAGCGTAACTGCGAGGGACCTGTAGGTTTAAGTCTAGGCTTTTTATGAACTATTGGGTAAGTGTTGTGGTAGTAGATCTAAGATACCATGAATGTGCTCGTTAGATGTGTGTGTAGCTTAATAGCTATGAATTGTTGACAATTTTTGTTGTTTAACTGGTTTTAAGGATCTCCCCATGCTTTGAATGGAATATTCATATTTGTATTATTTTCAAAGATTTAACGGGAAATTGTTGTAAATATTAAATGGATGACATGTTTTGTAAAAAAAATATAAAATGTTTTTTTTTTTAACCATAAGTTCCTTGAGATGATAAGATTTCTTGGTTATAATTTAAGACAGTAAAACCTTAGATACATCATCTTGGAAAAAATATAACTACACACAAGATATCAATATCCAAACTTAAGCTTAACAAGGCTGTCGCAGTGTTGCTTTATGCCGGGAAAGTCCACAACTGATCAAATCTTTACATTGAGGTAGAGCATGGAAAAAACCCAAGAAGTCCCAATCGATACCCACCACCTGTTCCTCGATGCCTCATACGACAGCATTTACAGAGACGAACTTTACAGAGCCATGTCTAGTTTTCGTATACCGTCCAAATAAGGTCGAAAAAGACCTCACCGACACATTTGATACCAAGAAAGGATTTAGGAAAAACCATGCGGTGTCGTGTGAATTCTTTAATTTGATTCTTGAGTGATTGTGCAAAACTCTCTAGCCAAAACCCGAGGCTAGCATATGCCGATGATGTTGACATCGTTGGTCGGACCCAACGTGATGAAATAGTCACCTTTGCTAGCATAGAGAAGGGAGCGGCATAAATGGGTTTAGCAGTAAATAATGTAAGACCAAGTATATGCTGTCAATTCGAAAAGACACTCAACATCGACGTATTAGACAGAACGTCACCATTAACTTTGACGTCAGAAATTAAACAAAACTACTCTTCGGACTACTCGAACTACTAAGGGGATCTCATACAAGAGCCTGATAATCTCATTCCTTCTCTACGGTGCTAAAACATGGATCGAGTCAAAAGCGGATGAAGAAATCTTTGGTCGTTTTGAGATAAAAATTCTTCAAAAAATTTTCGGTCCCGCTTGCGTTGACGGGAAGTGGAGACTCAGCTAGAAGCTCCCCATTGGCTTATTAAGATGGATAAAAAAGGTGGAGCGAATGAATACTCCAGCTCTTCAAATCCCTGCCAGACATCGGACACGTTAGAGGAAGACCCCGCCTTAAGTGGTGCGAACAATTGGAAACTGACCATAGCCAACTTGAGCAACTGGAAGCAGTTAGCTAAGGTCCAGGCTAATTGGTGAGGCATAGTGCTGGAGGAACAAATTCATTCTAGACAGTGGCTTCACTTAAATAAATAAATACTCAAAGCATCAGTTCTTCGATCTGACATTTGTATTGATGTCCTAACTGGAATGTTAAGAATCTGTCCGGCCCTAAATTCTCCCCATTTTTACAAAAAGCACCATTCGTCAGATTGCTCTGTAGGGATAGTCACGCACATGAACCGAGGTATTGCTTCGCTTTTCACCTCTTTATCGCAGAGGTTATAATATCGATAAGAGGTTTCGTAACCATGTTGCATCAACGTTACTAATGTAGATATCATTTGTTTACACCTGTTTCTATTTCTCTTCAACCGCTAAACTACTGTGTAGGTCTTAACAGTTTTATTTCAAAGTGCTACCACAGACCCCATCCACAAAAAAAAAAACCCTACAGAAAATTTTTAGATCACTGCGACCAACTTCACTCACCGGCTCAGTTGACCTCCTTTTACAAAAGTTAACATAAGACAACCAACACACACAAACAAAATATTTCTTTCGAATCGATATGTGTACTCTAGAGGGAATGGCGCCCAAGAAGCCAGTGAACGATAGCCAGCAAGTGCTTCTA
This sequence comes from Rhingia rostrata, assembly GCA_949824845.1. Classification (NCBI taxonomy): domain Eukaryota; kingdom Metazoa; phylum Arthropoda; class Insecta; order Diptera; family Syrphidae; genus Rhingia; species Rhingia rostrata. Next base: position 61,948,113 of record OX463758.1, on the reverse strand, counting down.
GCAAACAAGCCCACACTTATCACTTATCGTGAGTTTACCTAGAACGCACACGGCAACAAAACGCTTAGTTTATCAACAAATGTCTGCTGATAAAAAGAGATCATTCAGGTTACGATTTAAAATCTGGAAAGAAACTTTGAATGAATCCCCCTAGTACAAGGACGCTAGCCTTTATAAATTAATCCAAGCTTATGCTATCAAGAATGACATTTCGAAATACATATTCATCGATAACACAATTTATGTTGAAATTCTAAAAAATGAACAGCGATGGGTAAGGTGAAACCATTTTTCTTTCTGTGGAAAGTTGTTTTAGGGTGCGTTACACATGCGTTTTATTTTACTGGCCGAACTTGGGGTAGTGATGCGACGGTATCATTTGAGTGCTTTTAGGGATGTTTGGGTGTTGAAAAACCATGGCAGACACTGAGCGGTATTTGCTTGGACAACGCCTAGTCGTTGTAACTTTGACTACACATCAAATAGTGGTTAAGTGGTTGGATGTCAAATCCAAATGTATTTGACAGCAACATTATAAAAAGCCATTCTGACAAGCTGGCACCGAATATCCAGCCTGCTGTGCTCAGGTGGACATATGGGCCTGTCCCCACAGGATGGGGGTAATGCTTTGGGCTAACTACCCACTTACGTGAAAAACAGTATGTTACGACGCAACTAACAGCCTCGGAAAGGACTTTTTTATTGTTATCAACCATGCCAAACAAGAAAAGGGCATACACGTAACTGCTAAATAACTAACAGAAGCCCAAAACTATTTCGAAGCAGACATTACTGTCACCCAGAAAATATTTACGATGGGATGACCCGGGAAAAAGGTGGATGAAAAAGAGGGACATCTACTAGGGCAGCAGGTGTTTGGATATGCATTGTCAATGATGATCCACTACCAAAGTTCTAGTTCAAAATCCTTCTTCTTCGTCTTAAGTGGCGCTACAGTCCAGGACTTATCTGGACCTCAATCAACATGCCACTCGTATTAGACTATAACTATCTCGAGTTGAGTACTTCAAATTGTTTGGGGTCGGTTTCTACTTGTGCAGGCAACTTAAGGCGAGGTCTTCCTGTATTGTGTCCGACGTCTAGCTTGGAATCGAAGACTCTGTGATCTGGAGTATTTTTTCCAATTCGTCCTACATGTCGTAGCCATCGTCTTTGAAGGGCTTTACTACTAAATTGCATTCTTAGCCGGAAGAAACAGCAGTTGGCAATTGTAACTCTTCGTTTAATTTCTGACAAGTAGTAGTTGTCAGAGTTTAAAGCGGAGCCGAGATAGGCAAAGTTCCGTACTACCCCAAAGTTATATCTTTCAATGGTAACGTTCTGTTCAATTCGGTGATGTTGCATGTCCTGTCCTGTTGGCAGCATATGCCAAGCCCCAGCCTCGTTTACTGCTAAACCCATTTTTCGCAGCTTCCTCCTCTATACTAACAAATGGGGCTATGACATCACGTTGAGACCGACCAATGATGTCAAAAACGTCAGCGTATGCTAGTAGCTGCTCCGATTTATTGAAACGTGCGCCTTTAGTATTGTCTCCTGAGTCTTATACAATCTTTTCAAGAATGATGTTAGAGTAGTAACTTGACTGCTTTTCGGTATCGGATGTTTCAGTGAGGTCGTTTCCGACCCTGATGGAGCAACGAGAATTTTCCATCGTCATCCTACACAAACGGACGAGTTTGGGCAGTATACCAAAACTAGACATGCCTCTGTATAGTTCGTCTCTATAAATACTGTGGTATGCGGCTTTGAAGTCGATGAATAGGTGGCGGGTATCGATTTGAATCCTTGGGTTTTTTCCAAGATCTGCCGAAGTGTGAAGAGTTGATCAGTTGTAGACTTTCCTGGCTCAAAACCACACTGATAAGGGCCGATCAGGTAATTGGTAACCAGCGTTAACATATGACGGCAGATAGGATCTGCCAGAAATGGATCTGCAAAAGATCACAATTATACATTATAAAAAGTTCGTCTATTGCTCTGAAATCTCAGATAATGTGTACCAACAGCATAAGATCAAAATGAAAGCCGATATCAATAGAAGCTAGTGACATGTCACGGAGCTCCAGGAGCACCCTAAGATGATGCTTGCAGATGTTTATTGACGTGGAAACACGTCTTCTCGAAGTTCGTTTCATTTTTCGGTTTTTCTCTAACAAAACTAATTTTTGTGCGGCGTGTCTTGTTGGTCGTTGAAATATAACGATTCTAGGGACGATTTCACTAAGCTCTTCTGAACATCTGCGGATAGATACCCTACAAGTCTTCGATGTGCCAACAGCGGTTTAAGATTTGAATTAGGTAAAAATCATCCATAAGGCGAATTACCCATCTTCGGACAGAGTCCATTAAGGCCAGGCTATGAATAGGGACCGAACTCCAAACAAGAGACCATGTACCTGGTCCCACTTGGAATTTATACGTTAGAAGAAGTTGGGCTGGTGTAAAATACATCTAAGCTCTGAAATGGTAGCTTAGTTTGGACGAGATGAGAACCAAGGATACCGGGCTTAATACTTCAACGTTCCGTGCACTTCGCCCATTTCACGGTCGCCATAATCGTCCTACCAAGAGGACTTTTGGCAGTGTGGTGGTCAAATTTGAGTACGCTGATTGGGTAAACGATAAACCAACACCCTTATATCGAGGAAACTCAAACATACCTGCTGTCCGTAAGAGTGTGCAGGAGAATCATAGGCAGTCGATTTCGCATAGCTGACAAGAACTCGGTCTTTCGCAGACCACGCTTGGCGAATTTTTCGTAGGGACTGAAGCCTGCACCCGTAAAAAATTCAGCTGACCAAATAGCTGCAATTAAACGCCCATAGACAATGACGTATGTTCGCTGAATGGACTCTGCAGCCATTGGAGACCTGCCCTAATTTTTATCGAAAAATCATCTTCAGCGATGACACCCATTTCTGGGTGAATGGGTATATAAAAAATAAATTTGTCGAATTTTTGATGACACCAATTCACATTAAATCCCAAAAAATTCACTGTTTGGTGTAAATTTTGGGCTGACGCCGTCAGAAGTCCATATTTCTTTGAAAACGACGTTGGTCAGGCCATCACCGTCAACGGCAAGCGTCTTAGGTCAATGAGTACCAGCATATTTTGTCAAGAATTGGATGATATGTCCACCTATGACATGTGGTTTCAACATGACGGCGCTACGTGCCACACAGCTCACGCCACATTGGAAATTCTGCACAAGCGATTCGAGGGCATGGTCATCAAGTGGAGGTGATGGAACTTGATACCGAGATCGTGCGTTTTGGCCCTGTAAATCTTTTTCTTGTGGGGTTTTCTGAAATCGTGGGTCTATGCGAATAAACCACAAAGGCCCTCAAAGCCAGCATTAAACCATGCCATTGTTTATGCGCCAGAGTCATGAAAAATTGAATATTTCGGATGTTGCGCTCCCAGAGAAGCTACGGCGGACATTTAACGTTTAACGTTCGATGATACCTCACACACAAAAAAATAAACAAATTGATGGCGCAACAGGCTCGCCAGTACCTGGGTACAAGCGTTCTCATAACTTCTTCTTGCACGATGACGGGACCTGCTGTGTTAATCCGACTCCAAATGGCGAATTCGAGATAAGCTTATTTTAGTTTTAGGATAATTTGTCAGATCATAAAAAGAGGAGGGCTAGTGAAAAATCATTCAGGTGTTTAGAAACGAACCCAGACAGTGTGCGCGGCATTTCAACAGAGGAACTATCTCACCACTGACCCTTCACACACATTGTTTTATTTAAATTCAATGACAGGAAGTGCCTAATGAAAGGCCATTTTAAATTAAAATTTAACAGTTAACATACATATATGTATGCATGTAAAATTTAGTAAAAGGAAGAGCTTGTTAAACACCCATCCTAAGCAAAATCGGGAAACATGTTTTCTACAGAAATGCCTGTAAACTGACATTTGGTATATGAAAGTTAAATACCGTTTGTTTAACTTGCTGATCTGCGCGCTTGCGTTGCTGGGGGAGAAGTGGTTAAAAGAAAAATATACGCCTTGTACGTTTAAGATGACTAGAACATTTAGACCGAATGAGTACCAATGCTCCATCCTTATACGCAGTAGTGGAAGTAATTTTGTGAATTCTAATGAATCTACGCTAATCCAACATCATTTATATTTCACTTACTCATTGTACAGTGCATAATAGAGCTGTAGCAAACCGTATGTATTCGTTACTGAGTAACGGGTATTCGATTCGACTCGAAGTACCGAATCGTTTCTCTGATGAGTGACTCAACCGCTTTGAACGTGTGAGTGGCCTTGGGGTGTAAGTACATACATACATACTTTAACGTAAACGTAAATGATATGGTTTGCGTCGAACACACGAAAGTAACGAATACTTTGTAGCAGGTAGTCAGAGGAAAAGTACCGAATCGGTACGGATATTCATTTTGTCGTTACTTTTGCAGCTCTAATTTTAATGCAAGTAAATGATAAGGTCGTTGTACGTCAGCACTAGAAGACTGTTTGCTTACACATTTAGCTATTGTCGATCAGCATCTCAAGATCTCTCAGCCCCTTAAGTAAATATGGTGCGTTTGGAGATCTCCTAAAAATCCAATAATGGCACACTATTCCTTTCTCCTAGAAGAGTAGTTTTATGTATCATATACGGACTTCATCATTCAGCATCCTAGTAGGAAAACTTTTGGTGGTTTGTAAGTTAGGAGTAACAACGATTCTAACTCTAAGGGGGACAGCCCCTGGCAATTTCTGTTGGGATTATCAATTGAATGATCGAAATTACTATAATTTGTCGGAAAAATTTCCCCTGTTGTTGCACTGAGTCGAAAAATCTCTAAGTGATCTGAAAGTTGAACCCGCCTAGTGTCAAACTCAAACGAAAAGCTCCTCCATAGTTTGTCACATCACCACCTCTATGGTATGGTGTGACATGCCCTTAAGAAACAAACAAAAATCTGCTGATCGAGCACTCTATTGACATTGATAACCAACAACTCAAATACTAATGGGAATACTCGCTCACAAGTGGAACTGCACCTCGCACCATTTCCCCAATCAACTTCCGATGTTGCCGATAAGCATTAACCCTTTAATGCAAACTTTAAGTAATAAAAAAGATTAAATTTTATTTTCAGTTACACCGAGGGGATCACTTTAAATGGTAGCCCCATCGAAGTCAGAATTGATCGGCTGTCAAGTGTGTTTATTTGACGTTTGTTTTAATTTCTTTTTACTTGTATTATTGTTAATATTTTATTAATTGACACATGTAATGATAATGAATTAAATTTCGAAAAATCAAAACAAACCTCTACAACTTTGAATTAGTCTATACAAATTAAGATCACTTAACGTTAAAATCGTGAATCGAATAGAAGAAAAAAAAAACACTAAAAGTGGAACAAAAAAAAAATTGAATATCATTCGAAAAACGTCGTTCTGTGATAACCTTTTTGAATCCCAAGTCAAAACGTTGGCTTGCTTTTGCTATGCACGGTTTAAATCTGTAGTCTCTGTATGACAGCTTATCGCAGTGCCTGGTAATTGTATGGACGGACTGTTGCGGCGCTTGATATATATTAAAATATGAAACAAAAACAAAAGGACTAACCAATGTTGTTTCAGCGTTTCACTGTCATAAGAGAGTTTAATAAATTTTGCGAGGATAACAAATTTATTAGTTTTGATAGGTGTAAAGTGAAATTGTTTGGCAACACCTTAATTCATTGTTACTGCACGCGTTGATGAGTGAACATCGTGTCATTATAAAGTTTTTTTTTTTTTTAAGTGCAAGTGTTTTATTGTTGTGACTTATTACTAAAAAGATAGCAGCCTGTGGACTCTGAGACATTCAACACGAAATAGATACTGACGTGAGTAATTTCTGAGTGTAGAAGTTATAAATTTGTTTTATCAATCCAACAACAAATTAAATAAAAGTGGGACATAATGACAACTAAGTAACTAGTGGACACCGCATATACTCTTGTAAAAAATTACTTCCAAGGTAAAAAATTACTTCCAAAAGAAATAGTTGTAGAGGGTGATCCATTTCGAGGTTCCCTACTTTTTTTAAAGAAAAAAACACAGAAAATTCAAATTTAATGGAGAAATATCATTTGAAAGAACATTCTTTGGCATTTATTTTTTGAAGATTATGTCTATCAAATGTTGGCCGTTGCTACGTCGCAGATGGTCCATCCGTTGAGTCTAATTTTCGATCACTCGTTCGAGCATTTCGACTGGTAACTGGCGAATGACACGCGTGATGTTTTCCTCCAAGGCCTGAATCGAAGCGGGTTTGTCGGCATAAGCTGTTGACTTTACATATCCCCACAGGAAAAAGTCTAACGGTGTGATATCACACGATCTTGGTGGCCAATCGACCGGCCCATAACGTGAAATTATGTGCTCACCGAAATGTTCTCTCAATAAGTCCATTGATTGATGCGATGTGTGGGAAGTGGCGCCGTCTTGCTGAAACCAAATGTCGCCGAGATCACGATCTTTAATTTCAGGCATCAAATAGTCGGTTATCATGGCACTATAACGGTCGCCATTGACGGTTACGTTCGCACCGGCATAATTTTTAAAGAAATATGAACCGATGATTCCACCGGCCCACAAACCACACCAAACCATTGTTTTTTCTGGATGAAGTGGCAGTTCTTCAATCTCTTCAGGTTGCTCTTCGTCCCAAATGCGGCAATTTTGTTTGCTTACATACCCATTGAGCCAGAAATGGGCCTCATCGCTAAACAAAATTTGCCTCGAAAACGTCGGATCTTCTTGGAACTTTTCAAGAGCCCATAGAGCGAAGCGATGTCGCTTGGGAAGGTCGAGCGGCTTCAGTTGTTGCACAAGCTGTATTTTGTACGCTTTCAATTTAAGATCTTGACGTAAAATGTGCCAAGTCGTTCCATACGTCAGTCCGAGTTGCTGCGAACGGCGGCGAATCGACTCTCTACGGTCTTCGTGTACACTCTCAGCTACGGCCGCTATATTTTCTTCACAGCGTGCTGGACGTGGTCTATTCGGTCGAATATTATCCAATAATGAATGCTGGGTCTCAAAATGGGTGATGGTGTTGCGAATAGTACACTCAGTAGGCCGATTATGTTGACCATAAGTTGAGCGACGAAACACATTCCTTACAGAACGTGAATTTTCATAATAAAGTTGAACAATTTGTAAACGTTGTTCACGCGTAAGTCTTTCCATTATGAAATGACAACCAATACTAAACAAAAATAACATGACAGCATGACACGACTCACACGTGATCTGTCAAAAAAGGCTATTGAAAAAAGTATCTCTACTTGGATCAGCCGTTATACATTCTGAAATTGTTTCCAAGGAGTGATATTTAAAAAAATATATAAAACTTGAAAAATAAAAGCGTTATATAGGTGGCTTATGCTTTAATTGGTTTCGATGGTAAAGGAGTTCAAAAAAGTGAGACCCACAATTCTGTCCGTCCGTAGGCCTGCGCAACGTATACCTTTGACATACTAATGGTATTAAGACTATCATATACGGGTGTACCAACTATGTGCCAGTGAATGCCAAGCTGTTGCCAAGCGAGCAGCATAGTCTGCGTTGATTTAAACTCGAATTTGTACAGTGGTATACCATTGGTAAACCATGTATTGGTATTGGTATGCTTAAGAACTATATTTTTAAATTGCCGTTTCACAACGCATACTAAATGAAGCGTGTGTCACCAACCAAGTTGAAAGCCATCCTTAAAGGTTGCATCGAGCAAGGTTCGAATTACCACATCAGTTAACAAGTAAGTTTTCCAATGATCGAGTAACTACATTGGGATGATCACATACGAATGGTCACTTATCGAATACTTGACGAAACAAATTCATTGCAGCGTCTCCAAAGTACTAAGCCCTTAGATTTGGCCCGATAATGACAAACCGCGCTATAAAACGCGGAAAAAGCAGGAACTCCCAAAAAAAAAATTACCTGCCAAAAATTCATTATTCGTGATAAACAATTTGCTAGACAAGTATGCGACTTAGTTGCAATACAAATACAACGAGTGGTGGGTGCACGACTGGGTCGTACGCAACTTTATCTTTCAAACCGAGTTAATTTGACGTTTATAATAATTTGGCCAAAATTCACAATAATATTTATTTCCATAAATGATGCCAGAATGATATAAATAATGTCGAAATGAGATTATACTAACGGTTATTCCGTAATCGAAAGTAATCGGTGTTCATGTGAATAATAATGATTACCGTTATTGGTCAAAACTGAAATTTGCGTTTGGGGATAATTGGGCCAAAACCAATTATGTGGAACTCATGAAAATAGTAAAAGTAGTATACAAATTAAATTTCATTCAATTTGGCAAAATTCGTTGCGAGGAATTGACAATTTTCTTTATATGGCCTATATGCAAAAATCCGTTATATGGATTTTTCTCGAAAAAAACTGGGTATATAGTTTTGTTGGAATTAATATGCCTATAGCATATAAGAAGTTTAATCAAAATCGTTAGTGCCATTTTTGAGCAAATTGAGGTTATGTACGATTTTAATATGGCAGGTACCAGCAAAAATATGGCTAAAAGCAAACAAAAAAATGGCCTAGAATTATGACAAAACAAGCGCTGGATACGAAGTTTGAAGAAAATCGGTCAAGTCGTTTAGGCTTGAGAGGCTTGTACGGACAAACGAACCGACGAACCGACCGACGGACGGAATTCAAAAATAAAATTTTTTGAGTTCCGCTATCATCGTAATGTTAGAATCAATCAAAATCTCGAAGTCTTTCTCTTTATAAGCGAAAGTTAAAAAGGGTGGTGGTTTTAGTGGGTTAAGGTCTCACACTACTTTGGGCACGTGCTCATCGTGTCTTTTGAGATTTCCATCAGCTCGCGGGAAAAAAATAAAAACGTATCGAATACATACTTACTTAAGTGGAGCTACAGTCCGGAAAGAACCTGGGCCTCAAGCAAAATGCCTGTCCAATTAGCTCAGTCCTTAGCTAACTGCCTCCAGTTGCGCACTCCAAGTTGGTTCAGGTTGGTTTCTACTTGTGCGTGGCCCTTAAGGCGAGGGGTTCCTCTACTGCGTCCGAAGTCGAAGACTTTGCAAGCCGAAGTATTGGTGTTCATTCGTTCTACATGTCCTAGCCGTCTTAAAAGTCCAATGCGGAGTTTTTTTTTTTTGACCAGGGGCATGTTGCTGTACATCTCGTATATATCTTGGTTGGATTTTCATCTCCATAACTCGTCAACGCAAACGGGACAGAAGATTTTACGAAAAATGTGTCCCATCGAATCGACCAAGGATTTCTTCATTCACTTTTGATACGGTTGATCAGGGTCTTATATAGGAACTCCATAGCAGTTTGAGTGAGGGCTTTACTACTAAATTGCCTTTTAAAATTGAAGAAACAGCGATTGGCAAGAGTAGTTCTTTATTTAATTTCTGACAATTTGTTTTTGTCAGAGCTAATAGCTAATAGCTGAGGTAGACAAAGTGCTTTATTAACTCAAAGTTATATCTGTCAATGGTGACGTTCTGTCAAATTTGTCGATGTTGTGTCTCCTTTCGTGTTGACAGCATTTACTTATACTTACAAATGCTGTCGTATGCGGCTTGAAATCGATGAATAGTTGATGGGTATACATTTGGCCTTCTTATGTTTTTCCCAGGATCTGCCGAAGTGAGAAAATTGGCTCGGTTGTGGACTTTCCTGGGCTAAAATTACACTGATAAATGCCACACTGATGACGGCAGATATGATCTTGTAGGCGCTGTAGAGGGGACTTATGCCTCTATAGTTCGCGCAGTTCAGAGTCTCCTTTTTTGTGGATCGGGCAAATTATGATGAGGTTCCATTCTTCAGGCATACTTTCATTCGACCAGATTTGGCTTATGAGTTGGTGGATGTTACTTTCCAAGTCATCTACGACGGCCTTATAAAGCTCGGCGGGAGGCCGTCATTCCTGGCAGAATTATTAAGCTTGAGTTTAGATACTGCTATCCTCACATCACTCAGATCGGGTGGTTGGCAGTTTTCGCTGTCGTTGCCAATATTGAATGGTTCGTTCTGCCTGACAGCGGAATATTGTTCTTAATCTTATCTTCTTATCTTCAGCATCGTCTGTGTCTCCACTACAAATTTTTGTTTTCATCTCGACGGAATTCTGTTCGAGGCTTGTATCTCGATCCGGCCCTTTTCTTGCTGGCGAATTAAGCCTTGATGCGGATTGTTACAATGCATCGCTAATGTCTTGGAAACAGAAGACTTCTTACCTAAGTATGGTACTTATAACAAATCCGCATCCGAATATTCGCTGTTTGTGCTCACTATAAAACGGTCTGTAGTAGATGTCACAGTTTTTGATCATCTTTTTGGTAAGTCCATAACATCCATAACATCGTAGGTTGCGCGTTCAATCCCAGCTATTTGAATTTTATTCAAAAGAAATAAAACAGCACGGTTGTAACACCAAAATATATACACCATCTGGAAAGTTCTGCAAATTTAACGAAAACAAGAAACGTTGACTCCCCGAAGTAAGTTCGGACACCATCCATCGAGTAAGTCTCCACTACATCCAAAATCTTTCCTTTCCCTTCTCTAACGCTCATACTGTGATAAGACATTTGAAGGGTATTCATAAGCCCCTTGAGTGCGCGCAAGTTATAAAAAAAATCATATTTCGTGGATGGCAGTGTCTGCTTTTTGTTGTTCGCTTGCACCTCTCCTGTTTAATGTTCTCACTTCAGCGCAAAAAGGATCGAAGATTTTTCGAAGAAACGACAAGGGTTTCCCTCGTCCGTGTTTGATAAGGTCCTTGCTTCGGCCCCGTTGCCTTGATCTGGGATGATAACTGACTTATATAGGTCCTCCTTAGTAGTTATAGTAAAGACTTCGGAGCCCAGGTATGCTACTACCTCAACACTATACATTTCAAAGATGGCTGTCTGTCCTATTAGTCGGTATTGTATGTTGACAGCATATACTTGGTCTTACCATATGTTTGCTGTTGAACGCATTTTTGCCGCTTCCATCTCAATACAAGCAATCGTGGTTGTGACATCACGCTGACTCCGACCGATGATGTCAATATCGTCGGCGTATCCTTGTAGTTGCTAAGATTTTTATGGAAGATTATGCCTCTTGTGTTGGGCCGGGAGTTTTGCATAATCCTCTCAAGATTCAATTCCAAGAAGTGCGTGACTTTTCCTAAATCCTTTTTTGTACCCCATGTCCTCTTATTGATATAAGCGATAAGTCCGTTTCCAGCCGTGATGTCATAAACACTTTACGCTTCAATTCGGTAATCACAAAATTAACGCTACTTTCTGCGTAGTATGGGCAGGTAAATCTATATCGAACAGTGTGTGAACGAGATCTTATCTACCTACGACACTTTAACAATGCGATAGTAAAATTATTTTATTCTTTTTTTTAAAACAATTTCAAGGTCGTTTTCGATTCGACATTATTTATCCACTATTTTGGTCAAGACATATCATCCTAGCGGAGAATAGGAAAGCAACGATTGACATATTATCATGAATAAAACGGAATATAAAACTCGTTACAACTTCATAGACCCTTAGATCTTTTCGATTTCACCTACAAAAATGTGATCTTAATTGAGAATCGGAGGCGAAATCGTGTGCCTTTCAGCTGGTAATTCATAGATACGAGACTAAACAGTCGATCACTGCTCCACATGGTGGCCATTAACCGTTATGAGTTTTCAATTTCAAATCTGATGGAGTAATGGCAATCTGATAGCCATATCTCCTATTCTCTCTCCTCCTATTCTCAATGTTTGTAGCCGAAATGCACAGACTGTCGACTTTTACATCTGTTCCAAACATTGGCGCTTGTACCGCTTGTATCGTTTGGTGTCGAAACAGTTTAAATTCTGAATTATTATGATATTCGGCAGCAATCCTAAGCTTTTCTCAGATATCTAGAAAATTACAACAAAAATTACAAACAAAAAAAAGGGAATGGGTGTATGTTGTCTCGTAAAAATTTTCAAATTAGGTTGTCACGCTTAATAAGTTTAGAGCCTGCCATATGGGAGTATGACATTTTACTCCTCTGAGAATGTTGTTTTACTGAATCAAAAAAACTTGCTGTGCAGAGGAATTTCTCTGACAGATCCGTATTGGAATTCGCTGTAAAAATGAGGCAGGCCAAGGAGAGACATAACCAAATCTATGGGTGCGTTCAGTATTTAAAAATTCAAAGCATCATTACCTCTGGTTAGTTCATATGCGTGACACTTTTCCCCCACCTTTATGGTGTAAAAACGTCACTAATTTATTACATTTTAAATAAGAGCAATTCAAAAATAGTGCTCTTCTCAACATGGTCATATAAGAAAATTCGAGATCAGAAAAAACAAATATGAATGCTCTTAGAAGATTCAGATAAAGTTGTTGTCTAGGTCCGGTTTTGTTTATTTTCCGAAAGCAAGATTAAAGTCCATCTAATCTAAATACTTCTAAATTTCATTGCAATGACAACAAATTAATATATGAAAGTATAATACTTCTTTATTTTTTGTTCGTCTACTACGTAATCTAGTAATCAAGTGCATTTTTAATTGGCTTAAAGTCTAGACATCTTCCTCGTTATCACTTTAAGGCATGTGCTAATAATTACTCACAAGGCCTAGAACAAAATAGTTCATCGCGTGCGAAAACATAACCATATGCTTCAAGCAATCTTCAATTAACTGATCCAATAAATACACGATGTGACAGTTCAAGAGGTTATGCTGTCAAATTCGTAAAATACTACAATTTGTACCGATATGGTATTTGTTATTTTTTTGATACATCCGAATGTTGCAGTAAATAATTGAATATTTAATGATTAATCTAATTTGACAGGCTTGCAAGTCAATGTACTTAATTTGTATAAAATAAAATATGACAGATGAAATCACATTTTGGTTTTCATCGCTAGACCAAATCGTTTGCATAGTCATTGACCGGTTTTTGAGAAAAAAAAATGCAGGACATGCCATTTGGATTAGATTTTGAAATTTGAGAATAAAAACAGCAATCTTCTGAAGTTCAGAGGGCATTACCGATTCGTCAGCCAATTCACTGATATAATTACATACATAAAAATCCCGTTGTTATCCTCCATTATGTTGCATTTAATAAACAAACAAGTATGCAATCAGCTCTGGCAGAGGCATTGACATTGGTATTGCTCTGTCTTATCATTGATGTACGAGTTTTTGTTTTTGAAATTTTGTTTGTATTCTAGAAGTTTTGATTTCTGGAAAGTTGCTAGAAGATCACATGTCATGTTCTTGTACCGAATGGGGAGATGTCAATGTCAAAATCCATTTCCTTTTAGTTTGCACTTATTGTGACAGATTTCATTAGCAAATGTGTTTTATCGTTCATTTTCATCTTTTACTCGCTTGTAAATACATTTTGAATGGAGGGTAAAATTTTTAATAAACAAAACTAAAACAGATTATATTCCGTTTTGAAAAGAATTCGATGAAACAAGGGATTAGTATTCGATGTCGTAAAAATCCTCATTCATAAATGTTTTTCCCATTGATATTGTCAAATGTCAAAAAATTACCATACAGGGAAAATCTATTACAAATGGCTGTGTCAACTGACAATTACAACTAAGAAAAAGTATCAATCGACGCATTTTTGGAACCTTTACCTGAAGCGAGCCCTTACGAGAAAAATCCATCTGCTTTTGGATTACTTGTTGACTGGGTTTAAGACCTAACTTTCTAATTTCATAGGGTTTTATAAAACAGGTGCTTACCCAGCTATTTATTGTAGACTCTTTTAAAGTTGACAGGCTAGTACGATGAACTGCTGCGCAGAAGTTCTGGTTCGGTTTGCAGCCGTATCTCGTGATGATCGGACAAATCATCCGAGTAGTATCAATTGTCAATGGACCTTTTGTTTTATGCGGAATCCTGTATAAAACAGGAAGTCCAGGCATCGTGCATGAATAACACATCCACACATGAATGGTTGTGATATAACAAATTATAACAAATTTAACACCTGAAAGCCCGCCATTCATGAAAAGCATTAATTTAATCATTCTTTTCTGTATTTTTAGAGTTCTTGTTAAAAGGACAATTCCAGCTTCGTCATGAGCCTTATATCGTCACAAAAAGCACTCAATGTCGAGGCCGAATCAGAACCATCTATCAAGCCAGATCCAAAAAAGCGATTCGGCTGTAAGTTGAATTCTTTTAACATGTGACAAAACTTAAGTCCTTACATTCTGCAGGTGCAATAACATATCTAATTCTTGGATTCATATGTCTCTTCATCGGCGTCCTCACCATTCAGTATGACTTTCTAGATCTCGCTCTCAACGAACGCATAAAACTGCGTCCCGGCATGCCACCATACGAGAAATGGAGAGATCCCTCTAACATAGACATGGCGGTGAGATTTCATCTGTTTGCTGTTGAGAATCCAAATGAATTCCTCAGCAATAATAAGACAAAACTCAAACTGAAAGAAATCGGTCCCATCTATTACAAGAGAACAATGAAACAGGAGGACATAGTCTTCAATGACGACTCAACCATGACCTTCTCAACTGTATCGAAATTGGAATTCATTGAGGAGATGAATGAGCCGGGAATTCTAAACCAAACCGTGACACTCATCAATCCAGTCCTCCTGGGGTTGGCGTCAATGACTCATGATCAATTTCTTGCCAAAGTTGCATTCGATTTGGCATCGAAGGATGATCATGTATTTATTAACCGAAGTGTATATGAGGCGTTATGGAATAGTACCTCACCAATGCTGGAATTGGTCAAGAAAATTCCATTTGCTGCTCCTCGTTCCAATGCTGGGTATATGTACAATGTAAGTAGGACTTTGAATTTTATGTCGTCCTTTTTTTTTTAAATTTGTCTTACAGTCTTTCTATCCAAAACCGACAAGATACAATGTTAATGTTGGACCTAAACACGGCTTTGAGAATTTTTTCAAAATCAATACGCTCAACGGAAAGTCCTGGATCAATGTGTACAAATCGAACTACCCAAAGCACTGTCCGTTCTCATTGAAGGGCGCCAGCGAAGGAACTGGTCTGTCACCACATATGACGAAGAAGACCGTGATAAATGCGTTTACTAATAACCTTTGCAGGACCTATCCAATGGTTTATAATCAAACAGTTAGGCTGGGCATGATCAACGCCTATGAGTATGTGTTTGCTTCGGATATTTATAAGAGGACAGCCGATCCTGAGAAGGATTGCCTGAAGCAGACAGTTGGTGTGAACTTGCCAGATGGACTGATCGACGCTTCACAGTGTGCCTTTGGTTAGTTTGGATTTCATGGTTGAAGTCGTACCTTTTTAAATCATTTTTATTTTTAGGAACCCCTATGGCTTTATCAAATCCACACTTTTTGGGATTTAGCGGTGAATGGGAGAATTACATAGATGGATTGTCACCCACCCAAGAAAAGCACTCATCGCATATTATTGTGGAACCTACAACAGGCATTCAACTGGAGGCTGTGGCAAGAATCCAATCAAACCTACCACTTCCTGAATTGGACTACTATCCAGGAAATATCAAGCGATTTAGTCGAATGATTTTGCCACAATTTTGGATGGAAGCTGTAAGTCTCCTATTCATATATTTATGCATTCATTCATGTATTCCTACAATCATTCATGTTTTCATAAAATAATTGATTCAATCGTACATTCATTCTTTCATTTAATTATTTATTCATTCGTTGCAAATGTCACTACAAATGTCGCAGCACCTCAGACATACGACGTCCGTTTTAAGTCTAACCTATTCAACATAAATTCGAGAGGTATTAGGGGGTAGCCCTGTGTTATTCTATACGTTTCGATTGATGAGAGCTGCATACATACAATTTACAAGTTAATTCGGACTTGATATTTTTAAATCACTTACAAATAGCAGCAACAATAATGGTCCAAGGGCTCTTCCTTGCAGTTCACCTTTCATTTTCAATTCCATTCCGAATATGTGTTCTATAAAACACATGACGGAGCCTATACTCCAGAAACAAAGCATTCGTTTTAAGCAGGACTGGTACTGATTTGGACTTTAGACCTCTATGCCAAAACTTGTCAACATCTTGCGAGAGGTTAAGAAATATGAAAGTGCAGGGATCAGTTGTTCAAGGGTCTGAAACGGTTTATAGAAATAAATGGAGTTTTTCCGAAAAAACCCCGTTGATTTCCTATCACTGTGACCTCTTATCACAATTTCCAGAAAAACAGGACCGAAAATCCCAAGGTGTAGATTTGGTGTGGGCATATTAGGCGGATGATGCATTTGTTGCCGCATCCATTCAAGTAAAATTACATCCTCTGTAAAGTTTCCAGGAGCATTCGTTCATCGTGAAGAACAACTTTTGAACCACACCTATTGAGTGAGACCATTGCCGCTATTTGCGCATTTTCGTACCAGATCGATGGTTGAATGCTGGTCAATATACGGAACTTATGAAGTAAAATAGATTGTAGGCGGCCTAGTAATACGCTTTTAAAGGCTTTATTCCATTCGTAGGTTTTCTCGGTTTTCGAATCTGATTACTGCATTTTTTTGTACCGCAGAGTATTTAAATCCTTATCAGGCAGAATTATAAGAACTTCGCGCTTAAGTAGGCGTTTGAAGAAGACAGATTAGAGGCTCTGTATGTGCCGTTAATGCTAGAAATTTAGGGAATGATTCAGCACTTTCCGAATCATTTCCTGACTCTATTCACAACTTGATTTTGAAAAATGTTTTTCTTTTATTTTATTTTTAGACCGCCCAAAACAAAGATTCTGTAGTTCGTGCTATGATTGTCGTCCTCATCAACATGCCGGTCATTCAGAAAATTCTTGCGACCCTTCTTCTGACACTTAGTGTGCTGTGTATCTACAAGTCAGTAAAGCAAGTGATAACGTTCAATTTGAGTCGATCGTGGGCGCGATCGAAGGATCCAAACATTATTTACCCAACCACATCGGAGAAGTTCTCATACATTGGAGTGTACACAAACGACAACGTGAGGACTGAACTTTGATTGGAGAAATTAGTCATAAGTAGAACCCATATACGAATTCGGAAGATTAAGGACTAAGCAGGGCCTATACAAAGTGGTTTATTTAAATTATTTTTTATTACATTTTTTGTTATGATGATTGACCTTTTTTGAGGATCGTTTTTGTAAGATTTCTTAATTTTTTTGTATAATATAGATTTAAATATTTGAGTAATTAACTTTAAGATGTTGTTTAAGAAAAATATATACTGTTTACACAAACGGAAGGCTAAGTCTAATATTTAAAAATTTTATTAGTAAGGTTCATTACTTAAGGCAAAATCGTACATAAAATTTATATCAATGGATTTTGAAAGGTCAACCGGTGATAATATTTTGAGAAACTTGAAGACTTTATTGAGTGAGTTTGGTGTTTAAAATATCGAAGCAATAAAATTTATAACAGACAGAAGAACATAACGGGTGATCCAAGTAGAGATACTTTTTTCAATAGCCTTTTTTGACAGATCACGTGTGAGTCGTGTCATGCTGTCATGTTATTTATGTTTAGTATTGTTTGGCATTTTATAATGGAAATACTTACGAGTGAACAACGTTTACAAATTTTTCAACTTTATTATGAAAATTCACGTTCTGTGAGGAATGTGTTTCGTGCACTTCGCTCAACTTATGGTCAACATAATCGGCCTACTGAGCGTACTATACGCAACACCATCACCCATTTTGAGACCCAGCATTCATTATTGGATAATATTCGACCGAATAGACCACGTCCAGCACGCTGTGAAGAAAATATAGCGGCCGTAGCTGAGAGTGTACACGAAGACCGTAGAGAGTCGATTCGGCGCCGTTCGCAGCAACTCGGACTGACGTATGGAACGACTTGGCGCATTTTACGTCAAGATCTTAAATTGAAAGCGTACAAAATACAGCTTCTGCAACAGCTGAAGCCGCTCGACCTTCCCAAGCGACATCGCTTCGCTCAATGGGCTCTTGAAAAGTTCCAAGAAGATCCGACGTTTTCGAGGCAAATTTTGTTTAGCGATGAGGCCCATTTCTGGCTCAATGGGTATGTAAACAAACAAAATTGCCGCATTTGGGACGAAGAGCAACCTGAAGAGATTGAAGAACTGCCACTTCATCCAGAAAAAACAACGGTTTGGTGTGGTTTGTGGGCCGGTGGAATCATCGGTCCATATTTCTTTAAAAATTATGCCGGTGCGAACGTAACCGTCAATGGCGACCGTTATCGTGCCATGATAACCGACTATTTGATGCCTGAAATTGAAGCTCGTGATCTCGGCGACGTTTGGTTTTACCAAGACGGCGCCACTTCCCACACATCGCATCAATCAATGGACTTATTGAGAGAACATTTCGGTGAGCACATAATTTCACGTTTTGGGCCGGTCGATTGGCCACCAAGATCGTGTGATATCACACCGTTAGACTTTTTCCTGTGGAGATATGTAAAGTCAAAAGCTTATGCCGACAAACCCGCTTCGATTCAGGCCTTGGAGGAAAACATCACGCGTGTCATTCGCCAGTTACCAGTCGAAATGCTCGAACGAGTGATCGAAAATTGGACTCAACGGATGGACCATCTGCGACACGTAGCAACGGCCAACATTTGATAGACATAATCTTCAAAAAATAAATGCCAAAGAATGTTCTTTCAAATGATAATAAACATTCTCCATTAAATTTGAATTTTCTGTGTTTTTTTCTTTAAAAAAGTAGGGAACCTCGAAATGGATCACCCTTTATATTGTAAAAGCTTTGAAACACAACACACTTTTGAACTGCAGTAGCCATTTTTTAGTCGTTCGATGAAACAACAGAGCTTACAGAAATATTAGAGGAAATAACTTAAATCCCCATTTAAAACGTGTCAAATTCCTATAAGACCAAAAGTTGAGGCAACAAATTCTACAATGTCCCAGAGGTAGTAAAAACTTTCGGTCATTTGTCAAAAATATAAAGAATTCGGCCTCATCATCAGTTCCGTCGCTCATTCACAATGAAATTATAGCTGTCAGCTCTTTAGACAAGGCCAATCTGCTTGCTGCGCATTTCGCAGCCAGTTCTACATTGCCAGATTGTGCCCAATCTCCTCCTGTACTTGAGAACGTTAATCATTCAATGGGACAAGTTCATATATAACTCGACGGGTTCTGACACTGCCGCAGCCAGTCTGGAAATTCCCATTCTTCTCGAATGATAATCGGACATTGGAAATGTCAATTCGGCCCACATCAACATGCATGGGTCCAAAACTGGTTCTGGTGTGGTTCCGATAGGGTAAAATCAAGCATTTTATTTCTTCTTTCTAATAATTTAACGTTTTCCACTCTGAAATCATGGCAATTCAGAAATCCTTGTACTGGATGAAGTGTAACGTGAAATCCGCGAGGATTATCTGCATCTTCGGCTGATACATTTTGTTTTCAGAGTTAATAGCGATTTGTCAATGACGACCTTCTTTTAATTCGTCGATGTTGTGCGTTCATTCGTTCTGATAGGATCTTACCTTCATTTACACTTAAACTCGGTTTTCGCAAACGTTGCTATGAAATCACGTTGAGTCCGAAAAACTATGTCAATATCGTCGGCGTATGCTAACACAAAGATTGTGTTGTGCTCCAGTGTTGGCTCGGTAGTTTCGCACAATCCTCTCAAGACAGAACCTCAAGAAGTCACACGACAGTACATCGCCTTGCCTAAATCCTTTTTTGCTATCAAATATGTCGGTGAGGTCATTTTTGATACTGATGATGGAGCAGTGTGAGTTCTCCATCATTATCCTGCACAGACGCACAAGTTTGAGCGGTATACCAAGACTAGACATGGTTCTGTATAGTTCGTCTCTATTAATGCTGTATTATGCGGCTTTAAAATCGATGAATAGGTGGCGGGTGTCGATTTGGACTTCTTGGGTTTTTTTCCAGGATCTACTTTCCTGGCCTAAAACCACACTGAAAAGGGCCGATCAGGTTGGTGGTAAATGGTTTCAGGCGTTCACATATTACGGCAGATAGGATTTTGTAGATGATGTGCAGTTTAAAGGGGCTCCTTTTTTGTGGACCGGGAGAACGATACTGGGGTTCCATTCTTCAGGCATACTTTCTTCCGACCAGATTTGGCTTATGAGTTGGTGGATGTTACTTACCAAGTCATCTACGACGGCCTTATAAAGCTCGGTTGGGAGGCCATCATTCCTGGCAGAATTATTAAGCTTCAGTTTAGATATTGCTATCCTCATTTCACTCAGATCGGGTGGTTGGCAGTTTTTGCTGTCGTTGCCAATTTTGAATGGTTCGTTCTGCCTGACAGCGAAATATTGTTCTTCATCGCCGTTTAACAGTCTACAGAAGTTGTTCTTCAATATCTTCAGCATCGACTGTGACTCAACTACGATATTATTTTGTTCATCTGGACAGAATTCTGTTCGAGGCTTGTATCTCGATCCCGCCCTTTTCTTGCTCTTTTTTCTTCTTTCTGAAAATCGAGTTCTCTTTCCATAGAGCTCAATGGCAGGCCTCGTTCTTGGCTGGGCGCAGGGCGCGGAAACATAGCACATCAGTTGGGGCTGATCTGGTGGCTGGTGGTATGGTGTTAATCGGGAGTTTAAGGAACACGCGTTGCGCGAAGGTTCTGGCGGTCTCTTGCAGTCTTTGCAGTCTTTCGACATTAATTTTTTTTTACAGTGTTTTTGGATTATTGTGGCGCGCTGGATATCCACATTCTTACTTGGCTGCAACAAGGTAGTGGTCCGAGTTGATGTTCGCTCCTCGGAATGTTCGGACATCCAAAATACTGGATGCGTGCCTCTTGTCTTTCGCAGTGTGCCGGCATATCCCCTTATGCATATTGGGGTGAGGAATTCGTATGCTGTCAACAGTGGCATTTAATTCCGTAGCGAAGTCAATTAGCATAAGTCCGTTACCAGACGTGTTGTCGTGTGGACTATCTTTTCCTCAGTTGGGGCGTGAGCGCATATGTTTGCGAATTTAGCCTTGATGCGGATAGTTACAATGCGTTCGCTAATGTCTTGGAAACATAAGACTTCTTGCCTAAGTCTGGCATTTATAACAAATCCGCATCTAAATAGTTACTGTTTCTGCTCACTATAACACGGTCCGTAGTACATATAACTGGCTTTAACGATTTTCAGTTTGGTAAAGCTGCGAGCATCGTTCCTGGAGTGGCACCTCCCTATATCCTCAATCGCGAGCTTTTCTTGCTCTTTTTTCTTCTTTCTGAAAAGCCATTGTGCTTCTCTTCTTCTTTGCGCTGGAGGACGTAAGAAACGTAGCACATCAGATGCTGTTGATCAATTGATCAAATGGCTTGTTGACTTGTTGTTTTGAAGTGGTAGATATCCGCAATCTTACCTTGGCTGCAACAAGGTTGTTTTCCAAGTTCAGATATAAAAAATACTGCGTGCTTTCCTCTTGTCCATTGCAATGTGAATTTGATAGACCGTTCGTTGATCTTGAGACCGCAATGTTTCATTATGAATATCGAGGTGAGGAAACCGTGTGATGGCTGTAGTGGCATTTCTTTCCGCAGAGAAGTTAATTAGCGTAAGTCTGTTGCCAGACGTGTTGTCGTATATGCTGTGTTTTCCGACAATACTGCGAAAGATGTCTACTTTTCCAGCTTTGCTTTAAAATCGCTCACCACGATTTTAACATCGTTCATAAAATTTGTCCAGAACTCGTAGAAACAGTCATTCCCATCTTTCTCCACCGTCGGAGCGTGAGCATATATAAGGCTTATGTTTTCGAATACGGTCCATTTTTATGCTATATGGATTGCAGAAATATCTGTTCTTAAGCACCGCTAGTCTCCGCTAGTTTTTCGGCTGTACCTCCCCTATGATATGTTCTTACATTCCAGGTGCAGATAATAACATCCTTGTCCGTTTCACGTTTAGCATAGTAGTCAACAATAAAAACAGTCCCCTCCATGGCTCTAAGTTGCTTCGTAACAATACTTCCTATATAGCTTCTTGGCCATCAGTATCCACTTTGGGATTGAGCGCTGCCGTTCGCCTATTGGCTCATCCTCCAAGGGGCCTGACTTATCCCTTAGGATTCCTATATGACCTGTTCTCCGAATTTGTCGAAGCAGGTCATATAGGTAATTCACTTTGTCCACCCTAACAGGGACTGTAGAGGCCACTGACTCCATTTTGGGAGTTCTTCCGCTGTTGCCGGGAATGGAATATGTTCACTCTAACTAATGCCATATTTTATTCCAGGCCGCAGCGGAAGAACACTTCTTCGTTTACGCTCTCATTTGCTGAGATCATTTTGAAGATAATTTAACCAACTTTTGCAAAATGCGATACCAACTGGCGACGATTAATTTTCTTACCATTTGAATGCGCCAAGTTTTAATAAATTGTAACAATGTATCGATCCTGAGTCATTCTATACATAGAAATCAATTAAATTATGAGTTGAATGGATTGATTTTAAAAGAAAAAATTGTAAACATAAATTAGAAAGGGAATTGACCGTCAAAAAAAATCATCAAATGCTAATGCACACGAATTCCCACATCTAGTATGACTGATTAGACCGGTATGTGTATTCGTAAACTAAACACATGGGGGGGTATCTGACAGTAATCTATATCTGAAGGTTGATTGCATATTGTAACAAACAAATCGCAGTAGTCGAATGTCATATGGCAGATCTTGAATGATTATCGAATCGAAATTCAGTGTGAAATATAATCTTAAAGTTATCATTTGATAAAACGTCAATTAGAAAAACAATAAACAAAAATAAAGCGACAGTTGATACTTATATATAATTATTTTATCTATAGAATATATAATACAGAGTTTCAGATATAAACGGGTCGTCCGATTTAAGCTGTCCTTTTATATAGGGTAAGGCTACCAGAACACCTCTTTTAACGAAAACATGTCTTTATTTAAAGCGATTTTTTTTTTTTTTTTTTTTTGAACTGTTTTTTGTCTTTTATACTCTCTTTGGATATAGTTTCGTTTATTTTGTCACTACTTTCGTCACTCAGAATTTCGGATGGTGAAAAATGCAAACTGTCAAAGGATGACAGGAGTTTGAATTATTTTTTATATTATTCACAATATACGCGAAAATGTGACTTAGATTAAGTAAATATATCAGTTCTTCAAATAATCTTACAGCGATTAATATTTAAAAGACTTAAGAGCAGTCATAGTTTTTTTTTATTTTCTATGCGATAGCGTGCGTCGAAATAATTAAATTCTATCTTGATATATGAAATTGGATTTTTTGTTTGCTTTTTCTCAACACAAAAGTATCGAGACTGAGTTATGTTCTCTGCTTTTTAATTTGAAAGGGCAAAAGTGGAAGGGGCTGGTGGTGCTAGTGTTAAAATACACCCTACCAGCAACTTTTTGTTGCTTTAAGAAGAACAAGTATACGAATTTTCAAAACTCATCTTATAAAATTCACCAATAAGTCTGACAACGGACTTAGTCTAATTGGGCCTCCGCACAAGAGATGAGTTTATACCTGGCATAAGATCGGTTTCATACCATACACAGAGCGCATACGAGATGAATATGCCAGTAGAACAAATTGTATACAAGAACCCCATTTCATTGTGTTATAGTATTTCTATCCAAATCGATATTTGCCTTGATAAGTCGCAAACCCTAAGGTTTGTTTGAGAGCATATGCGACTACATTCATGTTGACAATTCGGCTGACATAACATTTTTTCAGATCTAAAATGGTGAAAAATGTTTTTGTATTGGTTTTCAACCTTTTTCTACCGCGAAAACTGTGTTGAAGAATTTCAACCATTTTCTCTCCATAAACCTCAGCCGCCTAGCCAGCAAAACCGGTTTCATATACCAAAAACTTCATCTCATGTGCGGTGGCCCATTGACTTCGCTGGGGAACGAAACAGCGCACATCTTTGTCACCTCGATATTCATAACGAAATGGCGGTCTCCAGATCAGCGAACGGTCAATCAAATTGAACACATTGCGATAGACAAGAGGCACGTAACCTGTATTTTGGAGATCCTTCCATTCCGAGGGGCTAATATCGGCTCGGGACAACTACCTCGTCAGAAATACTGTGTAAAAATTTTATTTCGAAAGACTGCAGTCGCAAGAGACCGCTAAGGCAGAACGTGTATACCTTAACCTCTCGATTAACACCTACCCCCAGCTTCTAATGTCGAAGGACAATGACAACGATGTCAACAAGCCAGTTGATCAGCAGCAACTGATTTGCTAGTCTTCTCGCGCATTATGTTTGTGCCATTGAGATCTATAGGCAAAACAGTAATGTCGAGATGAACAACACAATATCGAATTTGATCGAAGTAAAACGGCGATGACGAACAATCTTCCGCTGTCAGGCAGAACAAACCTTACAATATTGACAATGACAGCGAAAACTAACAACCACCCGACCTAAGTGAGGTGAGGATAACAATATCGAACGAAAAGCTTAACAAGGATGGCGGATATGACGGTAATTCTGCTGAGCTTTTTAAAGCCGGGGGAGATTTTTTGGCTAAAATTTAGCAGCTCATAATTCAAATTTGGTCGGATGAAGGTATGCATTTATGGAGAAGAACTATACAGATCCATTCCTAGTTTTGGCATGTACTGGATGCAATGGAGAATTCTCGCTGCTCCATTGGGGTAGGAAACAAGCTCACCAACACATTAGATACCAAAAACGGATTATATAAAAAGTGAGAGTGGCAGTTGGCGGAATTTGAAAATGTTTATTATACCCTTTCCCATAGGGTTATATTAGTTTTGATTCATAGTTTGTAACTTTGTAGCTAAGTATACCTGAAAGTATATGGATCGACTTATAATCGATAGCTGATTCGATTAAACCATGTCTGTCCGTTCGTCACAAGTTTTTGGGCCTTACGTTTTAAGCTAGGATGGTGAAATTTGGTACACGTGCTCGTTGTTGCTCACATCAGAACAAGTGTAAACAATTTTGAAATCTGCCCACATCGCCACGATATTTTTTTTATAAAAACGTAGCTTTTCGCCAAACCTTAAAGAATTTTGTAAAAAGTCTAAACAACATATCTAGGAAATTCTAATATCTATATTTCGTCTATACAAGGTTTTTTGCCACGCATAGATTTTGATTTATTGAATATTCGAAACAATTTTCGATGCAAAATCCATGGTTATGAATAAAAACATTTCGTTCATACATCATTATTACCCACGCCTACTTTTTGGAGGCGTTTTTATACAAACACTATTTTTATACCCTACTCCATACCATAACCAGGCGAAAATCGTTGTTCCAACAGTATGCTCTCTTCGGTATGAAATCTGGGGAATAAAATCTGAAAATAAAGGAACAAATAGGAACAAAGGACAGAAAATATAACACCAAAATGTGAGTATAAACAGCGAGCAAAAATTCTAGTTGTCAGCCGCTCAGTTGAGCAAGTTGACTCTCCTCACATCAAGACCTCAGTGGCGCTAGTGGTAGGCACTTGGCTCACTAGGCACGGGGTTACAAGTTCAATCCCAGGTTAAAGAATAAAAATTGTTTCAAATAATCATACAGAGAACTGCAGTTCAATTAGCGTCACTATTAGAAGGAATCTGATGAGGACACTTGGTAAAGTCCGCAATAGCGGAATAGTGTGTTGTCGTACACACAAGTTGTTTTTGTAATTGCGATCATTCAGTTGGTAATCGGCAAAAATCCCCCAAAAGAAGTTGCCAGGTGATAGCCCCCATTAAGAGTTGAATCGTTGTTATTACTCAAAATTTAAGACCCAAAACCAAAACTAACGGACAGAGATACGGACTAGACCTACTCAGCTAGTGATTCTAAGTCGATCCATATAACTACTTTAAGCTTAATCTATTGAAATCATGGCTCTATGTTACAAACTTACTGTCGAAACTAATATATCCCTATAAGTTAGCGTATAAAAATCAATTTATGTGACTTTTTTCATTGCTGAGTTAACTCTGAGTTAGCCCAGATTTAACTAACCACGGTATAAATTTAATCTAGAGTTAACTCTTGAAGCAGTTTTTCAGTGCGGTATAAAATTTAACTCCATATGTGGTGATTTAATTTGGTAGCACTGATGATATATCGATTTTGCTGTCAAAAAATTATAGAAAAGCATCGATTCTGCAACACTTTTCAGCTGTTTGGTTTTCTTTCCCCAAAAAAATGAAATTTTGTTATCGTGATCTTAGAAGATTTTTTCTTCTTAAAACAATTGAACTCAATATTGCATGCAATTCCGAATCGCTGAGATCGGAATCTCAATATTATCAAACTCGCATTTAGTTTCTAAAAAATTAATAACATGTCCTATGTGAAATGGAAAATAATTGTTTTGCTTGGTATTTTTTCATCTGTCAAAAATATCTGGACCCTCATTCCGTAAAATTATTATCGTTTGACGATAACATTTTGAGGGTATACCTTGCATAAGGTATCAAAAATCATGATACGGCGATATCAAAAATCACAGACGATTATTGAGCGATTGCTTATGAAGTCCCGATTGCCGTCTGAATGATAATAATTTTCAAAGAATTACCCCCTGAGCATTTAATCCTAGGTTTAACTCAACAACATTGCCTGGGTTAACTCGAATCTAACTCTGGATTTACATTGACTAAAAAAACCAATGTCTCGGTTTAACTAGAGTTTAATCCCAAAACTAAGATGATCTCTGACTGTAAAACGGATAACGTATTGTAGATGTTGTTCCTGACAACTACGACGAGTTGAGACAGATGGATAATTGCACAACTCAGCCGTAAAGGTTTTCATCGTCTTCAGTGCGAATATTTCGATATTCCGTCATCCAGAACGGTCGGTCACTGAACCCAGTTTCGCAAAACAGCGATAACAATGGGTCGTTGACAAAAATTAAACTGTATGTACATATTATAATTTTTTTGAAATTTAATTATAACCTGCAAGTTTGGAAATAAAAATTGAATTGGAAAATTAAAAATGTTGTTCGTGTTTAACATTGATTGGGCTATTTCACCCAACATGCAATAAAAATCGAAAGAAACTATCCCGGTTTTGAGTGTATTGAATTCGCTACTTACTTTAATAAAATTATCATGTTAATTTAAAATAAAACAGCAATTATCGTTTTTTACACTACACATTCGACGTGTATTTAAGGAAGTTTTCCTTGACTCACATATTTCGAAAAGATCGGCTTATTTACAAGAATCTTTTATTGGAGCAACTAAACTAATTACAGTTTCACTTTTGCATAGCAGTTATGATCGATATGTAAACGGAAAACGATTAATTCAAATAAATAACACAGATAAACAATTTAATTATAAATAATTACGAGCACAAGACCGATTTTGTAAATGCTGTAAGTGTAAGGTTAGGGTTAGGCTGGTACATGAACAGTCGGTTGTTCACCAGCATATGCAGAGTTAGCTTCTTTCGTTTGTACA
The DNA here is from genome assembly GCA_949824845.1 of Rhingia rostrata. Classification (NCBI taxonomy): domain Eukaryota; kingdom Metazoa; phylum Arthropoda; class Insecta; order Diptera; family Syrphidae; genus Rhingia; species Rhingia rostrata. Next base: position 61,920,552 of record OX463758.1, on the reverse strand, counting down.
TATTACTTTCCAAGTATGCTATATTGAATCTATTTAGTTCTATAAAGAAAGACAAATTTGTATTCAAGGTTAAGGTACGATTCGATAATGTTAGGAATAGTTAGTTGTATACGTCTTCCCGCATCCACCCTCAGGTCAATGTAGGTCAATTGTTTGCTTGGGTGGCTCCTTCCTTTATCTCGATGATGTCCATTTCCCGTACCTCTTCAAAAAACCACATGTTGTTGCAAACTGAAACGATTAAAATGAGGAATTTCAGATCGATCAGTAATGTTAGGAAACATTATTTTCTTAATTTATTTTTCGAAATAAGCTGCGGACTGGACAGCGGCACAGAAAGTGGAGGTTATCCTCGCGTGTTTCGTTCTCTACAATGACCATCATCTAAGGGCCCAGTTCGTAAAAATAAAAATAAGAAATAATCATCTGCGAAAACTATGATCAAAAGTTTAAATATTTTTGGAAAATCATGTTTCAAGATTTATAAGCTTTGTTTAGACACCGACTAGCGATGATTGAATTTATAAAAAAGCCGCAAGAAGTAAAAGGAATTTTCCAATGAGAGTTTTAAATGATAGCTATAACTGGGCGCTAAATGGTCTTCCATTAAGCGCTTGCTATCTTGTAATTTAAATAAAACAAAATGTGTGTGGGATATCATCAACATTTTTAAAGGGTTTGAAAGGTCGCCACAGCTAGTCTGAGTAGCGCTGTAGGAAATCTTAAGAGTATAAGGAATAATCTTAAATAGTTTTAACGACAATTTCTCGAAAACGAACTGACCAACGTGCTGTTAAAGTGAATAAATGATATTGTGAACTAGCTTTGACTAAGCCATTAAGAAACATCAACAGCTAGGTATCGCTCATTATGTTGGTATTCCCATTAGATCGTATCAGCCGTATTTATAAAGAAATTTAAGAGGTTCTTTAACTTCCACTTTCACTTTTTTGTAATAGATCTGTACACTTTGTTACATTTTTTGAAACAATCTTCGCTTGGTTAAGTAGCAATGAAAAATCGAATATAGATACGAACTTAAGCAACGTTGCTTAGAGCCAACTTAAATATTTAAGATCTCTTAATTAAATGTCCTCTGAGACACATTTTAACGAAATCTAATTAATACGGCTGTATATGAATAATTGTGTTGAATGATTACAATCATTATAATGATGGCGGAACCCATCAACCCGTCTCCAGCCTAAACGGCTTGACCGATTTTCTTTAAGCTTCGTACCCATAATTCGTCATAGCTCTAGGACTATTTTTGCTTTTAGCCATGATACCTGCATATAAAAAACATACATTACCTCAATTTTCTCAAAATCGGCACTAACGATTTTGATTAAACTTTCTATATAACGGGTGATCCAAGTAGAGATACTTTTTTCAATAGCCTTTTTTGACAGATCACGTGTGAGTCGTGTCATGCTGTCATGTTATTTTTGTTTAGTATTGATTGGCATTTCATAATGGAAAGACTTACGCGTGAACAACGTTTACAAATTGTTCAACTTTTATGAAAATTCACGTTCTGTGAGGAATGTGTTTCGTGCACTTCGCTCAACTTATGGTCAACATAATCGGCCTACTGAGCGTACTATTCGCAACACCATCTCCCATTTTGAGGCCCAGCATTCATTATTGGATAATATTCGACCGAATAGACCACGTCCAGCACCCTGTGAAGAAAATATAGCGGCCGTAGCTGAGAGTGTACACGAAGACCGTAGAGAGTCGATTCGGCGCCGTTCGCAGCAACTCGGACTGACGTATGGAACGACTTGGCGCATTTTACGTCAAGATCTTAAATTGAAAGCGTACAAAATACAGCTTGTGCAACAACTGAAGCCGCTCGACCTTCCCAAGCGACATCGCTTCGCTCTATGGGCTCTTAAAAAGTTCCAAGAAGATCCGACGTTTTCGAGGCAAATTTTGTTTAGCGATGAGGCCCATTTCTGGCTCAATTGGTATGTAAACAAACAAAATTGCCGCATTTGGGACGAAGAGCAACCTGAAGAGATTGAAGAACTGCCACTTCATCCAGAAAAAACAACGGTTTAGTGTGGTTTGTGGGCCGGTGGAATCATCGGTCCATATTTCTTTAAAAATTATGCCGGTGCGAACGTAACCGTCAATGGCGACCGTTATCGTGCCATGATAACTGACTATTTGATGCCTGAAATTGAAGCTCGTGATCTCGGCGACATTTGGTTTCACCAAGGCGGCGCCACTTTCCACACATCGCATCAATCAATTGACTTATTGAGAGAACATTTCGGTGAGCACATAATTTCACGTTTTGGGCCGGTCGATTGGCCACCAAGATCGTGTGATATCACACCGTTAGACTTTTTCCTGTGGGGATATGTAAAGTCAAAAGCTTATGCCGACAAACACGCTTCGATTCAGACCTTGGAGGAAAACATCACGCGTGTCATTCGCCAGTTACCAGTCCAAATGCTCGAACGAGTGATCGAAAATTGGACTCAACGGATGGACCATCTGCGACGTAGCAACGGCCAACATTTGATAGACATAATCTTCAAAAAATAATTGCCAAAGAATGTTCTTTCAAATGATAATAAACATTCTCCATTAAATTTGAATTTTCTGTGTTTTTTTCTTTAAAAAAGTAGGGAACCTCGAAATGGATCACCCTACTATAAACGTATTCAGGACTATAGCGAATACATATTTTCGGGAATATTTCGATTGTCAACAAAACTGTTTACAGTTTTCCCGGGAAACATGTTCCACAATATTTTCAAAACATTCAGTGAAGTGATTTCTATTTGAAGATATATAGCTTTCTCTGAGAGTTCCGGTAGAATGACGTTGAGCTTAGGTGCGATAGTGTTCTGAATTTTATAATTTTAAGTGAAAAGAACGAGCTTGGTATTAGGTGTGTTCATACCCAGGCCAAAGACATTTGTCCCAGAGACCAGCTTTTCCAACCAACTTCCCGGCAAGATCGTATATGTACTTTCAAACTTCATACAAGCTTTTAAGTGGATCATTAAACACCAGCTGTGGAATCGACTAAGATGGATTTGTGATAAGTGAAAGTCATAACAATCACAGTCACAGATAGTCAATGCGATGGATTTTTGACAAGAAAAATTCATTAAAGTCACAGGTAGTCCGTGCGACAGTAGCATTCTTATGACTTCACACACCTAATTTGTTGACTATCCCTAATCACCTTAGCCAATTCCACCAAAGGGATTTCTTAATTCATATAAATTGATTTCGAACGATGTTAGACTTGAAAAAGTTATTAATCCTACATATATTTTTTAATTACTATTGCCACCCAAACTAACAAGATCGCTTCGATAAAGTAATGTCGAAGCTATTTCCCTCCCAGCAATGTTACCTGTATGAAGTCTTATGGAAAAACATTTGGTGCACCATTAGAAAGCTATTTAGTTTTATAAGACTTCTTTCAATACTTTTGAAAAGCCTTACAGCAAAAACTTTGTTTGTGGTAAAAGGCTTTATAAAAGCAAATTACAGGCTTCTTTTCACCTTTTCCCGATCTTTTTACCTTTTTCCCGATCTTTTCACCTTCTATCCGATCTTTTAACCTCAGCTTTTTAAAGCCTTCACTCGTAAGCTCTTTACATGCTTTGCTTCGTAATAACTTCTTCTGAAGTTCTACCGAAACGTATGATACATATAACCACATCTACGGAAGCTCATAACTTCAGTTATGCTCTTGAATTTTCCTGCATAATGTCTCAAACAGACTTCTACCCAAACAATCGACTGGAAAAATGCTCAACTTCCGCGCACAAGTACTATAAAAGACATACAGAAAGAATTGCTTGCGGAAATTAAATGCTATTGCCTTATAGAGGAATAATTGTGAGTTGGGCCTTGTCCTTGATTTTTTTCACGTAAACATGATGAGATTTATAAACGCAAACTTAGATATAACAACTCAAACTTAAATCTGTATTACTAGGTCTGTATGGAACACTGAGAGCGGTCCTGGCGTAACTCGAGACGTAACCCCAAACTGCAACAATTGAGATATTGGTGTTTCAGGCTTTTACAAACAAATAAATCCGTATAATTTGATAAATTTATTAAATAATAACTTAAAACGAAACGTTTTGCACAATTAGTGATACTTCGATCTTCTAAGCCCAAGGTCCTATTTAATAACATATGAATAATAAATGTAACTGGCAGGCATATTAAGCCGAAATTATCAATATTGGCTGTAAATCAATTCGTTCGCAGCACATCCAAGACGTTAAGATCTCTCCATAATAATAGATGTGGTTGTAAATATTATTATTACTTTTCAGTTATTACTAATCAACACACATGCCTCTTTTAGATTAATCACAAAAGTTTAAGTTGATTTCTTAAGTGGACAAACCGAATGCAAAGTGTCGCAGTATTCTCATCGACGTGCACAAATCAAGTTCTAGCAATAAATTCTAGCGGTCTTCACGCATGTATCGTATCGTAATCGTCGTCATTTTTTGTAGTAGATTATTTGGATAGTCTTTCTCATAAGCGATATCGACGGATCTTTGCGAGGTGATTAAATAAAGTTAACAAGGAAAAAAATTAATTTTACGACGAACGTTTTTCATTCGGTTTCTTTCTTAATTAATAGAGTATGTGTGAATTATGGATGTGACAGATTAAAAAATGTCACAATATTGTTTCAATTTTATGACGCTTAGCCTATACAAATTTTGACAGCTGATTTACCAAGTGTCGTAAGCTAACCACGTTTACAACCTTTACGACGTTGTCCCTAATGTTTACGCAACCATACTGTGCTAAGTTTTGAAAATAAAGGTTGATTTTAAAAACACGCTTTTAACTGTTCAATTATGCGTTTAAGGGAAAAATCAAGTGTCATCTTTGTTAAGACGTTGAATTATTGATCAGTCTTGCGGACATGTTTTGAATTAACTCAAACTAAATTTGAATTGCATTCTACAATGAAAGTCAATAATACGAGTGTTTTGAATTGACTTTAGTAAAATTGATTTTTTTAACTGCCAGTGAGTGCAATCGACTAGGTCAGGTGTTTCCGAATATGGTCATTATGTTAATATAAGTCATACTTCAATTTAAAAAAAATGTGAGCACAGTAAGTATTTATATTGGCAGGTACTTTTTTTGGAGAAGATTAAAAACTCCAAACCGTAAGATTATGTCATCCGTGTCGAAACAAGTTATGTCAACATTTTACATTTCGCATTAAGTGAACATATCACGTAGTAATGTGCTGAAGTTGTCATCGATGACAATGGAAATATATTTGCGGAGTGTTAATAAATAGTATTTAGTTGATTAATCTTTAATCTATTTTTCCATCTTGTTCTATATATCTTCCAGTTACACATATATATATGAAATGACGTTTGTGTGTGTTACATGTCAGCTCAACCAATTTCATCGACTTTCGTAATTTGTTTTCTTAAAGCTTTGGTTTTACTTTTCGGAATGATTCTCTTTTCTCAAAGCCTGGTTTTACTTCAGGGAATGTTTCTATTCAATCATTTTTAATATAGCCGCTAGATGGCGTCGGGGTCATGTTACAGTGCGAATTTGTTGTAATTTAAACCGTATGTCTGTATGAGAACATTTTGTGTGTTTTTTATTGACTGTGTTATAAAGAAACAGAGTGCGTGTTTTATTGGTTTGAAATTATGTTGCCCAAATGCTGGCCATTTTATTGCACACACTGTTGGATGCGAGTCATTGTGATTCGTGCCACGCGCTGCACTAGGCTTGGCATGATGTCGTGAATTTCTTACTTACATAATTAATTGGCGCTACAGTCCGAAATTGGAATTAACCAACATGCATATCCAATTAGACCGATCCTTATTTAACTGCCTCCAGTTGCGCGCTTCCAATTGTTTGGTTATACGCACCACTGAATGGGATTCGAAGACTCTGCGAACCAGAGTATAGGTGTTTGTTTGCTCCATATGACCTAGCGGATTTTTTCTGAATAAGAGTATGTCTCTCGGTTAGTTGATGGTTGAATCTTCATCTCTCAAAACCACCAAGGTTTTCTTCATCCGCTTTTGATACGGTCCATGCTCTAGCGCCGTTGAGCACGACTGGGATGATAGGATCTACTTAGTAGTTCGAGTGAGGGCTTTACTTCTGAATCGCCTTCTTAGCTCGAAGAAACAGCGGTTGGCAAGAGTAATTCTTCGTTTAATTTCTTACGAGATGTTGTTGTCAGTTTTAATAGCGGAGCCGAGATAGACATAGTCCCGTACTACCTCAAAGTTATATCTGTCAATGGTGACATTCTGTCCAATTCGTCGATGTTGTGTGTCCTTTCGTGTTGACATGATATACTTAGTCTTGCCCTCATTTACTACTAAACCCATTTTTTCCGCTTCCTTCTCTATAAAAGGACTCACTCACCAATGAGGTCAATATCGTTGGCGTATGCTAGTAGTTGCACCCAATTTTGAAAATTGTGCCCCTGGTGTTGGTTCGGGCGATTTGCACAATCATCTCAAGAAATAAATGGAAGAAGTCACATGACAGCGCATCGCCTTGCCTAAATCTGTTTTTGGTATCGAGTGTGTCGATGGATCGTTTCCGACCCTGATGGAGCAGCGAGAATTCTACATCAGCATCCTAAACAACCGGACGAGTTTGGGCGGTATATCAAAACTAGACATGGCTCGGTATAGTTCGTCTCTAAGAAATAGTCGTATGCTGATAAGGGTCTATCAGATTGTTGGTAAACGTTCACATATTACGTCAGATAGGATCTTGTAGGCGATGTTGAGGAGACTTATGCCTCTGTAGTTGACGCAGTTCAGAGGGTCTCCTTTTTTGTGAATCGGGCAGACGATGTTGAGGTTCCATTCACCAGGCATACTTTCATCCGACCAGATTTGGCTTATGACTTGGTGGATGTTACTTTCCAAGTCATCTCCGCCGGCTTAATAAAGCTCAGCGGGAAGGTCGTCATTTCCGGCAGCCTTGTTAATTTGAGCCTAGACATTGCTATCCTCACTTCACTCAAGTCTGGTGGTTGGCAGTTTTCGCTGTCGTTGCCAATATTGAAAGGTTCGTTCTGCCTTAACAGAAGTGGTTCTTCCATATCCTCAGCATCGACTGTATCTTAACTTGTTTCCTTGTTCATCTCGACAGGGGATTCTGTTCGAATCTTGTATCGTCTATCTGAGCAAGTTATTTAAAACACCATGAATCTTTTTCGCACCAATTTACATGTACACTCTAGTGAAGACAACAAATAGTGCGTGCAAAAGTAGTTATTGCCGTTGGCGTCGATTCGCCGATTCGTGTACAGTAATTATACGACGATTCGCAGGTTCAATGAATGGACCGAAAACATAATTCAGTTTGATCCTCTTTTTCAACGTAAAATTTTAGATCGGATTTCAGATCAGATGAGGCCAATTTTTGGTCAAATAGATATGTAAGTAAGCAAAATTTCTGATATGAAGTGGAGAAAACCCAGGAGCCTTTGTCAAGACCACCATTTCCTATACGCTATATGGGTTAGTGAAATCATTGAAATCACACTTTGCAGCTTCGCTATCCCGAAGTTACGCCCAAATTCTTTGCGTACGTTTTGTTATTTTCACTTGCTAAGCGGTTTCAACTTCTGCGACAAAAATTGAAAAAATCTTTAAAATCTTCGCTTAAAGTATCATACTCCACAACCCTCTCAGAAAAAAAACGCAGAAAACAACAACAAATATTTGGAGAATTCACACCATTTCCAACCTTCGCTTTGCCCACGGCGCTTTACAGCAACGTTACGTTAAGATTCTACGTTTTCATTTGAGGTTGAAGGCAAAACTACATTGTGATAGAACAACGCGACAAAGCGTGATTGTGTTTTTGCCATTATTGCGGTAAACATTTGCTCAGTGCATTTTTTCCGAATCAGGCCTTCACGATCCTGTGATCTTAAATCTTTAGATTACTTTAATTGGGGGTATATGCGGAGTTAATAATCTCTGCCGATAAACCAGGGACGTTGAACGATTTGGAGGTCAACATTTGCTGATATACTGCTTCAGTTGACTGATAAAATTGTCGAAAATTAGACTTCACGGTTGTGCTTTATTTGAGCTAGCCGTAACGCCCATGTCCTCGAAATTTGTATACCTTCTTACTAAAGAGATTCTCTATAAAATTTAATCCTACTCTAGGCCCCTGATTACCAACGGTTTCAAAAGCAGACACAGAAATCCTTGATCGTCTTGCCAAAGACCTAGAAAGCCTACTTAAGAGCTTACGTCCACTTGATAGTTCATTACAATTTGCCCATATTGTGTCCATTTTCTCGTTGAAAATACTTGGCTTTGCCTGTGTGACTGTTCAGTTGTTGAAAGCCGCTTCCTTCTATATACAGTTATATACCGTTCACTTTGATAAATTATGTGCACATCATCGGTATATGCTAGAGGTGCTCCTGCTGTTGAGCCGGGACTTTTTCTGTAGGAATCCTTTATGACTGCCGTAACCAGAACTAGACCTAGACAATATATACCTCATCAAAACTACGAAATGGTTAGACTGAACGGGTTGTAAAAGAACATGTCAACATGGCGTATACTTAATTTTTCTTTAAAGAGATATCAAAAGAAATGCTCTTGGAACGGGGCAAGATAAATACAGTGATTCCTTGATACACCACCATCCTTGTAAGCATAAACATTTGTTATATTCATTGATTGGTAAGTTTTTTTTCACAGCACGTTGTAGCCAAGCTCCAGACATGCAACCGATCAAAAAGCACAAACTTCAATGGAGAACTGTCAGATGTAAGTCCTTAATCGCGTTTCATGCCCTGTAGCGTATTTTTAAACCACAACAATCACTTACAGGTGCTCTAACCTACCTACTTATAGTAATCTTATCTGCAATAATAGGAATACTATCAATCGTCTATGACTTCCAAGAGCTGGCTCTACAAGAGCGTATAAAAGTTCGTCCAGGATTACCAGCCTATGAAATGTGGAAGACTCCATCGGATATTGGCCTCAACATAGGCATTAAAGTCTATCTATTTGCTGTTGAGAACCCCGACGAGTTTTTATCCAATCCAAAAGCTAAACTGAAGCTCAAAGAAATCGGACCTATCATCTATAAAAAGCACCTGCGGCATAAAAACATTATCTTCCACGATGTCAACTCCACTTTGTCCTTCTCGCAAGACTTCGATTTAGAATACGATGATAAAAGTCCGGAATTGATCAATCAAACAATCACCATCGTCAATCCGTTAATTTTGTCCCTTGCAGCTATGGCACATGACATGTTCTTCGCTAGAATGGCGTTCAATTTAATCGCAAAGAGTGATCATGTCTTCCTTAATCGTACTGTTTATGAGGTGCTGTGGAATAATTCGTCGCCGATTTTTGATCTTGTGAAGGACATTCCATTTGCTGCGCCACGAAAAAACGCCGGAATTATGTGGAATGTGAGTTATCATTGCTAACTTTGATCTCATCGAATGATTTTACTGATCCTTTAGGCTTTCTATCCAGAAGAACATCGTTACAATGTGAATTATGGAGCAAAGCATGGATACGAGAATTTCTTTAAGATCAACACCTTCAATGGACTGCCATGGATTAATGTTTACAACGAGAACTTTGTAAAGCACTGCCCAGTCTCCCTGAAAGGAGCTACCGAAGGTACTGGGTTGCCACCTCACATGCGAAAGGACTATGTAATTAATGCGTATACGAAAAATCTTTGCCGGACATATCCAATGATCTACAACAGTACTGTGAATGTGGGTGGTCTGGAGGCTTATAGATATGTTCTAGCCGATGAGATTTATACTCGAATGGAGAATTCTGATTTGGATTGTTTTAAAAAGACTGGGGAGATGTTGCTGCCGAATGGATTGAGTGATAGTTCAAAGTGTGCTTTTGGTAAGTTTAGAAAATAACAACATCCACGAAGTATGAACGTTTTTTATTTGTATTATATATTATGTTGCTTAGTTTGAGGCGCACAAAAATTTACCGCTCTTTTTATAAATTATTTGATCAGTACCAATATAAAAAATAACATCATACTTTTCAGGACTTCCTGTGGCAACTTCTAACCCCCACTTCTGGGGCTATCACGGCGAATGGGAGAACTACCTTGATGGACTCAAGCCAAATGTAGACAGTCATGGATCATACATTTTAGTTGAACCAACGGCCGGGATTCAATTGGCCGGCATAGCACGGATTCAATCCAACATGCCACTGCCACGATTCGATTATTTCTCATCAAATATTAGACGATTCAGCGGAATGATTGTTCCTCAATTTTGGATGGAATATGTAAGCTGAAATTTTTAAGAGCATTACCAGATTTCTTTTTTTTAATCTAGACCGGGAAATTACTTTAAACTTTTCTCTGGTGATGCGAACATATTACGCTCCAATGTCGCCTTGAACTGAAGCTTGCAGAAGTGAATTAATGCTGATTGCATATTGGTGGAAATATGCCCTCTAGAAGTTCGTCCTATTTTTTGTATGTACCTATTACTAAAGATTATAATGCCATACAGATGACGCATTGAGAACGAAAAAAATGAACTTTTGCTCACCAACTTCATGGTACGGGAGGGCGGTGTGACACGTGCACTCATGAGAAACGAGATGCAAATATAATGCGGGCTGTACGACCCGCCATAGAACAATTTTGCTTGTATGCAATGCGTCGTCTGTATGACTTTATAATCTTTGGTATTACGTTGTGCTTCTTGCTGGTACTGAGCTGCAACTCAGTGACTTGTGATGTAACATGTCTTGAATTTAAGCAAGTCTAAGTGTTACTTCTCTAAGCTGCTCTGACCATCTGCCCTCATAATACCTGTACTAAAAAGACCGATCTCCTAGAAGTATTTGTTGAGCCAAAGTTTGGAGTTTGAAAGGGAAGAAATGCCTATAGGAAGGATAACTCGTCTCTGATAAGAGTCAAGTAAGTTCAGTTTATGCTTTGGGCTCATGAACATGACGTGAAAATGAGAACAGTATGCATAACCGGGTCGAACTATGGTTTTATAAACAAGAAGAAACTGGACTTGAATAAAATAAATATTAGCTTTCAAAAGGTAGTCTAGTTTAGAAACCACTTTGGGAATACAGATGTTGTTACCGTGATTCATTTGAGCCAATCGGAATGTCTAAAATCCACTGATTCTTGTGACTTGCGGCAAACTCAATAAAAAAAACCTGCGGCAACATCACCTATTTCGAAATCTTTTTCCATAAATGGGTTATGTAGCTTAGCAGGTATCCAGTTGAGTTTATTTTGCATATCTCTCATCAATCCATTCCATTATTTTTTTCTATTACCTTTGAAAGCTATGGGTCTGTAGTTTTTAGGAATTGTTTTCTGCTTTAGTTGGGAACCGGTTGGATTTGATCTATTTTGCAGCAACTGTGATAAAACCTGTTGATCATTATGTCATAGAAAATGATATACCAAGAACGGTTGCATTCTAATTCTGTGAACTTCAATAGTTTTTCTACGTTCTACTTTTTTAGGATGCCTCTTATTTTGGAGCTCGAAATTTTATTCAGACATCATTGAACGTTTGGGTGCAGTAGGCTAGTAGTTTGTGCGTTGGACTATTATGTTTGGGGTCCCTTGTACAAATCCCGAGTGTGATAACACCTACGTTCTTTTCACTCTTGCGAAAGTCTGACAAACATCCAAGAGTGACATTTTTTATTGAGCAGAGACAATGGTCTTGAAGTTGCATGGATACTATGTACGGATATTCTTAATGGCAACAATTATAACTCTTTTGCATTTGAAGGTTATAATAGAGTGAGTAAAGTTATTATGAATTTACTTAATTCGCCATTGAGCAGGATGTGAATAATCTTCCGGGACTTTTTGTTTGTTTGTTTGCGCAAGAAGGTCACACTTTGTTACAACCATTCATTTGAGCGTGTGTACTTCTTGGACTATGGAGGGACCCCATCTTTTATGCCGACTTCGAACGGCGAATTTGAGATAAGGTTTCCTTGACAATGGCACTACTCGTATGATTTTTCAGATCATCAGGAGAGGAGGGCTAGTGGAAAATCATTAAGGTGTTGCTACGGCTGGGATTTGGCTAACCATCGCACCACTGAGTTCGTTCCGGGACATTCCAAAAGATTTTTTGATACTCTTTTGTTGTAGGAATTTTTGTGGCTTCTAAATTCTATTGTTAGGTTGGCTATGTTTCGCTGATTGATGGAAAAAAAATCATTCCCTTTAGTTGGATGTGGACCGTTTTTCTTCTGCTACAACTTGCATGTATTGTTTATAGAACCATGGATTTTTGCAACCTGTCTTATTTGAAGAGTAACGGGCGAATATTGCCATACCCAAAAGAATGACCTCAGTTAATGCTTCATCGGAAGAGTTGACATCTCTATGTCTAAAACATGTCTCCTAAGAAGGATAACCCTGTGATGAACTTGTTTATATGGCATCGCTATTGGCAGGGTATAGATTGCTGGTATTAGTAAGTGGTCTGAGTTTTGTTTAATAAAGCAAAGACTTGTGATCTTGTAGTTGCCTGGATCCGATTTCTCAGATATTTTACCAATTTTCAATGATTTTTCTTTATGGCTGTTAGATCAGTTCTTATATATGCATTCTTGAAATAGAGACTTGCATTGGGTTCGTACTCTCTAATGGCCAGATATATGGTATGTGTAGACGTTTGTGTGTTCCTGACCTCAAATATTACCGAATCGGGTAACAGTTCTGGTTCTCATATTGATGTTGGTGTTGGTGTTCGTTTGTCTTGCATGCTGTTCATTTTGTCATAGTCCCCCCGCACAACCGAATAGAAAATCTTTATTCCGTGATGTGGCATCATGACTTTTGGTTCGCACCCTTTTAGGACCGTCCCATCTGTCAAACTATCCTATTGCATAATGTGGTGGTACCTACTGGTGACAGGGGGTTGGGAACTCGCCTTCAACTTAACCATTTTTTATTTTATTTTTTAAGCAAGATTAAGAATTTCAGTATCGGCCATCTTTTGCATCCCAGGTTTATATGATTTATTTTGTTTTATTTTTATTGCAGTTTATGATTAACGACAATTTATTGATACGTGGAATGCTCTTCATGTTCTTGTTCTTGCCGGTGATTCAAGTTATGGTAGTGGCTTTAGCTTTAGCGACAAGTGTTTTTGCAGCCTACAAAAGTGTTTCACTAATGGTATACATAAGTAGAATTTCGATTACGTCTAAGGAACAAAATATGTATTTCGAAGAGCAACTTTTATGGACACAGAATTGATGATTATGTAATAAGAATCGTAGATATGTAGCTGAAAAATATTGTGATACTTTTTTTTTGTTTTATGTTTTAAATTTTTTTCAAAGTAATACACAAACAAATATGTTTATAAATTACGCGTAAGTGAAATTAAGAAAATAAATATTTTAAGTCTTTTAGAACCATTTAAATTTGTAAGATATTTTAAAAACCGGTCATTCAACCTTTAATCAAGCCTTCGAGGGACAAAATTATCTCAATGAATGTCCTCAAATTAGTTTCAGTAAAGTTATATTTCATTCGATGGTTAGATTGAACGAAGGCAAACTCTGATTGGCGTTAACCTGGCGATGCCGAGTCGTTATGTAAATAGTCTGGTCAGAATGACTGCCATGGAATATCTAGCCTGCTGTCCTCATATGAACACATTTTTCTGGCGCTCCAGGCTGGAGTTTCAGATTTTAGCTACCCACTTAAAAAAACACATTGTTACGAAGAAACTAAGAGCCACGGAAAGGACTGCTTTTATTGTTGACGACCGTGCTAAACGAAAAATTACAAATGAAACGTTGCATTAACAACATACCACCAACATTGAATTTCGAATAACAATGGACGATGTCAACAAGCCCTTAGATCAGCTGCAACGGATGTACTAGGTTTCTCGCGCCCACTAGCAAGAAGCCCGTGGTTTGATGAAGAATGCCGACAGATGCTCGCAGTCAAGAACGAGGCCTACAAGGCTAAGCTGCAGGTGAAGACGAGAGCCGCCATTGAGCTCTATAGGTAGAGAAGAAGGGAAAAACGCCGGCTTTTTAGAAAGAAGAAAAAAGAGCAAGAAAAGCACCCTATCGAAGATATAGAGAGGTGCCACTCCAGGAATGATGCTCGCAAATGTTGCCAAAACGGTAACAAGGGTTACAAAGCGCGAACAGAATCCTGTCGATATGAACAAGGAAATATCGTATTGAACACTGAGGAATGCTGAGGAAATGGAAGAGCCATTTCTGCATACTGTTAAACGGCGATGATGAACAATCTTCCGCTGTCAGGCAGAATGAGCCATTCAAAAACGATAGCGAAAACTATCAACCACCCGACCTACATGAAGTGAGAATACCAATATCTAAAATTAAGCTCGAAAAGGCTGTCGTAAATGACGCTCTTCTTACCGAGCTTTACAAAGCCCCGGTAAGTAACATTCAGCCGACTATCTCTTAAAGAGATGGAGCACTTTATCATTTACCCTTTTTTGGGTGCCTGGCCACAGAGACATACCAGGGAATCGCATGACAGATGAACTTGCCAGACAGGGCACTACCCTTGGTATTCTACCTCCAGTAGACATGTTAGGTATGCCCCTCGATACATGGAAATAACATATCCAACAGGATGCGATCAAGAAAGTAAACCGCAGATGGAAAAACGACACAACGTGTCAAATATCCAGGCAACTCTGGCCAAACTTTAACCAAAAGCGCTTCATCTGCTTGACAATGATGAATAAATCAAAATCAGCACCATAGTCGGTGTCCTTACAGAACACTGTTCTTTAGGACTACATGGAAAAAGACTAGGCCTCTTCCGCAATGACTTCTGTAAAAGCACTTGGACAAAGAAGAGGAAGAAAGAATTACTCACCTTCTATGCTCTTGCCCAGCTCTCTCAGAAAAAACTACTTCTTTCGTTATCTAGGTGAGCTGGCTAAAATTAATGTCAGAAACCTCCTAGGCTATGCATTTTTCAATTAGGCAAACGAGTATAGGCAAGTCGACATATTCACTTGGTATTGGTACCACAACGGACCTTTATGGTCTAAGTGTGCACCTTACCTTACTCATCAGCAGAATTTGGTAGGATATAAGTATGTATGCCTAAAGAATGGAACTTAGCACAGTTTTCCCGATCCACAGAAAAAGAGACCCTCTGTACTGCGCCATCTACAGAGGTATGAGTCCCCTCAACGGTGCCTACAAGATCCTATCTGCCATAATGTTTGAACACCTGAAACTGTATAGGTACCAACCAAGGTATACAGAATACAAGGTAGTATATTCGCGCGCATTTTCTTGTGCATGTTCTGCGCATGACGTCACTCGAATAACAATTTTTAGTTCTGTACTGCAATTTGAGTAGGCAACCATTTCATTTGCTCGTAGAATAGGTGTACCGCGTGTGATTAAAAGTTGTGCTTGTGATTAAGAAAAAAATAAAACTATGGCAATTTGTTCAGTTTTTAATTGTGATACCCATAATAATAATAAAAGAAAAAACAATGCAACAGACGTGAGCAGTGTGAAAATCAAACTTTTTCGTTTTCCCAAAGACATGCAAATGGCAAAGATTTGGTTGAGCAAATGTGGCAGAAAAGATAAAATAAATGTGAAAACAGCCTTCATTTGCTCAAAGCATTTTACCCGTGACCAATATTTACGCAACTTGCAACATGAGCTGCTTAAATACTCACCAAAGAGCTGCAAAAAATTAAAGGATGACGCGATTCCAACAGAAAATCTTCCCGGTTCCATAATAAAAAAAGACCAACAGCGAGGCGAACGCTTACAGAAAAGACATCGGCGATGTGAGGTGACAACATTGCTGGCAAATTATTTGGTTGACGAAGAGCAACCAGATGATCCCATGGCACATGAAGAAGTATATTTTGAACCAAGCACGTAAGTTTCTTCTATTTGCAATTAGAATGTGTTTCTATGTAAATTTCCAAAATCTCTAGACCAGAAAAAACTACTGTGGAGTTAAACGAAACCATTTCAAGACAGCAAGAGAAAATAGCATCACTTGAGGAGGAAAAAATGTCTCTGCAGTCCAAAATCCTTGAGTTAACGAGAGAAAACTCTAAGCTACAAAAAGAATGTAATGCAACTAACTCCATTTTTACTCCCACGCAAAAAATTAAACTTGGCCGAGGTGATAGGCGTGTAAAATGGACCTCAGACGACATATCCAAGTGCATAGCAATACATGCCAGCGGACCAAAAGCCTACAGGTTCCTGCTACAAAACGGATACCCTTTTACTGCTGTAATAACGTAAAAAAAATGGGCATCAAAAATAGATGTTGCTCCTGGGTTTTTGAATACAGTTTTCAATTTGATGAGGAATGCTAATCTTTCACAACGTGATAAGGTTTGAAATCGTAAAAACGTTTTTCCGTTGCAAAATGTATTTTAGAATAAGAATAATACAAAATCAAAATCTTCAATATAATGCTTTTAAAAAAAACAATCAACTAAAAAGAAAATTAAATAAAATCTGTTCATAAAATTCTGCTATGCTTTTTATTATATGTGAGAAGTTTCAGTTTTCATTCTTTATTCTCCCAATTCAAGTGTTATTCACGTGACGTCACACATAGAAAGAGATAGGATAACAACATGCGCAATATATTACCTTGTATTCTGTATACCTTGGGTACCAACAGGCTGATCACTTGTCATTGTAATTTTAGGCCAGGAAATTTCAGAACTTGTCAAATCTTTTGGAAGATTCTGTGAAATACCCAAGAAGCTAATCGATACCCACTACCCATTCATCGATTTCGAAACCGAATACGAC
This sequence comes from Rhingia rostrata, assembly GCA_949824845.1. Classification (NCBI taxonomy): domain Eukaryota; kingdom Metazoa; phylum Arthropoda; class Insecta; order Diptera; family Syrphidae; genus Rhingia; species Rhingia rostrata. Next base: position 61,903,693 of record OX463758.1, on the reverse strand, counting down.
AGCATTTATAGAGAAGAACTATAAAGAGCCATGTGTAGATTTGGTATAGTGTTCGGTAGAGTGTTCGCTGCTGCATTAGGGTCGGAAATTCGAAACAAAAAGGATTTAGGCAAGGCGACGTACTACTGCCATGTGACTTCTTTAATATCATTCTTGAGACGATTGAGCCAACGCCAGTCAAAATCTTCCATGAAACAACACAAAAGGACACCAAATTGGACAGACCGTCACCATTGACAGATACAACTTTAAGGTACTACGGGACTTTTTTTTTATATCGGCTCTGCTATTAACACTGACATCTCGTTAGAAATTTAGAAATTACTCTTGCCAGCCGCTGTTTCTTGGGGCTAAGAAGGCAATTCAGTAGTAAGGCTCTCACCCGAACTACTATGGAGATCCATTATAAAACTCTGATCTTCACAGTCCTGCTCTGACGCTGAAGCATGGACCATATCAAAAGAAATCGTTGGTCGTTGTGAGAGAAAAATTCTTCAAAAAAGTTCGATCCCGTTTGCTTCGACGGGCTTATGGAGACGAAGATTCTAGCACTGCGAGCAAAGACATAGTCCTAGTCAAATTATAATCTCAAATAATCTTTCGAACGATTTCAAAATTTCATACGGCTATTGAAGCGTCTAATATTTTCTAATCCAGTAAATAAATTAGTTTTTGATTTTAAGCACAAGCGATGTATAATTTTTGCCACGGATTTTAAAAAGTTGGCCCAAAAAATGTAAATCTACGGAAGGGCTACCAAACTCAGAAACTTAAAAAGTTGTTTTCAGCGTGCCCTGATGTTGCGTAGGATGCACTAACTATCCCAACTTAATCCTGCTTTACATAAAAAGGTAAAGTAATTCCCAGTCATTTGTTGTATCTGTACTCCGTGTGAAAACTTACTTCACTTGGTAGCGAAATCTCACAAAACACACCTATTGACATAATTTTCTAACACCAGCTATTATCAGGACACAATGAAGCTGCCGATCATTAAGTGCTTTTCATTTTAACACCCGGGAAATCCTGTGTAGATTAAATTTGTATACCTAATCAATTATGGTATGCATAAGGCTATTAGTCAAAGGTGTCGAATTGAAAATTGAAACAACGACGTAGTTGAACTGACTGTTAGTGAAAGTGATTTAAAAAGAACAAGACGACAATTTAGATGTGTGATTTACATATTATTTTATATTTTGTTGTTGAAAATTTATATCGCATTTTATGTACATATATTTATATAGAATTGTATTTTTGCTTACATCTAGGTAACGTTTAAATTCACATTTTTATATTAGAATATATTTTTGCATTTGTTTTTTTATTTTTTTATGTTTTTCCTTTCTAATACTAAGCGTATGTAGTGTGTTAGGACTTTAACGTATGAATCAAAGTCTTACATGTTATAGAGCTATTAGCTTGATTTATTCATCTAATTAAATTATCATCTTTTACACCTATAGCTAGTTTATATATATTTATTTATTTACATAATTTTATAAGCAATAACGATTTTTTTTTTACTCAGGTATACATTTGGAACTAAATAAACGAAAACAAGAAAAGAAAAACAATATCAAAGTGGTTTTATTCTTGAACAAAAATGTTCTCTTAAGTTTAAATAAAATTACATGCAACTCAAATCAATAACCCCAGGTGTCTTTGACAAAAAAATCTTACAAACCCTACGTTTAGTATTGATGAGCGGCACCCACCTATTTATTAACTGTCCGTCAAGGCATTTTATGGTGGATTTCTACCAACCACTGGTGAGGGAGAATCAAAAGCATCAATTCAATTTTCAAACATGATTAATGTTTTAAAACGAATAAATTTCAGTTCGAATATTTTTTTAAATTGAAAACTTCAAAACGACAAAGTTGAGAAGCTGGTAAACATTACTTTTGCATGTTATTCAGGTGTAACACATAAAAAGCCTTGTGGAATTGGTTCTTTTAGTATTTCATTCAGCGAAAATTTGTCCAACAAATTCACCAAAAGTTTACAAATCGCTGCTTTAGTGTGAACGTTTATTATTTTCTAAGTGCCTGACCACAAGTTTATCCTAAAAATTTTCGTTCATATGAATGCCATCACCACATACAAAAAAAGGGTCATTGGAATAGTCAGCTTTTACAACCGAAAAATGGAGAAATCTGAAACATAACGGGGTCTACACTCGGTGGATGCAGTTTTCAAATGAGTATTTTTGCCAAAAAGCAAATGGTTTGAACCCTAGGATTCGGATGATAAATAATAGGTCGTACAATCAGGCCTATCGCAAATAAATTTTCAAGGGAAATTGTTCCCATTCAGCTCTTTGATTTATATTGCTGACAAGTGAAATATTCCCGGGAAAATTTAATCGCGATAGACCGGAATATGATTTTTCACTAGTTCTTGCTGTTCTTTTGGTTATTGCCATTCCCGTACGCAATAATAAGTAAAAAAAACAGTAAACTGTCAGTTGGTGGCAAGTCGTATGTTGTGACATACATTTTATGTGATTAGTTTTTTGTCGAAAATACCACATTAAACTTACTTTCTGGCAAAAAAAAAGGGTAGAAAACTATCAGCTGTTTTTTTTTAAGGGACAAATGAAACGAATAATTTTATTGTATTTTACTTATATCTATGAACAGTGTGGCACGAAAATGGGTTTGTGCCTCTCCATACGTATTTACCCCTAATTCGAATCCCTTAAAAGTAATGGAACAGAGTTAATCGGCCCTATCGTGGTACCCGTTCCTAAAGAAAAATTCTCTGATTTTGTACGAATCGGAGAATTTTGCTTCATGGTAACCGTTCTGATAAGTTGTTCAGAACATTTCTCCGACAAAGCGCAACGCACGTCGACAGTCTGCGGAAATATTTTTAATGCAAGCAATAAAATAGTTTTGTTTAAGTTTTTGTTGAAAACTGGTGTTTTATGCAAAATTGAAATGAAAAACAACCACCAAACAATATAAGCATTTGGTTGAGTTGATGTATAAAAAACCCCACATAGCTCGGAATTTCACCAAGAGGACACCAGAAAAGGTTGCTGATTTTTTCTGTTGTCAAATAAATGCGTTGATGCATCTTCGCAAAACGGATACTATGAACCTAAATTCAGTTTCCGACTGGATTTGCGTTGCGTAGAAAATTACTCTCAGAACGGATACCACGGTAGGGAGGAATATATCTTCTGAATTAATACAAAAAAAGAGGAGTTCACTCTTTAATGTAAAAACCATGCCTTTGTACATTTAAAAGACCAATTATGTACAACCAAACATGAATAACAGAAGTGTTCTTCGCTAGTCAGGCCTATCGCGAATAAATTTTCCCAGGAGTTTTTCCCCTGTCAGCAATCTAAATCAGATTGCTGAATTGAAACAGTTTCCCGGGAAAATTTATTCGCGATAGGCCTGAGTATACTTTGCAAACTTTAAAGTGACAAAACGTGTTGATCCAAACCTTTGTATTGAACCAAACCGTTGTAAAAGATGGATGAACGTTTTTCTTAACTTTAATGAATAAAGAAAAACAAAAGTTATAAAAAATAGAATTAACAGTTAAACAAGATTTTATGATTTATGTTTTAGATTATAAAACATTTTCTTCGTTAAATAATTTAAATTTTAAACAAAGATGTAACGGTTGCCTACTTTTCATTGTAGAATGGGCTTGAAATCTTCAGACAACTATTCGTAATCTTTTTCTTTCTTTTTGAAATCAATTTTTGGCGTCGACAGATCGGCAATGTCGGGTTAAGTAAGACAAGAGTTATTAATTCCGTTCGGGTACTCGTGTAGAAGAGTAAAAACATTGATGAGAAATTTTACAAAGCCGTATATGTATTGGGGAAGTTGTAAAACAAAAAATAAATGAAATATGAAAAAATTTAGTTTCGTTCATTTTGGGCTGGTAATAAAATTCCCGTTCGATTACTTTTGTGAATGTGAAAAATGTCAAATCTCCAATTACAGGAGAGAATTCTCTCATTTCAATGAAAAGTACCCGAACGCTGACACAAAACAAAAATAAATAAAAAATCAATATTTGAGGTATGTTGAGAAAAAAAAATTAACAAACAAATACATCTCTCCATTTTAGTGTTTGCCTATAAAACCTTCTAAGGTTTTTTTTTAACAAACTTAAATTTCCGCGTATGTTTGAGATAAAAGAATAATTGGCCGTGCTCCGGATTGCAGATTACACCGCGGCTCCACGAGCAATATTTGATAGCTTACTATCTGTCACTTTTCATAGAATGAAATATTGATAGAATGCTATGAAATGTAGGGTGGGCATTTCCATTGCTTACTATCTCAAACAATCTTACAACCTCAAGCAGAAATGACAGCCCATAGCATACTATCCATAGAAAGCAATTGAGTGAGCAATACATAGGAAGAAATTTTTTATAGAATACTATTTGAGGTCTCCACAAGCAATTTTCATAGAATGACACATTGCATGCTATGAAATATTGCTCGTGGAGACCCCGGGTTAAGTAAGACATGTTATATAAAACTCTTTTCCCATTGGTCAATCAAACATTTTGACACAGGAGAAGAGACCTTCATCATATTCGGCCAATTATTTTGTTGCTTTCTGTTTCAGTTCTCATTTGCTCACCAGAAGAAAATGGAGAAAAAATTAACGAAACTAAAAGCTTTCTTCGTTCATTTCTTTTACAACTCCACCAGTACGCGTAAGGGTTCGTGAAGTTGCGCATCAGAGTTTATACAAAATGTACCTTCAAATTTACAATTTGCACACGAGTATCCGAACGGACCTAAAATGAAAACAGTCAAAGAATGAAAGCGCAGGAATTTGGCAATTTGAAAATCATTTTTCAAGAATGCAGATTGGCAATGTCGGTTTAGTAGAACGCCAGTTATAGCAAAATTGAAAGAATAAATTTAAGTTCCTTTTTTTTGACATTTTGACAAATTGGTGGGTCATATTGTATCCTAGCCATAACGTATGGCAATTATTTTGCTTTTGAATTTAAGTTTTTTTTCGATTATGTTTGTGTATGATGGATATCGCGAATCATGTTTTTTTAAGTGATTATACCGTATTAATGCAACGGAATATAGGAAGGCTAAATTAAATACCCATTGTAAATTTTATTTAATAATCTAGAAAGCAATCCTAGCAATCAATGGCCGAGATTAGAATTTCATTTGGTCAATAGACAAATTTGTTCAGGGTGTACATTTCAATCCGATAATCGTTGGCGATAGTTAAGGAGAACTTTCTGGGTACGTATCGTGTAATTTGTGTACATGTTGTGTAAGCACACAACATAAAAACTACACGATATCTAGAAATTCTGTTAGAATATCGTCAACGATTATCGTTTTTAAATTTACGGAATGAGTACCCAGGTGACATTTGAGGAAACATGGTCGAAAATTTGAAGCTCATATAAGGTGATGATTTTGAACGCAAATTCATACCATAGTGGTTATCTATTCAGATTAATTATTCTCCATCGGAAAAGTAAAAAAACACTTGGATAAACCTTTAATATTATAGATCTATAAATCATTTTGACGAATTGGATAGAACGTCACCATTGACAGATATAACTTTGAGGTAGTACGGGACTTTGTATATCTCGGAAAACAGCATCTCGTCAAAAATTAAACAAAGAATTACTCTTGCCAACCGCTGTTTCTTCAGGAAAAGAAACCAATTTAGTAGTAAAGCCGAACTACTAAGAAGACTCTATATAAGACCCTGATCATCCCAGTCCTGCTCTACGGCGCTGAAGCATGGACCGTCTCGAACGCGGATGACGAAATCCTTGGTCGATTTGAGAGGAAAATTCTTCGAAAAATCTTCGGTCCCGTAAGCGTTGACGGGCTATGGAGACGAAGATGCAACCAAGAACTATACGACCTGTACAGCGACATGGTCAAAAAAAAACTCCGCATTGGACGATTAAGATGGCTAGGACATGTAGAACGAATGGACACCAATACTCCGGCTCCTAGAGTCTTTGATTCCCATCCGGACGTCGGACGCAGTAGATGAAGAACTCGCCTTAAGTGGCGCGTACAAGAAAAAACCGGCCTCAGCCAACTTGGAGTGCGCAACTGGAAGCAGTTAGCTAAGGACCGGGCTAATTGGAGAGGCATGTTGGTTGAAGCCCAGGTTCATTCCGGACTGAAGCGTCACTTATGTATGTAAGTAAGTAAGTAAAACATTTTAATGATACCTAGTTCGAAAAACTCTTGGTTGAATGTTCTGGCAAAAATGGCTGCCTTGTTTGGTGTGGCATTTTAAATCAAATGACTAAATTTTTCGAATTGACCTATGAGAACAGAAGGTCAACTAAAATAACTTATTAAATCCGAGTTTCGGAATGTGACCAAACAAGGCAGACCTATTCGTCTGAGAAGTCTGGAAAGATATCTAACTATGTCCAAATGACAGCTGATAAATGTGTGACCTGTTATGTAAATGGTTTTAATGTCGATATTAAATGTTTATTGAACTTTTCTTACGAATAATAATCAATCAAATACGTATAAAGTGCACGTATTTGCAAAACAAATGTTGACACCTTGTCTATTACGTTAGATCTTGGGTTACAAACCACCTTACCTTAACAAAATGATGATGGCTTGTTTTTGGAACGTGGTCAATGAAAAAAACTTCTCAGTACTTCATAAATCAGCCTTGTGGTACTGTTTTTTTTATGTCGAAATCCAAAAGCAATGAGACAGACCACTACCATCGAGTTCTTTATGTAAACGATCTAACTTATGTCGATATTATTTCTTGACGTCTAAATTCTTTTGCCGTAATCAAATTTTGACGTCAACAAAACAAGTCTGACGTTATGGTTCTACCCCCCCAACAACCTAAACGTTTTTTTTTTAAATGTACAATTTCTGGCAGCACTCTAGATAAACTTTATGAGATAAAACAATTTTCTTTTAAAAAACTTGGACAGCATCTGATTTTGGGAGAGAAAGAATTTTTTTTGTCAATACCGTTGGCATGTGAGATTATCGTTTAAATATAAAACAATTTAAAAAAATTATAATGAGATGATGAAAGTATGTTTTTTGTTAAATAAAACAAACGGTCGACTTAAAAGCGTGTATACAAATAATATTGCGGTTGATTCGTTTTGTCTATTTGCCAGGAAACAAGGGAGAAACACATACACACATACACACATACACTCATACCAACAACCCAAGAAACCACTCTTTCAAACAAAGGAATTTTGAATTTTTATTTCACTGAATCATCCAATATAACTCGCGATAATATATAGTCAAGTGTTTCGAACAAATGGAGTAAACATAAAAAATTATCTCTTTTTTTTTTCAAAATATATACATGTGTATGTGAATAACAATTTTCAATGTTCAATAGTAAAATGAAAAAAAGGATTTTGATGTACAGGTAGGTACGATGTAATATAGTTGAAAAATTGTGTTTCTCTCGGTTTTGTTTTTCGTTTACAATTCTAGGGCTTTTTTTAAATTTAGATTTTGTTTTTTTTCTATTTTTAGTTTTTGAACACAGATTAATGCATGCAGCAATATGCTGTAGATGCAGATTTATTTCCGTAAGGAAAGTTTTTGTATGCATTTCTTTTTTTTTAATTTAGAATTTAGCGCATTGCGGTGTTTTTGTCAAATTTGGTAACCTTTGGTTGTCAACGCAGCGGGAGACATTAGCTGGAGCACATATCGTTTCCACTCTTGTGTTGAATTGTTTAGGTTGGGCTTGTTGTGGCTGGTCCGCTATGCTATCATCACAAAACCGACTGCGGTAGATTTTCCCACGATGTTCGGGTGTTAATATTGGATTCAAGTAGACAGATGTTCTCTCGATTCGCTGTTGGAAACGACCACGATCGCGGGCGACGTCCTCCCATGGACCTTTTCTGGCCGCACGATAGGCGAATTGCCAAGCGCGCATCTCATGCACTACTGGCTGGAGATTGAACTTGACCTGAAAATGGAAAATGAGAAAATTTTTAATTATTAAGAATTATAGAGAAAAAACGATTTTTGAGGTGTGAATCAAATGTCATACACAGCGAATAAAAATGCAACAAAGCAAAATAAACATTTTACTGAAGATGTAGTGAAAATTTAGTAGGTTATAGCGACCATGTCGCTAAACCAACATAAGAACTGTTCCCGTACTTTAATATTTGAACTGTCTTTTACGAATTCATTTGCTGTTTTGACGCTGTTAACATACATATATGTATGCATGTAAAATTTAGTAAAAGGAAGAGCTTGTTAAACACCCATCCTAAGCAAAATCGGGAAACATGTTTTCTACAGAAATGCCTGTAAACTGACATTTGGTATATGAAAGTTAAATACCGTTTGTTTAACTTGCTGATCTGCGCGCTTGCGTTGCTGGAGGAGTAGTGATTAAAAGAAAAATATACGCCTTGGACGTTTAAGATGACTAGAACATTCAGACCGAATGAGTACCAATGCTCCATCCTTATACGCAGTAGTGGAAGTAATTTTGTGAATTCTAATGAATCTACGCTAATCCAACATCATTTATATTTCACTTACTCATTGCACAGTGCATAAGTATTTATGGATCCTTTATTCAGGGAAGCACAAATTCGTATTCATAAAATATTTCCGTACCCATACCAACGGGTGATTTTTGAAGAGTTCAGTTTTCAGGTTGGCAGCACTTTTTAGTAATGGCGTCCAAACGTCGCCTGTCAAAGTGAAAAGTTTTCAATATAGTCTGCCATTTAATCATGGAAAGACTTACAAACGAGCAACGATTGCAATTTATTTATATTTATTACCAAAATTCGTGCTCTGTGAAAAATGTGTACAGTTTGCTACGACCATATTATCAACGCATACGTAAATACGCAAAACGACAGTTTGGTTCGTTTTATGGGCTGGTGGCATGATCGGTCCATACCGTGGAAGAAACGTTACCGTCTACGGCGAACGATATCGAGCCATGATACGCGACATTTTTTTTTTTGCCCCAGTTGGCTGAGTTGAACTTGGTTTACATGTGGATTTGTCAAGACCGCGCCATATAACACACAGTTCGTGAAACAATGGAAATGTTGAAAGATGAATTTTGTGAGCAGCTTATCGGTTATCTCTCGAAATGGCCCATAGAGTTGGCCGCCAAGATTATACGATTTAAAGCCTCTTGATTATTTTTTGACGGGCTCAGGGGCGCGATGATTAGTGCAATGAACTGCCACGCAGAAGGTCTGGGTTCGATTCCCAGCCGTAGCAACACCTAAATGGTTTTTCACTGGCCCTCCTCTCACCGTGTGGTATCAAATGTCAAGAAAAGCTTTTGCAATGTTGCTCCAAAAATTTGTATTTTTTTTTTAACTATTTCTTGTGGGGTTATGTGAAATCGTTAATATTGTGAAATATTAGCTAAAAAGAGCTTAAAAATATATTAGAAGGCCATAATCCCCTATTAAAACCTTTATGGCGATGAAATATAGAAAACGTCAACATATTGTTCAAACAGTTTATCAAAATCTTTTATGGTTCGACAAAAAACATCGTTTTTCGCCTGGTTATGCCATGAGGTAGTGTATAGAGATGGTTTTCGTATGAAAACGCCTCCAAAAAGTGGGCGTGGGTTAAAATGATATATGGAAGAAATGTTTATATTAACATTACCAACGTTTTTGAATCAACATATTTTTCGAAATGTTTAAAGTTTTGCCGAAATACGTTTTTTTTTACTGAAAACGCCCCAGAAGTGGGCGTGGCAATAAAGTTTGTATGAACAATATATAGACATTTGGATTGTCTAGCTACCAAAAAGTTAAAAATTTTAAACTTTTAAAATTTGTATCTAGACAATCCTAATGACTTTATTTTGTTCATACAAAGTTTTTTTAGCACGCCGAATTTGTAAGGACGTTTTCATTAAAAAACGTTTTTCGACAAAACATTTCGAAAAAAAACGTTGATTCAAATCTTTTAAGGCCCAAACACTGCTGACGTATGTACGTACGTACGGACGGACAGACATGGCTAAATCGACTCAGTTATAGATTCTGAGTCTATCCATATACAAGGTGGCGCAAAAGTAATCCTCCTATCAGAATATGCTATAAATTTTGCGATTGGCCCCTAATGTCAGTTCTGTTTTGACATTTGTGTCACACATGTGAAATACACGTCGCAGATTTCCTAGCCGTCCAACGCCTACTGGTGAACCACTGCGACGTTTAGCCGCTCGCCTCGAAGAGACTGGCACAACACGAGATGCTGCCAGGCGTGGCAGACCCCGGAGTAGCCGTTCTGCAGAGAATATTGCTGCTGTAGCCGAAGATGTCATGGGAGCGCCGTCGACATCGACCAGACGACGTGCCACGCAAATGGGTATCAGTCGACGGTCTTTACAGCGAATTTTGGTACAGGATTTGAAGATGTTTCCGTACAAAGTCCAGACGGTGCATCAGCTGTTAGCTGCTGACCGCCAATCGCGTCTAACATACGCTCAAGCCATCCTTAATCACCACCAAGAGGAAGATGATTGTTCATCAAAAATAATCATGAGTGATGAGGCCCATTTCCATCTTAGCGGGTACGTAAATAAGCAAAATTTACGCTTCTGGGGCACTGAAAATCCGCGTGTAACCCACGAAGAGCCATTACACCCGCAAGTCACTGTATGGTGTGCTGTTTTCGCTGGAGGAGTCATCGGACCTTTTCTCTTCGAAGACGTCGCGGGCCAAACGGTTACTGTGAGAATGGTGAGCGCTACAGAGCAATGATCAACGAGTTCTTTTTCTCGCAACTTGATGAATTGGGATTGGAAAACATGTGGTTCCAACAGGACGGTGCAACGTCACACACTGCACGTGCCACAACCGATATGCTGAAGGATGCATTTCCCGGGCGCCTAAACTCCCGTTTTGGCGATTTGCACTGGCCAGCAAGATCGCCTGATTTGACCGCTCCAGACTTCTTTTTGTGGGGCTTTTTGAAGTCGCGGGTTTATGTCAACAAGCCTCAGACTCTTGCAGCTCTTAAAGACAATATCCGTCAAGAACGTGAGGACCTATCGCCAGAAGTTTTGGCCAAAGTGATGGAAAATGCCATAAAAAGGGCTCAAATGACAATCAACTGTGGCGGCGGCCATTTACATGACAGCATACTCTCGACTTGATGTAAAAAAAATTAAAAGAACAAATAAAAATAATCCACAAGAAGAATCAAAGTTTTTCTTTTTTTTTTCGAATTACAGCCAAAAAACATCGGAAGGTTTTTTTTGCGCCACCTTTACTTTAAGCTATATCTAGCTAAAAAATTTCACTATGTTACAACCTATGTATCAACACTACTATACCCCTATGGTATAGGGTATAATTATATCAAGTAAACTTTTGTTCAACTATAAATAAAATGTCAAGTATAAAGAACTACTGACTCGGTAGATACTAATGTTTTTTTTTTGTGCCGCTTTCGACGTAAGAATCATGCTTATTTAATCAAAAGGTTTCAAAATCCCGCTTTGCCTGAAAAAAAAATTGGCAACGCTTTTATGTAGCCTCTCTTAAAGGTTGTGTAATGGCGTTTTCCATTGGTACAAAAATCAATCCTTTTTTGATATAGATCTGTCAAAAGACCGATCTCAATTTTGCAGGTACGGATTTTTAGACAGATTTATCCTTCCCTGCACTAACGCTGATACAAATGATAGCTTTCAGTTTGACTGCAGTTATTTTCGTTTTGATTTAATGCTGTTTCGGTTGGGAGAAACTATTAACATCTATTAAAACTGTAGCAGTTCGGTGTAAAGTATAAATTAAATCAAAAACGAACAACGGAATTTGACAGCTACACCCATTGTCGGTTCACAGACACGAAATTACAACAATATATAGACAACCAAAAATTAATCTGAAATCGTGTTCTATTGGTAACAAAAAAGATCAAATTTCAGATCAAAATGCAGATTTACCAATTGGAAACGCCATAAGTTTTAAGAATATGGTTTTGAATTTGAGAAACATTTTAAGGTGTGCATAACTTTTATACGCTCCTTATAATCAGCTTATGAATATTATGGTTCATAGAATATTCATAACGCGCAATTATATACAAAAACTGGAAGTCACACAGTGCATGAGAAAGTACTTTAGTTTAGCTTATGACAGTAGTTTATCGAGCGGCGGCGATGTGAACTGATTTTTTTTGCAGCTTATTTTAAATTAACATTTATCACTATTAATAGCGTCAATATACCACACATGAATGCATGCGCAGTCACAAGCATATTCAATACCGCTTCCTACACACACTATCCATCAAAACTGCGCTATCATTCATGAACTCTATAATGGTTGGTTTCAAGTAAAAACTCAAGTGATATAGGGTTCTCCCTAAGTTTTCACCAATTCTACAACGATTTCACACATCACTATAAGCAGGCGTCGTGTCAACTTAGACCCCATTTGCATTGTCACAATTCCAAAAATAACAGTGCTTACCAATAATGAAATCATAACAATGAACTTTTCGAAGGCTCTTATATGACTTGTGAAAGAATTTGTTTTTGTTTTGTCTAACAGATAGAAAACAGCGCAATATTCAATGAATCATTAAAGACGAAACATTTTGGAATCGACTACCAGACGCCATTTTTAAGGCCAAGGTACGTAACAAATATTTTTGATTCATTAATGCTTGATATTATTTCACACGACCGTTGCCATATTAACTGTCATGTTATCGATAAGTAAAATATGTTATCTAGATTCAATTTACGTTGATTAAATAAAGCATGAGCTTTGAATAATCGATTGTTTACTCGTGTATAGGAAAAATAGTCAATCATCGATAAACCAATTAAATGGACTTCAAGAATGCGGGAAAAAATTGATTTAGAATTTAGGACGCGTGTATATTATGGAGATTGATGGTTTAAACATGTGTAATTTAGACCTTAATATTAATAATATCACGTTCAAGAGATTAGGTCCCTTTGCGTACTCATGTTTTAATAAACGTAATTAGAAAGATAAAATAAAAAAAACATGAGAAGGCTACAATTCACTGTGCGGATCGTTTAATAGCCTATCCCATCCAATCCTAAAAATCGATATCCCCAAAATGTGGGTTTTATGGTAATGAAATATAGAAAATTTCATTGTCACAACTTATTGTTCAGTTAGTTTATCAAAATCTTATATTTTTCGACAAAAAATAACGTTTTTCTCTTGTATACAGTGCGGTTCACATGGTTAGTCGCACCATTTTTCTCTCAATAAATTACAGTTTTTCTGTTTGTTTTTTTTTCATGAACTACCAAACAATGCATTTATTGAAAAGGTTATTAAATTCTCTTCGAAAAAAAACTAAATTCAAGATTAGTGAGAGACACTTAACGGTTGTTTTGATCTCTTTCTTCCCACTAGTGCAAAAAAAGGTCAAATAAATCGGTTCACTTGGTTAGACGCACGAATTTATATAGTTATTTCTTAATGCTGGGTAATGCAAATTAAATTTTGTTAGTGAGTAAACGTTATTAAAGTTTTTCCGAGTGTTTAAAGTGAATATGGGTAAAAAAAAATGTTGACGGTGGCGGAAAAGGCAAAAATTGAGGCCTACCACTCAGAAGGTTTTTCTATGCGGAAAATTGCAAGCAAAATAGGAAGAAGTGATAAAGCAGTTCGACATTTTTTATCAAACCCTGCTACCAATGGAAAAAATAACAAAAACAGCCTAAACACCGCACGAGAAGCGAAAGATAATAAGAATTGCCTCAAATTCAGCACACTCCGAGATGAAAATCAGACAATTAGCAGGGGTAAGTGCCAGCAAATCAACGGTTCTTTGAGCTATTTTAGGTGCTCCACACTTGAAATTCAAAAAGTTACAAAAAAAACCACCACTAAACGCTGCAAGAAAGGAACTTCGGTTGGAATTCGCGCGTCTTCATATGGCTCAGGTTGGGAGTATTTCAAATTGGAGAACTGTGATGTTTTCTGATGAGAAAAAGTTCAACCTAGATGGTCCTGATGGGTATAATTTTTATTTTCATGATATCCGCAAAGACGAATGCTTTTTGCATCGCAACCATTCCAAGAAAGGAGGAGCAATGGTATGGGAGGCCATTTCATTCTATGGTGCCTTTGAGTTGGTTTTTGTGTCTCACAAAATGACAGGAATGTCTTATAAAGCTCTTTTGCAAACAGCTTTTCCAGCCATAAGAGAGCTTTTTGGACCAATCCAGTGGATCTTACAATAAGATAATGCTCCGATCCACAACGCGCACGTTGTAAAAGCATTTCTCGCTAGTGAAAATGTGGAATCGTTGCCGTGGCCACCATACTCGCCTGATCTAAACATTATTGAAAATCTTTGGGGATGGCTGTCCCGTCAAATTTATGAAGGAGGCAAGCAGTATGAAAGCTGTGAGGAGCTTATTGCAGCAATTAAAGAAGCCCGGTCTAAGATTTCATTAGACTAATTTAAAAATATTGTATGAATCGCTTAAAATTAGAATTTTTGATGTCATTTCAAGTCGCGGAGGTTGTACAAAGTATTAAAATTGTGCAAAATAATTAAAATAATAATAAAAAAGCAAAAAAAAATTATGGCAATCGATCAACTTCTTCTTTTTCAAACTTTTAACAGGTGCGTCTAACTAAGTGAACCGATTTTTTTGAGCTTTTTTTGCACTAGTGGGAAGAAAAAGATCAAACCAACCGTTAAGTGTCTCTCACTAATCTTGAATTTAGTTTTTTTTCGAAGAGAATTTAATAACCTTTCCAACAAATGCATTGTTTGGTAGTTCATGAAAAAAACAAACAGAAAAACTGTAATTTATTGAGAGAAAAATGGTGCGGCTAACCATGTGAACCGCACTGTATGTTATGGGGTAGGATATACATTTGTAGGAAAACGCCTTCAAATAGTAATGTCGCGTTTTCCATTGGTAAATCTGGATTTCGATCTAAAATTTGACCTTTTTTGTTACCAATGAAACATGATTTCAGATTGATTTTTTTTTTCTGTGGTTATATTTTTGTAATTTCGTGTCCTGTGAAGTTTGTTTCCGTGTAGCTGTCAAGTTTCCAGTAGCACAGGTTGTTTGTTTTTGATTTGATTTATATTTCACATCGTACTACTACAGTTTTAATGGTTAATAACAGTTGTTCACAACCGAAATAATCTTAAATCACTCTAGTCAAACTGACAGCTATCATTCGTAACTATTGCTGTGCAAGGAGGGGTAAATCTGCCGAAAAATCCAGATCTGCAAAATTGAACTGAGATAAAAAAAATCAGTCTTTTGCCCAATGTTTTGACAGATCTAATCATAAGCGTGGTTTACATGATCTAACGACGAAATGTTCATATTATCTTTATTATTGTTTTTGCATCGAACGTCATTCTTCTGAAAAGGATGACAGAAGAATGTTCAGTGCTCCGTATGACTAAAGCATATCTAGTGATGCGCAATTTTAACGATTTGCCAACGGAGATTGTGGAAAATGCACTAGAGCCAGCGAGATGTGATCGACGCTTTTTCGAATAAAAACAAAAACCCAGGATATGACACTTGTATATTATTTTAATGTTTAAAGTTTGACCCAACAATGACTTCACTCAAACATTAAATAAAGGGTGATCTATTTCGAGATTCCCTACTTTGATGACTAAAGTCATAGTCATCGTAACACAGAAAATTCAAATTTAATGGAATGTTTGTGATCATTTGAAAGAACATTCTTTGGAATTTATTTTTTATTTATGTTGGCCGTTGCTACGTCGCAGATGGTCCATCCGTTGAGTCCAATTTTCGATCACTCGTTCGAGCATTTGGACTGGTAACTGGCGAATGACACGCGTGATGTTTTCCTCCAAGGTCTAAATAGAAGCGGGTTTGTCGGCATAAGCTTTTGACTTTACATATCCCCACAGGAAAAAGTCTAACGGTGTGATATCACACGATCTTGGTGGCCAATCGACCGGCCCAAAACGTGAAATTATGTGCTCACCGAAATGTTCTCTCAATAAGTCCATTGATTGATGCGATGTTTGGGAAGTGGCGCCGTGTTGCTGAAACCAAATGTCGCCGAGATCACGAGCTTCAATTTTCGGCATCAAATAGTCGGTTATCATGGCACGATAACGGTCGCCATTGACGGTTACGTTCGCACTGGCATAATTTTTAAAGAAATATGGACTGATGATTCCACGGGCCGACAAACCAAACCAAACCGTTGTTTTTTCTGGATGCAGTGGCAGTTCTTCAATTTCTTCAGGTTGCTCTTCTTCCCAAATGCGGCAATTTTGTTTGTTTACATACCCATTGAGTCAGAAATGGGCCTCATCGCTAAACAAAATTTGCCTCGAAAACGTCGGATCTTCTTGGAACTTTTCAAGAGCCGAATAGTACGCTCAGTAGGCCGATTATGTTGACCATAAGTTGAGCGAAGTGCACGAAACACATTCCTCACAGAACGTGAATTTTCATAATAAAGTTGAACAATTTGTAAACGTTGTTCACGCGTCAGTCTTTCCATTATGAAATGCCAAACAATACTAAACAAAAATAACATGACAGCATGACACGACTCATACGTGATCTGTCAAAAAAAAGGCTATTGAAAAAAGTATCTCTACTTGGATCACCCGTTACTAGCAATCCACAACTACTTATAACCCTTTTGAAATACTTGTACCAAATACTTCAGAAAAGTTTAGCGAACTAATTTCAAGAATTCTTTAACAAAGTAAAGACAAAAAATAATTCATTTCATAAATAAGAATTGACAGTTAGAATCTGATTCCCCTTCCAATTTTAATAATACATAACCCACTTAGATTTATTCAAAGACATACATTTCCGATGACATCACCGATCGACCTCGATTTGAGGATCAAAACCTTATCAGCTTATGCATCATGACACATATATCATTGTATATGGTAGGTTAACGCTTACATATTGCTTTTAATAATATTCATTTAAATTTATATATAAAAAAAAAATGGGAGCGCAAATCGTGTGCAAAAAAAAAACTTGAAGTGAAATAACAAACCAGTCGCCCTAGCAACCAAGAAATCGTTCCGCCATATGTTTTTCTTTTCGCGCTTTTACGACCGACGTCGGTGTAAAGTTCGAAGCGATTGCATTTTCATTCGAACTGTGCACTGAGAGATATCTACGTGGAAAAGGCTGATGAAATTTTGCACTGATCTGTGTTCAGAACGGTGATATCTTGGGATAGAAAGTAATTAACATCTATAAGGTTCCAAATGAAACCAAAAACGAAGAACCAGAAACGGCAAACAAAAGTGTGAAATTAATTAACCACAAAACGATAATAGGTTCAAGTACAAGCACTTGCAAAACATTTTGCGAATTCGCTGAATTACTTACATCACCTATAGTTTAGACGTTTCTTTCACGCATTCACAATGCGTCGGGTGTGTTATATGGCATTCCCTTCCCACAAAACCATGCTTGACCCTGATATTATGTGTTTTTTTTATTAGTATATTGCATTCGGAACACGTAACCCAGTATAAAAGGTTAAAACTTTTATCTTTTTGGTGGAGTGGTTTTAATTTTGCAGCCTATACTGGTGGAAAAAATAATTGACTTATGTGAGGTTTTTTCCTTTCGAAAAGAGCGTTGTGCTTGTTTTCTTATCACATATGTACATTCAATTAGGCGATTGTTAATATGAATCCATTTGATTGCAGACATCAAAGAATAAGGCATGACGTGATATGAGTAGACAATACCGAGCCATCGACAACCTTGGACTTTGCCTTGGTTTGACTATGAGCAAAATAACTTAACTTATATAAGCTCCACGTATATATAAAATAATTTGGGGTTAGAATTTCATAATATTGCAAGTTACATGCAATCAAGTAGTTCCCCCTTTCGTTCAACTAAACCATTTTTAACACGCGTGAAAAAAAATATTTTCAAAGTCAATTAGCACCAAGCATTAGACTCTCGTGGCAAAATTGAATTGAGCTTATCAATAAAGTTTACGATGCCTGATAACGAAAATGGGAATTCCTCTTAAGTGTACTTAACAAAAGTCAACACTTGGAATAATGGTGGAGGCAAATTTTGCAAAATTTAAAAGTAGATTCAGAATAACAAAAAATATTATGCAATGACAGCTGACGGAACCAATTATCACATCACATAGACCACATTTGTCGATATAAAAAAAAGTCTGTAAGAACTATGAGGAAAGCTCAATTCTAAATCATTGTTATTCCTGAATTACCACAATTACCCACTCCAGAAATAAACGATTTTTTATCATCCACACATCCACGACAGAGATGTTTTGTGCAGTCCATTTAAAATCAAAAATAAAATACATGGCCTCAGCATTTTTTTATATTCGTGTGTGTAAAATAATATTTTTGCCAAAAAGAAGAGGACCTTCTTTTAAGACCGGCTCGACGAGATCTTGAACACTGTTATCGTGTTTGAGTTCGGCACTGGACTTACTAGACTCTATGTCTATAGTCGAGATATCCGCCGTAAAGAGGATTCTTCCCTTTGTTAAAAAATTTGGAATATCGTTTCTAAGAGAGGGAAGAATATACAGCACAGGAAACAGCTTGTCAAACATCAAAACAACCAAGAAATTGTCATGAGTTTATGTGCACTAAACGTATAATTTAAAAGAGAAAAGTAATAATTTTTACATAATAGTATGTTTGATTTATTTACATCGATTCACGATTACATAGGATTTTCACTGCCTGTACCTATGAATCACTAACCAAATGTAAGTCAAATTAAAGTGATGAAACTTGACCACTTGAAACTTTTTAAAATGAAATCAGGTTCAAGCAATTATTAGATATGCGTCACTTTTACATCAGTGATTCACGATTTATATCGTATTTCACAAAGGAAGCCATTTTCTACATAAACTGTCAAATGTGAACAGTAATGTTGTTTTCCAATTTTTTTTTTTTTGCTATTTTATTTAAAATTAAAACCAAAGTGACAAAAAACTTTGTTTCGTTACTGTCAAATGTTAAAGTTGTGGTCATAAGGTATTTTTAATAACTAAAAGTTGAACAGACAATTTTCAGGAATGGACAGAAAAGTACAGCCTTTTTGTGTTCCAATAGAAAATGTTCTGCTTTTTGTTTCATGAGTCTGAGTAAAGCAATCTAGAACATGTTTTTCTGCACCTACTTTTGAGTAGGACCAGCAAAGTTTTAAGTTTCAATGTCTAGTTGTCAGTTTTACTGTTTATTGTTTGTATTTTGTTATTATTGAAATGTTGAGCATTTAAGACCAATGTGATTTGTGATTGTAGGGATATATTGGCAGTATGAAAATCACATGGTATGCCTATTGAAAAATGGGTTAATATTTCATTTAAGATTTGACATATGTAGACGCATTAAACTTTGTTCAAGATCTGTTCTTTTCTGCTTTGACAGTTTTTACTAAGTTCTGCTTTGACAGTTTTTACTAAGTTTTCATATTCTGTCATGTGTGGTTCTTAGTTTTTCTTCTTTAAATTTAATTTAAAGATTTATACAGTATTGTGTACGAACAGTTTTGACAGCAATTGTCACTGTTAGTAAATGCACGTTCCAACCTTCAAAATATTGCAAGCCATGCCAATTCGGATCGTTTTTCCTTTTGTTTTTTGGGGTCAGCTTAATTTACCTCATTTCACGTGCACAGTTTTAAGTGCACAGAAAACAATGGTATTTGTATGGTTGTGATAATGACTTTTGCAATGGATTTAAAAAAAGAGACAATTTGCACAATTGCAACAATAGGAGGACTAGGCAAAGAAATGTAGGTATAATGCATTTTTTTAATATATGGTCTGTTAATAAGCTGAAGTTGCCCCAATAGCTTCTTTTTCCAATGAATAGAATGAAGTTATCGAAAGTATTTTGCGAGGTTATGAGAAACTTAAAATATTGTCAAAATGACAATTCTCAAAGAAAATTACACTTCTGAATTTTATATTAAGGACTGAACGCTTCTGTTTACTTTGTATAATTGTGACGTTATCAAAAGCATTTGTAAACTGTCGAAACATAGTAGGGGTATTCATGCAACGTCAGAAAGTCATCGTAAACGTTGTAAACGTGATAAATGAACTGTGAAAATTTGTATAGGAAATCTTTTCCAACAATATCGGGATTTTCTCACAGAAATTGGGTGTGTAAACTAAGATGATAAATGTTGTTAACTTTTGAAGTGCTATTTTAACATTTAATCAGTCCCTTTCACACATCAACGGAAAAAACGGAAAGAGAACAATACGAACAAAATTCTATCAATAAATAAATTACTAAATTGAGTTTGAATTCAGTGGATTGCCGCATTATTTAAAGGTACAGTTTTAGGGTCGTTCAGAAACGTCGTCGAAAAATTACAATCTCTCTCACGTAGTGAAATTACAACGTTGCATAAATACCCTAAGTATGTAAAATCTGAAAACTTTCAACAGATTTTTGCTTCACGATTTGATTACAAAGTAGAACGCAGTCGATTACATGCAAAATTCTTACCAAGAAAAATTTATCGATTTCGAAACTTGACAGACTTCTTGCTTATCAAATGGAGAATTAATTGATATTTGCACTCCCAGCTAAATTATTTATTTTCCCATATCACACATTCACACCACTGAAATCCTTAAAAAAGAAACATTTTGGCACTTCTGTTTCAGTTAAATCGGCTATTCAAGTTCTTGTGATTTTAATTTGTTTGTATAAAAAAATTTACATATAAACCTGAATAAACTAAAAACACACTAATTTAACAACCTTGAATTAATGGTTTGACGTAAAAGCTTACTATATCTACCTGATTATACAATATCTAATTGTTAATATTATAGACGTCATATGAGCGATATAGATAGTGAAACTACAACTCATAATCTTTCTAATCAGGGATTGATAATCATCACAATAATATGGCCGCAACCGTTCCGTCAAATTCACATGCTTATGTTCATGCGCACAAGAATCATACGAGTTTGATTACTACTGCGTTTTTGCGTATTCATTGAGAAATGCTGATGAAATTGAAAACAACAAAATCTCCATCCATTATAATGCAAGTCACTTTGGGAACCCCTAGTGTACCTCAAACCACAAAGGAGTCGTATGTCGTACACCAACACGCAATATACTGGTGAAATCAAGAAACCGTGGCGAACACAGCCCCAGCCACGTATGCCGACTAACTTGACAAAAAGTAATTTCACAACTTTTGCCGAGAATTGAATAAGTTGCTCAAAGTACTGTTATTGTTTCGGTAGAGCTAATAATGCGGAAGGAAATAAGACCATTACATAGGCAGACAAAGTGACAGCTGATTTACATTTTATCCTTGATTTTTTTTTTTTTAAATCACCTCTTTCTCACGGTGTAGAATGTTTAATTCTTCTTGTATATCTGTTGTGTCTCTCCACCTAGCAACAGACATAACGAATTCCAATTCGCTTTTCTCATCTCTCGGTCGTTGAATGTATCGCGACTTTTATGAGCTGATCGTGGGCACAGTGAATAGTGCGAATTTGTAATCTGCTCATCCTACACCGAAAGATCTTTATAAATAGAATTTTAATATTTAAAATAAATTGTTTACTTGCCAAAGTAACAAAAACAATGACGTATCGTCTTAATGACATTTCCATGTCAATGGGCAGTTGTAGTGATTCATCCATCCGGTGTATAGAGAAGACATGAATGTACATACATTTCATTATGGGGATTCGATGGAATTTTGGTAAGTGACAGTTGACGTCATCAACGAATTTGTCAGAACAACAAATTCGAAATTGATTAGACTCGTTTTTATTTAACGCTTCATATTTGCTACATAAAATCACAAAGTAGTACTTATCGCGTCAAAAACATTTCATTAATGCATGTTTCGACCTTTCGAATGGTTTTAGTGCACATGACGTTCACATGTCACCCCGCTTTGAGTTCACAAATCTCAACTGTTGTTTACACACCCAGTGAAGAAGATAATTAATAAGGCGTGCAACACTCTTTCGCCTTTGTTTGCAAATCTATAACACACAAGTGATTTCGAGAATGTACCTATGATAAGATAAGAACCGCTGTACAGGGAGGTAAAATAAATTCCCATATTATGTGGAATTTGTTAATTTTTTTTTTCATAAAAACGTCAGCGTCATGTGAGATTGATCTCGTGTCTATTTTTATTTTAACAAAACAACATTTTTTATAACATGGCAAGTGGGTGAATATAAATGCCAATATAAAAAAAAAAATCAAAATCTCGTTCAACCGGTCATTTAACTCGGTCTAAAATGTTTTTCGAAATTCGAATCGATAAACTTTATGAAGGGAACCGGTTTGGAGTTTTCATAAAAATATCTGGAAATTACGAGTAGGTACAACTTTTATAAATACATTCGTACAATTAATTTTGTTGATTGTTTTCTAGAAGGTCGCCTAGATTTTGTAAACATTTAAATGAAATGTGAACGAACCTTTATCAGATTAGAGACAACAACAAGCGGATATCGAATAAAGATATTCGCTGTGAGCTCTGTTATAATAAGACCTGACATATTAAAAATAGATGCATTGGGGTGTAATTTGGGTGTCAAGAATATGAATAAACATTGCACAGGCCTCATTTAATCCGTTTATGTGAGGGCTGTCAAATTCACAAGTGTAATTCTTTGCTTTTAGCATGATGGTGCACCATATCAAAAACGAAATGCAAATGTCAAGCTAATAAAAGGCAAAGAGTATAGAACTACATAGAGTACGCCTTTTCAGAAGCGGGCGAAAAGTGCAAAGGGGGAATTTCGTCGATCGTCTGCGTCAGCTATGCTGTGGTTTGATGCTGGGGTAGCATTGCGAAAACTGGGGTATCAATATCAGTGTCCCACCTAGAAAAATTTCGTTATATGAGATGCGCACTCTATGTAGTTCTATACTCTTTGGTAAAAGTAAGACGATGATACGATAATAACTGATATGAATGCGAATGGTATGTTTCCGACGATGTTGCCACAATTGTTCCTCTTTCTTACACTCAATGAAGATATGAATTAAATTATTGTATACAAAGAATAATAAACATAAACTTAAAGTGTTATTGAAGTGATATCGCGCTTGTCGGGCGAAATTAACATGGCCCGTAGGTCTTACCTTTGACATGCCTGATTTAAATGAATAAGGTCATAAGTCAAGATCGAGTGGAAATTTCAAGTTAAAATCGTATCGCCAATAAAAATATGTGCGATAGGATGCTTATATGTATACGTGGCCAATCACAAGTTGCTTTAATAGAAGTTACATTTGTAGTAGGTATCGGGTTTTTCAACAGGGAGGCTACAAAAGTTGAGCGACAGGGACAGCAAACGACGCCATATTTCTTGGCGCTCTTTTGACATTTCTCTTCAGTAAGGTTTGCCATTTTATGATGGACAGATATACGATCCAACAACGAGTCGAAATTATTTAAATTTACAATCAAAATTCGGAGTCAGTGGCCTCAACGTTAAGAGCGCTACGTCCAATTTATGGTCGTCGTAATCGTCCTAGCAGATCAACAATTGAGCGTCTAGTGGAAAAATTTGAATCCACAGGCAGAGTACAAAATGTTCCCGTGCCAGTGAGACAAAGAAGTGCCCGTAGTGTCGAGAAAATTGCTGCCGCTGAGGCTTCAGTTGAAGAAAGCCCAAATGTGTCTCTCACACGTCGTTCTCAAGCGTTGGGCATCTATGAGACGTCGTTGTGGCGAATTTTGCAAAAAGATCTTTGCCTACATCCTTAAAAGTTTAAATTGACGCAAGAACTGAAGCCGCTTGACCACCAGAAGCGTCGTATGTTCGTGAATTGGGCTGAGCAACAACTTGAAAATGATTCGGATTTTCATCGAAAAATCATCTTTAGCGATGAGGCTCATTTCTGGCAGGATGGCTTCGTCAATAAACAAAATATGCGGTATTGGTCAGGCAGCAATCCACACGTACTCAATGAGTCATCATTGCATCCCGAAAAAATTACTGTTTGGTGTGGTTAATGGGCCGGGGGCGTCATTGGGCCATACTTCTTCCGTGATGATCAAGACCGGGATGTTACTGTGAATGGGAATCGCTACCGTTCAATAACCGAATATTTTTGGCCCCAATTGGATGATATGGACTTGGAGGACATGTGGTTCCAACAGGACGGCGCCACAAGCCACACAACAAATGCCACAATTAATTTATTGGAAACAAAGTTTAGAGAACGTGCTATCTCACGAAATGGTCCAGTCGCTTGGCCGCCTCGGTCGTGCGATTTGACGCCGTTAGTCCATTTCCTGTGGGGCTACGTCAAGTCTATGGTCTATGCCAACAAGCCAGCGACGATTGATGAACTTCGTACTAATATCGAACGTGAAATTGCAGCAGTATCGGCCGATTTATGCTTGAAAACCGTCGAAAATTGGGTTCAGCGTCTGGACTTCTGCAAGCGTGCCCGTGGTGGCCATGAAAAAGAAATCGAGTTCCATACACAATGGCATCGAACGTACTTTCACAGGGATAAAGAATTTCATTGATATCCAAAACCGTTTTTTGTAGCGCTCTTATTGAAAAACCCTTTACAAGTTTATTCAGAATACCATTTAGGTTAAGCCACGCTGTAACCAACGCAGATGACAGTGCGAGAGACATCAAATCTTAATGCCGTCTCGAGTACGTTTTCTAGATCTTCAGCAAAGAATCACAGGGGCCTTCATTTTCTATTTAACAAACACAAATGTTAAATGGAATGGACGATTTCTAGTGAATAATGGATTTATAGAGCGGTTCGTCTCTCTCATTTCGTGCTACAGGTATTTTCATCTGCTATAACCTACTTGTGAAAAAGACCAACAGAAGAAAAGATTATAAAGTGATAAGGATGACGCATGGAGGGCTGTACCAGTACGACCCGCCATAGAACCGTTTTTCTTGTATGCAGTGCGTCATCTGTATAGCTTTATAATCTTTGGTAGAAGCCAACACCCAAATTCATTGGAAGTAAAAAAGAAAAACATACAAGTAAAGTTTTGGTATACCGCCCGATGTTCATATGCACCATCAGGATCGGAAACTACCTCACCGACACATTCGATGCCAAAAACTGATTTAAGCAGGCGATGTACTGTCATTTCTTCTTTAATCTGGATTGTGCAAAACTTCCGAGCCAACACAAGAGGCAGAATCTTGCATAAATCAGTGAGACTACTAGCACGATATTAACATCATAGGTAGGAATTTGCAAAACTCCCGAGCCAACACAAGAAGCAAAATTGTGCATAAAAATGTGCCGACGATAGTGACAACTTAGATAGGACTCAACGTAATATCATAGCCACGTTTGCTAGTATAAAAAAATTCTTCGAAAAATCATCGGTCCCGTTTACAACTATACAGCGACGTACCACTAGTCAACAAAAACTCCGCATTGGGCGTTTAAGACGGTTAGGCCATGTAGAATGAATGGACACCAATACTCCTGCTTGCAGAATCTTCGATACCAGACCTCGAATCCAGTAGGGTAAGAAATTACATAAAGTGACACGCAACTGCCTTATCTTCAAATAACTTCCATAATTGGCCAACATTGACAACCATTGGATTTATATAATGGCGTCAAATAATTTAATATGTTCTGAACGAATGTTCAATTTAAAAGCTAAATAGGAATACTATGTAAGCATTTTCTTTTTCCTCATAAATACATGTTTGACGTCAATAAAAAAAAAACAGGTAAATGCTGTGCCAAATATAAGCAGTTTTTACGCTGACACAGGTTTTTTTTTTATTTCATGGTCATTCTCTTATTTTCAGCTTGTTTCAAGATGTCAATGACTTTTTATTTTTGTCAACAAAATCCCTTGAATTTACCTTCTGATATGTTCGTTTACATATTATATAGGTTGGTCTTTGCGGAAATATGTAGAAACACCAAGGACAGCTTTACTGTCTACATTTAATTGGTTAGCGACTTTAGTCTTTCACGATTTAAAGTCTATAGTAATTCTTAAGGTGTATTCAGTGCTGGTCAACTACAAAAGCACATTCCAAGAAGAATTCACATTTCATTGGCAGATACTTCAATTTTTTTCTTGTTGGGTTCTTTTATTTTTTTTCTGGAGCAAAATTTTGTAGTAACACACAAAATAATTTTATTTATTATTTTAATTTCAATTTTGGTGTGGTTTCCATTTTCGTAAGAATCACGCAAAAAATTGCCGTCAGAGAACTTCCGAAGAAATTCAACGCGTAGCTATCAAAAACTGTTGAAGCCGTCTCGCGATTATGTGCAATGCATTTCGTCGGAAGATCTACTCGAAATGCAAATCTGAACGGGTCGATACAAAATTCTACGATATCGAACAAATCGGAGAATATTTTGTTCCGAACGGAAACCTCGATAGGGTTGAACATGCGAGTTACACCACCTATCGGTCCTTTAGAGATTTTGCCCCATTGTCTTAGCTACGAAATTTCTATTAAGTGGAACAACATTCTCAGCATAAATTAACTTTTTGTTCAATCAACAGCACATAATAATGATGAATTTTTTTTCATGAATACAATCCGTTATGCGAATCAGATAAAATCATGGACCATGCCATCTTTAAATTACACAAGTAAAATGTCTTTTTGTCACTTTAAGTAAAATGTCTAAATATTCTTAATAAGATACCTTAAAACTCTTTAACGTTTGATCGAAATCGAAATTTTTTTCAATGTGGGCGTGGCCGTTGCAGGATTTTTAATATATTTATTTATATACTAAATTAATGAATAACTTATGCTAGCTCAACATTTTCGCACTGAACATATAACCCTACATTCTCCCAAAAAGTGGGTGTAATCTATAGACGAAATGTAAATACATACCAATATTATATATTACTTTCATGAAAGGTTTTTTTTTAAATAATTTCCTTAAAATTTTACCAAAACACAGTTTTTTACTGAAAAAAATGGTCGTGGGAAATTTTTAAATTGTGGTATTAAGCTAGGAACAGGTGAAGCTTAGTAGGGCCCGGATGCCTAAAATATGCCGTAGCTTTGTTCAAGAAACCTTATGTGTCTGACAGGGCACGAATGCCTTTAGCAGTCTGATTTGGGTTGACAACAACATATACAAAATAGAGATATTGAGATTGTACAACTATATCCTTCAATTTTGAAAAAGGGTATCAAAATTCCGAATGTTTTGACCAAAATCGATGTTATCTAAAAAGTGAGGGTGACAATGGTCGGATTTTAAAAATGTATTCTCCTGGAAACATGTTCGTTGAACAAAATTTTATTTTGGCAAGAAAGTTTTTTTATGTTTGTAGAAAGCAAATATGTCACTCTTATTAAACGATAGTTCCGACGTTCAAAATATTGGAATCCTGACAG
This sequence comes from Rhingia rostrata, assembly GCA_949824845.1. Classification (NCBI taxonomy): domain Eukaryota; kingdom Metazoa; phylum Arthropoda; class Insecta; order Diptera; family Syrphidae; genus Rhingia; species Rhingia rostrata. The sequence goes on along the minus strand of OX463758.1, from coordinate 61,876,269 downwards.
ATGCGGATTCTGTTGGTTTTGTGTTGTTTTCAAAAATTGGCTCTACCATTAATAAGTGTAAAAAAAATGGGTGTTGACTTTGTCTGGACGGTTTGTTTAGTCCCAAGAGACAAATACAAATTCTTGATTATCACCAAGAGATAGCTTTCTCATAGGAGGGACCTCCTGTGTTATGCCGACTACGAGGAGATAATTTGAGATAATATTGACAGTTGATACTACTCGGATGTTTGGTCAGATAATCACGAGACAGGACTGTTGAAATATACTGCAAAACGATATGTAAACGATTTTTTTTTTTGAGCGGTAAGGTTTTTAAAATGGCAACACTGTTTCTACAGATTGTCAAATTGACATTTGGAGGTTTATTTGTGATTATGCCGTTTTTATGATGATATGAAAGCTTTTCTTTGAAAGCTTTCTCAATTACATGAGTAATTCGATGAATTTGGTCCACAGTCGAATGTTTACTTCTAAACCCAAATTGATGGTCAGGTAAAAGGCGTTTCTGATCAATAACGGGGTGTAAGCAACCAAGTAATATCCTTTCAAATATCCTTTATTATATATGGCATTGCAGCATGTGTGCTTCGGCAAACTTTTTATTTTTATCACAGAATTGATAGTGGATACCCATCCCCCAAAGACGCTGTTATGGAGCGCAGTTTTGAGGAGGATCCGAATAAGTCAATTCGACATCGTGCACACATTCACTTTGTGGAAGATTTTAAAGAAAGATTTTGGGCTAATAAGATCTAGCTTGTGCGAGAGTTGAAACCGCGTAAGATATATACGATCTGCAAAATTTTGTTTTCCTGTGAGGCCCATTTTTGGTTCAATGGATATGTATACAAACAAAATTGACCAATTTGCAGCCTTTGCCGACACTCCCTACAACCATTAAAACTCACTGTTTGGTGTGCTTCATAGGCAGGTAGAATTATTGGCCCATATTTCATTTAGGACGATGCCCGCCGGTAAGTTACCATGAATGGAGAGATCTTCATAAACATGAGACTTCTTCGTTCTTCAGTTGAATGGCATTCATGTGACAGATCTTTGGTTTTGGAGCATCAACGATCGTTTGACATTTCTTGCGAATACATTTTGAGTTTTGAGAACGACCTATTCTACATTCATTTCTAATTCTTGTGCCCAAATCAATTTTTATTTTTTATTTTAAGATCTCAACGATTCCACACCATGCCGCCCTCAAAATCATACATCGACCATATTTGTTCTGCATTTTGTGTTGATCTCTATAACAGTGAACCCGCTCCTAAATAAGACAGAAATCATTCAAAGCGGGTTAATCTATCTGTTTACCCCACTTAAAAAATCCAAAGACACCTCATAAAGATAGTGAACTAGTTACCCAACAGCCTGCACCGATAGATAACGTTATTATCACCCATGATCAAACAACAAATCCAGTTTGCCAAACACACCTTCAGACACAGACTCTGCAAAAAGTCACATGTCAAGCTAAACACAGGAAAATTTGTTCTGAAATGTCGATATGCTAGCGTTAGCACCCAGGTAACAAGATTGCTGTCACGTACACCCAAAGATATCCGAACCGGAAAGGCTGATGCAATACACTACTGTGCAAGGTTGAATAATATCAATATTCGTAGCTCATAACATATCTTATTCATAGTCGCGTAAATTTTGCGCTATCAAAGTCCAAAAAACAAAATTACACCCCCCAATTACAGGCGAGCAAATAGCTACTCCATATTCTGATAATCTTAGGAACAGAAAGTAACGTCACTGTTGGGTTTTTTGTCTTATCAATTAGCAAATGAAATCCACACCTGATAAATGCAAATAAAAGAGGGGTGTGCTGAAACAGAAAATATTAATTTGTTGGTTAGGAAGGCACTCTACAAAGTGGAGTAGGTACGTGGTTTGCGCAAGTGGAAGAGGGTGGCGCGCAAACGTTGTCGTTGTATAATACCTTCGTTCTCGTGTTAGTGTTTTTCTTTCAAATTGCTTGTTGTAATTCGAAAATGAAAAATAACTCGAGTTCTTACGGAAAAGTACTGAGCTATTGGTTGATTGGGGAAGTAATTGTAGGCAGTCAGTCAAGACATACGATCTAGAGATTAGTGAGCTGTTTTACATGGTTGACGACCTAATTTGATTAAAATGATGATATGAGACATTTTGCTACATAAGTTTCAGTTTCAGGTATTTGCCGTTAAGGCAGATTGTTGAAATGTGTAAAATTTGTGTAAAATTTGTGTAAAATATAAAATAAATAATAAAAATATTTTGCAGGACATTAATACTTTAGAAAGTTCACAACAACCTCAACAAGGAATAAATTAACACCTTTGGCATAAGATGTTCACGCTAGAGGTAGCAGAAAAACAAAATGCATGCAAGCCAGGTATGCAACGAGTCTGTGACTCTGTAATTGATGGCATTTCCAAACTAAATGAATGAATAACTAAGTGACCGCCCTCGCTTTTCCGTTCAAAACAAACACAACTCATGTGAACCCACATTTACAACTCAGGTCATCGCCAAGAAGACGCTGATGGAAAAAAACGTTTGCCTACTTCTTAACAAAGAAAAAATCTGAAAAAATGCACCCCGCAGAGTAAATCACCCTCACACTAGTCATTGAAATGAAAACAAAATTCTAAAGTCAGACAACAAAGCAAACACTCACCTTTTTCTCAGCAAAACCAGAGTCTGGCTGTTCTCCTCCAGTTAAAGTACACCCACCACCAGTACATAGGGCAGCAGCAGAAGACGAATTCAAGAGAGTTGTTGCAGCGCACTTATTCCTATCAGTCTTATTGCGGCCAAAAAAGCTGGAATCTACAACATCGGTGCCATTATCATCATCCTCACTGTCATCTGCAGAATCTTCTTCCTCCTCGGAACTGGTGTCCTCTTCCTCATCAGAATCAAAATCATCGTCGTCGTCATCACTAAAATCACTTGCAATAGCCGAACATTCGGTATCGTCTTTGGAAAAGACAACAAAACTATCGTCGCTGCATTCGGAGATTTGTCGTTGACGTGGCGGACGCCGGCCCAACGACCGCATTAAGCACTCCTCTGGTTTCTCGTTTTGGAAGATGACGAAACTCTCATCTTCGGTATCACAGTCTTCGAGAGACTCCTGTCGGATGGACCGACAAGTTCGAGGAGATTTATTCAATGAGAATGGTATCGGCACCACTTTCAGTCGGCCACCAAATGTCGGTTTGCGACCACATGGTCGGGTCGTACATTGGATCTCAAAAAATGTATACTTTGGTCTAGGCAGAGACCCGGCTTCTGGTTTTTCTTCTTGTTGATGTGTCGATTCCGTTGTGGGTGAAGGTTGTTTTGGCATCTCCTTCATCGCCAACGGTTCGGGTGTCTTTTCAGTCTTTGCGGGCGTTACAGAACGACTACTCCTAGGTGCTGGAAGCTCGGGAAAGTCTTCCGATGAGAATATCGCTACAACATCGGCCACCTGCGAAGGACTAGTGCGAGGAACTGCTACTTTAGGTACATTTGTGGTTGCGGCGGCTGATTTTGGCATGCCCAGGTCGTGGTCAAGCATCACAGTTTGGACATGCGGTTCGGGTGATTTACTCGATGTGTATGACATCTTTTCGCCCGAAATGTCGCGCATATAGTTGTTCCTATACTTGGGATTGTAATACTTGTGATGATCACTGTAGAAATCACAATTCAGCGGTTGGATAAAGCCCTTGACTATGTTCTTGATACCGGCAATAAAGCCGGATGATGGTGCCGTTGCAGCAGGAGGCGTACTAATGTATGGCTGTTGGATATAGTGCTGCTGTTGTTGTGACACCTGAAAATGAATCATTTGTTGCGCTGGATGATGTTGTGGCTGATAGCCCGATTGATAACCGCCACTAAATCCATGTTGCATATTACACGGCATCACTGTATGATGACCCTGTCCACCACCTGACATCATTGAAAATCCACGAGACATCTGTGGAAATGATCTAACACTACCACCAGCCATAAACATCAAATGCGGCTGCTGTTGTTGCGGGTGAAGATGGCCAAAGTGATGATTGTTGTAATGGTTGTTCTGGTGCTGGTGCCCATGTCTATGAGCGCCTTGTCCTGGTCCCATTGTTGCGTATTGCGGACTACGATTACAATTTCCCGAAATCATTTCAAATGTTCGCAATCACTTGGAATTAAGGGAAAATATTCACGAGAAGACTGCCAACTGTTCGATACACCTAAACAGTTGTTGTTGTTGCTATTGTCACCGATTACGTGCAAGCAAGGTCGCTTAATAACAGTCCTCTTCCGGCGGCACTTATTTAACTTGACACTCTTAGACTTGGAAAGTCCGGAAATTCTACCACAAGCGTTAAATTCAGCAGATTCCAACCATTTGCAATTAGCGTCTGTGTCAGCAAGCTTGGCAAATGTATTTACAGGACGATTTTTTTGAATGAACAATGACATGACGTCACGAGAAAATGTAATTGCTTCCACGTTTATTTTACGTTGCAAATTAATTTTGTTCAAGGTGAACTACACAAAGCACACGACACGAAAAAAAATAATTCATTTGATGAGGATGCACACGATTTTCGTTTATTCTTTGATAAAAAAATCTTTCTTTTTTTTTAATAGATAACCGGAATGTCTTTTATCACGCACTTGATATTTCTTTGCAAACAAAAGAAAAATAACAATTTAATTCGTTGAAAAATAACTCGCACTTGTCGATATGAAAAAATTACTCGTATTCACTTGAGAAAAAAAAAATACCATCCAACATGTTTAAGTTTTCGAATGTAAATGACAGAAAATGGTGGTGACTAGCGCAGCTGTTGGATTTTCGAACTTGGCGCGAATTTGATACGTTGATCGAAAAAGAACGAAGCAAGATAATTATATTTTTTTTCTCTTTCTTTGTTTTCCCACACGCACACAGATATGATTTTGTAAGAAAATACAAAGAAATGCGAATTACCAATCGCTAAGGATCAATTATTTTATTTTGCCAGCTAATTACGATTGTTGAAGATAACTCGAACAACAATTCGATAGAGAAAAATGTTTACTCTTGTAGTGTTTTGATTTACACGACTTTCACTTATTTTATCGCAACAATACACATACGCACGCTCAATGTTATGTATATTTTCATTTGTGGCTTGCGTTGCAAAGGAATTTGATTTCTTTGATTAAATTGGGGAATTCCCTGCTCAACGGATGAGATTATTCAAATTGTTTTACAAGTTCATTACACGCTTTTATGCGATTACACACATTTTGTGGATTTTCTTTGAGATTATTCACGGAATAATAATTAATCACACTCACGATAGACTTTTGTTGGTTCAAGAACTTTTTTCGATTATACGAAACATGAAAACTGCTGCTGTAGACGAAACTGAAAATTGCTATTGCATCAGACAATTTGTTCGAAAGATTTGATGTGTGTATGAGAGGATAGATGGCGCTGATTATGCGGTCGTTATATTTATAAACAAAATACAAATAGCGTTATCAATAGGGGTATTTCCAGGATTTGTTCTTACCCTAATCGAGCACAAGCGAGAGTTATTCTTGTTTTTCGTCGGTTTCAGTGCTTCATTTCAGAGATTTTTTTTTTGAAAAATGAGTTATAATGACGAGCTACCTAATAACAAATTAAATGTAATGTTTATTTCACATAAATCATGGACATCTGCGATGAATCAACAAGATTGACAAACATATACAAGCATTTTTCACTTATCAGCAATGTTAATCAGATTGCTGAATGGGAACAATTTCCCGGGAAAAATTATTCGTGATAGGCCTGGTAGAATGAAATTACAATTGAAAATCATCATAATTAAATGGACTAGGTCTGACAATAAACCCCTGGTTTGATGAGGAATGCCGACAGATGCTCGCAACCAAGAACGAGGCCAACAAGGCAAAGTTGCAGGTGAAGACGAGAGCTGCCGTTGAGCTATATAGGCAGACAAGAAGGGAAGAAAACTGGATTTTCAGATCGAGGATATATAGAGGATTCACTCCAGGAACGATGTTCGCGAGTTTTACCAAAATGTAAAACGTCAAAGCCAAGGATACAAAGCTCTAACAGAATCCTGTCGAGATGAACAAGGAAATATCGTAGTTGAGACACAGTCGATGCTGAGGAATGGACGAACCACTTCTGCAGACTGTTAAATGGCGATGACGAACAACATTCCGCTGTCAGACAGAACGAACAGTTAAATATTAGCAACTACCACCGACTTAAAACCCAAGCTTAATAAGGCTGCCGGAATTGACGGCCTTCCCGCTTAGCTTTATAAAGCCGACGGAGATGACTCGGTAAGTAACACCCACCAACTCATAAGCCAAATCCGGTCCGAAGAAAGTATGCCTGAAGAATGGAACCTCAGCATCGTTTGCTTGATCCACGAAAAAGAAGACCCTCTAAACGGCGCCAACTACAGTAAACGGCCCTTAACAGGAAAGTCCACAAGTGATCGAATTTTCACACTCCTGAAAAAAATCCAAGAAGTCCAAATCGATACCCACCGCCTATTCATCTTTTCCAAAGCCGCATACGACAGAATTTATAGAGACAAACTATACAGAGCCATGTCTAGTTTTGGTATATCGCCCAAACTCGTCCCTTTATGTAGGATGATGATGGAGATTCTCGCTGCTCCATCACGGTCGGAAACGACCTTACCGACACATTCGATACCAAAAAAAGGATTTAGGCATGGCGATGCGCTGTCATTTGACTACTTCCATTTAATTCTTGAGAGGATTGTGCAAATCGCCCGAGCCTACACCAGGGGCACAATTTTCAAATTCGGTGCAACTACTAGCTTACGCCGACGATATTGACATCATTGGTAGGACTCAACGTGATGTCATAGCCACGTTTGCTAGTACAGAGAATAAAGCGGCAAAAATGGGTTCAGCAGTAAATGAGGGCAAGACAAAGTATATTATGCTATTAACACGAAAGGAAACACAACATCGACGAATTGGACAGAACATCACCATTGACAGATATAACTTTGAGGTAGTACGGTACTTTGTCTCTCTCGGCTCCGCTATTAACTCTGACAACAAGATTGCGTCAGAAATTAAACAAACAATTACTTTTACAACCTTCTTACTCGGGCTAAGAAGCCAATTCAGTAGTAAAGCCCTCTCTTAAACTAATAAGGAGATCCTACATAAGACCCTGATCATTCCAGTCCTGCTCTACGGCGCTGAAGCATGGCAGTCTCAAAAGCGGATGAAGAAATGCTTTGTCGATTTGGGAGGAAAAATCTTCCGTCCCGTTTGCGTTGACGGGCTATGGAGACGAAGATTCCAACAAGAACTATACGAGCTGTACAGCGACATGCCCCTGGTCAAAAAACTCCGCATTGGACGCTTAAGATGGCTTGGACATGTAGAACGAATGGACACCAATACCCCAGCTCGCAGAGTCTTCGATTCCCAGCCAGACGTCGTACGCAGTAGAGGAAGATTTCACCTTAAGTGGCGCGCACAATTAGAAACCGACCTCAACGGACTTGGAGTGCGCAACTGGAGACAGTTAGCTAAGGACCGGGCTAATTGGAGAGGCACGTTAGTTGAGGCCCAGGTTAATTTCTGACTGTAGCGCCACTTAATTAAGTAAGCAGCAGAAGCAGCTGACACAAGGCGTATAGCATGATTTGCTAACCAACCCCGGGACGGAAAGTACCGCTGGTGAAATGGTGGAAGTCTGTTTGCCGAGATGAAGTTTTTTTACTTTGCATATATCGGCTGATGCTTCTTATTTATTTATTTAAGCTTAGGAAGACTAAATTAAATTATTAGAAGAAGAGTTAAGGAGAAGTTGGTAGATGAGGAGGACATAAGGGAGTTTCGTAGAGCAAGTTTGCTACAGTGAAAATCAAAGGAGCTATGCCCATTAGCCAGGCGTAGTATTCTAGTCATTAGCTCGTTGTTACCGTAGTTGGTTCGGTGGAAATTGAGTCGGAAAAGGGGAACAGATCTTATCTTTCTGGAGTTAGCGTTGGGGGAAACCATTTCTAGCAGAGCGGGGCAATCAACATTACCTGCTAGAAGCTGATGTGCAAAAATAATGTCGACCAAAATGACTCCGAATGTGGCTAAAAAGGGGTCCGATACAGAGCATCTAAACAGAACATTGTATTGGCGTTCAAAGAGATAGGACTTAATCCAAGCAATTAAGCTCGGTTGAAAACCTAGTGCCTTAAGTTTAAAAAGAATGATTTCTTGTGAAATTTTATCGAAAGTTTTACTAAAGTCAGTTGCAATAACGTCGACTTCATTGCCATTCTCTAATGCGCAGAGTGTAAGATACAAGTTCTGTTAGGTTGGTGGTTGTTGACCTACATTTAAGAAATCCATGTTGGTTTGGAGAAAAGATGATAATGTATCATAAATGATGCTTTCAAATAGCTTCGGTATGCAAGAGAGTTTAGCGATTGGTCGGTAGTAAGAAATTTCGTTCTTAGGGCCTTTTTTTATGTAAGGGGGTTATGAAAGAGCTCTTCCAAAAAAAAGGAAAGACTCTCTGTGATATTGAGAGTTGGAAAAGAGCAGTAAGGGGTTGAGTTCAATAGTTGATATATTTTTCAGAACTATAGAAGGTATTCCGACGTGTTCCGGTCCCGAATATTCGCTCTTTAGTTTCCTTACCTTTGCTTCTACTAGAGACTCGGATGGACGGATGCTTCCAATGAGTTTAATGAAATTTGTGGACAATTTCTCATGTACGAAAAATAATCAACATCAACTTCAAGCCTTCCGTTGGTAAACGATAGCCTGAAGTAGTTTGCAAATTAATTTGCAATGATTTTGGGATCGGCTGAGGATGTATTAGCAGATTTTAAAGTAGATGGATGGTAAACCGATTTCTTTTTTGAGTTAATGAAATGGAAAAATCATTTGGGGTTTGGAGATTATGCTATATTGCATGTGGTCTATATATTGGCAGAGGTCGCTAAAATGGGAAGATGCACAGGAGTAATTGAAAAAATAATAGTCCGAACGAGATTTAAGATAAGTTCACCAGAGTTTGGTTTTTGTGTTACGAAGTGATCGTAACTCTTTGGTGAACCAATTTTGTGAATTGGAAGCATTCTTCTGTACCATAAAAGGGACTGATTGATTAAAACAGTTAAACCTTTTGGAGTAGAACATCGTTACACTAGTATCAATAGTAATACTCGGGTTTTCAAAAACATCGTTGAAGTCGACGTTGCTGAGTAGGTAGTTTAATTTAACGAAGTCGGTTTTATGGAAGTTAAAACTACAAGATTTATAAGTGTGTGGAGTATTATTAATATTGCCATAGAAAAAGGAAGGAAAAGGAAGGTGATTGCTGTCAGAGACAACACAGTTGTCAGTGTCAGACGAGAAGATTAAGTCAAGCTGTCTACCTAAATTGTTGGTAATTCCACAAAAAGGCCAAAATCGAAAAGGCAATTAGTGAAAAGTGTCTCCTTGTCTGAGGAGTGATTAGAAGCGATCAGAATCATCGTCTGATAGAGTCCATCGAAGATTAGGAAAGTTAAAGTCGCCTAAAATTAAGACAACATCAGTAGTTTTTACAACATTGAGCAGATGATCAATCGCGTCTATTGCAAGCTGATATGATTGGGTGGGCTGGGAAGGTCGAATGTAGAAGAGGAAGATGTAGATGTTACGTCCAGATGTACCTATTTTTAAAAAAATAAACTCAAAATTATCGGTGTGCGAAATTGAGAAGGGCGTTGAATCAAGACGGTGGTGTATAAAAGAACACCGCGACCAGTAAATCGTCTTCTTTCTCACTACCGTCGTTCCGAAAAACAACGAAGTCCGGGGCGAATAGTTCGCTACTATGGAACTCGCAAGACAAATTGATTTCGTTATGTGCAAATATGCCATAGCGTAGCTTTTGAGAGTTAAGAAATACGGACGATGTTTTAGTAAGGAGGCCTATCACATTATGGTAATATACAGACAAACATTCGGGAAAGGTAACAGTGACTTGATTCTAAGTCGTGACCAGGTATATAAATCGTGCATATCAATACCTCGTGATACTGGCATCTGAGGAAGATTCGCCACCTCCCTGTTGGCAACCAAATGAAGCAAAGTCCCCTACTGTGGTAATTTAGATGTTGCTTAAGATGTGTAGAGTCGTGGGGCAAGGCTGCGTTGATAGTCAAGTAACAAATGATTTTATTTTTTCTCAGGTTTAAATTTTTAACTGCTTCCGTGAGCCATATAGAAGTAACGCCAAACATCGTGACTAACTATTTTCGCAGCTGGATTTTTACAAATTTGGCTTTAAAACGTTTTTTTTTTCTTATAGAGCCTTTCCAAGCGTAGTCCATCTGTTTGTACGTTTACATAAAATTCCATCGATAAGGGTTTTAACTGTTAAGGGAAAGGGTAATACAACTGAATTCCTTAAATTAAGATTCATAATATTGACTATACAAATCAAACGATCAAAACTATTGTTCTGACTTGTCGAAAGGCTTTCAACTTTGTTAACGACAATTAATATCAATAGCAAACAAATTTCGTGTGCATTTCCGATGTGCTGCATGAGTGTAAATATAAAGCAATAGATAAATGATTTGAATTTATGTATATTTAACGTAAGATACAAACTAAAATATATAATGTAAGTGGTACGTACAACCCTAGCATTACAATGAGTCAATGCAAATGTAATGACAAAAAAAAATAAATGCGAATCTATGTAGCGGTCCTATTCTTCTTGACCTTTCCGTTCTGCACTAATCTCTGTTTAGACTTGGCAGAGGGCTTAGGTTTAACTACCTTCTTCTTCTTACTCATCTTCGATTTTGCTTCAAGTTCATCAAAGTCGATGCAATCATCGTCGTCTTCGTCACCATACTTTTCCACAAGACGATCCATCAGTGATGCGAAACTTGACTGTCGACTTTCTTGACGTTTCATTATTTGCTGTTCCAGACTAGGGACTTCTTGTGCTCTCTTTTTGACGATCTCGTCTGCCTCGACCTTCTCGCGTGCGTATTTTGTATGGCGTCGTTTACGCTTTGCAGCTGGCTCTTGAGTGAAGATTTTAAATTCGGGAACTTCTTCAGCGTCGATCATTTCTGTAAGGAAGCGGTTGTGATGAATTAGTGATGGAAAATCATTTATGAATGCTAGGAGGAAACTAAGAAAGAATTTAGAGGGCTGGTGTTTCAAAACGAGCTCAGGTTCGCCAAGGTTGGTGCGTTGAACTGCGGCGCAGAATTTCTGGGTTAAATTCCCAGCAGAAGCAACACCTAAATAATTTTTTACTGGCCCTCCTCTCGTGATGATCTGACATATCATCCGAGTAGTGTCAATTGTACAGACAAGGAAGCGGCAGTAAATGAAGTCAAGACTTCAACACGAAAATACACACAACATCGACGAATCGGACAGAATGTCACCATTGACAGATATAACTTTGAGGTAGTACGGTACTTTGTCTACCTCGACTTTCCTATTAACTCTGACAACATCTCGTCAGAAATTAAACGAAGAATTACTCTTGCCAACCGCTGTTTCTTCGGGCTAAGAAAGCAATTCAGTAGTAAAGCCCTCACTCGAACTACTAAGGAGATCCTATATAAGACTCTGATCATCCCAGTCCTGCTTCACAGCGCTGAAGCATGGACTGTCTCAAAAGTGGATGAAGAAATCCTTGGTTGATTTGAGAAGAAAATTCTTCGAAAAATATTCTGTCCCGTTTGCGTTTGCTATGGAGACGAAGTTTCAACAAAGAACTATACGAGTTGTACGGCAAAATGGACACCAATACTCCGGCTCGCAGAGTCTTCGATTCCCAGCCAGACGTCGGACGCAGTAGAGGTCCGACGTCTGGCTGGGAATATAATTGTTGTCCATTCGTTCTACGACAGCATATACTTAGTCTTACCCTCATTCAATGCTTAACCCACTAGCAAACGTTGCTATGATATCACGTTGAGTCCTGCCAATGATGTCAATATCGTCGGCGTATGCTAGTAGTTGTACCAATTTTTAGAAAATTCTGCCTCTGTTGTTGGCTCGGGAGTTTAGCACAATCCTCTGAAGAATCAAATTGAAGAATTCACATGACAGCTCATCGCCTTGCTTATATCTTTTTTTGGTATCAAATGTGTCGCTGAATTCGTTTCCGACTCTCATGAAGCGACAACAATTCTCCATCGTCATCCTACACAAACGGACGAGATTGGGCGGTATACCAAAACTAGACATGGCTCTGTATAGTTCGTCTCTATAAATGTTATCGTATGCGGCATTGAAATCGATGAATAGATGGTGGGTATCGATTAGGACTTCTTGGATTTTTCCGAGGATCTGCCGAACTGTAAAAAATTTGACCGGTTGTGGACTTTCCTGGCCTAAAACCACACTAATAAGGCCGATCATCTTTTTGGGAAACGGTTTCAGGCGTTCCCATATTAAGGCAGATAGGATTTGTAGGCGATGTTGAGGAGACTTTTGCCTCTGTAGTTGGATCAGTTCAGAGGGTCTCCTTTTTTTCGGATCGGGCAAACGAAGCTGAGGTTCCATTCTTCAGGCATACCACACATCCCGTGGTAGATGTCACTATTTTTCATCCCCTTTTTGCCCGGCCCATCCCATCGTATTTCCTGGATGGCAGCAATATAGAGGTGCAGATACGAACTTCATTGTCCTTTATTCGTTTAGCATGGTCGTCAACAATAAAAAAAACAGGCCTTTTCGAGGCTATTGCTTGGTAACATATAGAATTTTAAATGGGTGGGTAGTTAACCCAAAGCACAACCTCCAACCTGGAGGGCTAGTTCCAATTTATTAGATACCCCTAGGACACGGGGACATCAGTATCAACTGCGGGATTGGGCGCTGCCATTGGCCTTTCGGTTCATCCGCCACCATCTCTCTTCAAGGATCTGATTTACCCTTGAAATTCCTAGACAACCTGTTGTCCGAATATGTCGAAGCAGCTTTCTAGGTTCGTCAGGGACAGGGCCTTGTTATTAACACTCGCATTCGATAAACAAGTCAAATTCAATTGGATGAGACCAGTACCCGATGGATACCACATGGAGCACATTTGATGTGTACTCAGAGTTACAACCACTGGGCATTGCCAAGTTAGAGAAAATCAGAGCCTACCTTCGGTCTACAACACCCAACAATCTGTTGACTATAAAGTCATTATATAAACTACTAGACATCGCAGAGAACTCAATAAAAATGTAGGTACATACTTATAGTCATAATGACTCTGGCTTTTTAAAAAATTATTGCAGTCCGGTTACCTCTATGTCGAAGAGATTTAAGGTCTTTCGTCTACCAAGGATGCTGGATTTGAGAATTTTTGGAATGCTTGACTGGGATAGTTTTTTTTTGAAGATAACAATATTTAACCGCCTCTTTTAAATTGTAGAAGCTGTCAATATTTACATTCGAAAAAATAATTGTTGTCTGATTTGAATGTTAGCTTTGCGAAAGTCAAAAAAGTACGAACGATCATCAGCATTTTCGTGCAGATGTCCAGTGCAGTTCTTTCTAGATTGATCCATATAGCCAGCGAGGTAACTTAGTAGCTCAACTAAGAGCAATGTAGATGGAAATATTCCACCAACGACACGCTATAAAGTTGAGGTTGAAGTTGGCTGGAAGAAAGGAAAGCGCGTAAGAAATGGCAACGGAGACGAGCACAGTTAAATTCGCTGTGTAATTTGTTGAGGAATGTTATTACGGAATTTAAGATTCGTGATAAACTCAACCTTGAAAGTCTAAACGCGAAGAAAGAGTTCAACTATTTACTTTGAAAGTGAATGTCCAAAATCCCAAGCTACCAATTAAAAAATATCCAAAGATTAAGATTAATAAAAAGCGGCCGTTTTTGCCGCCTATCTTGAAGAAACCTTTAAACCATTGGATGGTCAAGCGTTTCACGTCAATATCAATAGCGCGGACTACTATTTGATGATTTAGCACTCACAAGAGCAACGCTAATAGAGCTTGAAATTGAGGTCGGGCATTTTAAACCTAAGAAAGCTCCTGGTTATGATTTGATCAAAGGAGAAGCACCAAACAGGAATTCCGCTTCTCTACCTGTTATATACTCACGATATATCGAAAAAAGATGGCACAACTATTGCTTAGTTTGCCGATTGTCACCGCAATGCTAGCAGTAGGTAAAACGAACAAAGAAACGACTGCAAAACGCACTGAATAAAGTGAATGAATGGACGAGGGCATGGCGGATTGCCCTCACGTGAATTTTACTCGAAGAGACTAAAGACTCGTCCACTTACCTGAAATTGGTCGAATCCTTTGTAAACGAAGCCAAACACCTGGAAATGATACTCGACGCAAAGTTGAAATTAATTTTGCACGTCAAAATGAAACGCAAAGAACTCGAAATCAAATATTATATCGAAAGGTATTGGCTCTCCCTAAGTACCGAAAACATACATCTTTGCGGTGTGGACCCACCTACAGTATACAAGTTTTGGGGTTTTACCAAAAAACCAAATGCTAGTATGTGTTTATCAAACTTTTCCAAATAAATTGCTTAAAGAAATCGTCCAAGCATCTTAGTATACAAGACACGTATCATACAAATTCCCAGAGATCTCGGAATTCGTACAATCGAAGCTGAAACTAAAAGATTTATCTTTGTTGTATTAACTAGCAATTTATGTCGAAGAGATCTATTTTAAGTCAGTCAGAATCTGACACTACTCTCATACTGTTTTTCAAAGCTGGTCAACTACCCTCGAACAAAAATAAACTAGCCCCTATGTGCATGCACATCTTCATCGCTTGGTCGAAAACTTAACAACAAATCTTACAAATCTTAGCCACATAGATCTGGAAAACGAACAATACATTGAGAGTGCAATATGGTCGCTTCGGGTTTCCAATCCAGTTACTCAGTTGAAGAAAACTTTGCCCGAAGTGACGAGAGACCTACACTACTTATTGTAAGGGTTAACTGCCGGGCGGCAACTTACCTTGCACAATTTTCTTCATTCGAGGCTCGTTCTCGACATCTATGAATGGAACACAATTGAACATATAGTTGATACATCCCTTTCCGTTCACATAAGCCTTCTTAATGTCTGTCCGTTCCAAATCGGAATCTGAAAAAAAGTAAACAATGAAAAAACATTCATTTCAATCCCGGTTTTTTTTTTTTTTTTGTATCTTACCAATATACTCTTTCTGGTAATTGTCGATATCTTCTTTGCTAATTGGCTTGAAAATTTTCTGCCACAATTCAAGCCAAGACGATAGACTTCCTTCGTCGTCCTCATCATCAACAACGCCCTTTTCATCGTAGAGAGCTTTCTTATTTTTATCGGTAAGGACTTGATGCACCTTTGCCAGAACTTTAAATTTCTCAGTAGATTCTTCTTTTTGTTGCTCAGGCACCCGGTCAGGGTGAACTTTTAATGATATCTTGTAATACGCCTTTTTAACTAAAATTTAAATAAAATTAAATAAGTAAACATTGGACAAACGATGAAAATATAACACTTACTGTCTTTTTCCAAAGAGTCTTTAGGAATTTCAAGAAGTTCATAAAGATCGCGAGTGCCAAAATATTTTTTGCACGATTCCAAAAGGGAAGGCATAATTTTGTTTTTTTTTTACTTTTATCTGATGAATTTCACAAACTTTGTTAATTATATTTTATACAAAATATAAGCAAACTGTTTTCACTAGGATTACTTGATATGTTTTCTACAACATGCTCGAGATAAATGAGTAAAACAATTTTTAAATGACAAAACAACGCGCCAATTTCGCTCGTTTGCAAATTTCGCTTTATTGGGATGCCAATGCAAGACAGATGAGTTTTGTAGAAATTGGAAACAGCTGGGTTGAGTGCTGCCAAGCTAGTGATAGGATTAGTACTACAACTTATAATATGGTACTAGCATAAATTTCAAAATTGAACTTTCTGTCAAACGGCCAAAATGTGGTGCAATTTGGTATATAATTGGCGTGTCTCAGCCTTTTTTTTACGAAGTTAACTCTCATGAAGCTCTGTTTTCATGCTCAATCGACAGATTTCCCCGAATTCTAGGTATAAAAGCTGACTTCATTCATTCAACGACGCAACGCTTTTTGTTATTTTTGGCCATAGCGTTCATGGGATGAACGTGTGGCTTCGTGAAGTGATGAATGTCGGCTCTATGGGAACGCAGCCCATGTCATTTGGGCATCATTCGAAAAACTTGAGATAAAGCAATAAATAACCATATTCTATCTAGTCATACGTCATTAACCTGAATAAAACCTTATTCCAAATGTTATTGAAAATGGAATGCTAGTTATGTAATTCGTTTAAAAGTAGATTTTCGCAAGTAATTTGGCCAGAAATTGAAACAACTTCCAGAGGTCTACAAGTTTTGGAGTCATCTGCTGGCATCTTCTCAGGTCACTCCTTGAGCGTTATAGGTACACCTGAGAAAAATTTATAAAAAATAAATTAATAGCGTTTCCGAAGATTTTTTGAAAATCTTTTTGTTCAAAACTACATTTGCTACAAAGTAGATTTTCTGAAGTAATTTTGCCAGAACAAGCCAAATGGAAAGAGTTTCCAGATGTCTACAAGAGTTCTGGAGTCAATAAACATCTGCAGGCATCATCTCAGAGCACTCCATGAGCGTTATAGGTAAACCTGATAAAAGTTTATAAAAAAAAGTAAAATAATAGCGATTCCAAAGATTTTTTGAAAAACTTTTCGCTCAAGAGTACGCCAACATCGTAGAGCAGAACTGGGATGTTCAGGGTCTTGTAGAAGATCTCCTTGTTAGTTTGAGTGAGGGTTTTTACTACTCAATTGCCTTCTTAATCCAAAGAAACAGCAGTTGGCAAGTGTAATACTTCGTTTAATTTCTGACGAGATGTTGTTGTCTGAGTTAAAAGCGAGCTGAGTTAAAAAAAATCCCGTACTACCACAAAATGATATCTATCAATGTTGACGTTCGCTCCAATCGGTCGATATTGTGTGTCCTGTTGACAGCAAATATTGATCTTAACCTAATTTTAAGCAAAACTCATTTTTGGGGCTTCCTTCTCTTTACTTGCAAACATGGGTGTGACACCAACATAAAAATAAATAAATGAATTTGAAATAGTATTCCATTGAAAACAAAAGAGATTAAATTTCAAATCAAAATCTGAAATTATTAATTGAAAACACCATTACTAAATCTGAGTTCCCGAACACGGTCAATAGATCTAGGCTACTACTATACGGGGGTCGGTCGTATGCGGTAACAGACATTTGTTATATGTGATACTCGATTATAGATACCGATTTTGCAGTTAAGTAATAAATATTTAGGCGGCGTTACATTTAACGTTAATCAAATAAGAGGTCTCACCTTAAAGCAATTCAATATCAGTTGAACGATTAATTACGCTGATTGCGGCAGCATTATTACTAGCGATACACAGCGCATGTTAAAAATGTGATATATATCGCGTCGTAGTATCATATTTGCGAGTAGTGACAGGTCGCTAGAGACTTTTGCCCTTGGAACGATTAATTAAATGTGCGAAATATATCGGACAATCCAGTTTACTACACAAATTTTTTATAAAAATTTATGTAAATTATCATAAAACATTAGTAAGAAATAAATTTACAAAGCTTCTTCGATAAGTAAAGAAATGTATTGTTATCGCTCTTTGTAGTTTTCCATCTTTTGTTAACATGGCACTATGGAAACTAAAGCTTGACAGCAGCATTGCGTTTCTAACGGCGCCTGTGCTGTTTTGAAACATATTTTCTCGCAGAAGCGTGTGAAAATGACATTTCAATAGCTGCCCATATAATTTTAGTAAGTCAATGTTAGAAAATGTTATATATATGACAAAGTATAATAAGGGTATTCATGCAACGTCGTAATTTTACTACGTGTGAAAGATTATAATTTTACGACGACTTTTCCTGAACGAACCTTTCACTAAATAATGCGGTAACCAACTGAATTCAATCTCAATTTAATAATTTATTTATTGATAGAATTTTGTTCCTATTGTTCTTTTTCCGTTATACATAATTTTTTTCAGTTAAGCGAATAAGTTTGATGTGTGAAAGTGACTGATGAAATATCAAAATAGCATTTCAAAAGTTTACAACGCTTACCATCTCAGTTTACACACCCATATTCCTGTGAGAAAATTCCGATATTGTTGCAAAAGATTTCCCATAAAAAGTTTATTTATACAGTTTATTTATCACGTCGAACTTTTATCACGTTTACAACGTTATGTCGATTTTCCGACGTTGCATGAACAGCCCTTATACATATTTACGGCAACTCTGTTGCTTCAATGTAAGAATAGGTGAAAAAAAAAGTTGCGTATTGCTTGTTGCCTCAGTGAGAGAGCCGCCTTAGGGATGTCTTAAAGTTAGTTAATCCATAAAATGCTCTTTCTAATTAAATTTCATATATTTTTAATTAAATGAGAAAAAATTAGTGTCATACCTGCCATAATTGCTAATTCTCATACCAACATATAAACAAGTCATACCTTTATGAAAAAAAAAAAAAAAAAACCAACCCACGGCATCACATGCACTCCCTCACTAATGTCAAAACTCTCGAAAAAAAAAATGCTGTCAACTGTCAAACAGCAGTTCGCCCGTGTTGTCCATACACATTTTACACAACCACCAGTTCATTTCCCCTCGCAATTCCTCTCATACTTGGGCACAATTTATTAATTTTGTTTTTTGTTCCTTTTTTGTCATTTGGAAATGGGAAATGGGAATCGAACTGATTCTCTCGTGCCGTGAAACAAAAACAAACACGAAAATAGAAGCCATACTCTCATACATTTGTTTATTTTCGTTAAAAGTTCAACGGTTCGATACTATTATCGGGGCTAGCGACAGCCATTCGATTAATTAATTTATAATTCCCCCCATTGTTGGCCGCTTTTGGTCGTTGTAGTACTATTGCTGCTGCTGCATTTGCGTTCGCGTCGCGCAATTCAAAACAAGTTATGAAGAGTGAAGGAGCTGCGGAGCTCCTGTGAAACGACACTGTGCCTCTCTTATTCGAATCTCTGTACGCGTTTTAGTCCAATTGTGTTTTATAATTAAAAATCCCCAGCGAGATAGTAAAATCTAAAATTAACCCGTCACCTCACTTCGAATATTGTGTGTGTTTGTTTTTGCTTCTTTTATTGTAAAGGGGGAATCTCATGTGTGCTCGCGGTCTTTGAAATGCTGCCGAACTCCCAGTTGCGGTTGAGTGGTTTTAGCTGGGTTCGGCCTCATTTGTGTTTAGTGTCTCCTATTGGAAGCAAAAATGTCCTGTCAACCACCTGTTTGCGGCCGAGTGAGCGCAATAAAGTCGCAGTTTGAGAATCTCAGTGGAGTATCACCACCACCAATAAAAAAGAATGTCTTCCAGCGGGCATCCACATCGCTGGATCTACCACAGAAGCCACAAAAGTTGAAAAGCATCACTGTCGTGCCAAAACCACCAACAGCCTCGCGTATTCCTGCTCCAACACAGCTGTCAAGAGCTACGCAATTCAAACAGGTAAAGTCTGCTTCGCTGGATTCCGAAGTTAGACTCCAGCGGCACACTAGCGATCCGACAAAACGGAGCAGCATTAAGCGTAGCCCGGCGTTCCGCGTCGGTGAGAAGCAAAATCGGGCAGTTCTTGTTAAGCAGCTCTCATTGGAGCCAAAGGAACTGCCCGCCAAGCCAGAGCGATTGGAGAATTTTCTAGTGAAGAAATGTGCCAGTGAATTTGAACGATTGCAACAGCCCGGCCTAACCGATTCTATACGCGCAGCTTTGCGGCGACCTCTACCTAGTGGGCCGCCACCAAAGAAACCACCGCGAGTGGTCAGCTGCATACCGGCTACTGCAACATCCCGGGATGTTCGCGAGAGAATATCATTTCTAGAACACCATTTAGCATTTAAAAAGAAATCACAATCCGACGAAGAAAAGGAGCAGCTACCGACACAAAAGTCGACAACCACATTTTTACAAAAAGCCAAAACCGAGCTAGTCCTCCATCGAAGGACCACTTCGAATCTACTAGACTGCCTGTCGTGTCACAAGAGTGTCGCAAATATTTACGATTCAGTTACTCCAGATGAGCGCAGGCCGCTGACACAGAGCAATGTGAACGTAGTGAAGCGTTTCTCGAATTCGGTGCGCCCATTGCAGGCGGAACCGATTTACATGGAACCGTTTTCCCATTTAAAGAAGAAAGCAAGCGTCGACAAAGAGCCGCACATAGATGATAATCGCTGCGCGAAAATCGATGAAGTCGAGGAAGTGCACAGAGCAAGGAATGGCGATGCAGACACTACTGCCACCGAGGACAGTAGTGTGAGTGACGATTCACAAAGTGGACGGCAGTGCGTATGCCCGGAGCATCATGGCAACGGGGATAGCGATGTACATTACATGGTGAGTACACAAATGTTTTTTTTTTCGCAGTTGTTATTGATTTTATATTGTCCTCGTTCTCCGCCGACTTGGTATTTCCTAATTGAGAGTGTTCGAGTGCGACGATGGTGTCGAACCATTTAAGGGAAATGTGGTCACGTAGAGTTCAATTCACTTGCGTGCTCTAGATAATGTTGTTCAACGATGGTTGTAGCTGAAGATGTCTGGGCGATAATAATAGCACGTTGCTGCGTAGATGAAGATTAATTTGTTTATTTATCTCGGAGGTTTTTTAGCCATGGTGCTTCTTGTTTGAGTGACAATAAAAGTCAGGCGTCAGTGGATTATAATAGCTTCCAATCCATTTTTTTAATTGTTTTATCAGGTTATGTATATTTTTCTGAGTTGGAAAGGTCAGCGTTGCTTATCAAAAGCTGAGTACTTACTTTTCATTCAGACCTTGTTGATAAGGATAAACGGTAATTGCTTCTGACGTTCGCATTGAGGAATATTCTTTATAAGAAAGCAATTTCAGTAGTGGGTTGAATTTACGTTCCAAAACTTCCATAGTGGTTAGGTATATTCTACTGCTTCTGGTAGTCAAAGAATGTCAATGTTCGAACCCTTGGGTTAATGAACTTCTTGGATTAGTCAGCGAATAAGGCGTCCCAAAAAAAAACAAAGCGTTCCTTTTTTATTACTTTACACAACAGGGTTGAGGGTATCTACCTGAGAAAAGACATGCATATCCTCTAGGATTCTGGGCTTTCATTCGTATGGTCCAAGCTCACTGACATCCACTATCGCTTAATCCTTGAATCACTTTTTGTTTTAGCGCTTATCAGAGAGACCGCCAAGGTTGTCAATGAAGGGTTTGCCGAGTGATCGATGTCCGACAAGGCTTGACGTTTGCATAGTAAATGGGCTTGCGTTTCTCTATCCCCGCAGCTACAACAAGGCTCTTTGAGTCTGATTGCGCGTCTCAACCTTGTTAATATGGTGATCTAGAGGAAGTGATGAAAATTTGACGGATAGCATCAGTAGGCATGATATCAAAATTTTGTCGATAATTTAATATTTACTCGCAGAAGGCCACCAGACAATTGTTCCATATGTAAGTTCGGGCGAACTAGGGCTGTGTACATATAAAGTGTCATCTTAGGCGGTAGGCTGCGTCTTTTTAAGAATGTTTTTCTAAAAACATAGAAATGCTTTCTTGACTTTTGTTTTCCAACTAAGCTTGGTATCCAGGATAGGTCCTAGATATTTGGCATTGGATTAGAGTGCAATTGCTTGTCCAATTAGCCATGGGAGCTTAACGGCTGCAACTTCGGGGATCGAAACATATTTTCTGTTTTACTCGGCCATAACTTGAGTATCTAGATAAATATTATTTGATCTTGCTGATTACGGAAAAGAATGTTCCTGACGCTGAGATTACATTTTTGTCCGTATAATTCTATCACCTCTAGCAGTTTATTCCCACGACAAGCCACAAAAGAGAAGAAAGGACTATACCCTGTATGTATCCCTGACTTTGTGTCTCGTTTACCTAATGGTGTTGAATTAATAATCTCAAATCTTAGCATATGTAAACTCAATTGTCTTGTTCCCCCACATCGATTACGGTTAAGGCTTCTAGTATGCCACATATTCGTTATCTAAAAGAGTGGTTAAGCTTTAGTCTTTGTAGTAAAGTCGTTTTTTCCGATAATCTATATCAGCTCATGAAGACTAGTTTCTGTTGATCTGCCTTTGAGGTATGCGTGCTAAGGTAAGAATAGCGGTCATTCAATTAGAATAATCTATGTCAACGATCCGGCCCGTGGGATTTAACTTAAGAAGGTATAGCTGATAGGCCTGAAATCTTAAGCCGATTCATACGATACGGTTTTTTTTTTTAATTCGATTCTATTTGCGAGGAAGGTTCGAAGGACTTCGAATAAAATGCCTGAAACACATTAACTCTACAACATCCACGTTGATATTTATCTTTCTAAATAAGCTATTTCTGGTGGCTAAATGTCGATGTGGATACTGCTGTGTTTCTAGCATTACGTGAGTTAAATTTTGTGACCTTATAAGAATGATCCTTAAACTGTTCTCGCGTGAAACTCGCCAGATATTACCACGAATCAGGAATAAATAGGGTGAGGAATGGAAAAACTAAAAATTTGCGACATTTATTACAGCTTCAACCAAAGGCTGGACACATTCGGATACAGTTTTGTTGTGGGAACCCGACTCAAGGCAAGAGTAATCGTTATTAAACCAGTTAGTGATTGCTTGACTGTGATCCATAGAATAGAGCAAAGTTTTGCTTACAACTATAAGCACACAACAAGAAGGAAGAATTTTACAACTATGCAGCAGATGAAGCCATTCCAGAATACGTTTTGAAAATCATACTTGAGGAATTCGTGGGTGCAGTGGTTTAGTGGTTAGTGCGTTGGATTGTTAAGCGCAGGGTCCCTGGCTTAAATCCCGAAAGTGACAACACTTAAGTTTTTTTCACTGCGCCATCTCTTGCTCAAGTCTGACAAACATCCAAGAGTGGGACTGTCATGAGAAGCTTCTCAAATATGCCGTTTGGATTCGGCGTGAAACAAGAGCTCCTCTTCTTTGTGCCGCAAAATATAACTATGCACACAAAAATGAAAGGAAAAGATAGAATAGAGGTCCAGTACCAAAAAGAGATGACAGACAAGGCATAACGCAAAGCACTACATCGCAGAAGATGTAAAGCGTGGGAAGAGTATCGAGTCGTAAGAAGGAAAAAGATTAAAATCCTGCGTAGAAAAAAAAAAGAGAACACAGACTCCGAGTTCAGGAAAATAGAACAATCTCATTGAATGGTAGATATATTCGGACAGCATTTCCAGCAACTGCTTAATGGATTCAATGTTAGGAGAGTAATAGGGCAATTAGTCAACGAGAAGGCATAGGTTCCTCCCAGTATTGAAATAGTTTGCACCATAAAAATCTGCAGAACATCAACGCAGCAGGTATGAATGATTACCAACACTTCATAGCAGAACTCGTTTAATACGGCGGTTTTGCCATTGAAGTGTGTATGCACGTAATCATCAACATAATCTGGATGAATGAAAGCATCCCCTACGACTGGAATTTTAGCACCATATGTCCAATCTACAGGAAAGGCGATCCCATACCTTTTACAGACCACCGAGGCATAACCGTGTGAAATGTCACAAATAAGATCATATCCATCATACTGCATACAATGTGAACGGAAGTCTTTTTGAAACACACTCATCAGCACCAGAGTTGCTTTCGACCCTGCATATCGACCATGGAACAAATTTTCACATTAAGCAAATCCTGCAAAAGCCCAACGAATTTCAACTCGAACATGTACCGGATTTTTACAAGGAGACGAGCTTTCACGCGATCAGTATGTAAGCCAAATATGGAAGGCACTATATCTGACAAATCCGCAGATTTACTATTGTACGGAGACGATATCGACATCATTGGTCGCTTCTAGCTTCCCATTGTAAAAACCTTTAAGGCAAATACAATGCTACTGTGGCTTAGCGAAACACACTCAAAACAGTGCCGAGTGCTGAATCTTCGAATCTCACCCTTAAGGTTCGAGGCGATAAGGACGACCGACCGTTTAAAGATCAAGCTATCGCCAATGTGAAAGCGCTTCGAGTGTTCGACTGTGGATGAAAGTCTGCATTGTCTCAGGCAAACTATCACCTCGTAAATAAAAAAGTAAGTGAGTTCCCGTATCTATATTGATGAAGTACCTAAACACATCAAGTAGCAGGTCAAACCGAAGGAGAAACATTTTTCAATAGATACATGACATGATGACCAACTTACCCCACAAAGGTTACCGTAACTAAGGGATGCAAATACAATCGTGATAAGTAACATTATCTGATTCAAAAATTCAAATACAAAGCCACATCACTCATTCTAATGATTCACCATAAAATAATGAATCAAAACCCACAAACCGTGTAGGCTAAGTATTCATATGGCTCTGACTATACACGCAGTTAATTATAAACAATACAACGTGATGTGCAAGGAACAGCCCTAGCCAAAAAAAAAAGTGCACACCCATACATGACTTAATCACACGCAAACTTCAAGCAGGCCACCACACACATGACTGTTCTAAGCGGAAATTACGTCATTCATCGTTGATACACTTTCAAGTTACCTTTGCCTATACGACTTGTGCAGAAAGAACTCATTTTGGTCAGTTGCCTGCATGCTGATGGGGGCAATCAACAACCAGTTCTCAACTCGTTTTCCACCATCAGAGACCAGACTCCCATTAGGCATGGGAGAATGCCATTTTCTGTAATTCTTATCCAAGATCAGTGTTGCTACAAACAGCAGAACAGCGCAATGCTAAGCTTGTCAACATATTAGTATTCCACCCGTGCGAAGTTGAGTAGAAAGTCTCTCATTATGCGATCTGTCATCTGTGTTCGTGGTCTTCATTCAAAGAGCAGGCTAAACAGAAGAAAACAACCTCGTATCTGTGCAGTTTCACTTATAAACCGATAAACTTGACACATGTCCCCCTCGAAAGTCTTCGAGGTTGACTAGCCGCTAAGAGTCTAACTTTTTGTTTCGCCGAAGGTCACCACCACTTCAACTGCAAGTGGCAATTCTTGAAACACGACAAGTGTCTTTAAGTGTTCGTAGACCTTTGCTCCTTCGCCAGCTTAACTAATAACAGTGTTACATGGAACTATCGCTGGTTCTGCGAATTTTTTCCCAATAAGCCAATTAAAATTGGTGAAGACGACGACAAAGAGAGAGAGAGAGAGATGGAGTTTGCATAAATCCTAACCGCACTCATTAATTGAAAATGAAAATTGCATCTATTTTTTTTTTTTTTTTTTTTATTAATTTCTTCGAACCAGTCAATGGCCAACTAACGAGATGTGGTTAGCTGCTACCAGCTCATCTCTGGCGCCATTGTTTGCATGCCGCAAACCAGTCTTAGTAGTGGTGACCGCTTTTTTTATTTTGCGCACTCCATGCTGAGAAGAAACTGAATGTACGTATTCATAAATTCTAAATTACTTGGCAATTAATCAACAAAGCATCAATGTGAATGGGGGTTTAAAGAGGGGCCCCCACAAACCCGAAGATGGGGCGTAAAGTAGCGGTGAATAAAGAAACTTTTCGCGTCACGTTTCTGTAGTTCAGTTGCGAACATCTGCTCTAGTATGACTATCAAGTTCAACGATTGGATACAGTGGGTCAAATATATTGTGGAGGTGGTTGGGTAATTGGATTAAAAAGATTCAAGTATGTTGGAGTATGTGTAGGGTGTCTATTGTTTTGTCTATAAAGATGGCTTTTGAAATTAGCTGAAGGATTCCAGCTTACAATTATTTGGGGACATCAGTTTGTGTTTTTTTTTTGTTTACAAAATAAGTTGCAACCTTTTCTTATTTACTTAAGTGGCGCTACTGTCCGAAATGAACCTGGGCTTCAACCCACATGACTCCAATTAGCCCGTTGCTAACTGTCTTAAGCCACGCAGGCCTTTCTCTACTGCGTCCGATATCTGTCTGGGAATTGAAGACTCTGCAAGCTGGATTATTGGTGTCCATTGGCTCTACATGTTCTAGCCATCTCAAACGCCCAATTCGGAGATTTTTGACTACGGGTATGTCGCTGTACATCTAGTATAGCTCTTGGTTGAATCTTCATCTCCGTGGCTACGAAGTCACGTTGAGTTGGACCGATTTTTGGAAGATTGTGCCTCTGGCGTTGGTTCGGGAGTTTTGCACAATCCTCTCAAGAATCAAATTAAAAAAGCCACATGACAGTGCATCCCCTTGCTTAAATCCATGATGCCCCGGCGAGAATTTTAAATGAATAGGTGCGGTGGGTATCGATTTGGACTTCTTGGATTTTTTTCTAGGATTTGCCGAAGTGTGAAGATTTGATCAGTTGTGGACTTTCCTGCCTTAAACCACACTGATAATATACGATCAGGTTATTGGTAAACGGTTGTAGGCGTTCACATATTATGGTACATAGGATTTCGTAAGCGATGTTGAAGAGACTTATGTCTCTGTAGTTGGGGCAGTTCAGAGGTTCTATTATTTTGTGGATCGGGGAAACGATATTGAGGTTCTACTCTGTAGGCATACTTTCGTCCAACCAAATTTGGCTTATGAGTTGGTCAAGGTAGGAAGGCCGTTATTTCCTGCTTGCTAAACTTAAGTTAAGATATTGCTGTCCCCACTTCACGTACACGGGTGGTTGCTAGTTTTCACTTTCGTGGTTTGACAACGCAGGCCGTGGTTTCTGCTCACTATAACAGGGTCCGTAGTAGATGTCACAGTTTTTCATCCTCTTCATCATCCATCGTATTTCCTGAATGGCAGTAATGTCTGCTTTGTAGCAGCTTAGCGCTTTCGATAGTTCTTTGCCTGCACGTCTCCTATTTAATGTTCTCACATTCCAGGTCATACACCAACATGGTGTTCACCTGGTCGTCAACAATGTGAACGGTCCGTTCCGAGGCTCTTAATAAGAGTTTTTTTTTTTCGTGGTTGGGTATATTTAAGTAATAAAATATTTACGCAAATACAAATACCTAAATTTAAACATCTTAATAAATTGTTTTTAAGAATTTGTGGATTTGCCCTATACCCATATAACAGCGACGAAGTCATATGATGAATATAAACGATAAATCGTGGCTGTCCCACTTTATATGATGTCAACACAATAATATGTCATGAGGGTCTGTCCAATTAACACTCTTTTGCATTAGCTCTCTGGCTTTTCAGAGTTGGCGCTATAAAACAAAACTCATAATCACACTCAAATGAAAGTGAAAATTACCACACACAACATAATATAAACGACAAAAACTGTCATCAAACGGTTCGCGCATAAAATTAACCAGCCCGGCGCTCCATAAAAAGTCTTAACCTTGAACCGATTATACAGCCCAACCGAAAACAAACTCACTTTGATGTTGAAGAACCACTGATAGACACAAAAGCCAGTTCGTTGCATTAGCATTCGTTTAAAATTTTCAAATTAATTAAAATAATTTAAAATAATAAAATAAAATGCGCCATTTATAGCTTTGGCGTGTATAATTTTACACACGTCAATTCCGATTTCAAGTGTTTTTTCATTTTGATTTATTTTATTCATGCTCTCGAAACTAAAGAGCAATTTCGTTTTCAAAATAAACAGGAAAAACTTCGCATCGAATTGATTTATTTACAGTCACCCCCACACTGTTCACGAACTGATGGACAAGGTTGCTCGCAAAAGTGTGAAGAAAACAGTTTTACTACCTAGTTGCGGTTGTTTTTATATTTTTGCGTCGATGTTGCCTTTCCCGCTTGGAGAAAGGCGAACTTATGCTAACAACAATGTTGTACTTAACCCAATAAACGTAACGTAATACAATGCCAAAGCGCGATTGATTGTCATTACGCCAAAAAGACGTTGGGAAGAGTGTCATTTGACGTATTATGGCCGAATAACCGGTTTTGTCACGCCTCCAAAACGTTTGAATTGATTTGATGGTAAACGACAAAAAGTCAATAACCGACGCCGACGCACGATCTCTCATTATCCATATGTATATGCATTCCATTGATCGTTTAGTTAGAAATGAGAAATTTAAAAAAAAAATTATAGAAACACCCACTCGGGGGAACAACAACGTTGACAGTGCTGACACATGTAACGAGAGACTCATGTGACCTTTAAGACCCAAGTTTAGTCATAAGAAATGATAAAGAATTCGTCTGCGCTGTCTCTGTACATTGTCGAGTGAAATGAGAGCGATAATAATGATTTGCATCATAAATCAACTTCTTGGATCCGAATGACGTGAACATTTCTCAGTAGCAATGTAAAGGGAGAAACTCATCAAATAAATACAGTGGATCACAGCATCATCGATTGGTAAAGGGGGTAGTTATTTCAAACTTAAAATTGTTTTATTTGCTGTACAATATTACAATTTAGCAACCATTCCCATAGAAATAGAGTCCAACTGAAAATGACACAAACAATAAAATACCAAACGACGCAACGAAATTTGATTAGATAGATATTTTCCCACCAATATAACAGACAATTTATTTAAAAACTTTTTGTTTAACACTAAATAAAATCAATTTTATGGGATAATCGGAGATAACCATCAAGTTCTAGTTACTGATAAGCAGACGACCTGCCGTTACAACACCTAAATTTTCTTACTTGGCCTCCTTTTGCGATCTGACATTTGATCTGATATCGGAGTAGTATGACACAATTCAGCTGGCACTACAGCTACCACGCGTTCATTGGAATGACAGTCATCTCCAAGGAGACAGGTAGATTTTATGCGAGCCAAAAAGAGAGAGTACGATTGCACCGGAAAATCCACCGAGAATTCATTTCAAACTGAATTCTCGGTGTGGGCATGAACGATTTTTTCTCAATCCATTCCACTTTTGACAGAAATTTCTGTTGGCATTTGCTTTCAAAGAACGAAGACAACAACACAAGTACAAAAAATGTTCATATGACGGTTATTTTAGTTTTCAAATCATTCCAGAGGTATATTTAGTTAGAAACTTTTGTTTGAGGTAGCAAAAAAATGGCTTCTTGGACACGAAAACAGACAATCGAATTAATTGAGTTATATGAGCAGTACCCAAATCTATATAAAATTCGAGACAGTGAGTACAAAAACAGGACAAAAAGAAATAATGATCTGCAAGTAAAAACAAACAAATAAAAACAACCGTCCGAATTGAATTCACAGGAGAAATGTATGTTTATTGTTTTGTTTTATATTCCAGCGTTTCCCATCTGTCAAATTGCCTATATTCCAATGACGCATTTTTTTGTGTGTGGCCACGGCGTTCATGGGAATGAAAGTCGTTGGGATGAACGTGTGGCCAGACACTAAGGATTTCACATAAAACAGAATGTCCCGTTTTTGGTTGTGACTAAATGTCTCCCTATCCTAGGTGCTAAAGAGCGTGATGTGTCAAAAAATAAACCCCTAATGCATAATAATAAAAAAAATAATGGTCGCATATTTGTCTGTTAGTTACCCCAACGTTTTACAAAGATTTAAGGAAGACAAGAAAGACAGGGACTTCCCAAAGTCAGTTCGGACATTACAAAATATTTGTTTCTCTTCTCTTCAAACACCGGTGTTGTGCCAAAAACCTACATAAAACTTATTCACAACAATACCATGTGCGCGATTATAATTAAAAATCTTAGATTCTGGTGTGGATGCTGCTAGACGATAGAGACTACATCTTAACCATTTTCGTAGATATAGAAAGGGCTATCGATGAGGTGCATCTCTTACCGTAACCGGTGTAGAGCAAACCCTTAGCCAACATGACGTAGCCGTGATCTGGAATAACTCAGTCGACACTATACAACAACAGCTGAACGAGATACGCTGAAAGAAGCAAACCACATACTGGAGTTACCTCACCTCTGTAGTGGCTTCTTGCTTTGAATAAACTGCTAGTCGGACTAGATCATGACAGCCTTAGGTAGTGGCTTATGCAGATGACGTGTAGATCAAATCCTGAAAAATAAAAAACAAATTTATAAATTTGACATTATGGCGCTTTGTGAGAGTGACATAAGGCAAATTCAAGCATTTGGTATTATGACACTTTGATGAAGCGTCAAAAGGCCAATTTGGCTTTATGACACTCACTATTATAGTTTATATTTGCTTCCCTGATACGTGTATATACAATTTGATCTGAGCTCGATTTGGCTTTATTTCACTTTCCTCATTTGATCCAACGTCGCTTTATCGAACTGTCATAATGACAAATGCTAGAATTTGATCTTATGGCACTTTTATAAAAGAAATGTCACTGGAAAAAAATCAATCCTTTTTTTATCTAGATCTGACGAAAAACCGATTTTGAAAGTTGATGTGTTCCATTGGCCAAAACAATTGATTTTTGTAGCCTTCCTTGAACTACCATTACAACAAATGATAGCTGTCAGTTTGGATAGAGTGATTTTCGTTTTGATTTGATGTAAGGCGTATTTTTTCTTAATATATACAGGCTTAGATAAAAATAAGCAAAAAAAGCTAATCGGTGACCTGGTACCATTGAATTTTAAATAAATTAGTTTAAATTTTTTCTGTGTCTTTATTTTTTTGCGAATAAAATTTAATTTTTATTCACTTTATCGACTCTTACACTCCATCAAATTATTTCAGAAAAAAATTATTTTGCAGCGTTTTATTACCGGCTGTGGTACCGGCAGCCATTTTTAGCATCTCCGACAAAGTTTTTCGATAACAAATGAAACGAGTAATATGTGCACGACTGGGTCGTACGCAACTTTCTCTTTCACAGCGAGTTAGTTTGACTACAATACACAGTAATATTTATTTTGAGTAATGATGCTAAAAATGATATTACTAATGTTGAAATGTGATTATACGAACGGTTATTCCGTAATTGAAAGTCAAACAAGTGTAAGAATAATGATTTTCCGTTATTGGCCAAACCTGAAAATTCCGTTTTAGGGATAATTGGGAAAAAACCAATTATGTGAAACTCATTAAAACAGTAATAGTAGTATACAAATTAAAGTGCATTCAATTTTGGCCAAATAGTTTGCGAGAAATTGACAGTTTTCTTTATATGGCCTATGTGCAAAAATCCGTTTATGGATTTTATCGAAAAAACTGGGTATGCAGTTTTGTTGAATATGCTTATAGTATAATATGAAGTTTTATTAAAATCGTTAGAGCCGTTTTTGGGAAAATTATGTATGATTATTATATGGCAGGTACCGGTAATAACATGGCTAAAAGCAAACAAAAAAATGGCTTAGAATTATGACCAAAAAAAAGCTGGATATGAAGTTTGAAGAAAATCGGTCAAGCCGTTTAGGCTGGAGAGACGTGTACGGACAGACGGACCAACGAACCGACGGACGGAATTCAAAAATTACTTTTTTGAGTTCCGCTATCATCGCAATGTTGGAATAAATCAAAATCTCGAGGTCAAAAATGTTCACGAAAACAATATCTTTCTCTTTGTAAGAGAAAGTTATAAAAACAGGTGTGGTAGCACATTTTTTATCCAGGCTAGGGGTGGATGACTGGATAATTATCAAGTCTATAAAGGCTAAGTAGTTGAAAAAAAAAATACTGTAGCACTTCGATGTGAAATAAAATTAAATCAAAGACACTAACTTCATAGATACGAAATTACAACACAATACATTACGGGTTGCCTTGTTTTTAACTTCTGACTCAGATTCAAGCTTCAGCTACAAATACGCATTCTGGGCTTCCCTTAAAACGAATGTTATGACAATGGAAGGAGCCAATACACTGCCAAAATTTCTGTCTTGCTTGCTGAGCTGAATCCAGAACCACTGCACATGTGTCTCAGGCATAATATTTCGAGGAGATTTTAATACGTCTTCGGTGAGAAAAAGACAAAACTGTTCACTAATAAACTTATAGCAAGGAACCTGCCTGACAACTGTTGACATACCCTTAGTTGGCCGACGAAGTCTCTTGTTGGCTGGAAAAGTAAAGCAATAGGAGACATTTTCGAGTATCGATAAATAGGCCTTTGCCATTTACGTTTTCAAGACAACTTCATGTAAATGTTGTCCGCATCTTTGTTTCAAATAGTCCATTCGAAAGGTCCAATTTTGCGTCACTTTTTCCTGTGTTCCTCGTATTAAGCGTGTTATGTTATCCTGTAAGGCTTCAATCGAGTTAAGCATGTCCACATAGACTAACGACTTTACACAACCCCACAAGAAGTAATCAAGAGGCTTTAAATCGCATGATCTTGGTGGCAAACTCACAGGGCTATTTCGAGAGATAAGCTGCTCACCAAATTCATCCTTCAACATTTCCATTGTTTCACGAGCTGTGTGTGGCATGTGGCACCGTCTTGATGAATCCACATTTCAACCAAGTTCAACTCAGCCAACTGGGGCAGAAAAAAGTCGCGTATCATAGCTCGATATCGTTCGCCGTTGACGGTAACGTTCCTTCCACGGTCGCCTTTGAATAAAAATGGACCGATGATGCCACCAGCCCATAAACCACACCAAACTGTCGTTTTTTTTGGGATGCATTGGTTATTCTTGTACGGCATGTGGCTGTTCATCAGTCCAGATGCGACAGTTTTGCTTATTCACGTATCCGTTGAGCCAGAAATGAGACTCATCGCTGAACACGAATTTTTATTTTTCACAGATCAAGAATTTTGATAATAAATTTCAATGATTTGCAATCGTTGCTCGTTTGTAAGTATTTCCATGCTTCAAAGTTGTAAAACCGTTTTAGTCAGTTTTATGGAACAAATACGGAAAGATGTATGATTTTGAATAGCCCAGATTAACAAAATGACTCTTTTTTCTGACTGTGGGTAGCTTTGTTGTAAAAACGCATTTCTTACGTTAACTAGACCGATTCAGCTTTATTATAAGTGGTCGAACATAAAAATTGGTCCAAGCATTAGCGGGGAATTCAATTCGCAAGTCATGGTAGACGTCCGAACCAATATAAAAAATTCTAACATTTAACCCAAAAAATATTTTTTTTAAAACCGCCTTTATAAAAAAAGTTTTATGTGCAGTCTTATTTGTTGTAAAATTGATATATACAAAAATTTTGCTTTAAACTTGTAAACCCGTATACCTACTGAAAAAATTTTGACAGGTGACTTTTGGACGCCCATACTAACAAGTACTGCCAACATGAAAAACTTAATTCTTAAAAAATCACCAGTTATGTAGGTAGCATTACTAATTTTCCTTTAGGCATTTTGTTTCCTATTCTCTTGAACCCATACAAAGTTTAAGAGCTAACAAGAAGTGTCGTTAATGATAGATATGTCATTATTTTGATAATAGGTCTCTTTGGGTGTTTACTAAGAAGGTAGTCAAAAAACGATTTCAATTAGACCACGGCAACACTTTATACCTACGCACAGAATCCACATAACACAAAACATATTTACATTCCACTCTTAAAATAACACCTACTCGCTGATATTCGAATCAAAACATAGATGGCTCTCTGCAATACCTTCCCCTTTTTTGGAACTCTTTCATTGATTCACTGCACTCTTACTTTGTCGGGTTTTACAACCTACATATAAATACCGGCCCGGATGCACTACACAAATTAATTTCTATCTCCGTCTCCCATTGCAAAGTTCACCGAGTGCACCTACCTCTGGCCTTTTACCTGCTGACAAACAAACCTACCAGCTGCTCGACTCCCTAATTCTATCTCTCTCACCCTTTATACCGGTCATGCGCCATTGCATCCCAATTCTCTAGTTTTCCTATTGTTCGGCACAGGCAACTGAGAACTGAGTACTGTTTAGTGTTTAGTTTACATCCCCCAACAACAACCGAACCAAAAACAATAGCAACGAAGAAGAACATGAGAAGAAAGTCAGATAAATGAATTTCAGTTGATCTGTAGATACGGTCGCATCTGCTGGTCTATTCCAATTACAAAGAACGCATCGCGGCGGTTATTTTTTCTTATTTAAAAAAAAAATTAATTTATCATCCACATCCACCACCAGAGTGAACCGATACCAAAACCCACTAAAGAGAGTGGGTAAAGGGAGTAAAAATACCCAGGGAAATTTTGTTTCGATCCCGTTGGCCGTTTGTCGTCTATAAAAAAAAAATTTCTTCTCTAAAGAAACAGGGAAAGAAAAAAAGAAGGCGAGAAAATAGATTTTATTTTAAATGGCGACGGCCTCCACTTCCAGTGCCGAAGAAGAGGTAACAAATATAAAATCTAAATAAATGGTGGTAGGTAATTTTGCCACCAACTAAACACATTTGCAAAAACCCACATTTTGTTGTTAATCCCAGTCTCCTTTTTGACTCTTCTACGTCCATGTTTTCGTTTATTCGTTGCTTTCGTCAATTACTTCTTTTGTTCTTCGTGTTTAGTTATTTTTTTTTCGCCTTGCTGCTTCATTTTTTCGTGTTTCTTTTCGTTTTCCTTTCCCAAGTGGAGTGAGAAGCATCTGCACAGTGAATTTTTTTTTATTGTCGTCTCGTTGTCGTTGCGAACGGTTGCATTGAGTGAGGGTTTGTTGCGCCCCGGACATAAAGTGTCAGTTAGGATAGTGAAAATACATTTTTTTTGTAATAAATACGTGTGATGTATATAGAATCATTTCTTGCGTACATAGTCAGGTTAATATCCTATTTACTTGGAGGAGAATTTAATTTATTTTTGTTACGAATACCCAAGAATGTGTGCTTTAGTGGAAAACCTTGAATTTTGTGATAGTTTTTGCATCATATTTCCATTTTACTAGTTTTATTAAATTGCATGACGAATTCATTGAAAGGAACGACAAATCGTGGAAAAAAGAGTTAATTGTGAAAGAAGGAGAAGAAAAAAGTGAATAAAGTCAAAGAAAACGTATAGATTTGTGTGTTGTGTGCTATTGTGCGTGCGAGTATATTTCCCCCACGTATCGTGTGGATGGTGAATAGTGGAACGTAATCGAACTGTCATTACGTGAAGGATTGCATACCGGAAGGGGTATTTTATATGCATTCTGTCTGATCTCGTCTGAATGGAGTACCAGACCACAAAACAAAAAGTGTAATTCAATTGATTTTTGGATTTGAATTGGCAAACATTTTGGATTATCATATAAATAGGTATGAACGGAGTTTGTCAATCGCAAAACCATGTGGTGATGGTGATATCAACTATGGTGATAAGAGCATGATCAGGCCAAGTTGATAATGATTTAAACTTTTTTTTTTACATTTACACTGTTTGCCGTAAGCCAGACGGAAAAATGCTGATTCCTGATTATGCATGTAACTATTATTATCGCTTCTGAAGGAATTGATGTTTTAACCTAATTCAACTGTGACAAATAGGTGCCTATAGGTATTTGGTTGATATTGAAAGTGATCATTTACTTTTTTTTTTGTTTCGAAATCGGGTCAGATGTGAATTTTATATCAAACCAGATTACAAGAGGAATAAAGAACAAAATAAAATACAAGCTTTGGAGGTGATTAGCGTACTTATATTATTTAAGTAAAAATATGTTGACATCGACGTGTTGACGCCCACTTGGGTTGAAAACGATAATGATTTGTATTGTACTTGGGAAATACTTATCTTTCTGTATTTTTAAAAAGTAAGGAACTGACGGATCGCTTTTTTGCGGTGAAACTGAAAAGCTTCCCCCACCTATATACTTTTAATACCTCATTTTTAAATTTAATAAAAGTAAGTGAACTGAAAATAAGTGAGATCGCAATGTTTATTTTAGAGTGGAATTACATAGGTAATTCTTATTAAAAAGCAAATAAAGTGCGCACTTAACAGATATTTTTGCGGATTTTTTTTTGTTGTTCATGTTTTGCTGGTTTATTATAAACAGAAAAATTGGGAAACAATATGTCTGTTTAACGACGACACGATAACATCAATTATTCATGATAGTATTAGAAATAAATCGAAATTAACAAGCAAAAAAAAGAAAAAAGAAGCAATTGGTGCACTTATAACGGGTGATCAAATATGAGGTACTTAATTTCTTATCTATTTGAAGATTGTGCTCAGGATGCTTTGTCAATTTCATCAAAAATAGACTTACGCGGGAACAATGCTAAATAATTGTGGAAACTTATTTCCTAAATCTGCTCAGTTAAAAATTGTTATTGAATTCTTCGATCACATTTTGGTCCTCATAATCTTACAATGAGAATATTCATTAAGACCGTGATTAAAAAATTTGTCGCCTTTCAAGGTTTGGGCATATCTTATGGCACGTTGTGGCATATTTTGAAGCGTGATCTTGGTTTAGAAGCTTATAAAATACCTACAGCTTGTTCAAGAATTAAAGACGACTAACTTTGGTTTACATTTAAATTTCGGTTTGTGGACTTTTTTATCAAAAAAATGTTTTTTCCGACAAAGCTAAACTTTGGTTTAACGGGCGCGTTAATAAGCAGAATTGGCGTATTTGGGCCAATTAACAGCCAAAGGAAGGCAAACCCCAAAGAATGCAATGTCAGCCCGTTTTTCTTTTAAAATAAGAAAGGAGCGCCTGTTATTGTCAATAGAGATTTGCCGAAAATTCAAGATATTGGTATAGACTTGTGGTTTCAATAAAATGGTACTAGATGCAGTACAACTAACAAATCAATCGCTTTATTGATTGAAACGTTTGATGAAACCTTATGTCAAGAAATGGTCCTGTCAATTGACCACCAAGATTTTGTGATTTAACGCCAATGGATTATTTTCTATGGGGATTGGTGAAATCTTTTGTTTACGTCGATTAACCCAAATATTAAAGCTTTGAAAGCATTAATTATTAGCAGTGGGCAACTTTTGAATGAATTTTTTTGCAAACATTTAATGACATGAACCAAACTATCACCTCAAATAAAGATTATCCTCAATACATTGATTATCTTGTTTTGTTTAAAAAAAAAGTCAGGAAGCTCTCATTGGATCACTCTTTATAAGCCTCCCAAAATTGCCGTTAAGGAAAACTGGTACCGGCGAAAAAGTCTTAATTTGAAATTTAAACATGGTACATAATTGGATCTATTTTTCGAATAAATTAAATTTTATCTCATATCTGTATTTTTTTTCTCTTGCTCACTTCTGAAAGAGAGATCTCATTTGCTTTTTTATATAAAAGTTTGACAGGCATATTTTGTAGCAAATTGTATATCCCCTACCCACAAAAATAAACATGACGGATATAATCTGTTTTTCACGCACGTCAAATTAATACAAAGTGGTTGCGTTCCGGATTTCAGTTTTCCCAAGTTAACTTTGCCGGCACACTGCTATCCTTGGTCAATCGACCATTTTAGTCACGTGATATTTGAGGGGATATGACTGACGAAACGAGTTGAATTAAATATACATACAAACATACTTCAGACTATGAGTGAAACAGCTGATTTTCTTCACTAAAATTACCACATACACTTACTTAAGTATACAGTCCGGAATGAACCTAGGCCTCAACCAACATGCCTCTCCAATTATCCTAGTCTTTAGCTATTTGCCTCTAGTTGCGCACTATAAGTTGGGGCATGTCGCTGTACAGCTCGTATAGTTCTTGGTTGAATCTTCGTCTCCATAGCACGTCAACGCAAACGGGATCGAAGAATTTTCCTCTCGAATCGACCTCGGGTTTCCTTATCCGCTTCTAAGAGGGTCCATGCTTCAGCGCCGTAGAGCAGGACTGGGATGATCAGAGTCTTATATAGGATCTCCTTAGTAGTTCGAGTTAGGGCTTTACTACTAAGTTGCCTTCTTAGCACGGAGAAACAGCTGTTGGCAAGAGTAATTCGTCGTTTAATTTCTGACAAGAGGTTGTTGTGAGAGTTAATAGCGGAGCCGAGTCCCGTAATACCTCAAATGGTGGCGTTCTGTCCATGTTGTGTGTCCTTTCGTGTTGACAGCATATACCCCGTCTTGTCTTCATTTACTGCTAAACCCATTTTTGCCGCTTCCTTCTCTATACCAGCAAACGTGGCTATGAAATCACGTTGAGTCCTACCAATGATGCCAATATCGTTGGCGTATGCTATTAGTTGCACAGATTTATGGAAAATTGTGCCTCTGGTGTTGGCCCGGGAATTTTGCGAAATCCTCTTAAGAATCAAATTGAAGAAGTCACATGACAACGCATCGCCTAGACTAAATCCTTTTGTGGTATCGAATGTGTCGGTGAGGTCGTTTCCGACCCTGATGGAACTGCGAGATTTCTCCATCGTCATCCTACACAATGGAAGAGTTTTGGCGGTATACCAAAACTAGACATGGTTCTGTATAGTTCGTCTCTATAAATGCTGTCGTCTGCGGCTTTGAAATCGATGAACAGGTGGTGGGTATCGACTTGGACATCTTGGGTTTTTTCCAGAATCTGCCGAAGTGTAAAAATTAGGTCGGTTATGGAATTTCCTGACCTAAAACCACACTGATAAGGGCCGATCAGATTGTTGGTAAACGGTTTTAGTCGTTCACATATTACGGCCGATAGGATCTTCTAGGCAATGTTGAGGAGACTTATGCCTATGTAGTTGGCGCAGTTAAGAGGGTCTCCTTTTTGTGGATCGGGCAAACGATGCTGTGGTTACATTCTTCAGGCATACTTTCTTTCAACCAGATTTGGCTTATGAGTTGGTGGATGTTATTTACCAAGAGCTTTATAAAGCTCAACCGAAAGGCCATCATTTCCGGCAGCCTTGTTAAGCTTGAGTTTAGATATCGCTATCTTCACTTCACTCAGGTCGGGTGGTTGGCAGTTTTCGCTGTCGTTGCCAATGTTGAATGGTTCGTACAGTACCTCAATTTTCAATTATAAACTGAAATACGAAACACGGGCAATGTCCCCCGAGAAAGCTGTCAAAATTCTTACGAAATTCAGATAGTAAAAATTAATAACTTTCGGCGTTACTAACTCTTCGGGCTCAGTGCCGCGATGGTTAGTGCAATGAGCTGCCGCGCAGAAGGTCTGGGTTCGATTCCCAGCCGTAGCAACACCTTAATGATTTTTCACTGGCCCTCCTCTCGTGATGATCTGACAAATCATCCGAGTACTATCAATTGTCATGAAAAGCTTATCTTAAATTCGGCATTCTGAGTTGTCATAAAACAGGAAGTCCTGCCATCGTGCAAGAAGTACACACGCACACATGAATGGTTGTGAGAAAGCTCGGCCCTGGGTACTAACGAGCCTGTTGCGCCGGAACAAAAATTTAAATTTTTACTAATTCAGCCTATTGCGAATAAATTTTCGCTGGGTTTTCCCCTTGTCAGCAATGTCATTCAAATTGCTGAATGGGAAGATTTTCCCGGAAAAATTTAATTCCTATAGGCCCGATAATCAAACAAACGCAAATGTAAACATTTGAAACTCTACACCAATAATCAAAACCCATAACTTACTAAATGAACTCTACTCCTCGATTTAATCTACTACATTTTCAATCAAATAAACTGTCAAAATAGTTTATCTTTTTCAAT
This sequence comes from Rhingia rostrata, assembly GCA_949824845.1. Taxonomy (NCBI): domain Eukaryota; kingdom Metazoa; phylum Arthropoda; class Insecta; order Diptera; family Syrphidae; genus Rhingia; species Rhingia rostrata. Next base: position 61,836,765 of record OX463758.1, on the reverse strand, counting down.
TTTTTTTTTGTCAAATTCAAATTATTTCTTCGAAATACCTGACCACACTTGTTCTGACTAGTCCTCGATCTTCTTAGAAAGCATCGCAGTGTTATAAATTTTAATGTTGAGGACTTGCACCGATGGTCATACTAATGAGAAAAGGAGCCTCTACATCTCCTGGGTTGAAAAGAGTAATTCGCGACAACGTCAGTACCACCTAACATTTTTTTTAACTACCTTGACATTTCAGCAAAAAATTTTTTTTTGTTTTTCTGAAAACGCCCTAAAAAAGTGGGAGTGGCTTAAAACTTTGTATGATCAAAATATACATAGTATTGGGGTTGTCTAAATATGTTGTTCAGACACTTATTTTTAAATTCTTTAACGTTTGGCCAAAAACAAAGTTTTATTGAAAAGTGGACGTGACAGTGGACCGATTTTAAAATTGTTTACACTTGTTCTGCTTCGTCTATACACCAAATTTCATCACTTTGTATCAACATTTATGGCTCAAAATTGGTGACACACAGACGGACCCACGGCTAGACAGACAGGCATAGCTAGATCAACTCAGCCAGCGATTCTTAGTCGACCCATATACTTTAAGGTATTTTTTTTCTATATATGGAACTTAATGCCAAAACTAATATAATATGTACCATCTGATAATGTAAATGTTTCCCATAAACAAGTCCAACGAAATGCTAATCATATTTTAAAAGGCGAAGTGACGTTTTGATTTTTCATTGTCATGAACATTTATTGCCAATCGATAAAATTGGCTGACGTTCAATCAAAGAAATTAATTATTAAATTAATTCTTAATACTTGTTGGAACGTAGCTTTATTTTTATACAAACATCATTTTGCGCTTTTTACTGGGAGGTGAGTGGTGCTGTAGAAAGTGCGAAGTTACCTCCTTAGTTAAAAGACAAATAACAAGCATGGCCACAACGCGACTTGCCAATTTTCTTGGCAAATCAATAGTGCAATCTTTCAACTTTGTTTGGATTCGGCGTAAATCTGGAGATCCCACCAATCCCACAACTTCACATGTCAACCTGCTGCTCCAGAAATTTGTATTGATATGCGTAGCACTTGGACTACAATGTCACTGAACGTGTTTTTATGTAGCGTTGAAAAACATACAACCACCATACAATCCATTTTAGTGTCTAAATTGTTAATCCAGTTAATTAAGAAAAACAGCATAGATATCTAGGTGCTTATTTGCATTTTAAAACTTTTTGATTTGCTTTAGTATAACTTACTTGCACACAACAAATTTTGCCGCATTTGGTGCCTATCACTTTGCAAAGGTGCCTATCATTTTACAAATCTCTATCATTGATCTAGATCTACCTCCTTTTACCAATAACCTCACTTAGCTTTGGCAACCAGATGACTCATTCGTCTAGTAGTTGCACAATTTGTTTTGCCCATGTGATTTCCCTGTCTCTTTCTCTCTTAGTTCCATCTGACATTTTAGTTAATGTGGCTGAAAGTAGATAGATTGAGTTTAAAACCGGATAGTTCGAGTGCGGTTTGCAAAAAGAAGTCAGACACCACATGTTAGCGATTTCTGTTCTTTTGCTATTGCAAGGGAAGATCTAATTTTAGAAACAGAAATCATGGGTTTTATGCACTCATTGGGCGAATAAGCGATAAAGTTGCATAACTATACGTAGGGAATAGGGTAGTCTAGAGCGATAAATAGTGGACTTATATGGGGATTTCTTTAAAAGATGATTAGGTACTTATGTCATATACATGTTCATATATGCAAACGTCTTGAAAGTATGTGGAGATTAAATTCCCGGTTAATGATTCATTGGAATATTGTACAAAAAATATATGAAGAGAATCGTTGCAGGCGGGGTTTCAATTCTTCTGTATTTCATAAGTTTAAAGCGATAAATGCACTGGACGAAGAACCGTGGGATAACATGTGGGCATTCTCTTCTGCGTAAAACGAGTGGGAACTATTGTTATCGGTGTCCTTGTATAATCGATCCTCTTACGCATTATTTTTAAGGACTTTATAAGTGGCATCAACCAAGATGCCTTTGAAATAAGCCCGGTTCCTTAATATGCCTCCAGTTGCCCATTTCGAGTTGTTTGAGGTCGTTTTCTACTTTTTTTTTGCGCTTAATGAGGACATTCGACTGCATCCGGTGTCTGGCTGGGAGTCGAAGACTGCGTGCCGGAGTGCTGTTGTCCATTCGTCCATCATATTTTACCCATCTTAAACGAACAATATGGAGTATTTTGAAGACGTCTATATCACAGTACAGCTTATAAAGTTTTTGGTTGATTCTTCGTCTAAGTCCACAACTACATTTCGCTTTTGAAACGCTTCGGCACCATAGAGCAGGACTGGAATGATGAAAGTCTTGTATAGGATCTCCTTGTGTAAGGACTGTTGGCAAGAGGAACTTTTTTTTTTAATTTCGGACGAGGTAGGGTTGTCAGCATAGCAAACCCGACAAAGTCCCCTACTATCTCAAAGTTATATCTGTCGACAATGACGTTCTGTCCAATTTGTCGAAGTTGTGTTTCCTTTTTCGTTGACCCTTATATACTGTTAAATCCTTTTTTGTCACCTGCTTCTATTTACTAGTAATCGTGGCTTTGGCACCACGCTGAGTCCGACCAATGATGTCGTATGCGGCTTTGAAGTCGATGGATATGTCTTGTATATCGACTTGGACTTCTTGGATTTTTTCCAGTATTTGCCGAAGTGTGAAGCTGATCTCTTGTGGACTTTCCTGGCCTAAAATCAGGTAAAATCAGGTTGCTGGTAAACGGATTCAGCAGTTCACATATTAAAGAAGATATGATCTTGCAGGCGATGTTTAGTAAACTTATGCCTCTGTAGTTAGCGCAGTTCAGAGGGTCTCCTACTTGAGGCATACTTTCATCCGACCAGATTTGGGTTATGAGTTGGTGGATGTTACCAAAGAGTACAGAACTACATAGAGTACGCATCACAACAATGTGGGTAGCAATGTGAACACTGGGGTATCAATATCAGTACCCTACATACAAAATTTTCGTTGTATGAGATTCGCACTCTACGTAGCTCTATATTCTTTGATATTACTTACCAATTTAAGTTGGTTGGTAGTTTTCGCTTTCGTTGTCAACATTGAATGTTTCGCTCTAACTAGCAGCGGAAAATGGTTCGACATCGCTGTCTAAAAGTCTGCAGAATTGGATCGTCCATATCCTAAGCAGCTATTATGTATGATGCGCCGTTCTTTCTTGTTCATCCCTACGGCGCCTTGTATCGCTGGCTTTGACATTTTACAATTGCTTTAAACTTCCCACAATCGTTCCTATGGAGTAGCACATCTCTATGTCTTTGATCGCGCACTTTTATTTCTAAATTTTCTTCTTTCTGAAAAGCCGGTGTTCTTCGCCCATCTTTGCCCATACAGATCAATGATTGCTCTCATCTTCAGCTAAAGCTCTAACTTGTATAGGTCTCATTCATGTCTCCGATCATCTATCGAGACTCTTCATTTAACAAATGGCTTCCTTCTGGTGGGCGTGGTAAACCTAGCACATCAGTTGCGGTTAGGCGATACGCGTTCTTCAAATATATGGGTGGTCTCTTTTATGGCAAGAAAATCGTTCCTTCTGCATTACATTTTTTCACAGCAATTCGCATCTGTTGTGTCGATCTCTCCTAAAATTTCAAAGACAAACCTCCAAGAGCAAAACTGTCACGTGAAGCTTTTCAAATTTGCCATTCCGAATCGGTGATCCAATTCTTTGTTGCAAAGATACAATTTTGCGCACTCAAATGAATGGGGAATCTTGATTTCAAGCTCTGTAGTACCGGTAATGTCAGATATATATTGATGGAATCAGAATCAAAAGCTAATTCGATCTAGCCACGTCCATCCGTCCGTCACCAGTTGTTTGGCCCTAAATTGTGAGCTAGACTGATGAAATTTCGTACACAAACACGAACCATTTACAAAATCCATCCACCGACACGCCTACTTTCGCGTCATTTTTGTTCAAAAGGTAAGGAATTAACAAGATGTGCAGAGACTCTTATATTTCGTGCATACAAAATTTTTTTTACCACACCTACTTTTTGATGTCATTTTTAATAGAAAAATTTAAGATTTATGTTTAAATTTAAGATTTATGTTAAAATTTAAGATTTTTGTTAAAATTTAAGATTTTTGTTAAAATTTGATTAATCTTTTAGGATCCACAAAGCACTGTCGTGTTCCCTTGTGGATATCAAGGTGACAAGGTAGGTACAAGTGTCGTGCTTTTTTGTTACCACGACTCGTGTGACCTATATTTGGTTGTTGTTGTGGATGTGATACAGGCGGTATATAGATCCAGCCTGTGAAGTTTAGAAATCGGATAAGATCTTGTATCATTTCCCGAGATGTCGCTAAGGTTGTCGATAAATTTTTAGTATAACGCACTCCATCTTTCTCTTACTAGTGCCCCTCATTTGCAGATGAAATGGCAGAGGGTTTTTCTCTCATTTATGGGGTTGTAGCTTTTCCGCATGGTCTCCAATTGGCCAATGCCAGTTTTTTGTTCTGTTTTTGTTGTTCTGTTTTTGTCGTAGGAGGGTCATATCGGTCTCGATATTACGCAATTTGCTAACCTCCTCCATTTGGAGTCCTCCTTTTTCAGGAATTATGAGTGTATTTGTCCCTTAACAGCACCTAGCGGGATACGGACCCTTGCCGCAAGTGCACCGTGAAGAGCTGAGCATTGCCTGGCCAGCTCGTCTGCACGCTCGATTCCTTCAATGTCACTGCGTAACGAGTTCAAAATATTACTGTGGTCATATGGACTTGCATTTCAGCATACTTACTTCTTGAGTCTTACTGAGCTGCATTAAGCGGTATCTTTAATGAGTAGGTCGAGAGGCAAGAGATGCAATATCACACTAAGGGCATCCGTTGGCGCCGACCTCAGCTCTTATACTGGCTGTTCTTTGCTGCCTTTTTAGTTTTGAGAGGTTGTAGCCTTTATTTAATCATACTAGTGAGCCCTGAGCCGTATGTGACAATTGAACGTACCACTGCTGTCAACATCCACAAGGTCATCTTTGGTTGAAGTCCCCACTTTTTCCTAAGGTTTTGCTACAAGCATAGAAGGCAACACACGCCTTCCTCACTCTACGTTCGATGTTGTGTTGCCAGTTAAGTTTTGGATCAAGCATAATGCCCAAATACCTAGCGCTGGAAGATAGTGTGAGATTAAGACGGGGGAGGGTGAAGTTGGGTATTTTGGTTTTGGCGGTGAATAGCACCAATTCCGTTTTGCTCGGGTTTACGCCGAGGCCACAATTTGCAGTCCAGGTGCTAACCTTGTCTAGTGCAGCCCCTTATGATTTCACTTATCACTGATATGAATTTTCCTGACATTAGAATCACTACGTCTGCTTTGTTACAAATAAGGGCTTTCGGCAGTTGATCGGCCTTAACTTTTCTCTTGAGCATTCTAACATACCCCCCCCCCTGGCAGGACTTCATATAAACTATTGAAATCATTAAAAAGAATGTCGAAATGCTGAACAACAATAAGCATGGTTTTGATATTTTGTTGCTTCTATGAGTAATCTAGGCACATATTCGTAATAATTGTTTCGCTAACAGCTCAAAAAATGTATCCACGAGCTCAGAGAAATGTCAACCTTAATCTAGTTTAACAAAAATCTGGTTTAGCTTAGAAGTTAAATCAGAGTTAACTTATATCTAACTTTTTGCATGTTTGTTAACCAACCCAATCGGTCTAAAAAAAAACGAACAAAATATTTTTTTTTGTTCACAATTTATATCCAATTTTATATGAGTGAATGAGATAATAATTTGGTAAATAAAATTAGTGCGTATATATTACTGCCAATGACCATTTGATTATGTACATAAATTAATCTTAATTCCGGGATATTGGAGTCTACCTAATAGTCTGACAAATATTCGCCTATATTAATCAATAAATCTTATCATTAAACATTTGAATCATCAAATTTGTTTTCTAAATAAGCTAAGTGAAAATATTTTGAAATAAAAGAAAACCCCAAATGGGCCTCTTCAATGGAGTCACTCTTATCAGTACATTTAAGTTTAATGTGTGGAATTCACTGTTCTATACTTTATCACAAGATAGGTAAACCTTTTATCTACATAAAATAGTTTATTATCTGTTTGATTGACGTATTTAAAACTATCGCGTCATAAAGAGTCCAAATTGGAATTCGTTTTTTTTTTAATGAATTGATACACATTGTTATGTAAGAATCTCAAGTATTTCTCCAGCTAATTATATTCAGATACCAACTAAATCCAAAATATTCATTCGATTTGTACTCGAATAAGATTGAGATCTTCCACTAAACCCAAACACACGCAAGCTAAGAATAAAACCGAATACTTATCACGTGTCCTTGTCATCTAACTGGGGGGCTAAGAAAGCATCTCGTGGCTAGATGTCTAACCTTTGCCTACAAGTGGAAATAATTATTCCAGCGATTCATTTCAATTCAATTCAATTATTCACCGCGAAACAAAGACAATTTCGTTTGGGTTATTCAATCTAGAGTAGCCTAGTCTATAGAATTCATCACGTAATCTAGACTGATTCATCACTTGTTTGTTTGTTAAATTAAAAAGAAAAACAATTAACACAAAAAAAAAAAACAATCCCAGCTGTAGAGAGAAAGAAGAAAGATAAAAGTGGTGTTTGTGTGTTCCACATTATTTTATCTTATTACCGCCAGTGTGAATGTCAAGATTTCAAACAACAAACCCATGGTCTGGGGACATTTAGTAAAAAAAAAACAACAACTTAAGCTTTTGATAATATCCGTTATCATTGGCTAAATGTCAGACCAGCCGCCAAACGCAAAGTGAACGTATGATTAACGTTGTGTATGTTCTATCACCGACAAAATGGCTTTGCAACCTAATTGAGCATGGTATTCGACATGAGCTATAAAGTGTATTATAAAATGTCCCAAAGCTGGTTAATTAGAACAGCGGGTGTGATTAAAAAACCTGCCTTATGTACGATGTCTCTTACCGGTCGATAATGGCGGCGACACTGTAATGGTTGTCACTTGTCACCTACTGTGATAATCCTTTAACTGAAGTTTATTCGGAAAATAGTAACAAATGAACGGGTAACAGAGACAGATGACCCCCTAGTCTAGCCTAATTATTTTGTTCTTCGACTGTCTCGTCAGATGTGTTGTTTTTTTTTTTTTTGGAAATTTAAGATACTTGTAGATTTTTTTTGTTGGTTTTTTTTTTATGGTTGGTCGTTGTTGGCGCCAATCGTAATATTTAGTTTCATAATTTTGTTATGTGGTGGGCGGAAGTTGCGCATGCCCTCGAAATTGGGTTTTGGATATATTTTTTATATACTTGTGACTTGCTTTCAAACAGGAAAGGCAACCAGCTGTATACCATTCTGAAGGCTGATAAACTTTTTAGGCGCTTTTTGGTGTCATTTAAAGAGTTTGCAATATTCATTTAAGCACGGAATATTCGACTAGATAAATCCAAAACGTTACTAGATAACATTTAAGGCAACAATAAGCACAAACGCACAGTTGATGGTGGACCACATTTTGATATTGAAACAAGACAATCTTACAATCTTTTTAACTTGTAATTTTGTAGAAAGCCTACATTTAAACAATTGATACGTTTTTACTTACGCCAATTTTTGTGTATTCTATTCTTAAAAATAAAAAAAAAACAAGAAATTCTACGAACGAATTATTTGTTTATTTATTTATTTAAGTTTACGATTTTTTTACAATTTACAGACTAAATAATTCTATTAAAAAAGCTCTTAAATTAAGAGAAAATATAAAAATAAAAAATTATATATATAAAAAAAAATAAAAAAAATGTGTAAAAACCTGAAAAAAATGTGAAGAGACAAAAAATCAAGGTAGAAATTTATCTATAGGCAATAAAAAAAAACGGAAAAAAAATAAATTGAACGATTAGGTTCATAAAACAAGCCATGTTCACGGAACGGTATTCCCGGAACTAAAAAAAAAAGATTGGGTAGTAGAAACGTTAATTTTCTTCTTCCAGAAGCGATGTCTTTTATAAACGTTATTTCCTAAATATGTCTTCTCGTTACAAAGGACTTAAAGTTTACTATCCGACATCTTTCTTCATAACTGGGCATTTCTATTTACCTATTAAAGTGACGAAGGCAATATCTAATGTGAATTTTCAGTTGCAAGTTATTACAATTACACCAATCCGTAATTGCGTCTATGTCAACCTATAGCTTATGCCAATCGGCTACCGAATTGACTCAACAAAAAAAACTTCCCGTCATCTCACACTTACAGAGAGACACTCTTGAATCAATTTCGTTCACAAATATTGCAAACAACAAAGGTCCCGAGTGACTTCCGTGAGGAACACCAGACTTTGCTTCAAACTGCCTCGAAAAAGTATTTCCTATTCTAATTAACTGCTTCCTATCAGTTAAGTAAGATGCGATCCATTTGTTAAGTATTGAATGGATACCGAGTGCTTCTAATTTTCTTGTAAGCAATTTGTGGTCTACCCGATCAAAAGCCTTAACGAAATCTGTATATATTACACGAACCTGTGAACCTTCTTGTATTGCCGTTATGGCAAAATTAGTAAACACAGTTAAATTAGTTGTTGTGGACCTGCCTTTCATAAATTCATGCTGATAGGTGCAGAAAGATTCCTTAACAAAAAGGTATATTTTATCTTTCACTAAACTTTCAAACAATTTCGGGATAGTTGAGATCTTCGAAATTGGACGATAGTTTGTTACCACATTCTTTCTACTGAAATTATGAATAGGCGTAACAAATTAATAAAGGGTGATCCATTTCGAGGTTCCCTACTTTTTTAAAGAAAAAAACACAGAAAATTCAAATTTAATGGAGAATGTTTATTATCATTTGAAAGAACATTCTTTGGCATTTAATATTTGAAGATTATGTCTATCAAATGTTGGCCGTTGCTACGTCGCAGATGGTCCATCCGTTGAGTCTAATTTTCGATCACTCGACTGGTAACTGGCGAATGACACGCGTGATGTTTTCCTCCAAGGCCTGAATCGAAGCGGGTTTGTCGGCATAAGCTTTTGACTTTACATATCCCCACAGGAAAAAGTCTAACGGTGTGATATCACACGATCTTGGTGGCCAATCGACCGGCCCAAAACGTGAAATTATGTGCTCACCGAAATGTTCTCTCAATAAGTCCATTGATTGATGCGATGTGTGGGAAGTGGCGCCGTCTTGCTGAAACCCAATGTCGCCGAGATCACGAGCTTCAATTTCAGGCATCAAATAGTCGGTTATCATGGCACGATAACGGTCGCCATTGACGGTTACGTTCGCACCGGCATAATTTTAAAAGAAATATGGACCGATGATTCCACCGGCCCACAAACCACACCAAACCGTTGTTTTTTCTGGATGAAGTGGCAGTTCTTCAATCTCTTCAGGTTTCTCTTCGTCCCAAATGCGGCAATTTTGTTTGTTTACATACCCATTGAGCCAGAAATGGGCCTCATCGCTAAACAAAATTTGCCTCGAAAACGTCGGATCTTCTTGGAACTTTTCAAGAGCCCATAGAGCGAAGCGATGTCGCTTGGGAAGGTCGAGCGGCTTCAGTTGTTACAGAAGCTGTATTTTGTACGCTTTCAATTTAAGATCTTGACGTAAAATGCGCCAAGTCGTTCCATACGTCAGTCCGAGTTGCTGCGAACGGCGCCGAATCGACTCTCTACGGTCTTCGTGTACACTCTCAGCTACGGCCGCTATATTTTCTTCACAGCGTGCTGGACGTGGTCTATTCGGTCGAATATTATCCAATAATGAATGCTGGGTCTCAAAAAGCGTGATGGTGTTGCGAATAGTGCGCTCAGTAGGCCGATTATGTTGACCATAAGTTGAGCGAAGTGCACGAAACACATTCCTCACAGAACGTGAATTTTCATAATAAAGTTGAACAATTTGTAAACGTTGTTCACGCGTAAGTCTTTCCATTATGAAATGCCAAACAATATTAAACAAAAATAACATGACAGCATGACACGACTCACACGTGATCTATCAAAAAAGGCTATTGAAAAAAGTATCTCTACTTGGATCACCCGTTATTTCCAAAAAATGTCAGTTGAAAGGGAAAAATTAAAGATCAAAGTTGGTGGAATCGAGAGAGATGAACTACATTTTAGAATTAATATAGATGGTATACCATCAAATCCCGGATTTTATTTGGCTTCTAGTTTTTGAGATGATGTCAATACTTCATCTTCCGTTAAGAAAAGTATTTCCAAGTCGGTGATATGAAAAATATCATTGAATTGGTTTATCACAGCAGTAAAAACGTTATCTAAATAATCAGTTTGAAAATATGAAACAAACAGCTCGCAAGATTCTGATTCTGATCTCAAAAACAGCAATGGCGTTAAGTCGCAAGTTCTGGGTGGTCAATTCGGACCGCAAAAACGGCCGATATCATGAGTAAGAAATGACTAATGCAGTAAATCAATTGTTTCTCTGACTGTATGTCATGTGGCACCATCTTGTTGAAACCACATGCTGTTCACATCTATATCTTATAATTAATGCACTAAGAAACTGGGTTTTCATGTCACGATAACGAACACTATAAATTGATACTGCCTGATCAGTCGCGTTTTCCAAGAATGCATTCACTTGTTGTTCTAAAATCCATTCAACGAACTCGGTTCGCGTTGTATGTTCAGTTCTTGAGTCAATTGAACTTTTTAAGCATGAAGTTTCAATATCTTTTGTGAGAATTCGCTGTAGAGTGCTTCTCGAAATGCCCAATTCTTGGCTACGGTGATGTTCCTGGACTGTCAGTAATAATACCCTCGACTGCTGCTTCAATTTTCTCTGTTGGACGACTTGTAACACGACACCCAGAGTGTCTAAGATCACTAATTGATCCAGTCTCCCTGAATTTTGAAAAACTGTCTGTGCAACATATTTAGACAATCCCAATACCTATATTTTGTCTATACAAGGTTTTTTGCTGCGCCCCTTTTTGAAAGCGTTTTTATTAAAAAGCCATTTTCAGTCAAATTTCAAAATATTCGAAAAAAAAAAACAACTTTTGATGAAAAATCATTGGTAATATTAACAATATTATTTCGTACATATATTATTTTAGCACACGCCCACTTTCTGGGTCCGTGTTCTTAATGAAAAGATTTGTATGCCTTACCCCATAGCATATGCAATAAGGTCAATTTTGATCAACTGTGTGAACTATGTGAACTGTGTGATAATGTCCATATCTAATTTCATCCCCACACATTTTTAAGCCACGCCCACTTTTTTGGAAATAAGACACAATGTGATAGGAGGGTATTAAACGATTTGCAGAGCGGATTTTAGCCTTCTCATATTTTTATCAATAGTGTCTGCAAAAATTACCATCAAATGATCTTCACATAGAATCTAAAATTGCTGGAGTATAACAGACTTTTGATAGTCATAAATGTCGCTCTTCCTGTCTCTAGCTGGGTATTTATGCGCTGATTGTCGTGGAAACAAAAACTCCCAAATACTTTACTACATAACCATCTTCGAACCGTAGTGAATACCATCTATACTCCTAATTCTGAGACTTTTCCAGTTGCGTTTAAAATCCGAATTGCCGCGTCTTATTGGGTTGCAGAACGGTATGGTTTCTCATTTCCCTGATATTATTTAAGCTTCCAATCCGTGCAGAACATTTTAACTTTGTGAAACTTGCACTGAACCTGAGTTTGGGTGTCTTCAATTTTTGAGCCTCTTCTTTAAAGGATAGTGTCGTCGTCTGCGAATGCTAGTGAATCATCAAGTTCCCCTTAGTATTTTAGAAATGTAGATGTTAAGGAGGGTAGTTGCTGTTACCATCCGAAACCCAGGAGACATTCCAAAGTGAGAAAATCATGATATGGGGTTTCGTATCATACTGTGGCCCAATTGAAAGATGCTCCGTCACATTTAAACACACAGGTTAGGTTAGGTTAGAGTGGCTGCCAGCGTTCGCCAGCACTCTTCAACCATTTTGGTCCATTGTGATACCACGGTGATCTTGTCCATTCTCCTACTATCCGTGTGAAAACCATTTTGAGCTTTTGATGAAGCGAAGGAGTCTTTTCACCTCCGTTTTCGACAAATCACTGAGATTTTGAAAATAGTAAGCTCCAAGATGTAGCTTTCTTTCGTTTGATAGGGCCGGGCAGTTACAAATGAGATAAGGTATTGTTTCTTCTTCCTCTTCGTTCATGAAGCTCTTACAAAAATCGTTTGAGTAGGTGCCTAGCTTTTTGCGTGCCTATTAAACAGTGTCCCGTGATAATACCTATGGTGGCACAAATATACCGTCTATCAAACGAAATCAGCCAACTCTTGCTTTAGCCAAATTTGTTTGGTTATTTGACACGTCGTGCCAAGACTAGATCTGAGGTTTGATTTGCTATTAGCATGTTGCGGTAGTAAGCCTTTAAACTTAGTAATAGGAATACCTAGTGCACCCGCGTCGGGTACAACTGGTAATTTGGTCCCATGTCTGGCGGTTCATCATCCTTACAATTCCCTGGAATTTTACTATGTTGGAATCCTTTGACATCTCCTGATGATCTGCAATCTAGTGTTGTTTGAATTTGTTGAGACTGATTCCACGGATTCGATGACCGCTTGGCTGTCCGAAAAAAAAGCGAATATCCTTGACAGATACTACATTCTCTTTTAGCCAGGATGCTTCTTTGATCGCCAAGAGTTCCGCCTGGAAAACGCTACATTAATCAGGAAGACGGAAAGATAGCTGTCGGAGAAGACACCAGCCCCACTCCGTCATTTGTTTTTATTAAACTATCGGTATAAAAATGGATCGAGTCGTTTAGCACATGTTTGTTACTCCTGGCAAGGGTGTAATGGGTGCTTTCAGAAATATTTCTACTTTCGTTTAGAATTTTTGAGCGGCCAGATTGAATATTTGACCAATGTTGGATGGCTTTAAGACGTATGGCTGAATTAGCTGTCATTTGCTTGCGGAAAATATCTACTGGTAGTAGGTTAAAAAGAATGTCTAATGCTGCTTATTGTATATTTAAACACACAGTTAGATTCAAAAATAAAATGAGGTTGTATCCTTAAAAAGTAAAATGCCTTGATACATATACAGCCTGGCATATCAAAAGGTATTTTGCAGAAGTGTACTTAAAAGGTTTCAAAATGCCCCCACAAAGTGCTGATCTGGAATTTATAAGAATATCGTAGTAAAGCCCCTTTTCAGAGATTTCTGAGGCCTGTAAGTGTATTTAGATAAGGCTTAGTCTTCTCGTGATGTTAGAGTGGGGCATGCACATTATGGTTTTGGCAAGTTGGGTTCTCGTAGCCAAAAAGGTTCGCACCACTGGAGAGAAGTCCCTTACAAAAAAATATATCATCTCTCTGAAGAATGTTGTTCAACCTTAATTTTTACTACTGTGCCCGGAATTTTCATCTAAATGCATTAAAAAACATTTGAAAAGGCTACATTCCGTTGTGATCCGAACCATACCCTATCCCATTCATCCTTGAAAATTAATATCCCCAAACTCATTGTCAGCACATCTTGTTCAGACAAACGAAGTCTTTCTATGGTATTTGCTATGGGGTAGGGTAGGTTTTTATAAGAAAACGCACCCAAAAAGTGGGCATGGGGTGAAATGATCTATGGTTTTGCATCAAACTTTTTTTTTAAATTAGACTGAAAATTGTATTTTTGAGAAAACGCTCCCAAAAAGTGGATTCGGCAAAAACTTTGTAGGTACCGGCAAAATGAAGATATTGAGATTGTCTAAATATGTTGTTCGTATACTTTTTCAAATTCTCTTTCCGTTTGGCCAAAAACAACGTTTCTTCAACAATTATGCGTGGCAGTGGGCGTATTTAATTTAAAATGTTAACACTTGTTCTTCTAGCAACGCACAAGGATCCTATATACCAAATTTTATTCTAATAGCTCAAAATGTAAGGCCTATATCGGTGACATGCAGACATACATGTCTGTCAGACATACAGACTTGGCTTCATCGACTCAGCTAGCGATTCTGGGTCGATCTAACGGGTGATCCAAGTAGAGATACTTTTGACAGATCACGTGTGAGTCGTGTCATTCTGTCATGTTATTTTTGTTTAGTATTGTTTGGCATTTCATAATGGAAAGACTTACGCGTGAACAACGTTTACAAATTGCTCAACTTTATTATGAAAATTCACGTTCTGTGAGGAATGTGTTTCGTGCACTTCGCTCAACTTATGGTCAACATAATCGGCCTACTGAGCGTACTATTCGCAGCACCCCCATAGCATCACCCATTTTGAGACCCAGCATTCATTATTGGATAAAATTCGACCGAATAGACCACGTCCAGCACGCTGTGAAGAAAATATAGCGGCCATAGCTGAGAGTGTACACGAAGACCGTAGAGAGTCGATTCGGCGCCGTTCGCAGCAACTCGGACTGACGTATGGAACGACTTGGCTCATTTTACGTCAAGATCTTAAATTGAAAGCGTACAAAATACAGCTTGTGCAACAACTGAAGCCGCTCGACCTTCCCAAGCGACATCGCTTCGCTCTATGGGCTCTTGAAAAGTTCCAAGAAGATCCGATGATTTCGAGGCAAATTTTGTTTAGCGATGAGGCCCATTTCTGGCTCAATGGGTATGTAAACAAACAAAATTGCCGCATTTGGGACGAAGAGCAACCTGAAGAGATTGAAGAACTGCATTTTCATCTAGAAAAAACAACGGTTTGGTGTGGTTTGTGGGCCGGTGGAATCATCGGTCCATATTTCTTTTAAAATTATGCTGGTGCGAACGTAACCGTCAATAGCGACCGTTATCGTGCCATGATAACCGACTATTTGATGCCTGAAATGGAAGCTCGTGATCTCGGCGACATTTGGTTTCAGCAAGACGGCGCCACTTTTCCCACACATCGCATCAATCAATGGACTTATTGAGAGAACATTTCGGTGAGCATAATTTCACGTTTTGGGCCGGTCGATTGGCCACCAAGATCGTGTGATATCACACCGTTAGACTTTTTCTTGTGGGGATATGTAAAGTCAAAAGCTTATGCCGACAAACCCGCTTCGATTCAGGCCTTGGAGGAAAACATCACGCGTGTCATTCGCCAGTTACCAGTCGAAATGCTCGAACGAGTGATCGAAAATTGGACTCAACGGATGGACCATCTGCGACGTAGCAACGGCCAACATTTGATAGACATAATCTTCAAAAAATAAATGCCAAAGAATGTTCTTTCAAATGATAATAAACATTCTCCATTAAATTTGAATTTTCTGTGTTTTTTTCTTTAAAAAAGTAGGGAACCTCGAAATGGATCACCCTTTACGTTGAAGTATTCCTACCTGAATAATTTTTCTATGTTACACGCTATATATCAAAACTAATAAACCCCTATGGGATAGGGTAGGGTATAATAACGAGTAAAGTTGTGTGAATCCCATTTCTGTTAAATTCCGTTTCAATAATTTTTGTTTATTTTGTCGCCCCATAACATGGCAAAATATGATTTCTCCGAGAATCGTTCAATGAAAGGCATGAGTCATTTATTCTTTGATGTGATAATGTTGTCCGATTGATTCCGAAAATTGCAACGTTCAAAGATTTTTTTGTTCTAACACTAACACTAAACACTCAGCTGCGACGAAGCCCATCCCCCGCATAAGCCATATGTAAACAAGCAAAACTCTTCGATTCTGTGGAAAAGATTAGTTCAAGAGCAAACATCCAACATGCAGATGGCCTGATCACTGATTTTATTGGACAATTAGACGAATGCCATATGAAAATACCAGTGAGCTCCGTCTTGTGCCAAAAAGGGAACGGGACAAATGCGTTTGTTATTTAAAAAAAATTGCATTTTTTTAACGCTTATCAGCATTCCAAAGCGCACACCTTTAAACGGTACATGCTAATTTTTCGCCCAAAAAAACTCAAATTTGCTTTGAGTTCCGCGATGATAAATCAATCCATCACTTCGCCGCTAAGACCAACAGACAAAAAAAAATAAACGAAATGTGCAGGTTCTGGGACTTTGAAGCAAGGCAGATGCAAATATTTGCCTTCTTATTTCACTCAACAGTTAGTACAAAGAATGACGCGTTTCCATGTAGGACTTATCATCTCTCTACTGAAACAGACACGTTTCAAAAACATAATACTATGCAAATATAATTTATTTATAGTTTTGGTTTTTTTTTTATTTACTTGTTTGCATTTACGTGTTATCATCACAAGAATTTCACTTGAAACAAAAAAAAAACATATTTAAGCGCTGTATTATGAACAAAGAAAAAAAGTACCTAGTACGATTGTGTTGTTCGCTTTCACTACAAATTTTTTTTTTGTTTTCTTTCGCCACGAACTGAATGCCAATTTTTTTTGTGATTCAAAATGCTGCAATATTAAGTAATCACACTGGGGTCTTTTTTTTATTCTAAAAGTGACAGATTTTTGACATATTTCTCAACTCCATTTTGAGGTGTTATTTTTATACTCAAGTCGTCGAACTTTAATCGCGCTATACAATTAAAGTGTAATCACATGCTTGCATGCCGGCAATGAGCTGCAAAGTTGAAAAACATGTACACATATGTGTATGTACTCGGGGGGCTTTTCCATTGACATATTTACTTAATAAATGGATAAAAGGTTTACATAAAGAGATGTGAGATACTTGTTCGAGATGGTTGAAGGTTCTCTATACTTGATACCGCACAAGAACGAGTAGTTGAGTTCATAGACTGTATTGCGGCGAATATTGACTGTTCCATATGTGAGGATTCGAGTGTATGTGGGAATTTCCAACCATATTGTCACGTATGCAGTGATGTGTACAAAATTACCAGTTTAACCAACGAGTTAAGGCAGAAATGGGAAAGTGAGTACCTAAGGCTATGTGAGTAAGCAATACATGGTCATAATTGATTTATTTTATTATTTTTAACAGTTTAATGGTATAATACGAATTGTGGACAAAATTTATGACGTTTGCTGAAAGGAAGTAAACCTTGAACATTTGACAACCTGTAATGCAATTGATATATGTTTATGATTTATTGGTAATTTTAATGCAGTTTTACGTTAATACAGATCAGATAATTACCAAACAACGATGCTCATGCTTAAGTAATGAGATGACAGCTGAGAGAATTACCAAAATCCCAAAACAATGGACGAATGTAAAAGATTGCCAGCGTACTCTACATGCGAAAAAAACATTAATTCGGCTGACGAGTTGACAAGTTTGAAAGGCGAGCCTTATATGTGAACAAAATAATATATAGAGTGCTATATTGAGGGAAATTTACATATATAGAGGATTGTTCATGTAAATTAGGGTAAG
This sequence comes from Rhingia rostrata, assembly GCA_949824845.1. NCBI lineage: Eukaryota > Metazoa > Arthropoda > Insecta > Diptera > Syrphidae > Rhingia > Rhingia rostrata. The sequence continues at coordinate 61,819,340 of OX463758.1, read as the reverse complement.
ACCAAGTAAAGGATATTTCGTTTTTAATTGAAACAAAGAATGTGTGTGAGGCATCATCTAATTGCTTATTGATGATATTAATATCGTTCACCGAAGCTTTTCTGGTTGACGCGCATTCGAAATGTCAAATTTTCAAATTGTCTATGGCGCAAATATCAGGCTAAATTATACCGATAGCAGTGTAAGCGCTTTTAAGGAATTTGTAATATGCCGTGAGCAGTGTGGCACGTATCGCCGTCCTGTTGAAACCACATGTCGATGGTGTGTGTCTATATATCATCATCTAATTTAGGCCAAAAGAAGTTGGTAATCATGGACTATATCACTCGCCCTTGACGGTAATGGCCTGGCCGTTCTCAAAGAATTTGTCGAAAAGAACAAGTCTTAACTCATCATATCGCACGGTCACATTGGCCTGTTCACATCACCTCAACGTGAGATGACCATTCGCTCGAAGCGGTCGTGCAGAATTTGTAATCTGGTGTGAGCAGTGTGGCACGTTCGCCGTCCTGTTGAAACCACAAGTCGTTGGGATCTATATCATATAATTTAGGCAAAAAGAAGTTGGTAATCAAAGACCTATAGCACTCGCCGATGACGGTGATGGCCTGGTCGTTCTTAAGGAAATATGGACCGATGAAGCCGCAAGCCGAAAATTTACACCAAAAAATTTTCTATCAGGATGCGTTGGATGCTCCTGGATTTCATGTGGATTGGTATTGTCCAAACTCAACCATTTTGTTTGTCGACTAAACCATTCATCCAGAAATGGGCCACATCGCTGAACATGATTCTTCGATGAAATTAGGGTCAGTTTCCAACTGCTCCAGAGCTCATTCAGCAAACCCGCGTCGTTGTCTATTGCCGTTTGCCTTCAGCTTCTGGATCAGTTGAATTTTTTACGGGTGCAGGCTCAAGTCACGACGTAAAATTCGCCAACTTGCGATCTACGAAAGGTCGAGTGAACGACGCGAAATCTACTGCCTCGGATTCTCCTGCACGCTCTGACGGTCAGCGGCGATATGTTCGGCAGATAATGGCTTTCATACGGGTGTTGGTTTATCGCTTACTGAAGCAGTGGACTCAAATTTTCACTACATTGCGAATAGTCCTCTCGGTAGTACGATTATGGCGATCGTAAACGCGGAACGTTCCCCGAACCAATTTTAATAAAACAATTTTATCATTTTCACGTGCTGTTGTTGTACGCTACATGCCCGTCCATGGTGATTTGTCAAAACAGACTGAATAAATGAGAGCCAATTTGATAGATTCAGCATTAACAATATGGCCGCTATCAACTTTCAAATTTCGGTAGTGCCTATTGGAAGATCATTTGTATGCTGTCAACCGAAAGGACATTGATAATACTTTGAGGTATTACTGGAGTTTTTAAACAAAATTATACGAAGAATTACTGTTGCCAACCGCTGTTTCTTCGGGTTAAGTAGGTAATTTAGTAGTAAAGTCCTCAATCGAACTACTAGGAGATCCTATACAAGACCTTGACTACTCCAGTCCAGCTCAACGGCACTGCAGCATGGGCTGTATTAAAAACTGATGAAGAAATCCTTGTTCGAGCGAAAGATTCTTCGAAAAACCTTCGGTCCCGTTTGCACTGACGGACTTTGGAGATGAAGATTCGACCACGATCTATACTAGCTGTACAGCGACACTACACTGATAAAAAAAAACCGCAAATTGGACGTTGAAAATGGCGGGATATGTAGAGCAAATGTACTCCAATATTCCGGCTCGCAGAGTCTTCGGTTCCCAGACAGACGCAGGACCCAAAAAAGGAAGACCTTGCCTTAAGTTGCTCGCACATGCTAGGCAGTAAACTAAGAACCAGGATAATTTAAGTAATGTTGACTAAAGCCCAGGAAGTTTGGAACTTTTTTGAATTTACTAAGCATTTCATGCAGCAGTATACCTAGAAGTTGGAACCACAAATTTGGATGCTGCTTCGCCATTGGTAGCAAAAAGTTGTCGATTGTTGTTCTGTAAGAAGCCTCGCAAATCGTCTCTGGCGTTTCGTCTCCATTCTTGAAGAAATATGGACCGATAACCTTTTCGACCACAACACCGCACCAAACAGTGCATCTTAGTCTTAGAAATTGATGCACACAATCAACAGTTGTAGCTGTCGACACACTATGTCCTGTATCCGGTATCCCTTCTTTTTGGCAACATATATTTAGCCTTGATCTCGGTTACTCCTAAACCTATTTATCTACGATAAGGTGTGTTATTGATTTCAAGCAGAGCTGCTTGGTGTATGCAGGTATGGTTTTCGATTTATAGAAGACTAGCTAACCCACACAGCTTTAAACATACCAAATCCCCTTTCACAAATCACTATTCAAAATTATAGAGTGATTTTCCTTGCCCCTTGACCTTAATCCACTATCGTCCATTCAACCAATAGATCCCCAGATCTATAAAATAACGTGTCATTTTATTTTATAGATCTGGGGAGTAAACGTCAGTGAAATATAGCACTACCTTCTTGCCTTTAAATATTTCAGGCAGATCAAGATGTTGTAGGTGGTTGGCCTTCAAATTAAAGAGGTAAACACATCTAAGAGTTAATTGACAACGAAGGACGAACAATTTTTGAAATGATCATTGATCATGAACTTGATCGGCCTACTTTGCTAAAAGCAATTATAAAAGCTATTGACGGTAGTCACCTTCTAAAATAAGAGAACTTGTCGCGAAATTTGTAGGTAGATATATCCGGTGAAGGTAGACTTGTGATTAAAGCGTTTTGCATAAACAGATAGTTACGTTTGTTTTGGTTGTATATAACGTATCAATATACATTGCTCTTGAAATATAAGTGAACCCTAAACAAAGTATTGGTCTTTGCAAATTTTCTTTTATTATCATGCTTTTTGGATCTATTTTTTATACATTTTTCTCGGGTTAGGCGAACTTATTTGCATGAACGTTTCGTATAAATATGGCTGAATTTCATTAATACCATTGGACAGTGTATTCATCAAATTCTGCGCTATTCCATACATATTCCCAATCTGGTTACTCTATGAATTAATAAAACAATTAAGCTTTCTAATCAAAAATAAAAGGTCCAACACGACTTGGATATGATTCTCCAGGAGTTTTGAAAAGTATTGTGTTTGCTTGTTAGAGGATAAGCCCCCTGGTGACACTTACTCCCTTACCCGCTGTTCAACAACGCGCTGAATAATGCATATTATCCAGTGCGTTGGAAGACGGCGGTGGGTTATCCTCTCCCGAAAAAGGGAAGGGACAACTCCAATCCGGCGAATTTCCGGTCGATAAGTCTCCTTCCGAGTATCAGCAAGGTTTTTGAAAAGATTCTCAATCGAGCACTGTTCAAGTGGTCTGAGGACAATAATATTATACCAGAGAACCAGTTTGGTTTCAAGGCTGGACATGACTGTATTCATGCCGCCTCCAAACTCGTCTCTGATATACAATGGAACAAAGCCAAAAAACAGTGCACGGGTGCATGTCTGGTTGATTTAGAGAAGGCTTTTGACACCGTACTGTATATTAATGCCATGTTTCATAGTCCTACCCCACTGTGGACGGACAGTCGGACGGACAGACATACATGGCTCAATCGACTCACCTAGCGATGTCTGTCCGTCCGACCGTCCGTCCCATAGTGGGTTATAGTATATAACTAGTATATACTTAATATAGATCTTAGTGCTGTGTTTACTCAATGAACCAAACGCGTATCGTATTTCATTCTCCAACAAATTTTTTTCTCAAACCGACCGAGGATTTCTTCTCGTCTTCAACTTCCTATGAAAATACTTCCACCATATTATTTTCGGTCATACCATGAGGATTTGGAAAACTGAAAATCTAAAAAATATTTTTTAGCCAATTTCATAGTCCAAATTTAATCGACATTACAGTCGAAAAATCTTTCGATCAAAAACCTTGCGATTGTTACATTTCATTTGCATATGGAATTGGATTGGTCATAAAACGATTCATGTTTTCTTTTATAGAGATTCCTCCCGCTTTTGAACTGTATTGAAATATTAAAGCTAACTTTAATGAGAATGTCCTTCTGCTGATATCCATTATTTTAATTATCTTAATGCCACCAATACCAAATCCACTTGATTGTTTTCCTTCCTGCCTACTTTTCTCAAAAAAAAAAAAAAAACAAGACTCGAATTTTCGCCAGTCTTACATACATACCTATAAAATCGTATTGTACAGCCAACACTGTAGGTCAACTTGCTATCGAATTGTATCAACAATCAACCCAATTACCTTTAAATGTCTTACCGATGGCTAACATCAAACCAACGCGTGTACCAGATTAATTTTTGAGATAATCAACCCTTAATTTCACTACCAGCTGTCACGTTATGACAATAAACTGCAAATGAATGCAAATAACGTTCCAAACGTTATGAATGTGAAACAGTGATCTGTCATCTGTTCACCTACGTTTCATTGCCGGATTTTCCCGTTGTGATTTAGTTTTTATTAAAAACAAACAGGAAAAAAAGTCGTTTGTATTTAGAAAAATCCTCTAAAATTTTACGGTGTTTAGTAATCATTTATATTTTCTTAAACTTAATGTTACACTCGTTGGCCTAAGTCGGTTGTCCTCCTTTATCGGCAAGTTTATGGGGAATCATAGCCTTTGACGAGTTCATAATACTATAATAAAGTTGTTCATGAAACTATCTCCCTCACAAGTGCGTTGTCTCTTTTTGGAGAAAAACAGTCTCAACAGTCGTGAGACTTCTCCCTCACACATGCGTTGCCTGTTTCATTAAATCGTCAAAATCACTTGGGGGAAACAATTTGATATTTTACATAGCGGGAGTGCTGTTTTATGGGATTATTCCGGATTCTTCATTGCATTTACTTTGCATTCCTTGACACAGCAGTTACTTGGAATTTCACTTTGAAATTTCAATTTATAATTTTTTCTGTGTTGTTCCGTCACTTCACTTTGCGCGGAATTGTCAAAGTTTGTTTTCATACAGATGATGTCAGTTTGACAGTTTGACACTGACGTTGTCCTGAGTAACTCTAGTGCAACATTGCTGCACATGACATGCAAGAAATATTAATTCAATGCATCATAAACAATTATGACATGCAAAAAATATTAATTCAATGCAATTATGAATAGCAGTTTTTCGTTTCCAAAAAAGAATTCATATATGCAGTTGGAAGTAAACAAAAAATGCAGAAATTTTAATTTTCTCTTTCAGTGACAGAGTTTGGTTGTGTTATTTACAAAAACTTGTCAATAATAAGAGTATTCATGCAACGTCGTAATTTATGACGACGTTTCATGAACAACCCTAAAACTTTACCACTAGGTAAATAATACGCTTACCCACTGAATTGAATTTATTTTTCAAAGTAATGTGCAAAAAATATTAAGAACGCTTTGAACAGAAATCAGCCAAGGGAAGAAGTCGGGTTTCGAGAAGGTTTCTTAACAACAGACCATCAACAGGCCTCTAACTAAAAAAACGATTGTAACTTTTGTACATTTATAGACTTCAGTAATGCATTTGACTCAGTAAAACTGGACAAAATATGGACAGCGCTGACGAATCAAAGAATCAATTCCATTTTTATAAAAACATTGAAGAACATATATATAGACATCACGGCAAAAATAAAAACTGAAAGAACAGGACGAGAAATATTGTGACAATCGATACGGAATAAATATTTGGGGAAAACATTGAGCTCTAATTCCTTCTAGTTCCGGATAAATACAGGCTTATGCTTATAGAATTGACAGACGTGAAATTTGGACCAATCTTAAACGAAAAAAAAATTACCAACTATGTAGAGACTCATATTATATTGGATAACCAAAACACATAATATGTCGAAAACTATATTTATTAATCTCAACTTAAATCATTCATAAATCAAGCGAAAAAAGAAGTAAATAGACCCATCACCAATAGTTGGAGACAATTATGGATATGCCAAAACCACGATGGAAAGAAAATAACTTAACCTGAGAATAGTTCAGAGAGTGAGGAACACAGACATAAGGCGTTGAACTGGTATAATAGACGTGGTTGAACGAGCAAAAACACTTAAATGGAATTGAGCGGGTCAAACCTCTAGAATGCAGGACCAAAGATCAAAAATTATAACTAAATGGACACAACCAGAAAGCAGAAGATCAATCGGGCGACCGAAGAAAAGATGGAGTGACGATTTACTCAACAGAACAAACATTTTGAACACATTTTCTTACTGATTATTTATTCAGACTTTGCAATACTTTTCATTACTAACACATGTGTAGATTAAAAACCTAATGTTATGATTTATTAGATTTATCGAATAGTTATAATTTGTAAAAACGAAAAATAAAAGTTTAATAACAATAAATATTATCTCCTGCAACTCGGCAACAAAACAAAATTCGATGTAGAGTTTATCACAGTTTGACTGTTAATTTGCTTTTATCAACGCAGATGACAACTACCATCATGCAAAGATAATCCAATTTTTTTGTTTAATTAATAAACGCAAAAATTGTTATGTTGCCGCATTTTTACTTTTATGAACTCGCCCCTTCTCATTTTACTACATTCCATTATACACACCACGTAAGTTTTGAAGTTTTAAAACTTGAAAGTACCAAAATAAAAATTAAACAAGTTCCACAACGATACTACAGAGGTTAAGTCCGACCTTAATGAATATAGGGAAGTGGGACAGACATACATATGTTTTCGACTAATAATTACTGAGTATATATACCATTTACGAGCGGTTATTTACAACTTAGTGAAGGCATATTGTCTCAATGCCGGCGACCGCTCCTTACTTCCTAATAATAAAATCAATAGATTCCACAACAAGATTTCACCTCATGTAACAAGGCGATTTGGTATTTAATTTTCCTTAACACGCGATATTCGAAGTCGAAACATACTGATTTAGGTTGGTTACAGTCGGCACATTCCAAATGTCACTTGGAAACCTGGGGTCCCCTACCAAACACGTCCATAGGTGTTATATTAAGAAAGGAATGTTTTATGGAATTGATTTAAGGTGGAAAATAAATAACGATTTGTGGCGAGTTATGTTATAGCAGTGTAAACTGGTAGGGCCTATCTAGTTTTCACGAGTGACCGATTTTAAAGGGTCTTTTATTAAATGCTTAATATCTTAATATGTTGTGTGAGATATCATCGACATTTTGTATTCGTTTGTAAAGCCTATCAATGCCATTATGTATCGTTTAAATGTCCGCCGCGGTTTCTCTGGGTGGCGCGCATACGAAATGTCCAATTTTTCATGACTATGACACCTTAAATCAGGCTGAATTTGAACGATGGCATGGATTATGTTGGCTTTGAGGGCCGCTGTGATTTTTGGCTTATTCGCATAGACCTGAGAATTCAGAAATCCGGGGGCTTAATCGTAGTACGGACACCAATGCACGATCTCTGTGGATAGTTCACATTACCTCCACGTGAGATGACCTTGCCTCGAATCGCTTGTGTAGAATTTTCAATCTGCCGTGAGTTGTGTGACACCAAAGATTATAAAGTCACACAAATGACGCACTGCTTACAAGAAAAATAGTTCTATGGCGGTTGTTGTACTGGCACAGACCGTCATATGTTTGGATCTCGTGTGCACGTCCGCTCGTACCATGAAGCTGGTGAGCAAAAGTGTCAAAGCTTTGGTATGTCTTTGGTATCTTTATAAGCTTACGTAGCGCTTTTCGGTTGTAAACACATGTCGTTGGTGTCCATATCATCCAATTTAGACAAAAAGAAGTTAGTAAACATCGACCTATAGCGATCGCCGTTGACGGTGATGGCCTGGCCAAAGTTGTTCTGAAAGAAATATGCACCGATGACGGCCCCAACCCAAAACCAAGCAGTAGGTTTTTCGGGATGCATTGCATGCTCTTGGATCTTATGTGGATTGGTATCGTCCAAAATTCGACATATGTATTTATTGACGTATCCATTCATCCAGAAATGGACCTCATCGTTCAAGATTATTTTTCTTCGAAAATTGGGGTAATTTTCCAAATGCTCCAGAGCCAATTCAGCGAACAAAAGTAGTTATCTATGGTCGTTTACATTCAGTCTTGGATCAGTTGAACTTTGTTCTGGGTCCAGGCTCATGTCACAACGCGAAATTCTCCAAATCGTGGTCTGTGAAAGACCGAGCTCTTGTGAGTGACGCAAAATCGAATGTCTCGGATTTCTCTGCACACTCTCAAGGGCACGGACGATGTTATCGTATATTGAACTCAAACTTATCCACCACACGGCTAATAGTCCTCTCGGTTGGACGATAATGGCGACCGCAAAAGCGGAGTGTTGCCCTACAGGACAGCCATTTTGATAAAACTATTTTATGATTGTGTAGTTTTGAACGCAGACTGAATAAATGACACCCAATTTGACGGATGAAGCTTCAATAATCTGGGTGCTGTTATATGTCAAAAGTCGGAAGTTCCTATTGGAGATTATTTCGTAATCGTATTTCGTAATCGCTTAAATAAGAAAAACCAAAAGTGGTCAAGTTATCTTTCTTACATTTGGCTGTCGTAGGGCTATTGTTTACGTTCTTGCTTACTTATAGCTTTTTCAATTAAGACAGAAAGTTATTGCTTATGTTCCCAATGAAATTATATAAATCTCGATTTCAAGTGAGAACCATTTTGTATTAAGACATTTAACAACTTTCTAACGTTTCGATATTGCATTCGGAAAACAATTTTATTGAATTACAAAGAATTAAAATGTCAAAAAAGCATTAACAAATACGAAAATCATAGAAAAAAAGAAATAAAATTGGTTGCGTTTCAGAAAAACAATTTTTTTTAATTCTCGTTTCCTATATTTTTGGCGCAAAGGCTCGTTAGTACCCAGGGCATAGCATTTTCACAACCATTCATGTGTGGGTGTGTACTTCTTGCACTATGGCGGGACATCCTGTATAATGCCGAATCCGAACGGTTTAGTTAAGACAATCTATTCTTGACAATTGATATTACTCGCATGATTTGTCAGATCATCACGAGAGGTGGGACAGTAAAAAATCATTTAAATGTTGCTACGACTGGGAATCGTACACAGACCTTCTGCGCGGCAGTTAACGCGTTTGTTTGTTTCGTATTACTTAACATGGAACCGGAGGGTGAATAATTATACTTTGGACTACAAGAGGTCTCAGATGGACCTCGGTCCGCAAGGGTTAAGCTCGTACCTTATCATGATCTATAATTGTACCAGGACAATATATCATTGTTAGGCTACCACTGACCCTAAAGGCTAACAGCTTTATTCATAAACTCAGTGTAAAAAGTAACGTACTCCTTAAAATGCATCAAACGCAAAAACCTTATTCATAAAACTTATACAAATTAAATATTAATATAAAATGCCTGTATAAAAGTGTTTTATTTATTTTGACTCTTATCATATGCGGCTGAGCTTCAGGTATACCATTGAAAACCCTCATTGGAAATTTTATTTTACATCTTGCGGCTTTTTTATAAATTCAACCATTGTCCAGTTGGTGTCAAAACACCAACACTTATGGATCTTAGAACATTGTTATCCAAGAATATTTAAATTTCTAATTATAGATTTCGCAGAAGATCACTTCTCAACTTTCACTGATCAACAAATTATTTTTATTAAGTAATGTGACAATCATTGAAAAGGAATTGAAAAGGAATTTTCCAATAATTCCTATAAGAAATGTCACCCCCATTTCAATTCCATCATGTGTTGTGTTCCAATGCAGTTGTTCAATGACAGCTATAACGGGACCCTAAGTCGCAAAAAGTCTTCTTGTATTTTCGCAGTTATTTTTCGGTGTTTAAAAACGCAAATTCGTCTTTATCAATAGAGCCATCATTGTAAACGATTTCATTGAGTCAAAATAAGTCAGCAAATTGTTATAAAAGTATAGAAAACCAAGAAGTCGCCATTACGTTTGCAAATAGGTTAACAAATGACGCTTGTAAATCGAGCAAATAAATTTCGAAAATAATGGTTCAGTGCGCGAAGTTTACCGCAAGCTACGTCCACTTTATGGTCGACATAATCGTTCATCATAGCAATTAATTCGTTAACGATGGATCGTTTTCGCACTACGTTTACTCAATGTGATAATACGCATCCACAGAGACGTCGAACAGTGCGCACCAAAGAAACAATTGCCGCTGTAGAGTAAAGTGTTGAAGAGGACCCGAAGGAATCGATTCGCCACCGTGCACAGCAATTGGAGCTTTGTCCATCAACTTTATGGAAGATTTTGCGGAAAGATCTTGGCTAACGACCTTACAAGATCCAGCTTGTGCAAGAATTAAAGCCGCGAGACCATGCAATGTGTCGTGACTTTGATGTATGATCCGAAAATGAGATTGATCTCGATGCTGATTTTCATCGCAAAATGTTGTTCAGTGATGAGGCTCATTTTTGGTTGAATGGCTATGTCAACAAGCAAAATTGCCGCATTTGGAGTGAAGAGAATACAAATGAGATCCTTGAGACGCCGTTAGTTCCACAAAAACTGACTGATTGGTGTGCTCTATGGGCTGGTGGAGTCATTGGGCAATACTACTTGCGAAATGATGCTGGAGAGTCAGTTACCGTTAATGGAGACTGGTATAGAGACATGATAACCGACTATTTTGTTCCCGAATTGGATGGCATGAGCGTGGATGAGATGTGGTTCCAACAAGACGGCGCTACATGCCACACAGCGCACGTCAGAATCGATTTAATGAAGGAAACATTCGATGAGCGCATAATTTCGCGGAATGGACCTGTCAATTGGCCACCAAGATTGTGTGAATTGACACTATTGGATTATCTTCTTTGGGAATATGTGAAGTCGCTCGTCTACGCCAACAAACCAAAAACGCCCCAAATGCTCGAAAAAGTGGTTAAAAATTTGATCCCTAGACTTGGCATTATTCGAACCAGCCACGGCGACCACATGCCCAAAATCATATTTAAACATTAATGGCATAAATTTATCCTTTCAATAAAGCGAAATTGATGGACATTAAAACGATTTTCCTGTGTTTTAATTCAATTCGAAGTTTTATACCTCTAAAACACCCGGTATTTTTGATGGGAAAATATTTTATGAATGAGTATTTGTACAACTCGGACGAAAAGCTGGATGAATACTAATGCATTGTAATGGGTGATGTTTATGATGTTTAGTATTGTTTGGCATTTCATAATGGAAAGACTTACGCGTGAACAACGTTTACAAATTGTTCAAATTTATTATGAAAATTCACGTTCTGTGAGGAATGTGTTTCGTGCACTTCGCTCAACTTATGGTCAACATAATCGGCCTACTGAGCGTACTATTCGCAACACCATCACCCATTTTGAGACCCAGCATTCATTATTGGATAATATTCGACCGAATAGACCACGTCCAGCACGCTGTGAAGAAAATATAGCGGCCGTAGCTGAGAGTGTACACGAAGACCGTATAGAGTCGATTCGGCGCCGTTCGCAGCAACTCGGACTGACGTATGGAACGACTTGGCGCATTTTAGGTCAAGATCTTAAATTGAAAGCGTACAAAATACAGCTTGTGCAACAACTGAAGCCGCTCGACCTTCCCAAGCGACATCGCTTCGCTCTATGGGCTCTTGAAAAGTTCCAAGAAGATCCGACGTTTTCGAGGAAAATTTTGTTAAGCGATGAGGCCCATTTCTGGCTCAATGGGTATGTAAACAAACAAAATTGCCGCATTTGGGACGAAGAGCAACCTGAAGAGATTGAAGAACTGCCACTTCATCCAGAAAAAACAACGGTTTGGTGTGGTTTGTGGGCCGGTGGAATCATCGGTACATATTTCTTTAAAAATTATGCCGGTGCGAACGTTATCGTGCCATGATAACCGACTATTTGATGCCTGAAATTGAAGTTCGTGATCTCGGCGACATTTGGTTTCAGCAAGACGGCGCCACTTCCCACACATCGCATCAATCAATGGACTTTATTGAGAGAACATTTCGGTGAGCACATAATTTCACGTTTTGGGCCGGTCGATTGGCCACCAAGATCGTGTGATATCACACCGTTAGACTTTTTCCTGTGGGGATATGTAAAGTCAAAAGCTTATGCCGACAAACCCGCTTCGATTCAGGCCTTCGAGTGATCGAAAATTTGACTCAACGGATGGACCATCTGCGACGTAGCAACGGCCAACATTTGATAGACATAATCTTCAAAAAATAAATGCCAAAGAATGTTCTTTCAAATGATAATAAACATTCTCCATTAAATTTGAATTTTCTGTGTATTTTTCTTTAAAAAAGTAGGGAACCTCGAAATGGATCACCCTTTATAACTGTACCACCGTTCAGAAATCTTTTACCGAATTCAAATGAATAAGGGTGAAGGTGTTCACGTTAAGCTATCTTTACATTTATCTGTCACTTGGCAAGTCAATTGGGGGTATGAAAGTTTTCTTTTAAACGGCTTTCCCATAACCGTCATCGATCAAACAGATGAATAAGAACGTCTCTCTCACTGTCATGGCAAATATATACTCATTATGTAATGTAAAAATAAATGAAGAATCGATGCTTTGGTGTGGGGGTTTATTTTTTTTCAATCGGGTTGAACTTAAAGTACGTCAGATGCTATCGCTGTTGTTTCCACTCCAGATGATCCACGCTTCATTAAATGAAAATGGAATTTATTACTCGTTCACGTTTATCGGTTTCCCTTTTATTTTTCTGCATATCTATTTTCATTTTATCAACGTAATTGTAGTTGCTATGGGACTTAAAAAATAAATAACTTAATAGAACAAAATGGCATCGCGAACTGGGGATGGAAGTTAATTGCGTTCATGATACTTTGACTGAGTAACTGATTAGATGCAGTTTAATGCGGAGTACATCCTTGTGTAATGTGTATTATGAGATCAGCTAAGAGCGATTGCAATCTGTGATGATTTATTGCACTCAATAAAAAAATTGGAATCGATTTCATACACCATGCATGTGCATCTAATGAATGCATTTTTATTTCGGTGAGTAATAAAGAGTTTATGTGGTTTTAATTAATAACACACTATCGTTAGTTCATCACCTTCTTTTGTACAAAAGATTGTTTGTTTGGTAAAATGAATGCATAACCATAAATTAAGAATGAATATAGTTATATGATTTATATCATTACTCAATTGATCTAGTTTATTGCTCTTGTTTATAGCTTTCATTGAGAACCTTCATTCAACAGTTTCCATTACTTTTTAAAGAATGTTAAGAAATTAAATTAGTGGCTAATGGTAGAAGTTGACTTCTTCGAGTAAACCAATCTGTCATTAATCTTTTATGTGCACACTCCAAACCTTAAATCCTTTTAAATCCTTTCCTTTAGGGTCTACTTAAAACAAATCATAAAAACGCAATAAAATGAATCCCCAAATGGCGTGTTCCCCATTTTTCTGCTGTGTTTTTCCTGATTTCTATATCTTTCCCCTGTTTCTATGTCCATTCCATGTTCCACTTCGGATACATTTTTCATAAAGAAAAATTAAAGCTGACTGGGCATTGCCTCCTTCAAAAATACAAAAATTATTAAGTTTATTCATGCAACGTCGTAACTTTACACCGTGCGAAAAATTGTATGTTTACGAAGACGCACTATGGAGTGTTTGCCTCGAAAAACCGCTCATTAATCAATTTCTCAAAATGTAAAGTTGAGAAGTAATTTTTTTGGCAAGCTGTTGCTAAATATCAATGGAATAATTTACCGTGGTTCTTATTAATTTTTATGCACACACTTCGCCATAGCACCAGTTGAAATTCACCGATCGTAAACTTGCGTTGTTGATCATGAACTTGGGTGAAAAATCATACCGCTAAATAATTAAATTTATATTATTTATTAATATTGTTTCCATTTTTTTGCTATTAAGATCTTGGCTGGAGGTGTGTACTTTATGATAAAGTTATTTTTATCGATTTTTGTTATACAAGGTGGCGCAAAAATAACCTTCCGATGTTTTTTGGCTGTAATTTAAGAAAAAAAGAAGAAAAACTTTGATTCTTCTTGTGGATTATTTTTATTTGGTCTTTTAATTTTTTTTACATCAAGTCGAGAATATGATGTTGATGTAAATGGCCGCCACCACAGTTGATTGTCATTTGAGCCCTTTTTATGGCATTTTCCAGCACTTTGGCCAAAACTTCCGGCGATAGGTCCTCACATTCTTGACGGATATTGTCTTTAAGAGCTGCAAGAGTCTGAGGCTTGTTGACATAAACCCGCGACTTCAAAAAGCCCCACAAAAAGAAGTCTGGAGCGGTCAAATCAGGCGATCTTGCTGGCCAGTGCAAATCGCCAAAACGGGAGATTAGGCGCCCGGGAAATGCATCCTTCAGCATATCGGCTGTGGCACGTGCAGTGTGTGCCGTTGCACCGTCCTGTTTGAACCAGATGTTTTCCAATCCCAATTCATAAAGTTGCGGCAAAAAGAACTCGTTGATCATTGCTCTGTAGCGCTCACCATTCACAGTAACCGTTTGGCCCGCGACGTCTTCGAAGAAAAAAGGTCCGATGACTCCTCCAGCGAAAACAGCACACCATACAGTGTCTTTGAGCGGGTGTAATGGCTCTTCGTGGGTTACACGCGGATTTTCAGTGCCCCAGAAGCGTAAATTTTGCTTTTTTACGTACCCGTTAAGATGGAAATGGGCCTCATCACTCATGTTTATTTTTGATGAAAAATCATGTTCCCTTTGGTGGTGATTAAGGATGGCTTGAGCGTATGTTAGACGCGATTGGCGGTCAGCAGCTAACAGCTGATGCACCGTCTGGACTTTGTACGGAAACATCTTCAAATCTTGTACCAAAATTCGCTGTAAAGACCGTCGACTGATACCTATTTGCGTGGCACGTCGTCTGGTCGATGTCGACGTCGCTACCATGACATCTTCGGCTACAGCAGCAATATTCTCTGCAGAACGGCAACTCCGGGGTCTGCCACGCCTGGCAGCATCTCGTGTTGTGCCAGTCTCTTCGAGGCGAGCGGCTAAACGTCGCAGTGTTTCACCAGTAGGCGTTGGACGGCTAGGAAATCTGCGACGAAATTCACGTTGTGCCAAAGTCACCGACCGATTATCGCTCAAATAAATAGTCACCAATATTCCGCGTTCTGGAGCAGTGTAGCGTAACATTGTTTATTAACGTGTATTTCGCATGTGTTTACTACACAAATTTTCAAAACAGAACTGACATTATGGGCCAATCGCAAAATTTATAGCATTTTCTGATAGGAGGATTACTTTTGCGCCACCTGTTATTATTGGGTGATTTTCGGTAACATTTTTTCAACTTCGGCTTCACAAGGAAGATTTCAAGAAGCTAGATCATATCGTCCTTTATGTGTGTCTAGTTTAATGAAAATAAATTTGGTCTGTTTTTTGCATTCTTACTAAATGACGGTTATATGATCTTATGAATGAATGTAAAGAAAATAATTATGAAGCTTATTTAGATCACCTTAAGACGAGTGTCTTGCACTGAAAAAACAGTGAAATATTTTAAACCTTTAAGGGTCAAACCCACCGTGCACCGAAACCGAAACTTTATTCTACTATACCCTATCCCATAGGGGTATATTAGTTTTGATACATAGTGATATAATTTAGCTAGGTATACCTCAAAGTCATGCCATGTCTGTCTGTCCGTCCGTCGGTCTGTAGGTAACCGGTTTTTTGGGCCTTAAATTTTGAGCTAGGATAATGAAATTTGGTACATGTGCTGATCTTGTTACGTGCTGTTCGAACAAGTGTAAACATTTTTGAAATCCGCCCACTGCCACGCCCTCATTTTAGTAAAACCTAATTTTAGGACAAACCGTTTAAAATTTTTAAAAAGTTTGTGAACAAGATATCTAAACAATCCTTATGCCTATATTTTTTTTACAAAGTTTTTTACCACGCCCACTTTTTGAGGGCGTTTGTAGTAAAAAACGTTTTTCGGTAGAATTTGAAAAATTTTGAAAAAAAATTTGATGCAAAATAATTGGTTTTGGTAAGTAAACATTTCTTCCATAAATCATTTTTACCCACTTTTTGGAGACGTTTTCATACAAAAACCATTTGTATACCCGACCGAAATAACAAAAGTATTAGAGATGATTCAGCTAAATATCGCTTGATTGGGAGGAAACAATGTTTATGAGCGTTTTTTTTTTGAGGCGAATTCCCCATGGTGGGATGTTTCAAGAACGCCCCGAAGTATGCTCAGCTAAAAACGATCACAAACCACTGAATTCAATCTCATTTTAGTCTTTTTTTATGATTTGATTGTTTTCGCTTTGTTGTCTCTTCGTTCTGGATAATATTTTTCTGTTAAGCGCATATGGATTTTAGTTTTACGAGTTTTAGATTTCCCAAGTTAACTTTGCCGATGCACTATTCTTGTTGGTCAATCGAACATTTTTAGTCATGTGGCATGGACGATTGACCAATGAGAATAGTGCATCGGCAAAGTTAACTTGGGAAATCTAAAACTCGGAACACGGCCAATCTTACACGCAACTTCCCATACAAATTTTGACAATTCGTTTACCACGTCGAAAGTTTACCACGTTTACAATGCTTACGATGACTTTCCGACTTTGCAAGAATGTCCCTATTGTAAACTAGACATTCAAAATAATTGTTACAATTTATTATAATTGAACTCGCAACTTATAAACCAATAATTCTGATTTTCTACCAAACTTCTGAGCTGTCATATTTTGACAGTTTGGATACACTCATCTTCTAAACGAAGTTCTATTTGATTATTTGGTTCACCAAATTAGAGATTGAAATATGAAACTAAACAATTTTACAACATCCTTAGTACGGAGAATGTACCTTTGGTTACTTTGATGGGATTATGAACACAAATTATTACTGTCAATTTATTATCCGCAGTCAAGAATTATTTAATTTCAACAAAACACGACACTTACTGTTTCTCAAAGACACACAAAAATAAAATAATCCCTTACTTTGACATTTTATCTATCAATAGTTCCTGTACTAAGCATTGTTTAGTAAATATAAACTTAAAACCGAACGGCAAATTGCAGATCTGTGACAAGGCACTATTTTGTTACATTGATGCAATATGTCAATTCTGGAACACAAGTGCTGTTTTGAAATTTATAGTATGTAATTTACTGTTTTTATTGTGATCCATTTAGGTATTAGGACAGCGTTGTACGGTTAGTTAATATGCATACTATAATAAAAAATGCAAACCCTTATATGCTCCAAGATTTTAATAATAAAAAGTCTGTACTCGCATTTTTGCAGTAAAACTATGTTTTTCAAAAATTTCTTGACGTGGGGGTAAATTCTCTCAGAGAGAAACATATTCACGCAGTTAGGTAAAATACAGAAAATGTACTCATTTCATCTGCCTTTTATAAAACAAAAATTATTGGATGTAAGATGAAATGATTTGACTCTTTAAGAGACAGTTTCCTGATTTTTTGAGCACAAATTTTTGCAGTGTGACTGTGAATTATCGTTTAAGGATCCGCATAATATAGCTGATGACGGGCTCAGTGGGGCGATGGTTCATGCGATGAACTACCGCGAAGAACGTCTGCGTTCGATTCCCAGCCATAGCAACAATCAAATGATTTTTCACTGGCCCTGACCCTCCTATCGTGATGACCTGACAAATCATCTAAGTAGTATCAATTGTCAGGAAAAGTTTATCTCAAATTCGCCGTTCGGAGTCTTCATGAAACAGGAGGTCCCGTCATCGTGCAAGAAGTACAAACACACACACATTAATGATTGTGAGACAGCTTGGCTCTGGGTACTAACGAGCCTGTTGCGCCAAAAATATGTGTTTTGTAATCAAGAAAAATGTCGATTGAGTATGCAAAACCAAAACCCAAATCAATCGACATGATCGAAAAATATCGAGTCGATTAGCGGTAAAAAAATCAAATAGAATTGTTCTGTTCAAAGAACTGTATGAACTTAAACAGAAATAAAAGAAGCACAAGATCTTGAACAAGCCAACGTTTTATTTCTGGATGTAAACGACATTACACCCACATGACATTCAAGAGAATTTCAATCTGGACCTCCAATATGTGACAATTTTTGAGCATATTTCATAAATGATGCGTTAGATCAAAGATTATAAAGCCATATCGGGTCGTACTGGCAGAGCCCGCCATATATTTGGATCTCGTTTCTAATGTAAACCATACTGGGCATGGACTTTTAGAAACAAAAAAATCATTCATCTCTGCCATTAAAATGTTTTATTTTTAGAAGAAAGTAGATTGCGATTATGCCGCTAACAAACCGCACCACATAGTGCATCGAATTTGCCTTGCTTAGAATTTAAAAAAATCCTTGACAAAATGATTCAGAACTAAGAATTGACAATAAAATCTTTTGAACTGCCAATAAGTAGTATCGTCTCATGGAACGATAATCGTTTGGCTTTAATTCTTGCAGAAATTGAATTTTGTATGCGTGTAACTCAAGATCCTTGAGCAATATCGTTCTTATAGTCCAAGTTTGGTCATAGGACGATCTTGACACTGATCTTAATGGTGGAGAAATTAGTGTCTGCATTTTTGTTACGGGCTTAGAGGCTAAAAGTGTAAATTTATGGCGACATTTTACTATATGTTACTAGTAGAGAGTGGATTTTGTCGATTATAGTTACAAAGCTTTGTTCCAAGGTAGGTGCAATACGACCTTTATCATTTGAATTTGTTATTAATGTTATACAAGTAGAATCTTTTATCGAAACTTATCTAAAGTGAATAAATTCCTTTCCGGATTGAGAAGGTAATTTTTCTGTTGGACTTTGCCACTAACTCCCCATCACAGGTTTAATATTTTGACGTGGGAGATGTCTTACTGATCCCACAAATAGATTATTGTAGCTTCAAGGATACTTCATCACTTTGAAGTAGCGGTTTTAAAACAATGGGTTGATGATGTTCAACTACAATTCTATTGTTTTTGTATGTTTGATGTGCAGTTAGACTTGTTTGGGACAAACAATACACGTGTGGATCAGAAGACATATAGAAATGACGAGGGGTTATAATAACGTATGAGCCATCTGACCCAATTAAGTAGGACGTAGAAGGTTGAATGATGCTATAAGATAGAAATAATCTATAATCTTTCACGTAAGCTTACATATTGACGTTGGACTACCTATGACGTTGGACTAACATTTCTTCCCCTCCAGATGATTTTAAGGATATACATAGTTTATTTGATTGGGGTTGAGGCACGAATGCCTCACCATTGTTAGCTGTTCAACAATAAATGCGTTAATGGTAACCTGAATTCTCTTCTCTTAATTCTCATTCTCTTAAAAAAAATTTTCAAATGAATAAAATAATAAACTTTATCCCCTACAAATTTTTTTCAACTCACGGGTACTCCAGTGCATAGCAAGCATACAATTACTAAAATTCAAAAATATAAATCACCCGTCATACAATACAAACTGAAATTCAAATGTGCTATGTAATCCATACCACACAAACATCAGTTCGAATCGAATCACATATTTCGATCGATAATACCCATTAACTTCACCTTTGATGTCATCTACCAAAAGTAGAGCCAAGTAGCAACACCCATTTCCCTGTATACATGCCGACCCATTAATGAAATATCCACAAGGTATTTACCGATTTCTGTCTTTTTATCTTCATTTACAGTGCACAGCTATAGACGACAGCATCGAAGACTCTGAAGGTTCGACAACAGACGGTACTACGTCCCTTGGCAAGTCCTACGATGAGGTAATTTTCTTTCGAATTTCAATATTCTTTTGAGATTAATTGTTTTTTTTACTTTCTCCAGATAACCATTCTCGTCGATGCGGCTTTTCAAAATAAAATCAAGGGTAAACAGAAAATGGGCAATCGCAGCTCTGATTCAGATGGAAAATCTTCAGTCAGACTGTCACGCACCCTAACCGAAAAGCGTAAGGATTACGTCCGTAGGATATCTGAAATGCCCGATAGTTATTCATCGATATCGAAATACGGTACCCTGCATCGAACATTCAAGGCTCCAGTGTTGAAAACATTCTCCTTAGAGGGAGAAGACGACGACGACGAGGACGTTTCCAGTGAATCAAGTACGGATGATGAGGACTCCATGTTACCGCCACCAACCAGCGAGCGTATAGAACAGTTTAACAAGTTAATCGAGGATAGTACAAGTTCCACTACGACGACGACAACTACGACGAACAACAATAATTTAAAGATGCGACCAAAGCGGTCAACCGATAGTCAACAAATAATAAAACCACCGGCGGAAGAAACTGTGATGGAATCGGCGGAATCGGCTAAGAAAGCCGCCGAAGCGGCGGCAGCGGCCGCCGAGAAGGAAAAGGAAGCAGCAGCGTCGGATTGTCCGAAGCTCTTTCAAGTTTGCATGCTGATTGGCTATAATATGAGCAGCAATTCAGCGTATCTCAAGTCGAAATACCCGCCTAACGAACCCATACCGGACAACATTGAGCAGTTTGTTTTTCCGCATATTGATCTCGTGCGAACGGGAAAGGAGAATCAGGAATACTGTCTCATATTGACCGACGATCAGGGTTACAAGATCTACGGCTATTGCAGGCGTGTTCTACCTGAAAACTCAGACACGTGTCTTCCACTATGCTACTGTATAATCAGCGAGACGAAAGCATTGGGATTCTATCAGAAACTGTTGAAGGAAGTGGAATCACGGCACGGCCAGACAGAGACTGAAATGAATGTGCTGTTCAGCAACCTGCAGAGGGCTGAAATTCCACCGGCTGGCAAGTGCTTACACATCAAGATTCCTCTGTTCTCGCGGCCGGTGACGTTCTTTTCGTCGAAAGTTTCACCGAAACGAATGAGCCTGGAGGCGAATCCCAAGTGGCTGACGGAAGCGGCAGCTCAAGCAGCTTTCTCCGAAGGTTCAGCGACGCTGAACGATGGACGAAGGAGCGGCACTGGTGTGAGTGCAGCGCAGCCATACGACTATCTGGTCAATCGGAGTCTAATTATGCGAGATCCACGCTATGATGAGATATTCATACGACGACCCAGTGATTTGCGACTGGAGAACACAGAACTCAGTGAGTTGCTGATTTGCCTCGGTCCCGAGCTGCTTATCGATGTCTTTTCGAATCTGCTGCTTGAAAGGAAGGTTATTCTACAGAGTTGCAATATATCACTCCTCTCCAAGGCAATTTTGGCGCTACAGACAATGTTATATCCGTTCCAATGGCAGTACACGATAGTTACTATCCTGCCGTCGAGTTTGGTTGAAATTTGTCAGGCTCCGTTCCCCGTGCTCGCGGGGATTCTAGAACCCCTAACGTTCGAGATCGAAGACGGCGCAGTAGTGAATTTAGACACAAAACGCATCACACAAACCTGTGGCGATGAGAAGACCATCATTCCACCATCATTACGAAAGTCCCTGCAGGTCTCACTGGCTATGGTCGATCTAATAGACAAGGGAAAGATGCTGTCCAGTGTGCTGATCAGTGAGGCTTTCCTGCGTTTCTTCATAGAGCTGTTTGGCGACTATCGACTTGGTTACTTTCACAAGGAACAGTTTATCCAATCGCATACGTCGCAGAATATTAAATTCTTTTTAGAGTGGTTCGTTGAGACGTCAATGTTTCGGCACTACGTCAATAACCGATACAAGACGGAGCTGTGCGACGTGGAATGTGATACCAGTGCTGACTTTTACAACATCTTTGATGCGCGATTGATGGAGAAGAGCGAGAGTAACCTGAAGACGATGAGGAATATGGAATCGATTGTGAAGAACTCGAAAATAATTAAGAAGAGCAAGAGTAAAAGCTTTAAAAAGCGATTTAAGGAGTTTTTCGAATAGGCTGGATCGAGGAGGAGGATGGAAATAATTGAATGGAGCTTACTGTATTGAATCTTGCACAAAAACTGCTTTTCAAGTTTGGTTGATGCGCATTTTTTGAGAATGTTGAGACACTGTGATTTGTTCCGTGGGGGATGGTAGAGATGAACGGTCTAGAAAGGAACACAACCATGTGGAACATAAGTGAAGGCGTTGTCGGGATGGTTTGTTTTTTGAAAGGTTGATAAAAATGTATGAATTTTATTGTGTAGCACATATTATAACACTTTCGTACTGACTGCGATTGAAGACAATTGTGCGACGGAAAGTATAAAAGAAGCACTTCTCCAGTTTTCCAATAAAAATCAGCACAACAAAATAAATTTTCTACCAAGTGAAACATACTTCAAAGTCTTCTTACATATGTCTGACTTAAGAGGTTTTGGATTTGCTGTTCAGAGAATGTTTACTGTTGATGTTTTGGGAATGTTACTGTTGATGTTTTGGGAATCCCGAACTGAGTGGATCAAAGAATGTTTCGATTTTGCCAAATGGTCTGAATGTTGCGTTCCACAAAAAAAAAATGCAATTTAATCAGGCCAAAACGGAATGATTGCTAAGATCGATTTGATTCGCATTTGTCTCCCTGTAGAATAATGATACATTTTGAGAACTCCACCAAACGTAAGCAGTAGCTTTTTCCAACGACCACAATAAAGCGATCATCACATCACACCAAAAGTCATCACAAAAATCCATGTTCTCAGCCCTTGCTTGCAACTACCTCCAGCGAATCCATCTCACAAGATGACTCCCAGCAGACTCCTTATCCTACAAGTGAAACAATAACCATAAATAAACCTTAAGTATGAGTTGTTGCCTCTAAAAAAATTTAACTAACTTGCAGATTAAAAATCTCGTAAATACACTCAACGTATTCATTCTCCACTTGTGGGATATTTCTCATTGTTTTCTTTTTTTTTAAACAAACATGGAACTGAGGGACTGATTGCAAAATAATAATAATAAAAAAGAAACAATTCTTCATATCACACTTTAGATTTTACTTTGTTTAGTTATTTTCGGAAAAAAAAAATTGTTTTCATTTTTTTTCGAAATTGCATTTACAATGGCATACAAAGCACACCCGCAAAATTTGTTATTTTCTTTGTTTTAAGAGAATATTTATGTAAATAAATAAATAAATATAATAATTAATATTGTTTAAAAATTCATCTAACATTATGTTTTGATTTTCTTTATATTTTAATGAAGATAAATAAATAAATAAAAACAAGAATATCTAATAGGAGAGTTATCACATAAATACTATTGTAGCGAATGTATTGAAAGAGAACATATTAAATTATTTACATTATAAGTGTGTAGCTGTAAAGAATATATACATATATATATATATTTATATATATATATATGCCACATGACATTGTATAAAATTAAAATTTTATTTTAAGTTTTCTTTTCCTTTGTATGAAATTTTATTATAATTATTTTTTATCATAAAATGTTTTTTGTTTAAGTTTTTGTATAAAAAAGGAAGAAACATAGCAAGTGAAAAGAAAATAAATGTAAAGCGAAATAATTGTGTATGCGAATGTGTTTTGCTTTGTATTGTTCAGATTTTTTAAACATATATTGACTGCTGATTGAAACGACAGTAGTTGAACAGTGGATGACTAAAGGATCGCGGCTGCAGCCGAAATGAGAAGCTATCCTAAAGCTCTTAAATGCTAAACAATTTAATAATAAAAACAAAATACGGTCGAAACAATGTGACAACCAAATATTGGTAGTGTTTGGGTTAGACTTCGCTAGGATTTCACACCGAGTACGGTATGAGGTCCTAGACTCCTTCTACAGGACCGACCGTCCTTCCGTTTTTTGTTTTGTAACTGGTGATTTTTTAAGAGTTATTTTTTTTAGGTTGGCAGCACCGGTTAGTAATGGCGTCTATACGTCATCTGTCAAAGTGAAAAGTTGTCAGTATACTCTGCCATTTAATCATGGAAAGACTTACAAACGAATCAATGCAACGAATGCAAATCATTGAAATTTATTATCAAAATTCTTGCGATGAGGCCCATTTCTGGCTAAACTGTCGCATCTGGAGCCATGAAAGCAACATGCCATACAAGAATTACTGATGCATCCCGAAAAAAACGTCAGTTTGGTGTGGTTTATGGACTGGTGGCATCATCGGTTTTTATTCAAAGGCGACCGTGGAAGGAACGTTACTGTCAACGGCGAACGATATCGAGCTATGATACGCGACTTTTTTCTGCCCCAGTTGGCTGAGTTGAACTTGGTTGAAATCTGGATTCATTAAGACGGTGCCACATGCCACACACAGCTCGTGAAACAATGTAAATGTTGAAGTGTGAATTTGATGAGAAGCTTATCTCTCGAAATGGCCCTGTGATCATCAAATTATGCGATTTAACGCCTCTTGATTATTTCTTGAGGGACTATGTAAGTTCGTTAGTCTATGTGGCCAAGCCGGACACGATTAAAAACAGTTGGCCAACGGTCGATTGCGCAGAGAGAGGATTTAAGAGAACAAAAATGACGCGAAAGAGATTTAATCACTAAGCGTTTTTGCCTGTAATTTACAATGCGTAACCCAACTTTACAGTGCTTAGAACTAAAATGCTGTTGAATATATAAATAAACTTAATTTTTTATTATGGGGTCGACTTTTATACATTTCTACCTAGAAGTCCGATTGTATTTGAAAGGGTTCCCAACCCTTTTTATGGTTGAACATTTCGTGGTTTAGCGCTAGGTACCTGTATGGGTGGTGTGCTTGGTTAGCATTAATTTTATGATGTTTGATTTTACCTGTTTGACTTAAGTTTAAAAGTTTTACGACATGATTAGTGTTTGCATTTGGTTACAGAAAATCGTGCCTATTGTTATTGGGTATAAAATCGTTTACGTTTCCAAAAAATTCCCAAATTGTAATTTTTTTATTAAATTTACCTACCTCGCCCAAATTCAATGATATAAACAAACAAAATTGGTGTGACACTGCAATTTACTTTACTTTGCGTGCCAATATCAGTACCTACATGATCAATATGCACGACACAATTAATAATGATCAACGAAAGCATAATGAGCAAATAGGGTTTAAATCTAAAACCGTACACCTTCATACAGACACAGTCACACAATCAATTCATGTGCAATGTTTTGCTTAATCTATCCGACCGTGATCACATCATACTCCTACAAAGAACCGACAAGACAAAAAACGAAACAATATATTTTCCTCCAAGTAAAGTTGACATATAATGGTCTATATTTTTCCTCCGCTCCTAATTTCAGTATAACAGAAGGAAAATGAAGAAACCACCCTCAGTGAGATCGCGACAGCGATCTTGAACACAAGGCAGTGTATACGTCGTTTTCCACCCATTTTCGTCTCTTTATGCTTGTTTTTGCAATTTTAAGAGATTGTAAAACACATTTTAAGAGACCTGCGCAGTAGAATGGCCAACTGTTTTGGTACGCACTATAACAGTAATTCGTGGAAAAAAGGCCGAAATAGATTTTTAATCATATATTGACTGCTGATAGAAATGAAAGCAGTTGTACAGTCGAGGACTGAAGGATCGCTTTTTTTTGCAGCCAAAATGAGAAGCTATCCTAAAGCTCTTAAATGCTAAACATTTTAATAATAAACAAAACAAATACAGTCGAAACAAAACGGACAACCAGACATTGGAAGTGTTTTAGTTATACTTCGCTAAGAAGCGAAGTTTGAAGGAGGTTATTAAGATGAGGGAATACCCCACTGAATATGTTATTTTGTCATGCAGCTCAGACTTATGAAACAAAGGCAAAAGTAAGATCGCAATATTTACCTTGAAGCAGAATTTCAAAATTCTTAACAAAATAGAACAAAACAAATAGGTTCTTGACTTTTGTAGTTAAGTTTAAAGATTACCACCAGGGAGTACAGGCTGTTTTTTTTATAGTCCGTACCAAAACAAAAATGACGCGAAAGAGATTTAATCACTAAGTGTTTTTGCCTGTAATTTACAATGCGTAACCCAACTTTACAGTGCTTAGAACTAAAATGCTGTTGAATATATAGGTAGCAAAATCAATAAATATTTTTATCTTAGTACTAAAACGTGTGTGTTTTTACTTCTTAATTCAAACCAAACCGAACCACCCATTTGGTATACTGGTGTTTTGTTTTGCTGCTCGCTGTAAATCTGTTTTATATTTGCAATTCATCGTCAATTTTATCTCGCTATAATTTACACTTTTAATCAAGGTTACAAATTTAAAAGTGGTGGGTAGTTCAATAAGTTTTAAAAACTGCATTTCTTAAAAAAAATTATTGAAGAATCAAGAACGTTCACCATTTTGTCTTTAACGAACCGTTTAATACCCCATCCTCTTTTTTATGACAGAAAATCGCGCCTATTGTTATTGGGTATAAAATCGTTTACGTTTTCAAAAAATTCCCAAATTGTAATTTTTTTATTAAATTTACCTACCTCGCCCAAATTCAATGATATAAATAAAAAAAATTTGGTGTGACACTGCAATTTACTTTACTTTGCGTATTACATCAGTACCTACATGATCAATATGCACGACACAATTAATAATGATCAACGAAAGCATAATGAGCAAATAGGGTTTAAATCTAAAACCGTACACCTTCATACAGACACAGTCACACAATCAATTCATGTGCAATGTTTTGCTTAATCTATCCGACCGTGATCACATCATACTCCTACAAAGAACCGACAAGACAAAAAACGAAACAATATATTTTCCTCCAAGTAAAGTTGACATATAATGGTCTATATTTTTCCTCCGCTACTAATTTCAGTATAAAAGAAGGAAAATGAAGAAACCACCCTCAGTGAGATCGCGACAGCGATCTTGAACACAAGGCAGGGTATACGTCGTTTTTTATTATGGCTCCGCCCATTTTCGTCTCTTTATGCTTGTTTTTGCAATTTTAAGAGATTGTAAAAAACATTTTAAGAGACCTGCGCAGTAGAATGGCCAACTGTTTTGGTACACGGTATACTTATCAACTACACAAGCTCATTTACGGATTATCAACAAATATTAACGACGATTGATACAAAAAATCGCTGATAGAGAGCCCTGAGCATATGTTTTCCCGGGTTCGTTCCAAAAGTCGTTTCCGCTCATTTATATCTATTTATAATTTTTTTTTATTTATTTCATTTTTATTTTAATCCTCTTAAGACTAATTTACATGCTAGACAAAAAAACCAGCCTAATTATCAACTACTTAACTAACTTACTTGCCCTATGCGGGCGCCCTAAATTACACGATAACTTAATTCTAATGCCTTTCGGCTTGTTATCTAATATATAAATCTAAGAGTAACACAATGTTTACCAAGAAAACTTTGAAAAAACTTGGTTACACTTTGCATCTAATTTATTTAATAATTTATTATCCTTTGTTGTAGTCACACTTAATCAAAAAAAATGAAGAATCCGTCAGCAGCGGCAGCTAATGTAGACCAATCATTAAATCAGATGTTAATTTCGGTGCTGTGTAGTTAAACACAGTTCACGGTTCCAAGGGATATCCTAGCTGCGTCTCCTACAAGGATTGCAACTAAATTAAAGTGTGTGATAATAATTTCTGTTAATGGGTAATAACAAACCAACAAGCCAAACATTTCTTGTAGCATTTTAATACACCTGCTCAAAATGCATTCTCAGTCAGCTTAATTTACAAATGAAGGAATCGTTACAAACTTCGGGATGTAAAACATCAAGATTATGAATTCTCAATTCATCATCACAAACTAGCATAAGATTTAAGTTCTATAATTCCTTTCCGGTTTAAAATTTAATGTTTGCTAACAGCAGAGCGGACTGAGTTCCGGCGAGGCTCCAGCCAATGCCTGGAATGTTATGCTTAATGATGAATACCAATGGAATTTTCTTTTTTTTACGGTCGTTTTGCATAAGTGTTTTCACCAAAACAGGATATATATCATAATAAATATCATATAAACCGTTTGCTTCTTTAAGCATAGGCAAACTCAAATCTGAGATCTATCGTACACGTATTCATTTTTTTTAATTTAAGTAAAAGTTTACATAAATAGTATTCAAAACAACTGATCGCTTAATATTTTATTATCTGTCAAAACAACTAATCATTTAATTTAAGGTTAACTCACCTCACTTACTGGGTTGACTCAAAGTTAACTCTGGATTAAAATTGACTAAAAGAAAAAAAATTGATCGATTAAACTCGAGATTGATTCTGAAACTAGGATGATCTTGCCCCAAAAGGTCCGGGTTTTCAGTGCTGAGTAAAGCCTGACTTAACCAAGTGTTAACTAATCCCGGGATAAATTTAATCTATTGTTAACTCATTGAAGCAGTGCAGGATTTAATTTAACTCCATGTGTGATAATATAATTTGGTGGAGCTCACGATATATCGATTTTGCAGTCTAAAAGTAATCGAAATGTACACAATTTGCACAGCTCAGTTATCAGCTATTTGGTTGCCTTTTCCTCAAACAAATGAAAATGCATTTGTAGCGATTTTTCGAGTCTTTTTCTTCTTTAAACTCAATATTTAAAACTATTTTGAGTCGTTGAGATCTGAATATTTAGTTTTATTTTCTTACAAATTAATAGGTAAAATGTTATTGTCTTTCAAAACATCTGGTTATTTGATCCCAGGATTAATCGAAGTTAACCGGATTTAAATTGACTGAAAAACTACTTTCTCAAGTTAACTCGAGTTCAATCACGAATGTAGGATGATCTAACACTGAAAAATCGGGCCCAAGGAAGAGTAAAAATTACATCAATGACGTTTTCCATTGGTAAAAAAATCAATCTTTTTTTTATCTAGATCTGTAAAAATACCGATTTTGACAGTTGTTGTGTTCCATTTGGCAAACAAATTATTTTTTTTTTGATCTCAGACCAATTTTGCTGATCTGGATTTTTCGATTGATTTACCCTTCCTAGTTTTACTAGAGTGATTTTCGTTTTGATTTAATATTATTTTGGTTGTGAAAAAAAATATTTATTATTAAAACTGTATCAGTACGATGTGAAAAAGTAACAAAAAAATCAAATTTCAGATCAAAATGCAGACTTACAAATGGAAAACGCAATAGCATTTTAGTCATTGAATAATTTTTGACTGGTGGTTGTTGACCAACATTTTTTAATCAGCTCTAGAGCATGCTTAAAATTTATTCAGTTACTCATTTTCGACGTTTCGTAACATAACCAAAAACAGACAACATGTATCTCTTATAAGAATATGTATAGTGCAGTAAATTGAACTGAAATTGAGTTTTGAAAAATTTTGATCGTTATTGTTTTTTTTTCACATTATTTGGGGTGAGAAATTTATTTAGCCATGCTTATGTATGACAAAAGTTCTCAAAAAGTTATTTTTTATCAAAATGACACTCAAAAAAACGCACGCATCAAAAAATTAACCAGTGGGTACAATTTAACTTCACCAGGGATTAGATTTGCAAGTATTTAATTAAACTTGCATGGTATTTTTATATGTTAGTGGATCTGTAACACGTGAGCTCTGCTCTGCTCTCTAACACTAACACATATAAATACCATGAAAGTTTAATTTAATACTTGCGAATCCAAATCTCATGTCAATTTTAACGCAATTGACAATTGGTATTTAAATTGACGTTTAAATGCATAACTCTATATTTAAAATGTAAAACGTACAAAACATACTTTATGCGCATCTATATAAAAGGGGTATTCATGCATCGACGGAATCAGACATGAAGTAAGGAAGAGATAGGAAACTTTCCAGGACTTAACGTTTTGCCTACAAGCTAATTTTGGAATTTTCTAGGATTTCGACAGATAAATTAATCACCACTGCCCAAACAGCTGCACACATATTTGATTCCCACACACTTGTCTGCCGCCTGGTTATTGGATAATTACGACGTGTCAAATGAACTGTCGAAATTGGTATAGGAAATCTTTTACAAGATTATCGGAATTTTCCCACAAAAATTGGGTGTGAATATTTGAAGCGCTATTTTGACATTTAATCTGTCACTTCCACACATCAAATGTATTATATATATTTAAATAGAAAAAATAAAGTATTTCTATTAGCAAAAAATCAAGTAAAATGAGATTGGATTCAAGACTTATGACATTACTTATTCCCGGTTTTTCAGTGCGAGATCATATTAGTTTTGGGAATAAGCTCGAATTAACTCGTTAAAGTAGTTTTTCAGAAAATTTAAACATAGAGTTAACTTCGAGGTAACCCAGCATGTTTTTGACAGGTCATAAAATACCACACAAATAATTATTTTCAATTCCATTTGTCTGGACAGTTTATCAAATGTTTATAAAACTAAATGATAGAACGATATATTTAAAATAAACCAAACCAAGCAGCTGATAACTGAGCTGTTGCAGATTCTATACATTTCGATAACTTTTTGAAAACATAATCGATAAAACATAACCATAAGTGCTACCAAATTAAATCACCACACTCGGAATCAAATTTAATCCCGCATTGAAAAACTGCTTCATGAGCTGACTCTGGATTCAATCTATTCTGGAGTTAGTTAACTCTGCGTCAGCTCAGAGTTAACTCAGCACTAAAGACCCGAGCCTCAGAGGTGCAGTTTTATGGGCTTTCATGAATCCTCATCGTAGAGATTAAAATGTTCACACGTTGTAGGCTTACGACGTTGCATGAATAGCTTTAATGTAATTTTACTTAGATATTCACGGCTGAACTTTTCTCAGAAGAAAAATGTTCAATTAAATTGGGTTCAATCTTTTATCTTATAATCTTATAATGGTATAATCTTTTTGTTTGATGATTTATTAGCAATATTTTAATTATATTGTATATTACAGCTTTATTATTTCAACAGGTATTACAAGTTTTCAAAAATAAACCCACTTAGACATCTTATCGATTACCTAAAACATAAAGAAAAGTCGTCTTTCAGTTGACACAAGCACATATTTGGTATCCATTCCACCCATATATTGCTTCTCCGATTACTTGAATAAAAGGTTACCCGAGAGCAGATCGGAGCTCATGTGTTACAGATCCATAACACATAAAAATGCAAATCTAAACCTCAAATTAACTTGTAATCAACTTCTTTAATTCCACTGAACTCATCGTTATCGATATGCGCAATTTATTCACTGCATACATCCATTTCTCGGGTGTTTCTGCACTGAATTCACCTTTCAGCTGTCATCCAAACATCTGTTCCGCTGTCTGTCAAATTTCTCCTTGGTATGGGTGAAATTCTCATAAGAAAACTATTTTGTGTTGTTTTAGTGTGCATTCGTGTGCATTGTTTGTGATGTCAAGAAGAATATTAATATATTTTAATTAATTTTTTTGTGTGAAATCGTGTCTCTTATTTACACGAGAGTGAAAAATCGAAATCGAAAAGAGTTCGAAAAAATCGGTACAAGCACTTTGGCGTGGTGAAAAATCAATTGAAGTCGCCGTAAAACCGATATTTGTGGACTTGTTACCATCGGAAAAGTTGGGGGGCCAGCATTAATCGCCAGCAATCATCGAGAGAGAAAATGCAATCCGCAAAACTGGCACTACGCGAAGAAGATGTAGTGAGGCTAACGTTGGAGTTTCTCGACAACCGTGAGTTACACATAAGCCAGCTTTCTCTTGAGCGCGAGACTGGCGTTATTAATGGTCAATACTCAGATGATGTGTTGTTTCTGCGACAATTGATACTCGACGGTCAGTGGGACGATGTGATTGAGTTTATTCAGCCGCTGGAAGCGCTCACACAATTTAATATAAAAAAGTTTTGCTACACGATTCTTCGGCACAAGTATATTGAGTTGTTGTGCATAAAATCTGAGGCGGGTGGATCGAACACGGCTGCTGGACAGGGTGTGAATTCTATGGAAGGAGCTGTCGAGGAGGTGGTACAGATTTTGGAACAATTGGAAAAACTAGCACCCAGCAAGGAAGAGTACTCTAATTTGTGTTTGCTGTTGACTTTTCCACGCCTGGCTGATCATTTGCAGTTCAGAGATTGGAATCCCAGCAAGGCTAGGGTTCAGTGCTTCCGTGAGATATTTCCACTCGTGGAGAAATTCCTTCCGCACGATTCAAAGTTGAGCGTAGCACCGTGGGCTAAGAACGACCGGCTAATACAGTTGATCATAAAAGGCGTGCTCTACGAGTCGTGTGTTAGTTATTGTCAAGCGAAGGCGACTGGTTCTACGGAGGCGTTTAGTCAAGATTTAATATTCTCAAAGTTGCTTGACGGTTCGGTTGGGTTTAGTGATTCAGATCTTTCACTGCTCAGTTGGTTGCAGAGTATACCGTCGGAGATTTTCTCGGTGCCGTTCGAGCAAAAGACTTTAAACGTGAACGTTGAGTGTTTGGAGCGACCGTCATTGGAGACATCGTGGACTGAGCATATGCTAGTGACCCCCATCAAGCCCAAGACCTTTCCACATTCCGTAATGCCTTTTACTAGACCAAGAAGTGCCGCCGACATTATGACCAGGTCGCTTGTATCGAACTTGGAAGCGCTGCCGTTTGGAATGAATGCCGCCAAATTGTCGGAGACAATAGAGAAGTCTTCCATGTCAAGGTCGAGTTTTGCAAGTTTTCATTTGACTGGCATCAAGTCGACGAACAGGAATGTTATGGCATCCAGCGTGGATCGGCTATTTTCGAGTGACTTCTCAGCGAATGGCGGCAACAATAATCACGGTGAGTTTGAGAGTCTTCCATCTATTCAGGAATACAGAGACATACACAGTTCGAATGAGATTTCGGAGAAGCAACATGACAAGAGTAGTGGGAGGGAGAGCCCAGTCACGGCTACCTCAACTGCAAAGAGCTCTAGGAGGGATTCACTGAGTGAATCACAGACAATACCATCTCAAATGAAGATTGTCAAGCAAACAACACAAGCAGCAGCTGCAGTCGTAGCATCACCACCACCAACAACAGTGGCAGCTCCACCCGCAGTCGCTGATGATTCGTTTGGCAAAGCGGGTGCCAACTTCTCGACGCGCATGAAGGGTGAACTCTTTGAGAAATTTCACAAGCAGAAAAAGAATAAAGAGGCAGCCGAGTTTGAGATATCGAATTCAATCATGGTGGACAGTCATGATGCAGTTGGGGCTGAACCATCAAAATCAGTTTTTGGAACGAAGGAGTCGGGGCGGCCACACTTTGTTGCAGTGACTTCTTTAGAAGACGTGCAGGCGGTTCGCTGTGCGGAATTCCATCCCAGCGGACGAATATATGCTGTTGGATCGAACTCGAAAACTTTTCGAATATGCGAATATCCGTCGTTGACGGAAGTGCAGGAGCAACACACCACCTACCAGCCGACGGTGCTCTTCAAGCGCACAAAACATCACAAGGGATCCATTTACTGCATGGGTTGGGCTCCAGATGGGGAGCTAGTTGCCACCGGATCTAATGACAAGACCATCAAATTGATGCGATACAACGAGGTCAGCAAGCAGCTGGAAGGAGGCGAAATCGAGTTAACAGTTCACGATGGAACAGTGAGGGATCTATGCTTCTTAGAGGACACAACTAACAAAGCGAGTCTTCTCATCAGTGGAGGCGCTGGCGATTGCAAGATTTATGTCACCGACTGCGCTACCGCAACACCATTCCAGGCGCTCAGTGGACACAGTGGACATATACTTTCCCTCTTTAATTGGGGCTGCGCGGTATTCGCTTCAGGTTCTCATGACAAAACTGTTCGATTCTGGGATCTACGCACAAGAGGATGTGTCAACACCATCACCCCAGCTACAAATCCCAGCTCTCGCCAAGGATCCCCGGTGGCTGCAGTTTGTGTAGACCCATCCGGACGCCTTCTCGTCTCCGGACACGAGGACAGCTCATGCGTACTCTATGACATTCGCGGAAACAGACCGATACAATGCTTCAAACCACACTCAGCAGACGTACGCTCTATTCGCTTCTCCCCCTCGGCCTATTACTTGCTAACATGCGGCTACGACAACAAGCTAGTACTGACCGATCTCCAGGCAGATTTGACACTCCCACTTCCATCGGTGGTTGTAGCGCAGCATGCCGACAAAGTAATATCTGGACGCTGGCATCCTACAGACTTTTCGTTCTTGTCGACGTCAGCCGATAAAACTGCGACCCTGTGGGCGTTGCCGCCGTTGTAAACAAATCCCTTATAAGTCGATTGTGGTACAGGTAAACACTTTGGCTGAAACCTCTCTTTCTCACTCTGCCCCTGTCTCTCAGTGCAATACAAATAATTTTTCTAAACAATTCGCATGCATAATTCATTTCGCACTTAACATTTTCGCCGCTGCATATATTCATACCTACTCCGGAATAGTTGAGAATGACATTCTGTCTCAAAGACAAGCCGATATTGTCGCACACAAATTTAATTCGCTAAAATACTCTCCCTAGGAAGAGATGTGGGTTTATAATTAAATTCGATCGCCATTGAGATTGGATATAATTTGTACAAGAAATTTGTTGTTTTGCATGCCTTATAAGCTGCGCGGAATCACACTCTTATTATTTAATTTTTTTTATATAATTTATAATATTTAGTAACGCGGGAGCGTTGAATATTTATATACATACTTACACGATATACAAAAACAACATTTATAAATTATAACGAACATGTTTCTCTATAAACTACAAATTTATGTGGGACAACAAAACAGAGAATATTAAATCCGATCCGAAATGAACTCGGACTTAATAGTTTTTGTTTTAAGTTCTTCTCTAGGCTTAGTGTGTGTTTTTTTATACGTTTATTCAAAAAAAAATTGTTCATTTATGAAGCAAAACTATATAATTACGTAGCTGTTTACAGAATTAACTAAATTAATGTAACACAGAATTTAATGAGAAATAAATAAACAAAATTATTATGAAAAAAAAATCATTTTTTTGGAATTGGTGATTTTTTTTGGGTGAGCAAACACTTCTCTAAATGCATAGAGTCACGCTGGCCGTTTTGGAATCCCAATAAGGAGACACAAGTTTTATGACATTGGATGTTTGTGGCGTATCGTGGTGACGACTTTTTTTTTCACTTGGATTTGGTATTATGGCAAATCGACTGATTTACAATCTGAACATATGGAGGAATTTTTGTGACCTCATTTCGTGAAATGGGAATGAGGTAATTCGTTTCAGTTGTTGGTCTTATCAATTAATTATTAAACATTCATTTATTGCGGCATGGTAATCACGGTATAGAGAAGTGCATATTAATAGGAAACTCGTTGTACATATTTGGTGAAAGTGGATTTCGTTTTTTTGTGTTTTCAATGAAAGCAAAGTGCCATTAATTATTTTTCTTCATCGGTGACAGCTATTGCTCTATGACTTGGGAGCATACTTCATGAGAAGACACATCAAAATGCCTTCCTTAATGGAAAGGTTTTCATTCTTGATCTGGTGGGGGAAATAATATTACACCACAGCAGATTTTGGGTGGTTCGTTGATACCCAACGACGCACGTTGCTGTGTTTAAGCATTTGACATGGTTTGCCATCAAAGTCCCTTTGCTTGGTAGCTCTGCTGCTATGGAGAAGAGAACACCTCTCTAAATGTTTTATTTAAGTTGCAATGAAAGGTTTCAAGTCTGCTAATCACCAAATAAATGCTGGTATTCCGCAAGGCTACGTTTTGTATCCGACACTGTTTCTTATTGATAATTACCTCTTGGGTGCAACTTCCATTCCTTTGCTGATGACAGTGCTGTGGGCACTACGTTCTCAAATCTTTTGACGTAGCTTTCTCATAACCTTTCATGTGTGCGTGTGTACTTCTAGCACGATGGCGGGAACTCCTGTTTTATGCAAACTCTGAACGGTTAATTCGAGATAAGCTATTCTTGACAATTGATACTACTCGGATGATTTGTCAGATCTTCACCAGAAGAGGGCGAGTAAAACTCAGCCAACTGTCTATGTTTCCTTAACCGATGTAAGAAATATGTCACCACTTTTGATTTAAAAAAAGCGTAAGCCCCAAACTTGAGTACAACGCAGAGTAAATACATCTACAAGCATTATCTCAGCGCCCTCCCTAAGCGTTATAGGTTCGTCCCAAATTTGAAAAGTTTATAAAAAAATGAAACATCTATTCAGGTGCAGCATTATTGCACCTACTGAATAGGTCACAAAAGCGTACAATAAAACTGATATGAGACTCAAACGTAGCGAACTCTATAGTCTCGCTTGAACATAGTATTATAACAACAAATGCTCAAACAAAACAGCCAGTTGAATTTCGCTCTTTCAAACATTCAACCCTAATACTCGCCGTGCCATGAATGCTAATAAATTTACCCTCAAAATCATAAAATTGTAGCCAGCCCTGAAGGCTAGAGGATGTCCTTTGGGTAAGCTTCTGACTCATAGAAAAATATTGTTGTGACAAAGCAACCAAGAGCCTGGAAAAACACTGATTTTATTGTTCACTACCATGCTAAACGACAACGTTCGTATCTGCACCTGGAATGTGAAAAGATTAAACAGCAGAGGCTCAAGCAAACAACCAACGAAAACCTAAGCTGGTTTAAAGCAGATAATACTACCATCCAAGAAATACAATGGGATGGCTGGGTAAAAAGAGGATGAAAAACTGTGACATCTACTACGGACCGTGGCAGAAACAGCGGCTATTCAGATGTGGATTTGTTATAAATGCCAGACTTGCCTAATGTTTTCAAGACATTAGCGAACACAATGAAAACAATCCGCATCAAGGCCAAATTAGCTCATGTTTCGATGAAGGAAAAAGATGATATGACGAAAGACTCCTTCTACGAGTTCCTTGAAAATTATGAGCGACTACCAAAGTACATTTTTTGGAAAATTTTAACGCAAAGGTAGAAAGAAAAAAAAATCTTAAGCAGCATTCTTTGAAAATACAGCTAACACGACAGCACGTCTGGATACCTACTTGGGCTAATTGAATTCGCTGCGGAAGGAAATACCACTAAAGCCAGTATATGGTTTTCTCATCTTGATATTCAGAACGGGACAATGCGGTCTCCAGATCAACAAACGGTCAATCAAATTGAGCACATTGCGATAGACAAGACGCACACATCCAGTATTTAGGATGTCCAAACATGCCAAGGGATTATCATCGACTCTGACCAATACCTTATTGCAGCCAAGGTAAGAATTTTGATATCCACCACACCATACCAAACCAGAAGTATTGTGAAAAATGTAATGTTGAAAGATTGCAATTGCAAGAGACTGTCCTGTACTTCGCAGAACGCGTATACCTTAATTATCTCTTGATTAACACCATACCAACAGCATCTAATGTCGAAGAACAATGGCAGCGACGTCAACAAGCCATTAGCCATTTAAATGTCAAAGCCAAGCGTACAAGGCTCAAAAAGAATCCAGTTGATATGAACAAGGAAATATCGTAGTTGAGACACAGACGATGCTGAGGATATGGAAGAACCAATTCTGCAGACTGTTAAACGGCGATGACAAAAAACATTCCTCTTTCAGGCATACCGAACCATTCAATATTGCCGACGACAGAAAAAACTTCCAACCATCCGACCTAAGTGAAGTGATAATAGCAGTATCTAAATTTTAACTTGACGAAGTGAAGGCCTTCCCACCGAGCTGTATAAAGCCGTCGGAGATGACTGGTTAAGTAACATCCACCAACTCATAAGCCAAATCTGGTCGGATGAAAGTTTGCCTGAAGAATGGAACCTTAGCATCGCTTGCCAGATCCACAAAAAAGGAGATCCTCTGAACTGTGCCAACTACCCAGCAAATTCTCATGGTATTTTTTATCACTATTGTCGCGAAATATTTGTCGCCAGGTTCTCCAATCAAAATGAAGACTACTCTTAAGAATGATACCAAACGGTTGTGAAGATTTGTCAATTCGAAGAGAAACCGAATGAATATTTCAATAACTCGAGCCCAGCAACGATATATAACCTATTCGCAGAGAATTTCAGCAAATCATTCATTGATACCCCTCTTGTCTTAGATGAACAATATTTCAGCTATCTTGAAGACTGCCCTGCAGTCTGTTTTAGTAACTTTACATTTGACGATAAGACACGTGTATAAATATATTGGCTAATTAAACACTGACTTCTCTTGAACTTTCGTCCAGCTATTATATAACATCGTCGTCCTTAAACTTAAGGTGGTTTTCCTCCATTATTTATCAATTGGGTCAGGTAAACTTAAAGAGAATCCTTGTCGACCCCTTTTATTGCACAGCCACAATGGATTAAGATAAATAGATGACCAATTTTGTTTATTTAGATTACTACATATATCCATTACTATACCAAATCTTCTTCAACGTTAAGCTATTTCAAATGTGTGCTCTAAAGTGCTCAGTCGCCCATTGACCGTTGCTTGACCTCAAGACCAAATTTAAAAATATATTATTTTTGAAAGTACCTTCACCTCTTTCCAATTTCTAGTAGCATAATTTAAATGCGTGTTAACTAACGTTACCAAGAGAAAGTTGTAATCTGTATAAGCCCAACTATTTTTTTTTTCCAGTGAGCAATAAAAATGGATTCCCAACTTGTTATATAACATCTGTCGACAAATTTGCATTCAAAATCGATTGACACACGTTTACGTGCTTCACGTTGCCATTTCTGTAGGTTTCAAGCTGCGCAATAAACTCATCAAAAGTATATCAAACGGCTCCACTCCATCTCATATTGCATTCGTGAAATACACATCTAGTGAGCTATGTTAATTCGACACCAACCGATGGATGCACTTATAATGAGATCATTAATCAACGATTGACTTTGATACCGTTTTCGTTCTCCAACAATGAATCAATAAATGCTAATATTTACTCGACATTCCACCAATCCCAATGTAACATCATTCGTATTGTAAAGTGAAGATGAGCAATCGGAATCGATTTCTAAGAGGAAAATATTTTCATATCCAAGCAGACAATTGGAGATGCATAAACTTTAATTAGAAATCGACTTCTTTCGGTTGTTTTTATATAAGAGTTCGGGAATAATACTGGTTTCTGGATGGAGAGAAAGATACCAGTGGCACCTTGTGATTTATGGTAATCATCATCGCACAAGAGTTCAATGCCGTTGCTGCAGTAGATGTTACGCTCCGGTTAACTTTTACCAAGAGGTACACGCATATAAGTGGTTGGAGTAAAATTAACGTGTTTATACTTTTTTTTATCGCATTTGAAAGGGAACAACAATTTATTTTAAAATTAAATTAAGGCAAGTGCCACTATACAAATATACAAACATATTAATTTGTTTGTTAAAGCGCAATAATGTCTTTATATTATGTAGTCCAATATTTGGAGAAAAAAATATCCAAACCCCAAGATAATGGGCGTGTTCCACTTACGGATATCTCCGTGATCTCTCAAAATCCGTAAGCGTGCAGCTGCCCAGCTGGTTGTTCTCTATGTCATGAAGGGAACTCATCATAACTCAAACATACAAACATATTAATTTGTTTGTTAAAACGCAAGGATTTCTTTATATTATGTAGTCCAATATTTGGGGGAAAAATATCCTAACCCCAAGATAATGGGCGAGTTCTACTTACGGATACCTCCGTGATCTCTCAAAATCCGTAAGCGTGCAGCTGCCCAGCTGGTTGTTCTCTATGTCATGAAGGGAACTCATCATAACTCAAACATAAAAACATATTAATTGTTTTGTTAAAACGCAATAATTTCTTTATATTATGTAGTCCAATATTTGGAGAAAAAAATATCCAAACCCCAAGATAATGGGCGTGTTCCACTTACGGATATCTCCGTGATCTCTCAAAATCCGTAAGCGTGCAGCTGCCCAGCTGGTTGTTCTCTATGTCATGAAGGGAACTCATTATAACTCAAACATACAAACATATTAATTTGTTTGTTAAAACGCAAGGATTTCTTTATATTATGTAGTCCAATATTTGGGGAAAAAATATCCTAACCCCAAGATAATGGGCGAGTTCTACTTACGGATACCTCCGTGATCTCTCAAAATCCGTAAGCGTGCAGCTGCCCAGCTGGTTGTTCTCTATGTCATGAAGGGAACTCATCATAAGTATAAGCTGCAAAGTAAGTAAACATTTATTTTGGCGGACAAAGTTGAAATCTACTGACAATTTTGTTCCACTTATTAAAAAAAATAAGCTGAGGCCGTGGAGGAAAATCTCAAACCCACGTGTAATTGTTGAGAAACAAATGCATCAACAACGCGTGACTGTTTGGTAAGGATTTCGGGCTCGGAATTACCGTTCCATTCTTCTTCGAAAAAGCGACTGGTCAGACAGTAACAATTAATGGTTTTCGTTATCGTGGCATGTTAGCCCAGGGCCCGCATTCCGTAAAGTGACTATCGTTTGACGATAACATTTCGATGGTACGTACATAGATCTTGCATCACATAAGATCAATAGTCGTTTTTACTGTCAGCGATATCACTTTATTTCCTTCACGTAAAACATAAAGGTATTCATGCAACGTTATATTTTTAATTTTATGACGACGTTTCATGAATGACCCTAAATCTGTACCACTAAATAATGCGGTAACCGCCTGAATTCAATCGCAATTTAGTAATTTATTTATTGGTAGAATTTTGTCCCTATAGTCCTCTTT
Organism: Rhingia rostrata; assembly: GCA_949824845.1. Lineage (NCBI taxonomy): Eukaryota > Metazoa > Arthropoda > Insecta > Diptera > Syrphidae > Rhingia > Rhingia rostrata. Next base: position 61,778,712 of record OX463758.1, on the reverse strand, counting down.
CCGTTGTAAATATTTTTTTTTCAGTTAAGCGAACATGTTTGATGTGTGAGAGTGATTGATTAAATGTCAAAAAAGCATTTCAAAAGTTTACAACGTTTACCATCTCAGTGTACACACACAATTCCTGTGTGAAAATTCCGATATTGTTGAAAGATTTGGACAGTTTATGTATCAGGTCGTAATTTTATCACGTTTACAATGTTTATGACGACGTTGCATGAATACCCCTAACAATCAATCAAATCACAGACGATTATTGAGCGATTGCTCATTAGCTCTCGACCGATAATTGTTTTAAAAGTCACGGGACTATAACGGGTGATCCAAGTAGAGATACTTTTTTCAATAGCCTTTTTTGACAGATCACATGTGAGTCGTGTCATTCTGTCATGTTATTTTTGTTTAGTATTGTTTGGCATTTCATAATGGAAAGACTTACGCGTGAACAACGTTTACAAATTGTTCAACTTTATTATGAAAATTCACGTTCTGCGAGGAATGTGTTTCGTGCACTTCGCTGAACTTATGGTCAACATAATCGGCCTACTGAGCGTACTATTCGCAACACCATCACCCATTTCGAGACCCAGCATTCATTATTGGATAATAGACTTTTTTAGACTTTTTCCTGTGGGAATTTGTAAAGTCAAAAGCTTATGCCGACAAACCCGCTTCGATTCAGGCCTTGGAGGAAAACATCACGCGTGTCATTCGCCAGTTACCAGTCAAGTGATCGAAAATTGGACTCAACGGATGGACCATCTGCGACGTAGCAACGGCCAACATTATATAGACATAATCTTCAAAAAATAAATGCTAAAGAATGTTCTTTGAAATGATAATAAACATTCTCCATTAAATTTGAATTTTTATTTGTTTTTTTCTTTTAAAAAGTAGGGAACCTCGAAATGGATCACCCTTTATTACAAGATATGGATGCGACCAACAGAGTTTGTTACCCTACTGATGTTTTGTCGGATATTAACAGATAATAGCAAGGGAGGCCTTTGATAAACATGTTGAACAAGCCCGAAAGCATTGTCCTTTAATTCAAGAAACCTATTTTTCGTTTTTATTTATTACATTATTTAGTTACCTACATTATTTACTTTGGATTGGCTGTCTGAAAATAAATGGATCGTTGAATAAATAAGTTAGTGCAATAATCCGTTTGAAAGACATGCCTAGTAAAACATATCATCGGCAAATATTTGCCACCAATGGGCATTACATATTGATCTGAGTTTTGTGAAAAAAAATTACGTTTTGAATATTTGCAAGAAACATTGAATTCGGGACTACTCTTCAGAATGAGCTAGAACCCAGTGCACTATATTTAGCATAAATCAAAAAATGCATGATTACATCTTTCATTCCGCTCAATATCTACCTAGATATCTAGCTAATCAATCAAATTTTTCTTTCTCTTCTACCGTTGAACTCCTACAAGTAAGTTTCCAGTTAAATTTTCTTGTTGTTAGGTGTTCAGGTTTTTTCCGACCAATGTCCATCTATCTTTTTGCTACCCATCACAGCGCCACAAATATACCTACCAGCCACTTTTCAGAAACCACTTTGTATAACGACTTTCACTTTTGAATATTTTTGCGATTCTTTGATTTGCCGTCAGCGCCCTCTTACAGCCACCACACTCCAACTCTGAACAAATGTCATTCGCTCTGCACCCAAATCTACTACAAGCACTACCAGCCCAGCCAGGGAAAAAATCTCATCTAATTTAGTACACCCCGAAACATTTCGCTATCGCCTGCATAAAATTGTCGGTTTTGCAAAATAACTATTATATTGGATTTCTACAGCAAAAGACCAAAAACATTGAAAATTTTATCGATCAACACTGTATCGGTTAGTTTGACAACTTTGCAGCTTGTGAGATCTCGTGTTAAAGTGTTGCAAAAGAGGCTACTGAAACCCCCCGAAAAAAGACCTTTCGCACTCGCTACAAGGAAATAAAAACAAAATCCAACGTATTTTCTGTGTCCTTTTTCTCCATTAATTATAATTTATCTATTTGCCCGTTTCCGTAAGAGGTTGAATAATTTTTTTCATTCGTTTCGCCGACGATCGGAGGTGGAAAAATTGATTAATAACTTTTTTCTTTTTTTCGGTTTTCTTCTCCAAAGGAAAAGAGAATAAATAAAGTGTTTTTTTTTTGCTCTGCTATCGCATGTGTATGCAAATGAGACAAACATACGACGAATAATTAGTAAACTAAAAGTCTTGTGGGCTGAAGTGAGTGCAAAACAGTTGTGCAGTTGTTCCTGTTGGTATTGAATCGGTGGCCACCACGAGCCGGCAAATGGGTGGTAGTGCCATGCAGTGCGACTGAAATAGCCATATCCGGGTCGCTGGAGTGTGAAGCAACAATAGCTAGTCTCAATCGGTGTGGTTGTTCTGTTGTGCGGTGTCGGATTTGCTAATTTTTTTTCACCCCGCGGCAGCTAAGTGTAGTTTTCCTATCCACCAGTCGTGTGCACTTGAATGTAGAATTAGTCGTCGAAAACGAAGAAACGTACTAGATTATTTTTTCTGTTAGTGAAAAAGGGATTTTTGTTGGAAAGTGAGAAATATTGAATAATTTTGTCTAATTTTTGGCATTGAATTAGTGTGTGTTTAAAACAAACAATTAATTGAGTTAATTGTTGTGTGCGTTTTTTTAGTAGTACTAAAAAAGCAACGAAATGATTGATCCAGCAGATTTGCAGTCGTTTCTATCGAAAGTCGAAGGGGGTGCGGTTGGAGTTGATCTCTTTAAAATTGGCCAGAAACACCATGATGAGCATACACGTAAGTAGTTTAATTGGGACATAACGTCGATCCAACTTGGATGGATGGGTTAGATGAACGAAAATAATTTGTTTGACCTCTATGTGCCAAAATAAAGAAGCAAATGTTTATAATTTTTGAGACAGTGTTCTCCATCAATCCCCCCTATGGAACTTGGGATTGCAGTTTTATTTATAGTCTCATCGTAATTGTGTACAGAAAATGCATTCGCGTGCAATTATTACAATAGCTTTGGATAGAAATGGAAAACTTTGCATGTTTACTTGACATTGGCTGGAAGTTTGAATTTTGTTCTTTTGAATGGCAAAATTACTTAAAAAAAAACAAACATGGATGTGGCGTAGAAAATGAAAAAAGGAAATTGTGTCAGATAGTCCGTGATGGCCACGGAACATTTTCCAATCGTACAAAAACAAAATGTTCTCTTTAAATGGGCAAAGATTGAAAAATCGATATTATGTTGCATATAGCAATGCACAACAGTGTATCTACACACGTATACCTACATCATACATAAATAATCTACATAGTTGAGGGAAATGCTGGGAGTTTAACCGAACTAATGTATTGAGGACAGGTAGCTTTGTAATATAAAATGTATTGTATAGGTATAGGCACCATACTTGAAGTGTAATGAAATAATATTATCTTTTCATCTCTCTGTAACCATTATATGTTAGCCATCATATGTGGGTATTGGATATAATAAGTTTTGTCTTTTCAAGAATTTGTTTTTCAGCCAATGTGGCAGGTTATGCCAAACAAATTCTTTTACTCAAGTCAATGAACAGAATACATTTTAAAAGTTTTTCAGTAACAAACCTTTTGACGGTAACCTACCTCAACTCAAAATAACTAGAGGCACTTAAGTCCGCAGTTAATCTGTATCTCAATAAATATGGTTTGCGATATTCATAAGATTTAAAAAAAAACACAAGTCAGACATTATAAAGATTATTAGCCAATAACTTTTCTTGTAGCGCATTAAGATTTGAAATTGAAATACATAAAATAGAAAACAATTACTAACGGGCGATCTTTTGTTTTGAACTAGTGTTAGGGCGCTACGAAAACGATTAATTTGACTGTTGGCAACTAGGAAAAACAACAATCTTCTGTCTGTAATATAAAGGGTGCTCATATAAAAAATAATTTTTTTAATACAAGACCAACAAATCTATGTATTAGAAAATTCTCTTTTTGAGGCGTTAGTTTGGTTTGTGGCATTTAATATTTTAATATAATTTCCTTCAGATGTGGCCCACGACTTAACTCCTAAATTTTCATTCTGTGCGTCTAGTTTTCGACCATGAATAACACGAGTTGTGTTGACTTCTAAAGCTTCAATCGTTTCGGATTTATCGACGCAATAAAGGGATTTTACATATCCCCCTGGAAAGTAATCCAATGGTTTCTAATCACAAGATGTTGGTGGTCAACTGACAGGACCATTTCTTGGGATGATGTTTTCATCAAACGTTTTCCTCAATAAAGCAATTGATTCGTTAGCTGTATTGCATGTAGCGCCATACTTTTTTAACCACAAGTTAGCTACACTTATTCACGATTCAAAATACGCCACAACGTTCCCAAAGGTTGCCCAAATCTTGAAAATGGTGACAAATTGATTGATCAAGGTCATTTCGAATACTATATGCAACTGCAGCAATTTTCTCATTTTTGCAGGCTCTCCGCATTCTTGTTGTTTTCGAATATCAAATAGTGTGAAATTGGCTCGAAATTTGGCGATGGATTTATAAATAGTGTGAACAGTTGACAATTAAAATGACGAAGAATTCTATTTCCCTAATATCAGTAGGTACACATAGATTATCATATTCCTTTCCTTTGTTTAAGAAAGATGAACTTAGACCAATTCAGTTGAGAATAGCACAACTAAGTAAAAACTGTCAAAACTTAGTAAAAACTGTCCGGGAACCGCGACAAGATAAAATTTTACATTCAAGTATGTCAAATCCTTAAAGACATATGAATATTTTGGGACCTATTTTTCAATAGGCCTAGTTTTTGTGCGTACCACTTTATAAATATATTCCTTGTATCGTTATTGTTTGCACTGATGGAGAGGTAATTCAATCCAATCAAAAAAATCCAATCGAAAACTAGGAATTAAAAAAAAATTAAAACTTATTAAAAAAATCGTGGTGTATTTATAATTTATATTTATAATAATTTTTTACAGCTTATTTTCTCGTGGAACGCAAAAAGTTGTACTGTAATTTTCTGTGTAACTCATTCTCATTAAACAAAGCTTTTGTTAAATATTGACATTTTAAAATACTTTCTGAACTGTTGTAAATCAAATCTGTTGGAATTCGAGCGCTTCAATTCAAAAGTGTGGAAAAAACCCATAGAAGTGTCTCCCTAATTGCTTTGTTTTACCGCTACATCGACAAGCACCTAATGCTTAAATAAAATAGGCAGTTGTATTCCAGGCGTTACAATTTTAACCAGTGGATAAATTTTAACATTGTTATGGTGAATAGAGACTTCAGAATGTTGGCCGTGTGTCAATTGCGTTAAAATGTGGGTTAAATTTTGTTTACTGGCTAATTTTTGACATTTCTGCAGGAGTAAAAAAAAGTTGGTTTTTTGCTGTGTCAATTGGATTAAATGGGATATTATTTTAATACTATTACATTATTACATTACTATTCAATAATTTCCCAAAAGAATTGGAACAGAATTCTTTTCTTAATATTTTTTTTTTAAATACTGAATAGATTTCTGAAAAATCATCAAACATCACTTAATTATTTATTGTTGTTAGTAAACAAAATATTGTTGTACAATTTATGCTCATTTTAAAAGCTATCCGCCCTACTTTGTTCATGTTAAACATATCCCACATATAGAAAAATTACAAATGTAATCTTTTAAAATCCAATTTTTGTTTATTTTAGAACATTCATTACCTACATTTTCCAATATAAAATACATGTTCCTTGCTTTTTATTTAATAATCTGAATGATGTACTAATTTCCCGCAAGATGTGAACACTGGTAACGAGATATAATCCATGAGCGTGCTTTCCATCTGTCACTTCGCAAGTAGGACACAAAATGTCATAAATTAGCCACTGGACAGATTTTATCGAACTGTTGAGCAGGCTTACATTTTGAAGCCTCTATTCACCATACTAATGTCAAAAATTATTCGCTAGCTAAAATTTTATCGCAATTGACACACGGCCTAACCTTTTTTTGTTTTGCCGTGTGCTGCTGGAAACCTTCTTTGACACGATTGGCACGTGCCCAAAGTAGTGTGAGACTTTAACCCACAATTTATAGCGCGGTTCGTTTTTATCGGGCCAAATCTAGGGGCTTAGTTCTTTGATGACGCCGCAATAAATTTGTTTCGTCAAGATTTTGGAGGACCGTTGTGCTAACGTGCCCCAATAAACATTTTTTATGTTTGCGTGCAAAACTTTTCGTTTTATCTTTAGCCGTGGGAAAACCCTTCATTCCTTATATACTTAAAATTTTGTTTTTAAAAGTTTGTAGAATGTTGAGATTCTATGCTCAAGATACGCGACAAGGATTTTATATAATTTTTCAGGCAGAACTTGTCTTAATTTGTATTGAAGGCCTCTATTCCACCTTATCGGCCTAACCTGCTCAACAGTTCGCTTAAAATTATCGAGTGGCTAATTTTTACATTTGGTATACCGACTGAGGAGTGAGAGCGGTGGAAAGCACACTCGTGGATTAATCGTCATTACCAGTGTTCACACGTGGCAAGAAAATAGCCCATCATTCAGATTATAAAATAAAACGCAAAGAATACATTTGTTTGTATAATCAAATGTAATTAAGGTTTTGAAATATATAAAATGGATTTTTAAGAATCGGTGATTTAAAAATGTTATGATTTCATTCGTTTCGCTGTATTTTATATCCGAAATATGCGAAACTTGAACAAAGTCGATTGGATATCCTTAATCATGAACACAAACCATACAATAATATTTTTGTTACTGATAATAATAAATAATGAACGGTTTATTTTTATGATTTCTTTGGAACCTATTCCCTATTATTTTAAAACAAGAAAAAATTAAGAAAGGAATTTTGTTTAAACTCCTTTGGGAAATTATTGCAAATACATAGTAGTAAAATAAAATGGCATTTAAACCAATTGACACAGCAAAAAGCCAACTTTTGTTTATCCCTGCAGAAATGTAAAAAAAATTAGCCAGTGGATAAAATCTAACCAGCATTTTAAATTTTTATTTTTACCTTAGTCGTAATACTCATAAGCACTCTTTAGTGTTATTGTTTATACACTATTTTGTATCGTTCTCTTTAAATATTACTGATAAAAAATCCTTTTTTTTCGCAAATTGATTTAAATACATGCTCATGTTTTTCTTTAAACACTTTAAAAACATTTAGGCAATCGTTACATAAAAATCTGTTGTTTGAATTTTCTATCCTTCGATCGGTGTCAAAATTGGTTAGACTCGCTCATTTTATATGGATTAATTTACAAAAAAAAAACAGTGCACTTCGCAGTGACTTCGGTTCGCGACGGTTTCAGTTTACATATTCCACACATATAATAATTTGATAATACAATCAATTTATAATATGTGTGGAATATGTAAACAGAGTGTATTGTGTTTGTTCCAATAAAGTGAAATACTTAAAAAAATACAATTATTAATTAAATGATTAATTAATCTAATTTTATCCGACTCGAATTACTTCTTTGAGATCTCTCTCTAATCTTCATCGAAAATTTAAGTTGTTTCATACATTTGCAGTTATCGCAATTTGTAGGTTAAAACGTAACCATTTCTAAACCTTATTTGGGAGGAGACAAAATTAATCAGAAAACATATCAAGGGTGATCCATTTCGAGGTTCCCTATTTTTTTTAGAGAAAAAAAAACAGAAAATTCAAATTTAATGGAGAAATGTTTATTATCATTTGAAAGAACATTCTTTGGCATTTATTTTTTGAAGATTATGTCTATCAAATGTTGGCCGCTGCTACGTCGCAGATGGTCCATCCGTTGAGTCCAATTTTCGATCACTCGTTCGAGCATTTCGACTGGTAACTGGCGAATGACACGCGTGATGTTTTCCTCCAAGGCCTGAATCGAAGCGGGTTTGTCGGTATAAGCTTTTGACTTTACATATCCCCACAGGAAAAAGTCTAACGGTGTGATATCACACGATCTTGGTGGCCAATCGACCGGCCCAAAGCGTGAAATTATGTGCTCACCGAAATGTTCTCTCAATAAGTCCATTGATTGATGCGATGTGTGGGAAGTGGCGCCGTCTTGCTGAAACCAAATGTCGTCGAGATCACGAGCTTCAATTTCAGGCATCAAATAGTCGGTTATCATGGCACGATAACGGTCGCCATTGACGGTTACGTTCGCACCGGCATAATTTTTAAAGAAATATGGACCGATGATTCCACCGGCCCACAAACCACACCAAACCTTTGTTTTTTTTGGATGAAGTGGCAGTTCTTCAATCTCTTCAGGTTGCTCTTCGTCCCAAATGCGGCAATTTTGTTTGTTTACATACCCATTGAGCCAGAAATGGACCTCATCGCTAAACAAAATTTGCCTCGAAAACGTCGGATCTTCTTGGAACTTTTCAAGAGCCCATAGAGCGAAGCGATGTCGCTGGGGAAGGTCGAGCGACTTCAGTTGTTACACAAGCTGTATTTTGTACGCTTTCAATTTAAGATCTTGACGTAAAATGCGCCAAGTCGTTCCATACGTCAGTCGTGTACACTCTACGGCCGCTATATTTTCTTCACAGCGTGCTGGACGTGGTCTATTCGGTCGAATATTATCCAATAATGAATGCTGGGTCTCAAAATAGGTGATGGTGTTGCGAATAGTACGCTCAGTAGGCCGATTATGTTGACCATAAGTTGAGCGAAGTGCACGAAACACATTCCTCACAGAACGTGAATTTTCATAATAAAGTTGAACAATTTGTAAACGTTGTTCACGCGTAAGTCTTTCCATTATGAAACGCCAAACAATACTTAACAAAAATAACATGACAGCATGACACGACTCACACGTGATCTGTCAAAAAAGGCTATTGAAAAAAGTATCTCTACTTGGATTACCCTATATTTAAGACAAGTACAACAGGTGTACATCTATTACATTTTAATATTATTCGCATGGCTTTGTTGTATTTACGTTGTAGACTTAACAAGATATAATCACTTTATAAAAATAAAATTGATGAACAGCACTCGAAAGTGACCAATACATTGGAAATATTTATTACACTAAGTGTTGATACTTTATTCCGCATTCTTCCAAAGATAAATACTTTTTTCGAAGTTTTTTTATTTAAATAATTTATATGTTGGGTAAATTTTAATTTCGAATCAATAACTAAACATTTAATTTGACTGACTTTCTCTACTATTTCGCCATCTAAATTTATGTTTAATATGTGATTATATTTTATTGTATATAAATTTCTAGTTTGTTTGACTTAAGCCATACGTTAAACGAACAAGGCGATTTGAGAAGATCCAATTTCTCTCTTTATGTCGTTGATGTAACGCTCCTAGATTGGAGCCCAATCGTCTCGATACTTTTCGATGATACACAGTTCACCACCGTCCTTTGTGTTCTGATTTTTAGGAATGATTCAAACCAGATCAGTTGATTATTCTTGATGCCATATGCACTTAATTTGGATTAATCTGATTTTTCAGAGGCATAGACTTTTTTTTAAATAAAATACAACAAAATAGTATATGAAATGAGCAAAATTTTGGCTTATTAGCTCACAGATTCATGATGCTTACTGTTTGACTTAATTTCTGGCCTCCGCGACAGTGCATTATGAAAGCCATCTTGTCGGTCCAATTTTGCACCACTTTTTCGAGCACACCCGGTCTATTTCGTGTCAATAGTGCTTCTAATTATGACTGATCAACCGTTGCTTGTTTATTAGCGTAGAGCAGTGATTTGATGTGCCCCCACAAAGTGTTCGTGTCAATTACACGAACAATGTACCCAATTCAAAGGACTATTTCTTGATATGATTCGTTCACGGGCTCAACAAATCCATGGTCGCACGTGCTGTATAGCATGTACGTCTTGAGGAATAAGCAAACAATGGAACACTCCCAGTAGACAATTCAAGGCCAGAATCAACAAACAACTGCTTACATCATCTGAGGGCTATAGATTCGTCTCACTTGAGGAAAAACATGTTACGAGAATTCCTATAGACAAAGACCACAATATAGCGTTTCTAATGTGGTCGATCGCGACTAATGTGGTGCGATCTGTTAGAAAGGCATCTTAACCAACTCGAGCTACTAGAAGATGAACTAGTATATCGAGGAATATTGCCAAGATACAAATCCTGTGCTGTCATGCTCCTTGAGAGCTTTTTTTCTTCCCTCTAATTTCTGAATCAACAGTCTGTTTCAAAATGATCCTTGGTTTTGGGTTCTTAGGAATAAGGATGATATTAGTATACCCACGGTATAAACTCGTCAATACCTGTACACTTATGAAGATGGTTCGTTTGGAGCCTAGTTGCTAAAGATACTTCACAGGAGTTTTTTGAAAGTTTCTACCTATCGAAGATTTTCTCACAGCTTAAGTATGACGTACTGCAATCCCATCGTTAAAAGTTCCATCCACAACGTGTCGGTCTGCCAGACAGTTTTAGTTTAACTTTTGCCATCCCAATATAGCTTGTTGTTTGTTTTGTCTCAAAGGAACAGTGGACTTGCCATTCGTTAAAACAAACAAGACTTAGATTTTCATAACTGCTATCATCACCAGGCCAATAACAATTCCACTATTTTGTTTTTTTGTTTAGCGACTGGAAAGAACAACAAGCACAATGGAAACTTCCGTGTGGCCTTGGACATTGAAGACTGTTTGGATAGATTCTACGGAGGATACTACTCCGGTAAGCGTTTGAGTTCACATTCTTCTCCAACACCTTCCATTACCGAATTATTTTAAGATTGGGCGTGTGGCGGTCAATGGAACAGGGCTTATCAATTCGTCCAATTATTAGCCAGTGCCTTCAAGCATGCGCATGTTGAAGTGATTGCATTCTTCGACGGAACTCTGAGGAAAAATAAGAAATCCACCATGGAATGCAACGACTTTCGTCAGAAAACGATCTCGGTAAGATAAGCGCATCATTGTGCCACCCATGACATGCGTTAGAAACTATTTTCTTCTATTCACAGGTTTTAAAACACATTCGTATGATTGGAACCCCACCACCGAAAATCTGGTGGTTGCCACCATCTGGCATCAAGACAGTGCTGAGGAACGCCCTCAGGAGCGTGCATATTCAAATCGTAAGCAAACTGTTTCATAAAGAAGCTCTTAAATACCAATATGCATCTGTCTATTTAGATTCAAACGGTGAATGATCACACCATGGAAGTCATCGAGTACTTCCACGAGCAGAAGCTCGATGCTATTTTAGGCCTTCATCCTGATTACATTATAGCGAATAGCACGCGCTACTTCAGCTCCCATGACCTGCGATTATCCTACAAGGGAGCCCTCGAGACCAAAGAGTTTATGATCTCAAAGCTGTTAGCCTCACTGAGTCTGACCGCTGATCATTTGCCGTTTGTTGCGGTTTTCTTGGGCGGATACATTCTAATCGATGATGCTAAATGGAAAGTAATATATGAACGACTGAAAATCGATTCTAGTCTAGACTATGAGGGTCGCATTCGCAAGATTGCCGAAATAGTTCGCAACTCACCAACAACTGATATCGATGAGTTTATCAAGCATCTCAGTCTGGCTGAGTATGAAAAGGAGATTAAGGAATCCGTTGAGTACTATCAGCGAAAGGGCAAATTCGCGGCGAAGAAATATCAGGGTTCGAAGAAGCGCAGTGAGCTTATTAAGCCTGTCGCAGTGACTGATCCGCCCATGCCATTTGCTTCTGAGACGGCTGAGAATGATGAGGCAGCGAAGAAGATCCTCAGTGATGTTGTCGCTAAGGAGGAGGATATTGAGGCTGATGATGACACTGCCAAAACAAGTGGCGACAAGCCAAAAACCGAAGAAAAGGAGAAGCCAGCGGTAGCTGCTCCTTTAACCGCAAACGGTGCCAAGCCTGTACAACCTTTTGTTTACACCCTTCCTGCTGAAGTGCTAAAAACCTCGCTTAATCGCCACCAGCGTGGCATTATGGATCCGAAGATCTACCAACTTCTGATCAAAAAGGAAATCATTCTTCCGCAGGTACTCGAGGATGAACAGTACCGCGAGATACCGTCAGTTCATTTGTTTTATCGGCCCGCCCGTCAGATGATCTACGCCATTCTGTTCAATTTGTACCACCAAAAGTATCTGTGTTCAAAGAGGAACGGCAATGGCAGCGGCGGCGGCGGCAATGACACGACTGAAAAATCCAACAAAAAAGAAAACAAAAAAGACAAAAAGGAGGCAGCTGCGGCTGCTGCTGCTGGTCAGAAACCGCCAGAGATCCAAGTTGCCGAATGGGTATGGTCGCCACAGAATGAGTACAAGAAGCCCGTGTTGATTAGCGCTACGCCATTGCCATGGGCTGTGCCAACTATTCAGCGTCTGTGGTTCGGCATGGCTTTCGACGACAAGCAACGCCGGATGCGAGCATTTTTGACAATTATGCGATCGGATTCACCACTGATGCTGAATCGTGGCTACGTGCCACAACATATGCTAGTCATGGCTTGTGTGCTTCGGTATATTGTCACGAGTCCCGACCGCAATATACTAACTCGACAAGAACTGGATGCATTCCTTGCGACAGCATTTTCTCAACAACTTCCAATGGTTGAGAACACACAAGAATTGGTGGTAAGTTGGGACAAGGAATTTTTTCGAAGCGAAAGATGATTGTTTGTGTCTTCTAGTTACCTGGTGTACACTTACGTGGCGTCTACCTAGCAACACTGTTTATGCAAGGCGTGGAGACAGCATCTCTGGCCAACGATGCATGCGGAGTGCCTTTGCCATGGACAATGATCAATCCATGGCTGTTCTTCGATGGCAAGCTGTTCCATCTCAAATTGAAAATGTCCACATACGTATCAACGATACGTGAACTCTGTGATGATCATATTGAAATTGTACTGAAGATTGAACGTTTCCGCAAGGCAATCCTCGAGGATGTGGAACACTTTATACTGCCTGCAGCTCATATGGGTTCGTTGTTTGAGAAGGAGTAACAAAACAATAATAGAATGTCATTCTTTTATTTTAGATCCAATGTACAGACCAGGTTTCTTGCAACAGCCATCTCTCCCCCTTCAAGCGTTCAATAAAAATGCTGTCGCAGCAGCTTCTTCCCTTCATCCTCTGGCCGCCGCCGCAAATGCGAACAATGCAATCTTCTACAACCCACAATCGCCATACTTTGCTCTCTCGTCGGCTCTGCTCGGACGGGAGGCTGTAACCGGCGTAAACCCACCACAAAACAATGGCGGACGTAGCCGCAACCAAATGGGTAATCGCAACGGTCAAAACCGCAAGGGCTATCAACTCAAAGTTGGAGGTTAGTATAAAGTAGACAAACCTAGAGGAACAAAAATTTTGTTTTTTTTTCTTTAATTTTGTTTGCATTAATGCGCGTAGTGCATATATTTTGTTTGTTGGTAAACAAAGTCCCTATTTATTATATCCCGAGACTTTTTGTTTTGTTGCGCACTCCCTAACTCACCATCACCATGTAATTTTCCCGCATCATTTTCCCACAATATCCCGTTGAATTTAAAACTTGAATACAAAACAAAAAACCTCGAAACTGTTTGTTTGATTAATTTTGCGAATTGTAGGAATAGTTACAGGTTCATGGGCCGGTGGAAATGCAGCCGCCGCCGCTGCTGCAGCAGCTGCATCACGAACGCTGTTTGGACCACTGAGTGGCGGCACTCGGATGTTGGCCGGTGGTCATCGTCAGAATAACAATCTAGCTGCTCGTATCGGTTTGGGTGGCAATCGCGGCAACAAGTCGAGTGTGAACGCGCGTCTGAATCGCAACGCGAATGGTGGTTCAGGTTCAATGGCAGCTGCCAATTTGGCCAATCGTAGTCTGTCACGGTCAGGTTTCGGTAATAAAGTGAATTCGCGAAATCGCAATCGCAACAAGCGCAAGGACAATCGTAACAAAAATCCGATTAAGGGTAAAAAGCCGGAGGGCTCAGAGGACAAGTCATCGCCAGAGCCCAAGGAAGATGGGGAAGTAGAAGCAGTACCACCAGGTGATGCCTCAGCAGAAGAACCTGTTGTAAAAATTGAAACTACAGCAGTCACCAAATCAGCACCGGCTGTGATTATAGCCGTGGCAACGAAATCCACTTCATCCTTCTCCCAAGTCGCTACCAAAACCTCCACCAAAAGTACCACCAACACTACCACCACCACCACAACTAACACCAAAACCTCATCATCTTCATCTCCATTGCCATTAAAATCTACAGACACCGGCACTGTGAAGGTAGAAAAAGAAGCTGACAAAGTTGTAGCAGCTAAACCCACACCATCGTCGCCATCTGCGGCGAAAACCACAACCACCACCAACACAAGCGCCGCTGCCACCAAACTAATATCATCGGCCCAGGAGGAGACCACAATCGAAAATGTCCTGGATCAAATCAGTGCCCTATCAATGACTGAGGCTGAGTTGATGAACGAGTTAGTCGCATAAACTGAATAAACCAATAAAAAACAAAAAAACGATCCACACAGGATCCTCACATGAGAAAAACCCGAGTAATTTACTTTTGTTTGCCGAAATGTTTTGTCTTCTATAATGTTTAACCGTTATGTTATAAGTGTTTGTGAACCGGACTACCGATAAATAATCGAAAACATACGATTCATTCGTTAGGACCCCACATCCGTTAAAAAGAACAGCTTTTCAACACTCACACACATTGAAACGTCCCGAATTTTCTTTGCTATGCACATAATTGAAATTTAGTTCTGCCCATGCACTGTTGATTTTTATTTTGAATTTAGAATCCCCCATCCTTGCCCGACTTTAAGCACAAAAGTAATTATCCACACAAATCATATACACGCTCCTCTCTCTCTCTATCACTTACAATGTAGAACTTAATAAAAATGAACTTATTAAAACTTTTTCAATTTAATGCGCGTGGTGTTTCTGGCTGTGTCATCAACAACTAAAAGTTCGGCCTTGCCCCCATCGCATTTAGTTAAATTAATCTGAGATGCAGTAAATTCTAAACGACATCCGCAACATAATAAATTACAATCCACATCAAAAAATAAACCAGCACACATTCTTCGTAACAGCTTGCGCTAAATGTTTAAGATGCATGTGAACATTTAAAAAAAATTAACTTTGGTCTATGGAATGGAAAGGATAGCATAGATATGGTCTTGGTGGATGGTGAGAGATAAACGCGACCGTGTGAATAATAAATAAGCTGCTTACAGCGCCCCCTTTGTTCTTAATTGAAACGTTATTTATCAATTTTGTATCGTGTTACAAAAAAAAATATAAAAAAAAATTGAGTGGACCCATAAAAAGATCCTTAAGTGCTCTCGTTAAATAAAATTAAAAAAAAAAACCTTCTTTTAAACAATCTAACATCCAAGGCAAATAAAAAGTCAAAAATTACTTAAAAAACATCGACCCTTCGCGCTCCTATTTAATTTATTAATTTTGTTCTAAACAAAAATATCCGCGAATAATTTAACAACAAAAAAAAAATAATTCGTAAGTTTGATTTTTTTTTAGACTAAGTCTAAATTAAAAGAAAAAAAACCGTTAGCATGTAGTGAACAATAAAAGTATTATTATTAAGCAAACAAGTTGATATATCTTTAAAAATAAAATATAAACATAACCAACGGGAAAACTAAGTTTTCTAAAAAAAATAAAAAACATTTTCGTTTGTTTTGTTGATAATTAAAATAATGGCGTGTTTCGTAAAAGTAATCTCATATAACAGAAAAAGAAGAGCACACAGACACACACAATTATGTTTTTCTTAATGCACACGAACTATATTATGTCGTGGGGATACGAATTTAGATAAGCAAAAAACAATTTAAAGAGACAAGATTAAACAGAAACATTTATATTTTAGTATTTCGCCTTATTTTGTGATAAAATAAAAAATAAAATAAAATAAAAACTATTTAAATTTGAGAAACAAAAATATTTATATATATAACAGTGAATGAACAGTGGTAAAAAATAAATATAGTGAACAAGTAATATTAATAAAAATAAATAATATTGTGTGGCATTAATAAGCAGAACAAATTCAGTAATTACATTTCGATCGTTTCGAATTTTTTGATTCTAAAACCGGACTTACTAAAAAAAAACAAAAAAAGAATATTAAATTTATATAGATAAATATAATTCAATAAATCATCAGTATTGACGTTTACGTTACAATTCAATCGGATGATTGATGCAGATTTGACGCCTGACAAATAATGGTAAATATAATTTTGTTTCTTGTATATAAAACTATGTGATGATCTGACAAATCATCCGACTTGTATCAATTGTCAAGTAAAGCTTATCTTAACTTAGCCGTTCCAAGTCGGCATAAAACAGAAGTTCCCGTGCAAGAAGTACACACGCACACATGAATGGTTGTGAGAGCTAAGCCCTGGGTACTAATGAGGCTGCTGCGCCAACAAAATTTATGTTTTTTTGTATGTCTTGCAAATACAGGGTGGCTGATGAATATTCCTACATTAAGAAACTCAAAAAAACTTTTTTTTCAGTGTACGGAATTAATTTTTCTTTTATTCATGTTAAATCTCGTTCAGTTTTGTCAAAGATGGCTGAATTTTAAAAATAATGGAATTAAAATTTAAATAATGGAATATGTTTCTCAAATTGATTGCTTTAGTTCATTTGTTGGTTTTGCTTTGTGGACTTCCTGTTTGCAATAATCCCACAAGAAAAAGTCAGGTGCAGTAAGGTCAGGCGACTGGGAGGGCAAAGGAATGTGTAGTTTCTCGATATCAACTTATTGGGAAATTTTCGTCACAATTCTGTCATGACAGGCCGGTTTCAGCAAGATGGTGCAACTTCTCACATAAAGTTCTTGCTGAAACCACAGCAAGCGTTTGCGTTTGTTGGCCATTTGAATTTTATATGGGAATAAGTCCAAACCATTGTGCATAATTGACTGCAATGACCGTCTGCTTATACCTATTTGAGCAGATAAGCTTCTTGTTGAGACTATTAAATTGCTTTGTATGTTTGGTAGCGGCTTTCATCAGACACCCTGTTTTTTTTTTGAAGTTGTCTTGTTAATTCGTTGATACTGGGACTGCTGCTTTTATTTATTCAGTCAAAGATCCCCAGCATCTGTTATCCCTAGGCCCTTAAACCAAAGATTAAGCCTTAGTTGTCTCTCTGTCTCCACTTCTCGTATCAAATCTGCATACTGAGATTCAAAGAATCCTTTGGCTGGAGCATTAACGTTGATTTGGTCGAAATCCGTTTCCTGCTTATTTTGTAGCACTCAGACTTTTGATTTATAAGTGTTAATCTTATTTTTTCGCTAAAAACCAAAGTTCATACGCTTTCCTATGTTGAATCCTGCTCGTATCTCTGCTAAGATGTCATTCTTATATTGATTCCGAGGTAGGTAAACTACTACTTACTGAAGTTTCGCTACAGTCCAGAATGAACCTGGGTATCAACCAACATGCCTCTCCAATTAATCCGCTCCTTAGCTAATTGCCTCCAGTTGCGCACTTCAAGTTGGTTGAGGTCGGTTTTTACTTGTGCGCGCTACTAAAGGCGAGTTCTTTCTAATGCGTCCAAAGTCTGGCTGGGAAACGAATACCCTGCGAGCCGGAGAATTGGTATCCATTCGCTCTACATGTCCTCCAATGTCGCTGTAAAGCTCGTATAGTTCTTGTTCAAATCGTTGTCTCTACGTAAACGCAAAAGGGACCAAAGATTTTCGAAGATTTTTTTTTAAATCCACCAAGGATTTCATTATTTACTTTTGATACGGCCCAAGCTTCAGCGTCGTAGAGCAGAACTTTGCAGAACGTATGCTGGTTGTACCATCGATTTATAGAGGATTGTGCCTCTGATGGTGGCTCGGGATTTTTGCACAATCAGTGCGTCGCCTGTCATGTGACTTCTTAAATCTCATTCTTGAGATGCCTTAATCCTTTCTTGGCAACAAACGTTTTTTGTGGATCGTGCAAAACGTTGCTGATGTTCCAGCATACTTTTATCCGATCAAATTTTGCTTATGAGTTGATGAATGTTAATTACCAAATTTTCTCCGCCGGCTTTATACAGTTCGCCGGGAAAGCCGTTATTTCAGGCAGCCTTGTTAGACTTAATTTTAGATATTGATTTCCCCACTTCACTTAGGTCAAGTCGTTGGTAGTTCTAACTGACAGCAGGAGACCATCGTTCGTCATCGTCGTTTGACAGCCTTCAGAAATGGTTCTTCCTCAGCATCGACTCTGGTAGATGAGCTGCTTCGACATATTCGAAAAACATGTTATCTAGGCATTTCAACAGAGATGGTGGCGGATGAACCGAAAGCCATCAGTATCCGTATTGGATACTAATGGCCGCCTGTATCTAATAAACTGTAACTGGCCCTCCAAGTTGGATGTTGTGCTTTGGGTTAACTACCCACCAATGGAATAAAAACATCGTTACGAGGTAACCAAAAGCCTCGGAAAGGACTGGGCTTATTTTTTCCCAACAATACTGCTAAATATTTCTTCTCTTCCTACCTTTGCGTTAAAATCTCCTAGCGAGATTTTAACATGTAATTTCGCCGGGCTCTCGAAAAGTTTTGTCAAGGTGCTCGTAAAAGTAGTCTTTCGCCATATCATATTTTTTCTTCGTCTGAGGCCAACAAGTGCCTTATATGCAGGCTTTTGTTGGGGATTTTGGACTTGATGCGGATTGTTACAATACATTCACTAATGTCATAAGACTACAAGACTGTGGAACAAATCCGCATCCGAATAGTCGCTGTTTCTGCTCTCCCATCCTCTTTTTGCCCGACCCATCCCATAGTATTTCTTGGATGGCATTAATGTCAGGTTTGTAACAGCTTAAGGCTTCTGCTAAGCCTTCAACTTTCATGCTTAATGTTCTGACATTCCAGTTGTAGATACGAAAGTCCTTTTTTCGTTCAGCGGGGTCGTCAATAATAAAATCAGATGAGACCAGTATCCGATGGTAACCACTTAGAGGTATAACAAGCACAATTGATCTGTTGTCAGAGATACAACAACTGGTCATTGCCAAGTTTGACAGGTCCATTCCACGAAATTATGCGCTCATCGATTGTTTCCGTCGCGCGCCGGCGCGCGCCGTCTTGTTGGAACCACATCTCACCCACATTCATGTCATCCACTTCAGGAACAAAATAGTCGGTTAGCATGGCTCTGTACCGGTCTTCATTGACGTTAACTGACTCTCCAGCATCATTTCGGAAGAAGTATGGCCCAATGACTACACCAGCCCATAGAGCACACCAAACGTTCAGTTTTTGTGGATGTAAGGGTGCCTCATGGGTCTCATGTGGATTCTCTTTACTCCAATTGCGGCAAATTTTGTTTGTTGACGTAGCCATTCAACCAAAAATTAGCCGAACAAATTTTGCGATGAAAATCAGCATGGAGATTAATCTCATTTTCGGCCTATAGCTGGATCTTGTAAGGTCGTAAGCCAAGATCTTCCATAAAGTTAATGGAAAAAGCTCCAATTGCTGTGCACGGTGGCCAATCGATTCATTCGGGTCCTCTTCAACACTTTGATTGCTCTACTGCGGCAATTGTTTCTTCGGTGCGCATTGTTCGACGTCTCTGCGGATGCGTATTATCCATAGAGTAAACGTAGTGCGAAATCGATCCATGTTTAACCGAATTAATTGCTCTGGTTGCCGATTATGTCGACCATAAAATAGACGGATCTTGCGCAAACTTCTCGGAATGAACCATTGTTTTCGAAATAAATCTGCACGATTTGCAAACGTTATTCATTTGTCAACCTGTTCATGATGAAATGGCAAACTAAACTGAACATAAATGATATTAGGGTTACCCGATTTCACCACAAAATGTCAGTTTTATCTTTATTCGAAAAACCAACCTCTAAAAAATAAGGGCATGAATTCATCCATCCAGACTTTGTTCATGGTTTGGTGCATGCACACCCCTATGGCAACAGCCTCGTATTTGAAATGTTCTGCTTTTTATCCATTTGAACCGGCTACCTTGTTGTTCTTTAGTTTTTCGATGTCTGCTCGAATTTCTTCAACACTGGGAGGGGCAGTTACATCTTCGTTGTCTAAAGGTGGTAATCAGGTTTCTTGGCCTATCAATCTTTCGACATTATGCCCATAAACAGCTGTTGGAAGTAATGCCTGAAACATCTACATTTCCTTGCTCGTCACGGACTAGGTTGTTATTTCGTGTGCGTGTGTGCATATAAGACTGAAGTTGCAAAACGTTTCTCTAATGTGAATCACAGCCGGACGATCACTTACCGACTTAAAGTAGATTACTATACCTAAGTCGGCTTCCTACAAACAAGGATTATAAAGTCATACAAAAATTAGAAACTTTTGCTCACTACATGAAAAACGAGATCCAAATATATGGCGGGCTGTGTCAGTAAATTCGTGACTATTTCGTTCGCAATATTACCCGTGTTCCGAGATCTTTTCTGTTGAAAAAGTACGGATGTTATTTTATATCCGTTCGGGTACTTTTGTGTGAAAACAAATTTTAGCTGTCAAATCTCCAATATCGAGGGAGAATTCTCTAGTTAACACAATTCGTATTGTATGTAACACATTTCACTTCATATCAATAGCTAAGTTTGCAGCGTGGACTATATTTGGTCCGACACTTAATATTTTAGTCACAGACTTTTCAGCTTACACTGTATAATACAAAGTGCAGATCTAACGCCATTTTTACTTCAATAGACATCTTTGGTGTAAGCGTAGCCATTTTCAACCCCTACTTTAAGCGATGTTTGCGGTGACTCTGAGGACCTAAACAATTTAGTAATTGTGCGATGTGTTTACACCGTTGAGATTCACACCAAATGTAGGTGTTATTTAGGGCTATCGGGAATTCTTTTTTCCATTCATCAATTTAAATTGAAAAAAATTTAAATTTGAAAATTTCCTTGGGTACAAGAGTTTCCGATAACCCACTGTGTATACCTTGCCAAAAGCCCTTAGCACAAATGTCAATCCTGGGCTGTCATCTTTCAACAGTTTTTATTTTCTCATTTTACAAAATTCTACTCCTGGGTTAGTCTGGTTGACGGTTTTAGAAACAGCCTCCAACCGCAGTTCAATGATCAGCTTGCAAACGCATTAGGGAAGTTCTAAGAACAACCCCCTTATCATCCCTAGATGTCATCAAAGATTATAAAGTCATACAGATGACGCACTGTATACAAAAAAAAAATTGTTCTATGTCGGGCCGTACTGCCACAGCCCGCCATATGTTTGGATCTCGTTTCTCATGTGTGCACGTGCCACCCGCCGCCCGTACCATGAAGCTGGTGAGCAAAATTTTCTGATTTTTGTTCTCAATACGTCATCTGTATGACTTTATAATCTTTGATGTTATCCTACATCTAGTGCCCCTATATGAAACTGAGAGCCTGTGGAGGTGTTTTCTCAGAGACGCTTCCCGAACATTGTAGCGTTTTCCAGGCGAAAATCTTGGCAATTAAATAAGCCTTGTCATGGCTGAAAAAGGAATGTAATATCCACGAAGTATATTAACATCTTCAGTTACAGCCAAACGGCAATCAAATCCCTACGGGTCGGATACCCGTTCAAATCGAAATCAGCCCACGAATGCCGACTATCTCTTAATGAGATGGCAGAGCATTTCACCATTCACTTCTTCTGGGTGCCGGGCCACAGAGAAATACCAAGGCGGATTAGCTTGCCAAACTGGGCACTACCCTTGATATCTTGCCGACAGTGGATATGTTATGTATGCCCCTCGCTACATGTAAATTACAGATCAAACCAAATGCGATCAAGAAAGCAAAACGCAGGTGGATAAATGGCACAACGTGCCAAATATCCGGGCAACATTGGCCAAACTGTAATCAGAAGCGCTTTATCTACTTGACAATTCTTAACAGATCAAACATCAGCACCATGGTTGGTGTCCTTACAGGACAGGACACTGTCCTATAGGCCTAAGCACAAAAAGACTAGGCCTCTTTAGTAATGACTTCTGTTGAAGCTGCTTGGACGAAGAAGAGGATGAAAGTATTACTCACCTTTTCTGCTCTTGTCCAGCTCTCTCAGACAAGAGAAAACTCTATCTAGGAAATTACTTCTTTGACAATTAGAAACCTCCTATATATAGTCAGCTTAAAATGGTTCAATTAGGCGAGCGAATATAGGGAAAGTTGACAAGCCCACGTCGTCGTACCACAACGGATCTTTATGGTCTAATTGTGCCTGTGCATCGCTTGCAAATTGCTTGTCTACTCTGACGAGATTTAGTGTTCTTAATGCTGGGACCACCGACTCGGAATTTCGGTACAAAATTATTTTATTTGTAAACAACGTTTACAAATAAATATAATTCGATAATCTTGAACACTGAGGCGAACATTTATAGTTAATCGATGTTTAAGGGTATAACTCTACATTAGTTAACTAGCTTTAACTCATTTTCATCGATAGACACTTTTTAACGTGGTGCTAGTTAGTGTATACTAACGAACGTACCTCTAAAAACTCTAAGCCACACTCACCTAAAAAGTGACAGTTCTGACTATCAAACAAACCCAAATTGAGTGAACACCCTCAAACACTCCTAAAAGTGACAGTGAAAGATATTTCAGCTGTTTGCGGCTTTGCCCGTTGCCCGATTTGAAAATGACAGATGACATTACGCTAACTCTGCATTAAATATTTAAAGTGGGGTTTCGATTGCTTTAACTTTAATGCACAGTGATAACGCTAAAGTAGACTTTTTGACGACTATAATTATAAAAACGTATAAGTACGTAAAAAAATCATTTAAAGTCTACTTTAAGCGACTATAAATATGCGCCTGAATGTTTAAAGTTGTCAAGTCGCTAACGAAATACCCCTTATATTGTAATCTAAGTTCCCTTATATTGTAATCTAAGTTCCCTTATATTGTAATCTAAGTTCCCTTATATTGTAATCTAAGTTCCCTTATATTTACATTTATTAATTATTGCATATATTTACACCTGATAAAACGCTTAATTATCCTTTTAAATGTAGGCTCATCCAACTGATGAAATAAAATTCAATAACCAACAAAGTAAACACATAATGTGCCCTACTCGACAACTACAACAAACAAATTCAACACGGATGGCTAGTGTCCCACACTTATAACGGTGGTGATAAAATTACAAAACATAAAAAAAATACAAAGTATGTATATGATAAAACATTTTTTTATTTAAAATGTGAAAATAAGCAAAAAAAAAAATAAAAGAAAACCTTTTTTATGATCTGTGATGTTATAAATGTATTTTTATATATATTTGTTAATTATATTGTTAAACAAAAAAGAATCATATATATATAATTATTAAAATGACAAAAAAGGAAAAAAATATATAAACCATTAGGAAAAATAACCCAACAACAAACAACTAAGTATTTTTCCAAAGAAAATAAAAAACAAAAAACATGATAAACAACAACAAAACAATAAAAACAAAACAATTACATCAAATGTGATTGAGATTAAGTTTATATAAAAAAAAATAAAACAAACAAAATGTTATTAAACTATTTTATTAATATATAAAATGTAATAAGAGAATTAAGATCTGAATGAAAAAAATAATATATTTATATTTAAATAAACAAAAAAAAAAAAACAAATATATTAATATTTATTATATTCTTTATATAGAAGAAAAACAAATAAATATAGAACCGAATATTGAGATAAATCTAAAGGAGAAGAGACCGATTCTAAGAATATCTTATGTTTAAGAATAGTAGACAAAAAAAAATAAACAAAATAAATTCGAAACCAATATGGAATCAAAAGAGAACAAAAATGAAAAAATAAAACAAACGTTTGTTAGGAGAACTATAAGATCGAATCTTAACATGTATGACTGCATCTGCCCAAAAATAATTAAAAATTTAAAAAAACAATCAAACAACAAAAAAGCATGGTATATTAATTTATGAAATGAATTGAAAAGGAACACGAGAAATTTCTTCAAAACAAAATCAATTGCAAAGCAATGTAAATCAGTTTAAAAAAAAACTAAAGGCCACATATTTCACAAAAAGAAAATAACTAATTAAAAACGAAAAAAACAAAACAAAATAGATTCAGCAAAGTTTTAAGCTGGCTGATTTAAAACCTAGATATATTGAATTGTATTTAAAGGAAAACAAATGTGTAACGATTTTTCTTGTTTTAATTTTAATTTAAAAAAAAAGGAAAAACAATTTTAAAATTTAAGGAAACCTCTATCCAGCAGAATATCAAGATACAAAAAAAAAAACAAAACAAAACGTAATTACTAAGAAAGTTAAACATGAATATTGAGTATTATCAACTAAACTGATAAACAAAAATTAAATTTTCAACAATTTAAATATAAACTGTAAGAGTAATCTATTTGTTTTTAATGTTATCAAAGCAGCACAGAAATTTATATAAAAATTTGTATAAAAAAAAAACAAATCGCCCCTGAAAATGGAAACCAAGCAAACAAAATAAGGTAATCCAAACTCCACTTGTAATTATTACATATAAAAACATTTATAAATTTTAATAAATATTTATATAGTGATCTGTCTAGCGGGAGATCTTCGTTTTAGGTTTTTAAGCGTGACGAATCGCTGATTTAGCGGGATTAAATTAATAGCGCTCACAAAAAAACGTTTTTGGTCAAGTTTTTTGGTTTACAGAATGGAATATAGTAAATAATTTTAACATATGAGCACGAATTTCGATACAAAATAACACATAAAAGCAGGCAAATTTCAATTTTATTAATATATCCGTCCGGTTGCCTGTTCAGGCCGCCTGTTCAGTTTTACCGGATCGCTGAAGCGCATTCACAAGCTCCGGTAAATATAATGAGGCCAATCAGTTTGTGTGTTTTTGTCGTTCGATAAACATGGCATCCGTTTAGCCATATTGAACGAAAACCGTCTCCACACATGTAAATTTCACTTTAAACTGAGACGGTCTGAATGCCTGATGCTGTGCACGCTCCGGTTTTTCTAATAACAGGCGGACAGGCGATAGAATTTTCGATTTTTCTCCGACCACCTGCTCAGAAAAAAAAAAAACAACTTTATCATCCACACGTTCAGTTATAACTGCGCAGGCGGCCTGAATAGGCAAACCGGACAGTTAAAACTGCGTGTGTATAGCCGGCTTTACTCATTTGGTACATCTAAAAGTTGCAAGACTTCATGTTCAACAAAATGTTTCTTTCTTTTCGGAATTCGTTTTAAACTTGCTAAAAATGGATCTGAAGTTGTAAGCAATCGATTTAGAAGAAAGATTTAAAATTTCTATTTTCCTTGTATCTTGCTTCTTGGGCTTTTTCCGAAAGTTTTCCGATTGGAAGAATACAAGATAAAATTATTTGTTTTCCATGAAACAGGACTTTATGTACACTTACTGCCATATAATACCAGGCATAATTATTACGCTACAGTTTCCTTGTTTCTTTTGCATAACTCTCTAAAGCATCTGTATCGATTGGGAATCCCGACCCAAAAACTTCTAAGATGATATGAAGCTTTTTGATTAATTCTTTATCTATCCCTGTAATTTGGGCAGTTTTTTCTTCATCTCTAAAGAATCTTTAAGCCGTGTTTCCATCATGATGATGATGATAAAGCAGTGCAAAGATAATTATGTTGTGATCTGCGTTGTTCCATCCACTTCTAACAGCTGTTTGACTTTTCAAAAGCTTTCGATTTTGTTTGTCTTGATTTGCTTTAAAGTAAACTTGTGTCTAATTTCAATATTTCTCATCTCTCCGCAAATTTGATTATGTTATACTTAAAAATCCAATCTGTCTTTCAGAATCAGTCCTCATCGTCTGCATTTTTTTTAATTGTGGTGTGCCTCAAGGGTCAATAATTGGTCCTTTGTTATTCTCTATGTTTATGAATGACTTACCACTTGTTATTCATAATTGTCTATATCATATTTATATGTTGACAATGTGCAAATCTACATAAATTTTCCCATTGGTTTGATGGACGATGCAGTCGAAAAAATGATGAGGACCTCTCATCGTTGGCCAAGTGGTCTACTGATAATACCTTCCTATCAATCCCTTCTAAGACGAAATCGATTGCTTTATATAAACATTTGCTGATATCTCGCTATCTCCTGTTTTTTTTAAGTTCGGCACCACTTGGTTTCCAAAATTAAAAACCTTGGTATTATCGTCAATAGGTACCTTGCTTGGAGCGACCACACAAACTCTGTAGTGTCCTATATCTATGGTTCTTTACGCGGTCTATCAGTATGCGGAAAAACTCAAATTGGTTAAGGCTATGGTAAGGCGATCATGTGTCAAACTACTCTCGGCAACTACTAGGATGGAGTCTTGGTCAATTCTTAAATTTAATTTTTCATTCATGCCATTCGCAAAAAAAAACTCGATACACAATACTCGAATTTCCTATAATGCATTGTTATAAAGAGTTTAAATGTTATATCAATTTCTCAACAGTAAATTGAAAAGGAGATTTTTACACTTTGGAAGAAATTAAATTCCTCTCAACCTCTCTGAGGCTACCAGTTTTTTTTTTTTAAATATTTGAAAACTTTTCCGTCCTGGTATAAATTAAGACTCCATTCCTAAACGAATTAAAACAACCAGTGCATCGGACAACAATTTTTGGCGACTCCAGAGACCATTGCTATTTTCATTTTAGACCCATCAATATAGACTGATATTTCAGTGTTGGACAACACCCTAACATAAACCCATGAACCCAAAAATCAACAACATTAGTGTCCTTAAATAAATGAATGCTTTGTTTTAAAAATCGCAACTCGGAAGTTATATCTTCCCAGTCGGAATGTGGAGCCAGATTTGAAAACTGTTTTAATAAATTAAGTATATTCGGTGGGTTTTCGTCTTTTATGCACTTCGGATCCAAATAAGATAAAACTTTTGATTTATTATTCCTATAGTCAATGCGTTTGCGAATTTGACGACACTGCTCAAGATGAAATTGGACAATTTTGTCTTTGACGGATGCTATTATGTCTGCGTCTATATCGTTAGATTGAACATAGTCTTCGAATTCTACTCCTGCATAGACATTATTCAAATTTTAAAATTTCTGCTTCTTCAATATTACTTTGTGTTGCAATATTTCCAGTCTTTGTGAAATTGCATAATACGTTTCGATTCATTACTTCTATGTTTTTTTTTAAAAGAATATGAATCCCTACTTCGGAGCTTTGAAATTCTATATTCATTTTGTTTACAACTTTTAAAATGTAAGAAAGAAAAAAGAAATATAATCGATATTCATCATTCATTTTTTCAGCGAGATTCTTACATTTTTCTGAATTCTCCTCGAAAAATTCTGAAACAAAAAAGACGGAAAGTGATCTCCATTGTTCTAAAATTCGATCCACAACACTTTGTAATGAAAGCCAAAGTGTTTGGCAAAGACGGACAATTTTGTGTGGCTTCAAATTACAAAACTCTTGAAACTCTTTTAGATCACTTACGATGGATTTGTTTATAGTCCCTGCGCATGTTTTAATCAGCTCTATTAAACATAAAATAGACTTCGTGTCGTTGGCGAAATGCCTAGCTACTAAGACTAAAGCCTTACAACAACTTACGTCAGTCGTCTCATCGTCAATCAAGGAAAACGATTTCTTTTAAGTTCGTTGATTAACTTTTGCCTTCCTTTTTGTTGAAAAAGCAGCCTTGACGATTTGCAAAGCTTTAGTTTTGCCGCAGTGAATCAATTGAATTCTTTCATTCATTCTTTCATTCCGCAAAACAGATCTGCAGTAGAGCAATAAAATAATTTTTGGACTTCAAAATAACACACAAAACACTCGTCGCGTCGCAAAGAAAACATTTACAAACTCTGGCAGCAAGAACATAGACAAAGATGTGCGTGCACGTAGATTTGCCACACTTATTTTCCATTACAATTTTGCAATTTAATTCCAGACCGATTCCAGATTCAGTCAAATTCAAGCACTAACACATCCGAAGAAATGGGGTCTTGTTGGGTATGGTAGAACAATAATATAAGTTGGCGTGGGAAAGTGGGTGAAGTTTTAATACTTATACTTTCGTTTATTTATTTTTTTTCAAGAAAAATTCGACATTTCGTGCTGCAAAAAAGTAGCAGCATATGCGTTTTTAGAGAGGGTGCGTAGAAAATTGGAAATCGCGTAGCAGTTCTGCTACGTTCGTAGCAAAGTGGCAGCGCTGCGTACGATTCAGTCGTGCACCCAACACTTTAAGATATCTCACTAATTCTGAAATTCGGAACACGGCCAATACCATTTCAAATTCTAATGACGTATAGAACTTCGACCGATTTTCGACAACTTTTGCATTTTTTTATCATTTTCAGATGCCAAAGCGGGTGAAATAATATTCATTGGTTTCAATTTTATTTTTTTAATTTGACTTCCAAAGTTTGCGTGTTTCATTTTTTTTTGTTTTTCAAAAAATTGACCCAAACCGGAGTTTTGGTTTTTCCTTATTGTTTGGAACCTTGCCTGGAGCATTTCTGTTGTTCATTCGTTCATTGTGGCCCCAATGTTATCGACGGTTTTTTTTTTGCGCTGGAGGGATGAAATCCCTAATGGATACTTTGTGGTCCGTGCTACGATTTAAGCCAGACTCCGCGCTAGAATATGTATATGCGGCAAAAAAAACCTATTTTGTTTGGCATATCTGTAATGTGCCGTCTGTCAAGGCATTCGTTCATGTATTTTATTGTCCTGGGTTTTCGTCCTGTTGTGCTCTACTTCGGTTTCCCCGTCTCAGATCTTCCGTTATATTTCCTATGCTGTAGACAGTTTCCCATTCTCCATTTGTCAATAGCATATACGATATGAGAACTCGTGGAGTTACTGTCCTGCCTATTTCGCTTTCTAGTGCGTTTCTCGCTGCTTAATACTTTCGGCATTCCATCAGCATGTGCTCATCATTTTGGACATTACCATCACAATGGGACAGAATGATTCATCAGAAAATCTAAGCATGTGTAGGTATTCTTTGAAGCTTCCGCGTCCCGTAAGGAATTGTGATAGTTAGAAATTTACTTCACCATACTTTCTCTTTTTCCGCTCTTCGATGTTCGGCAGTAGTTGGAGTAGTTGTGCATCCATCGTCCGTTTGACGTAGTCGTCCATTGTCTTTGCCATTCCATTTCAACTCAAATGGAAAATCTCTCTGTTTTTTGGTTGTTATATGAGATTTTTACCTCCAGTCCGATAGGCATTCTCCCCGCTATCACATTAATTGCATTAAGGTCTGTATGCTCAGCATACTCTAAGTGATGCTCTTCTGTGCACAGAGTTTATTGTTCTCATGTATGACTAAGTACATGTGGCCGGCGCCCATATGGGAGCTTATTTTCATTTCGAAAAGGAAATAAGCATCACGGGGATGTATATGCCAGAAATGCGGCACCACCCATTTAACCATCTTTAATGAAAGGTTTCCTAGCCATCTTAGTCCAGTCGAACATTGGACGCGTTATCGTACGAATGCGACTCTTGCAAACACTACGGACACTCACAAACAATCTCGATCTTCCAAGAACTATGGGAGGGAGCTCACTGTGTGCGAGTAAGTCGTACGTCCGAAAACAATTCGAAGTGGTTGAGATTTTTGAATAGTTTCGTCCGTGGAAACCACTTCACGAGTGCGATATCACCGGGCACTGCCTATTTGATGCAGAAAAAAAGTAGTCAGTGTGCGCAATAAATTCGTACTACCAGTATTCATACTTTTACGTACGATATGAATTCGTATCTAATGGGCGACCGGCCTTAAACGTCCAATACGGTGTTTTGTGACTGAGGTATGGTGCTATACAGCTCGTATAGTTTTTGGTTGATTCTTTGTTTCTATAGCTCGTCAACTCCAACTAGCCAAAGGTTTCTTGAAGAATTTTT
Organism: Rhingia rostrata; assembly: GCA_949824845.1. Taxonomy (NCBI): domain Eukaryota; kingdom Metazoa; phylum Arthropoda; class Insecta; order Diptera; family Syrphidae; genus Rhingia; species Rhingia rostrata. The sequence continues at coordinate 61,748,720 of OX463758.1, read as the reverse complement.
TCTCTCGGGCTGTCTATTGCATAAAATCAAAGATTATAAAGCCACACGTGTACATTTGAGAAACGAGATCCAAATATGTGGCGGGCTGTGCCAGTACGAAACGAGCCGCAAGTAAACGATATTCACGACAAAGTGCGATTGTGAAAAACGACAAATATGTATGACAGCTCAACGGAAATGAAAGCTGAAAACGAATTTCAATGAAAACAAAGTTATTTTAACGATATTCGTTTTTAAAAAAATACATACTAGCAACAGTTTGTCGCCCGGGTACAATTTTAATGACAAAACAATTGATTTTTGCCTCTTTGACCTCGAAAGCTCCCTAAATGCTCAGCTGCAGTAAAAGATAGAGCAATTCTGAATACAGTTGCATTCCACGGAGAAATGTAGATCGTAAGAGTGACATCGAAATTCGTACAGCAGTTCTCGAGATTACCACATATAAACACGTTTTGCGACTTAATTTTATACTATGTATAGATGGCCCCCAGGGTCTTGTATAGGATCTCCTAAGTAGTTCGAGTGAGGGCTTTACTACTAAATTGTCGTTTTAGACCAAAAAATCAGCGGTTGGCAGGAGTAATTCTTCGTTTTATTTCTGACGAGATGTTGCTGTCAGAGTTAGTAGCGGAGCTGATACCTCGTATCGTATACCCTTTTCTCATTTTTAAAAACCTAATGATATCCGTGGCTTACTACTGTCATCATTAAGTAATATCAAGTTTCATTAAATCTTAATACAGCCGAAAACGAACGCCTCGCAGTCAGTCGCTATATAATAATTTTTTTTAGCAATAACCATAACGCTATTTTAATTATTTTTGTTAAATTAAAAAACAGGATTTGTATATAAATTTAAAGCCCTAGAGAATAGGGTTTTTTTCTGTTTAAAGTGCATGCTATCAACACAACACAGAAAGAACAAAATTAATTTTTCTTTCAAAGAAAAATTTGCAAATTTACGAATGAGGGAATTTTTATTATATAATTTATAGATTTGTTTATTATTTAAAAAGTAGTCTGTAATATTAAAAAAAAAATCCAGATAACTTAAAAATAAAATAGAATTCACTAGAAGCTTAAATAAAATATGTAAAATGTACCCACTAAATATTTTCATTTTTAATCCCCAAACTAAAAAAAAAAAAAAAAAAAACCAAAAGTAAAATTTTCAAAATGAAAATACTTCTCGTGTGATCAGTTTATGGTGAACAACAATGCACGATCTATTAGCAGCTAGGTATAATGTTGTATGGCTTAGCAAAAGGCTATTATACAACTAATTTTGGGGCACCAATTTTTACAGGTTAATGTAGAACTAAAATGTTTAAACTTACACATACAAAAAATTAAAGATCTGCCACAAAAAAAAAATCGACCCATGTGAAACCATTCTATTAAAACAAAGTGCAACTTAAGACATATTAATATTTTACGTAAAAAAAATTGCAAGCTTAAAACTAAATATTCATATATGTAGTTGGTAAATAGAAAACAAAATATAGCATTGATGTAGAATCTTTGATGAAATGTTGCGTTTTAATTTTTGTTTTCTTTCTTTTATCTGATTGCACCCTGTTTAAAATTTTAAATCATGAGAAATATATAAATAAAAATACGAAAACATTTTTTTTTATATCTAAGTAAAGTAAATATTCCCCTTAACCTAAATAATAACAGTTTGTGTCACTTGAAAATACAACAAAATAAAAATATTACATTTAAATGAATATGAGGTGTTTTCTCTAATCGAACGAGTGAAAGAAAGATCGATTTTCATGCAACTGTACTATTTAAAACAGTTTTTAAAACAATTTTACGCAGCACATAAAATTTAAATCATAAGCAAAAGCAAACCATCTGGTTTTGGCATAGATAAATAATGTATGTAAACAAAAATGTTGCGTTCATTAATATTTTAAAAAAGTTCTAAAAAAATAAATAAAATAAAAACATTTTAAAGATACTTAAGAGTGCTAGTGTAATATCAAACATAAATTAGATGTTAAAATAACTTTTTTTGTTTACAAATTTATTTTAATTTATAAGGTGTGTAATAGATATACGTAATTGTATTTATTGCTTTGTCGCTCCACGTATTAAATAATTTCTCGTGTTTATCCAAGATGATTTAACACGAGGGTTGTATTATCTTTCTATTAATGAAGATGGCTGGGGAGTATCGTCAGAAATATCGTCAAAATAATAATTAATATAAAACTGTTTTATTTTTGAAAATACATTTCATATATGAGGCATTGAGAGTTTATTTCACCATCTAGACGAATAAAAATATTTTATTCAATGAATAAGTGTCACTAATTGCTGCAGTTATTGCTTCTCCCTCTAGTTATAGACCAATTGCTCTTACGTCCCTTGTTCCCAAGGTAATGGAAGAGCTGATAGACCTTCAGTTTATGAAATATGTCGAAACATGAAAACTTATCAATGAACGTCGGTATGGTTTTCGCACTGGTAATTTGATGTCATATCGCACTTGAAAATGCGTGCATTCAGAATCGATGAAAAACTTATTTTTTTAATTAGAAATTGTCTTTCGAAACGTTCAATTCAAGTTGTCTTGGGTTGTTTCAAGTCTACAACTCACCAAATAAACACTGGTGTCCCCCAAGGCTCAGTTTTGTCTCCGACTCTTTTCCTCATTTTTTCTAAAGGGTCTCCTTTCTGCAACTTTTAATCCAATGCTTTCCTTCGCTGATGACAGTACTCTCAGCTTGTCACATTCGTTTCCAGGCCCACAACTACAACTCTCCAAATAAACGCCGGTGTCCCCCAAGGCTCAGTTTTGTCTCCGACTCTTTTTCTCATTTTTTTAAAGGATTTTCTTTCTGCAATTTTGATCCAATGTATTTCTTCGCTGATGACAGTCTTCGATTGATGATGATGTCTTCGATCGTTAACGCGAAAGCAACATTCACTGCAATTACCCAAGAACAGCACTTACGTCGAAGAAACCGAAAAGCTTTTCAACCTAGGTATGAGGAACCAAGGAAGAGGAACCCCATAAAAACAGAATGTCCTTCCTGCTATTGATAAATAGCGGGTGCCTGGTGACTCTCGAGAGGCAGAACTTAGGTTTGGTAAAAGGCATGCCAAGCTTTAGTGCTAGTAATGATTTACGTTGCAACGATCAAACCAAAACCAACATTGCATATCCTAAATTGGATTCGCATGTGAAAAAAACTTATAGGAAACATAGGAATACCAAACTCTTTAGCTTCGCTCAAACATTGCCGAATTATCTGCTGCCTCGAGTTATCGCTAATTTAACAATCAACGCTCAAATGAAACAGGCAGCTGCATTTCGTTCATTCAACAATTCAGCCGCATTACTCGCTACACTAGGAATGCAAATCAGTTTACCCTCAAGTCTATCTTTTTCGAACTCTGAAATATAGAGATTGTCAACACAACATCACATTAACCGAACAACACAAATACATTCCACATTTGTGGAACCCTGTTTTTCCTTTCCATTATAACTTACAGTCACTTAAAACCAATGTGAATCGTTAACTCCTTTCTTCTTATACAGAATTTCCTTAACGCCAGCACTGCGCTGAAACATATAAAGGGTATGCATAACCCCTAGAGTGCGCGCATATGATAATAATAAATCGAATCGGCCTTCTTTGTAGAAAATCCACTAATTAATCAACTCTCCTTTCTCCTTAAATCAGGTACACTTTTGGAAGAATTCCAAAATAAAAGTCCGTTCCAATCTGAACTAAATTTGCTTTCGAGACATTCATTGTGGAACAAAGTAAATGAAGCATATAATCGCTTTCGTTTGATTCCGTAACAATTCTTCGCTGGACAACTGTGGAAGAAATTCAACGGGTAATTGCCAAAAGTTGTTAACTTAACGCATTACACCCCTAAGCGATCATGTGCGACACATTTCGCTGGAAGATCTGTTCGGAACAGATACATGAACATTTTCTTTAGCATGGATACTCTGGTAGGGCGGAATATACAGCTCATTGTGAAAGTATTGTTCTGCTTGCATGGACAAATTAAACAAAGTGTCCAGTTGTTTTAAAAAGCGCCACTGGGAGCATTTGGATTTCCTCTCAACTTGCAAATTTCTTCTACCATTGGACCCATGTTGGATTCATCTTTAGATTTGAAAAACATTAAATAGGACCGCGACAAACAGTCCAGTGAGGATTGTGTTCACTTTCAAAAATCATTTACTTGTAGCGCATGTCATTGAAGGAAATGTTGGGCCCATCTTCAGATTTGAAAAACAACACCAAGCAGCGCATTTTCCGACTTATATTGGGGTCTAGAGTGTCGTTTAGTGAGGATTGTCGACATAACCATAAGTCAAAAATAGGTACTTTCTCTGACAAGAATAAAATGTTGGGCCCGTCTTCAGATTTATAAAAATGACGCCAAGCAGTGCATTTTATGGCTTATATTGTAAGTCAAAAATGGGTCCTTTCTCTGCAGATGATTTGACCTCAAAATTCAGCTTTTTCCAGCCCGTGGATTATGTGAACCATCCCGAGGTTGTATGTTTCCTATGTTTATATTTGCTAGGTCGTCCACCTAAGTAGAAGTTTTCAAGGAAGTCTCCTTTTATTGGAGAGACATGAACAGAGAAAATGTTGATTGGTTTTTACTTTTCGCTCCTCATCCAGACAGCTTTTACCGTAGTCATTGCTGAAGGGGTTCAAAATTTTCGCGTCTTAATTATAAATATAGAGCCGCTCATCATACAAGAGTATAGGAATAATGAGCGCCTGCATACCCCATTTCTGTCCAATTGCCTTTTTTAAATGAGTAAAGGGCTACTCTGTTTTTTACGCGTCCAAGACCAGATTTGAAGCCCATTTGATTAGGTTCAATTGCTTCACGATTCGAATCGTATACGGGAGTAGGTTAAAACCTTTCCTCAAAATCGTCCACATAGTAGACGGGCAAAGAACGAATTTTCTGAAAACGGCGTTGATAAATTGTTATCCTCGATGACACTCCTTTACAGAGGCGAATGCTTCTTCTTCTTCTGACAGTATAAACTCGTGTAGGATGAATGTCCATATGCATGATAAAACTGCTACAGAAAGGCTTTGTGCATGTTGAATTTTTGCCATGAGTGTTGATGACGTACGATGACGTTTAGTTGTATCATCGTCTATGGCATAGTCCATATAAGTTGATAACATGGACGATTTTGAGCACCGTAAATTAAGAGAAGTGTTCTTGTCGTACAGGGAATCTTCTCATTTGTACCGTTCAACCCGACTACACCTTGTTTCATCCATTGGCTAATAGTGATTGGATACTTGTCGAGTGGTTGTTTCAACCTGAAATGATGCTTTCTTATGTTTATTGACTCTGCTCTTGAGTTATGGTTGTATATTAATGGAAATATGTCTTCTGGAAGTTGGTTTCATTGTTTGCTTACATATGGGCTGCAACTGCGAATTTTGGTGGTCATTAAAATGTTACAAATCTAGGTTTATAGACCTTCAATACCTAGACAGATTTCCTAGAATTATTTGCTTAGTCAAAGGCTGTAGTAAGGACAGGTTCGTCTAAAGGCGGCTTTCTGCCTCAGTAACTTTAGGATAATTTTTCGGCCAATATTCAAATAGTATTCAAGACCCAGTTTTGCTTTTGCTTTATAGAGAGGGAGATGCTGGGCTGGTGTAAAATCTTAAATAAAGTTGCTTTGTTCAGATGCCGCTGCGCTGATTAGGGAATAAAGGTGACATATTCTTGGCATGATACATATATACACCAATGATAATCTCTAAAAGACCATGGCATTCTTCTGATTTAAGAACTGTACTTTCAATTTCGATTTTCGGCATGAAATACCCAAATATCCAGTCTTCAGAAAGTAATCATGCGGCTTCCCAATCCAGTTTCGACCTGTACTTTGATTGATAATTAGATGCTTTCCGTTCTGATGAGCCGAATAAGCATTGTTATTGTCCAGGTAAATACAGTGTACCTGCAGAAGTTTTTAATCTCGCTAGAGTCAAAACGTTGTCCATTTTGAGCCGTGATTCATATTAATGATTCAGTGAAGTGCGTTGAATTCCAGCCAAAATCTATGAAATGGATGATAAATGTTTGGTGTTTGCAATAAGCAACATCAATTTTCTGCAAAAATAATCGCCCATAAGAAATAACATAGACTCTCTGAAAAGTTAGTTCGGACACCGACAATGGAGTAAGTTTTCACCCCAATTCATGCATATATCCCACTTCTTCTACTATCGAAAGCCCTCGCTGTGCTAAAACACTATCATCCAATGATCATGCGCGATCTCAGCGGTATCGGTTTAAAAATATCAGCTGTAGAAGATGAGCATAACTGCAAATTATGGCATCGATCAAAAACATTTAAGATATTCTTGGGACTCTTTGCCCTTCGTTGGTTATGCCGGCGGTGGTTGGTGCTTCCACCAGCATACATGCGCACTGATCAACATTGGCCACCAAACCACTGATCGCAGTCGTTGTTTAATTAGTGTCATGGTTCTGTATGGATTGTCGTTATCAGTTTGGTGTGAGCATAGCCTAATTTTGAGGAACCACATAGATTACATGATTAGTAACTAAATTACATCATCATTGGAATGCTGTCTTTTAACATTCTAGCTGACATTTTTTCAAAGCCGAATGTAATACTGACAGACATGGGTAGTCCAAATCCTACAAATATGACTTGGACTGATAAGCTTAATTTGTAAAAAAGGAGGAATGAAACAATTTCAACGAAACAAATCGATATATGTACCAAAAAACGTCTCTCATATGTCTCATATGGGAAATAAAAAAACAACATCAACTCTATCAAACCCACATAATTTAAACATCTTGCTGAGTTAATCCCCATTTCATTCTTTGCGAAGATATTTTTGAAAAACAAAAACATTTTCCAGCGTGCAAATTGAGCAAAAAACATTTTTTTCTAATACATATTACACATTCAAAAATATTCTTACTACCTAGGAATATTTCTTTAAAAAATCAAATGATTTACAAGCACCACAAGCTTATAATGTTTAAAAACAAAAACCAACACATATTAAATGTCAAGATTTCGTAAAACAAAAAATAAACAAACATTTAACAAAATATATTACGCAGTTAGTTATATTATAAATATATTTAAAAAAGAAAGTAAAAACACCCCAAGAAACTGTCTAATTAAATTACACATAAACCAAAGTATTGATCATTAAAATAAAAAAAAACCTAAATACAAAATTCCCTCATTTTTAGTTGTGTCGTAGATATAAAGAATTCAATTAAAGAAAAAAAAAACACAACTAAAATACTACTGGTAAGAGATGCAATGTGTGAAAGAAAAACCAAACAAAAAATATATCTAAATATAAAATATTCTTTTTAATTTAGAAAAAAAAAACAATAATTTTGTTCTTTGTTTAAATTGAAACATTTTTAGTTGTTCTTATAATTAAATACATATATGCAATACATTTTCAAATATATTTACTACTTTTAAGCTTAAATTTTAACGTATAGTGTGCTGTTGAACAAAAATACAGAATTTTTATTTCTTTATAACAAAGTAACTTCATATTTAGCCCGCCAGATATAAGACGTGGCGTAGATATAAATCACACAAAAATTGTTTTAGGGGCAAACAAGTGAAATAAAACCATTTAAAATTATTAAAAAAAACACACACACACACAGCTTACAACAAGCACGATATATGCTTACATTTTCGCAAAAAAAAAAAAAATAACTAAAGCAAATTAAAAATAGAAAACATAAATATTTAATAAAATAAAATATTCCGTGACCCATAAATAGAAAAAGTCACGATTTTATTCTGGTTTGTGTATCAATGTCGAAAAGCATGCAATCTATTATCATTATCGTTTAACATGATAAATAAAGTATATCTACGATTTTATTTCAATTGCTATGCGTATACATTAAAAGCAAGCAAAATATTCATAATAACCAAAAAAAAATCAAAACTATAAGTAAATCAACCCCCTTTACCCAGTTTATAGTAAAATAAATAACACAAAAAAAAAACAATTAAATATTTGTATACTTTAATCATTTTTTCTTTTTAAAAATATATATGTATTTGTTTTTTCTATTTCGTCAATTTTAATCATGTTTTTTCTTAAAAAAAAACACAAAACAAAAATTCATAAGCAAATGTATTGTATCTTTTATTATCGTGTACTAATATTTTACATTTTTAACTTAATTATTCTGTTTTCTTATAAAAAATATATTTTTAATCAATTTAAACATCCACATTTAATAAACAAAAAAACAATTAATCAACAACAAAGATAGCAAAAAAAAAAAAAAAAACAAAAACTATGTTTGCTGATGCATACATACAAAATTTTGTGTCATAACATTTTTCACCCCAAACATAGAATGTGCTAAGTTCTTTGTGGAGTGTGCTAAGAAGTTTTTTTTTCGAAAAAAAAGTTATACCTATTCATTATAGAGAAAGTAATTAAATAAAAAAAAATACACACACAACAAATACAACATTGTATGAACTTGAAAAAAAAAGTTTTTTTTTAAAACAAATATTAAATACACATTTAACTTTACATATATTATTCTATATATATTAATATATATATATATATATATACATTTAATGGGCAGTCAGAAAAAATGTAAAGATTTGTCTAAATCATTTATTTAAAGGAAACGAAAGAACAGATATTTTGTTTGTTGGACAAGAAATGTCAACCCTTGATAACAACAATGTCAAAAGTAGTAGGATCAAAAAAAAAAAAAAAAAACAAAAACAAAAACACGGAATGTTTCTTTTATTTTTTGTCGAATGTTAAATAACAATTAATGCAAAAAGTTATTCCAAAATTGGGAATTTAAATAAATGGAAGGGATGAAAAAATATTTGGACAAATTGAAAATGTGCGTTTTATTTACAATATGAAGTTTTTTTTTAACTTTCTCTTAACGGGTGATCCAAGAAGAGATACTTTTTTAAATAGCCTTTTTTGACAGATCACGTGTGAGTCGTGTCATGTTATTTTTGTTTAGTATTGTTTGGCATTTCATAATGGAAAGACTTACGCGTGAACAACGTTTACAAATTGTTCAACTTTATTATGAAAATTCACGTTCTGTGAGGAATGTGTTTCGTGCACTTCGCTCAACTTATGGTCGACATAATCGGCCTACTGAGCGTACTATTCGCAACACCATCACCCATTTTGAGACCCAGCATTCATTATTGGATAATATTCGATCGAATAGACCACGTCCAGCACGCTGTGAAGAAAATATAGCGGCCGTAGCTGAGAGTGTACACGAAGACCGTAGAGAGTCGATTCGGCGCCGTTCGCAGCAACTCGGACTGACGTATGGAACGACTTGGCGCATTTTACGTCAAGATCTTAAATTGAAAGCGTACAAAATACAGCTTGTGCAACAACTGAAGCCGCTCGACCTTTCCAAGCGACATCGCTTCGCTCTATGGGCTCATGAAAAGTTCCAAGACGATCCGACGTTTTCGAGGCAAATTTTGTTAGCGATGAGGCCCATTTCTGGCTCAATGGGTATGTAAACAAACAAAATTGCCGCATTTGGGACGAAGAGCAACCTGAAGAGATTGAAGAACTGCCACTTCATCCAGAAAAAACAACGGTTTGATGTGGTTTGTGGGCCGGTGGAATCATCGGTCCATATTTCTTTAAAAATTATGCCGGTGCGAACGTAACCGTCAATGGCGACCGTTATCGTGCCATGATAACCGACTATTTGATGCCTGAAATTATAGCTCGTGATCTCGGCGACATTTGGTTTCAGCAAGACGGCGCCACTTCCCACACATCGCATCAATCAATGGACTTATTGAGAGAACATTTCGGTGAGCACATAATTTCACGTTTTGGGCCGGTCGATTGGCCACCAAGATCGTGTGATATCACACCGTTAGACTTTTTCCTGTGGGGATATGTAAAGTCAAAAGCTTATGCCGACAAACCCGCTTCGATTCAGGCCTTGGAGGAAAACATCACGCGTGTCATTCGCCAGTTACCAGTCGAAATGCTCGAACGAGTGATCGAAAATTGGACTCAACGGATGGACCATCTGCGACGTAGCAACGAACAACATTTGATAGACATAATCTTCAAAAAATAAATGCCAAAGAATGTTCTTTCAAATGATAATAAACATTCTCCATTAAATTTGAATTTTCTGTGTTTTTTTCTTTAAAAAAGTAGGGAACCTCGAAATGGATCACCCTTTATAAAGAGAAAGATATTGTTTTAGGATGGAATTCTTATGGCGTTTTATATTATTAAAACTAGATATTAATCTGAAATGGGATTTTTATACCCTATCCCATAGGTGTATATCAGTTTTGATACAAAGTTTGTAACATGAAAAAAATAGCTTTGGATATACCAGCCCACTGCCACACCCACTTTTTAGAAATACATACGTTATTTTTGGTCAAACGGTTAGGAATTTAAAAAACACGTTCTTAGATTAATTTATTATACCATTTCCAGGGGTATATTAGTTTTGACATTAAGTTTGTAACATTAAGAAACATTTTCTCTAGATATACCTCAAAGTACGTAGATTGACTCAGAATCGCTGGCTGAGTCAATATAGTTATGTCTGTCTGTCCTCCCGTCTATATTTGACCGATGTTTGGGCCTTAAATTTTATTCTAGGGTACTGAGATTTGGTATAAAGACTCTGTCTTACGAATCAGAACAAGTGTAAAATAATTTAAATCTGCTTTTCAGTAAAACGTTGTTTTTGAATTGTGAAAAAAATGTCTAATAGCCTATTTAAAAAATATCTATATTTCGTCCATATAACGTTTTTGTCACGCCCACTTTTGGGGCGTTTTCTTAAAAAAAAACGTTTAAAACAATTTTAGGAAACCTAACAAAATGTCAATCAAAATAATTCGAATATATAATACTATGAACCATTCGTCTAAATAGCATTTTAACCCACTTCCAAGATTGTAAAGATTGCTTAGGGAACATCCATAGAAAAACGTAGCATAAAAGATTAAGATAAGCCGCCTGAACTGGGGTTCTAATACATAAAACGAAATGAGCGGCAAGTAAACGATAGTCACGACAAAGTGCGTTTGTGTAAAACGAGAAATCACTGGCAGACACAACAATGTTTCTGACAGCTCAAGTAAAACTAAAGCTATACGACTGCCAATTGTCAGTAAAACGACACTCGTTTACGTAATCGTTATTCGACGGTAACAAAGTGATTTCAAAGATATTTGCTTAAAAAAAAATATGGACCCATGATTCATTCAGTTTTTAGTAACGCCCACTTTTTAGGGACAATGATTCGTACTTTTTTTTGCTTTTGTATTTGTATTGTTGTGGTTCTGTGTCTGTGATGTAAGTGTCGATAAAGCTGTTTCCAGTAACACAGGTTGTTTGATTTTGATTTAATTTGTATCTCACATAGAACTGCGAATTAATAATAATTAAATTAAAATGAAACTGACAGCTAAAAAAATGTTTTTACAAATTTTTGGCACAACAGGCTGGTTAGTACCCAGGGCCAACTTTCTTATTATTCTTCGTTGATGTTGATGCTTTCGCGCACTTCCATTACAAACTTTCATGACGTATATAATCTAATCTAGCAGAACTTTTTTTTTTTAGCTTTTTGATGGTTGTGCTGACTTTTTCTATACGCCACATATGTTTACTATAGATGTGGGCGTATTTCTTGCTGTTCCAGTAGCTGCTGGAAATTCTACCCCAAAGGCTCAAATAAATCTTTTCGGGGGATGGCTGATAGCTTATAGCCGATTTGGCTACATCTTTAATGATGTTGCGATACTCCATGCACTATAGGTTTATATTAGTAGAGGGTAAGTGTGTACCATTATCTGTTTTTCATAGTAGTTTCTTTCCAACTATACCCAAGTATTAATGTGAATACTTGTTAATACGATGTGAACATCGTATTCCGCACAGGATTTCGACGCCACTTTGATATGGTCTGTCTCATCAGTAGGGGCGTGTGCACATATAAGACTGATTTCGTAAAAAGACAATAGCCAGGCAATTACTGTTTATTTTAGTGGGCTCTCCAAAACGAATTCGCATCTTAGCATCTGCAGCCTTTGGTAACAGCTGTAATCAATTTAAGAGTCATTCAAGAGTATAGAACTACATAGAGTACGCATCACAGCTAAAAAATTGTAGCCGTTTCAGACGCGGGCGGTAGTTTGTTGTTGTTGTTTGATGCTGGGGTAGCAATCTGAACACTGGGGTATCAATATCCGTACCCCACACAGAAAATAATAATAAGTCGGTCTGTGTCTGTTCATAACCGAATGTTTTTTACCTGTTAAGGAAGTAACCCTGGCAGCACAACCCCACACATATGGACATCAGTATCCAGATCTACTAAGGGATTGTGCACTGCCGTTGGTATTTTGGGTCCATCTCTGTTCAAGGAGCCTGACTAATATTTGCGGTTCATAATACTCCCGCTGCAGTAACTACTTCTCCATTTACCAACATTTTCGAGAGCCTCGTTGTGAGCATTCTTTGCGGATTATGTTATTTTCTACGTGTTTTATTGCAACCATTGTCAAAGTTTAGTTGGCTGTTTTAGCTTCGAAAGTAAAAGTTTGCTTCTAATTAAATTTTTTAATTTGCTTATCAACACGTTGCTACTAATTATACAGTTTCTGTAAATAATTATATAGATCAATAGATCTCGCTATTGTTTAAATGTGCATTTTTTACAGTCACTGTAAAATCATACGGCAAAACCAAAAAAATATTTTTGTTTCTAAGGACGCACGTGCATACGATCAAATTGCGTTGTAGGTACATATGTCAAAAAAAAGACTGAGCAAGAATTTGAAGTTTGATGGCGTAAGTAGTTGGATTAGTGTTAGCGATTATGTCACTTTCACAAAGCCATTTAGCTTTATGACGCTTGTCCTTATGTCACGGCACCTTTACAAGCCTGCCCATCCAAAACTTTGAGTTTATTTTTGTAAGGCCTCCGCAAGTGTTTGTTCTGTGATCCTCCTGTTGATTTATCGTTCACAAGTTATCATTCCCAACTGGTACGGTGCGTTTCATGGTTGATTTCTTCTAGAAATTAATCCGTTACTACCTGGGTATTGAAGAGTACCACATCCTTTAGTTGATAAGTCTACATATTTCTCCACATTGGTAATGGATCCCTCCTGCAAAAACAAGTTCTTCGATCGGGTAGCTTCAGGTAAAGCATGCTTGTGACCGCTCGCCAGGCATACATGTTGTTTGTTACTTCCATATATTTAGCGGATTTAATGGTATAAAGGAATAACCCCCATATCCTTACAAACTCAAACAAGCACACGCTGATGATTCCGATCGAACAATCTCGCAATTAACATTTACTTTCTTACTGGATGACGCTCACAACCGCATTTGTCCATCCTGTGCTACCACATCCGTTGCTAATTACCGATTGACTCCAACCACATGGTGTAATAATCACATGGACCACATCACATCGCAAACCCCGAAAATGATATACATCGCTGTTATCGATAGCATGTGAGTTTATTACGCGCACACACAAAGGCCACCGGAAACAACCCACTCCCTCATTTATCATTATGATGAATGAATTCTGTGTCCCCTTCAAGGATTTTTCAATTAATATCAAAAATAAAAAAACCCAACTAATGAAAGGATACCAAGAGCAATTTATCAAATTAACTTTTTTTTACGCTTCGCTGCCAACATTATGCGTCTTTGTCAGCCAACGTCATGTGTATGTATGCTCACAGGAAGTTGGATTTTTACTTACTCCACCTGACCACCCATGAAATCAATAAATAACCCTTAAGAAAAAAAAAATGGAGAAAACAACCTCCAAAGGTAGCAAAACATATTATATCCACAAAGATCAGACAGGTCCTTTTAGTCCGTTTGTTTGTTGGCGGGCCGAATCATCTGATGTTAGCGAAAAGAAAGTCAACCACTACATACAAGGAGAAAGCAATCGCGACGTCAGAATGTAAATACTACGGCCAAGCAGGTTCTCTTTGAGCACCCCCAACCATCGCTATGTGGAATCAGTCACGCTTTCAAAGCCTATTCTTGTTTAAGTCATCATCATCCCACCGGAAAGGCACTGCCAGTTGAATGGAATCACTGATGTTGATCACTCGCTGACTGGTCGGGTAATGGGTGGGTGGCGATGAAATGAAAGGGATGTTCGCAATTACCAAACTCACCCCCTCCCTGCTTTTACTAGCGCGACTATACTACTGAACGTAATGGCGTATCAAAGGCATATCCTTGAACTGATTTTTGCCATCCTTTCGTCGGTAAGTGGGTAAATGTGTGTTACATTTTTACTGCCATATAGCACACCCTCACACACAAACATCGAGGCATACGTAGTTGGCGTGGCATTACAGCATCTCATCGATGAAAATGTGGGATTGTGGAAAATGCTATTTTCACTCCCTCATCCTGTCATACATTTGGTATGTGGTACCGCTGGTAATGCCACACTGTCTTAAAGCAAAACCCATGAATGCTGATGTTATTGTTGAGTTTGCTTGACATTGCATACACGCAACCACACGACACAGCGTGATGTTTGAGTCCTTTTTTCGAACTGGCATTCCGGTGATGTTGGGACTTGCTTCAATTGTTTTCCAAACAATTGAAAATGTCTTTCACATGGAATTTCTATTTTGGTTGAGATGGGGATGATTTGAAGAGATTATTTAATGGCAAAGGACTTAGTTTGTTGTTACAGCTTTTAAGTGCAGGATGTAGTAATTATTAAGAAACATGCAATTGAAGGCAAAGCAAGATGGGGTGGATGTGAAGTGCATCGAATTGTTTCGTTTCCTTGCACTTTATTTCGAGGAAATCTTTCTTTTTGGGGTAGGGATTGGGGTCAAAGTCAATGACAATCTTTTCTTGGGAAGAAATATATTCCCAAGGGCAGAGATGTACAAAAAAGAAGACATTTCCATTTCTATTGTACATGTTGATGTGGAATTTCTTTTAACCATTAAATAGGTTTGCATCAGTTTTTGGATTTAAACCATTTAGGAGAGAAATCATTTCTATTTCCAAATTGGATAATACATTTCTTAGAGTGGAAGGAATTTACAATCCACTATTACCCTAGTTTTATGCTGCATTTTTGTGTAATAGAATTTCTTATAAGGATGAGCGGTTGCGTATACGTAATATTTTTTTTAACTTCAAAAATGAAAAAGGAAACTTTCGAATTTTTTTTCCAACTGAAGGGTGTACTAAAAAGAGACTCGATTTACATTATCTGATTTTTTATGTTTTGATTTGAATTATTGCGTCTTCCCTATTTATAACTAACGGGTGATCCAAGTAGAGATACTTTTTTCAATAGCCTTTTTTGACAGATCACGTGTGAGTCGTGTCATGCTGTCATGTTATTGTTTGGCATTTCATAATGGAAAGACTTACGCGTGAACAACGTTTACAAATTTTTCAACTTTATTATGAAAATTCACGTTCTGTGAGGAATGTGTTTCGTGCACTTCGCTCAACTTATGGTCAACATAATCGGCCTACTGAGCGTACTATTCTTTTTCACGTTTTGGGCCGGTCGATTGGCCACCAAGATCATGTGATATCACACCGTTAGACTTTTTCCTGTGGGGATATGTAAAGTCAAAAGCTTATGCCGACAAACCCGCTTCGATTCAGGCCTTGGAGGAAAACATCACGCGTGTCATTCGCCAGTTACCAGTCGAAATGCTCGAACGAGTGATCGAAAATTGGACTCAACGGATAGACCATCTGCGACGTAGCAACGGCCAACCTTTGATAGACATAATCTTCAAAAAAAATGCCAAAGAATGTTCTTTCAAATGATAATAAACATTCTCCATTACATTTGAATTTTCTGTGTTTTTTTCTTTAAAAAAGTAGGGAACCTCGAAATGGATCACCCTTTAAATCCTCATTGATTCGTTTTTACTCCTGGATCCTGGATTGGAGAATGAACGATACTTCAAATTTCTAGCAGACTTTAATTCATGTGTTATTTGCATTTTTTTAAGCTTAAAAATTTTATTGAGCTCTTAGATGGAATTCTAAATTTAGCTGTTACAAGAAAATAGTTGTAGTCTACGTTTGGCCCTCTGTCTGTATGTAAGTAAAGACTGTTTTTATAGGTCTAGGGGTATAGAGCTTCCAAATGAAATAAAACAAAGACGATTTTTTAAATTGACATGAAATTAGCTTTATTTAAAATAAAATCTTCTGGCATTATTATTAAAATATTTCTAGCATATGACGTCCAAGCTAGCCGACTTATGATTACTTTTTCCAACATTTGCGGCCGATTATCGGCAATAATGCGGCGAATGTTGTCCTTCAAGTGGTCAATCGTTTCGGTCTTATCGGCGAACTACCGACTTCACATATCCCCACAGAAAATAGTCAAATGGCATTAAATCGCAATACCTTGGATTCCAATTCACAGGACCAAAATGCATAATTATTCGCTCACCGAACATTTCCTTCAACAAACCAATTGCGGCACGAGCTGTGTGACATGTTAAGCCGTCTTGTTGAAACCAAATCTCCTGCACATCATGGTTGTTCAATTGACGGACGGAAAGTCAGTAATCATGACTCTCTAGCAGTCACCATTGACTGTAACGTTCTGGCCAGCATCGATTTTAAAGAAGTACTGACCAATTATTCCACCAATCCATAAAGTACACTGAAAAGTCAGTTTTTGGTTCTTGATTTCTCCAAATACACAGCTTTGTTTATTGACGTATCGAGTCAACCAAAAATGAGCTTCATCACGAAACAAAATTCAAAATTGGAATCAACTGCAATTTTATTTTGAGTCCATTCACCGAATCTAAGCCTTGCTAGGTGATCCTGTGGCTTCAATTCTTGCACGAGTTGGATTTGGTAAGCACGCAAACCAAGATCTTTCCATAAAATCTTCCATAAAGTGGATGGACACATATAGAATTCATGTGCACGATGGCGGATAGACTAATTCCAGTCTTCCTCTATGCTTCCCTTTAAAGCAGCAATGATTTCTTCTGTACATACTGAAAGACGTATCTGTGGATACGCATTATAATTTAGAGTAACGTGGTGCGAACATTTTCAATGCTTAATCGAATAATTTGCTCTGATGGACGATTACGTTGACCGTAAAATGGACGATAGGTATTTCGAATTGTGCAAATTTATTGCATTTTTCAGACGTCAGTCTGTACGTGTTGAAATGTCAAACCAAACTAAAAATAAATAACTTGGCAGCTGACAAAATGGCAGCCAGTTAAAATAGTGTTGCCAACTTAAAGTTCTATACGTCTAAAAAAGCACCCGTTACAAAAAGGGTCTAGATCGTTGACAGCGCCCTTATTGTTGAAGCTACATCTGTCAAATTGACTGTTGTTTATACAGTATGTTTTGTCAAATCACAACAGCGTTCAACAGCATAAAATTATAAATTGTAAAATTGTGGTATGAAACCGGTTTTGTTAACACAGAGACAAAATGGTTGAAATTCTTCAAGCGAGTTTTCGCGGTTGAACAAAGTTGTAAGCAACACGGACCTCAATAGGTGCACAAACCCTGATATTTAACAATACGTTCCCGATAGGTGTACTAACCCTGAGCTAGTGTCAAATTGGCAAACGCTCGAAAATTGTCATTCGATAAAAGAATTGAAACAAGTAAAACATAAAGGAAAACAAAAAGTATGTATTCAACAATTATATGGACTTTTGTATGTATCACATCTAATTTTAAGAAATTTGTAGCCATTTATTGGAAATTGATCGCCAAATTAAGGAAACTTGTCTAGTTTGAATTATTAACAAGGAGGTTCAAGAATTTCGAAGCAGTGTAATGGAAAGGTTGGAAACCAAAACAAACAAATTTTACACCATTTTAGGTCTGAAACAAAAATGATGCCATTCGTCTCTTATACGCGTTTTTTGAGCCGAGCAGTCAACATCAATGTAGTTGCATGCCGAGCAAACCTAAGAGCTTGCGAACTGACAAAGCAAATGTCAATTTGGATAGAAATACTAACACAAAGAAATTCATGTATACAATTTGTTCTGCCGGCACATTTATATCTTGTGCGCTTGTGCGATTACACGATTAGAAACCCAATCATGCAGCAATTAATTTTTTTCTCTGGCTGTATGGCATTAGGCACCTAGTTGAAACCACATGTTGATGACATCCATATCTTGTTAGTTAGGCACTAAAAACTGGGTAACCATCAGCCGCATTTTTGAAGAAGAATGGTCCGATAATGCCTAAAAATTCGCATCGAACGGTCACGCGTTGTGAATGCATTTGTTTCTCAACATTTACTCGTGTTGTTCCAAAATCCATTTAACGAACACTCTGCGTCAGTAGTCTTTAGTTCTTGAATCAATTGAAGCACACTTTGTAAGCATGAAGTTTCAATTCTTTCGTGTGAATTCGCTGTAGAGAGCTTCTTGAAATATTCAATTCTTGACTACGGTGCCAAATTGATGTTCCTGGACTGTCAGAAATACTCTCGCGAACTGGTTCGATGTTCTTTGTTTATCGACTTGTGACAGTATCCCCAGAGTTTCTAAGATCTCCCATAAGTTTATGGAAGCAGTGGTTTATCTAGGAGAAGATAGCTTCACGAGATCTAATTTCTAACTCGTCTAGCCACATAAAATGAATTCAAGGTGGCCATTTAAGGTAATACGTAAGGTTCAAGGTGATATCAATGGTACCAAAAGCTCAGTTTAGCTATAAATCTCGTGACGCTGAATGCATTTAATCGTTCAATAGCACCAAACATATATAATTTTCTGTTTTACTTTCTATGGACCGACTGAACGGTCTGAATGCACATTTAATTCGGCCTTTTTTTTATAATTTACACGTACTCAAGGGGTTATGAATACCCTTTTATATGTTACCTAGTACGATCGTTAGAGAAAGGGAAGAAAGCGAGGATAGGAAAGATTTTGGATATAGTGGATACTTAAACTCCACGAGTGGTGTCCGAACTAGCTTCGGGGAGTCACTTTTTCTTGTGTTCGTTAAATTTGAAGAAATTCAAGATGGTGTGCATACTTTTTTAGGTATTACACCGAGCTTTTTATTTCTTTTAAATAAAAGTGAAATGGATTTTTCTGGACTCAACAGACGAACGCATTACCACTACACCGCGGCCACCCACTCCCTTTTAAGGGAGGCACTATATTAACGGGCGCTCCACGGCCGGGCACTCTTGGCAACGTCTCGTGTGGTCCCATACTCTTTAAGGTTGGTGGCCAAACGGCGCAGTGTTTGCGCAGTCGGTATCGGACGCCAGAAGAATCGGCGACGGAATTCGCGCTGCGCAAACACTACAGAAGAATTGTTGCGAAAAAAGACACCTTGTGTAATCTAACACGATGAATGTATGAGAAGAACACCTGCCAAGCCTAGGTGTGTACATTCGCGATAGAACCTTCATAGTCGAGTTGATTATTTTATGACAGGAATTCGAAGAAACGGGACAAACTCGATCATTGCGGGACTAATATAGGGGCTACTTTGAATGTGTTCAGCATTAAGCAGAGTCTGACATCAATAATAATTTATAGGCTGTCAAACGCATGAGTATTCGGAGTAGCACAAAATTGGCCAGTACCCCATCTCAAAACAGCTTTTGGTAGAAATTCTTTTCATGCGTTGGTTAATTATGTTCTTTCTGTTTTTTTCGATGTTCGCAATATCACGCTTGGTCTATTCCAATAAAAAAAATCCCCTTCTGTAAAACAATATCCCTACTCGCGTTATCACCAGCCAATAAAAAAGGCATGTGCACACAAATTACGTCAATAAACTCGTTTTATTGTGTTTTATTTGCCTCGGCAGTAAATATTATCCTCCCCCAAAACAATGCCAATTTATTATTATTTCGCACTTGAGGAAAGAATCCTTGAAAACCCATCTCCAAAACAGTGCCTCCTCTTCAGCTCAATCATCCACCCGAGATCCATTTGAAGACGCTCTTTAAAGTGTTTTTGCACTCAAAACTCGAAAACGACTCGCATTTCTCATAAAATAAGTACCTGCGAGGAATGTTGGCCTCTTTTTTTTTCATTTTTCGAGGACAATAGAAATGTTTTTACTTTTTGTGCGATTCGAAAAGATGTAGAGGGAGATAGAATAAAAAGAGAAAACGAACCAACTGCTAGAATTGATTCCACTTTATTGGACATTGTCATATCCTGGCGATATGCAGTCAGCAAGGAATTTCAATTTACAAACAATCGCACAGATACCCTAAAGATGCCTATACAAAAAATTGTTCGTTGGACTTATGAAGAAAATAGAACTTATAGGATCCAGTCGTTTCGTTGTCAGAGAGGGGGCGATAGGGTGTTGAATGGGATTCCCACTCTGATTTTATTTGTTCACAGATAACATTTATTTGAGTTGGAGTTCTGAAAGGATACACCATCACTTTGTGTGTGTGTGTGGTAATAAAATTGATTTATTCTATGATTGACTTTAGTAGCAGCTTTGTCAAATTCTGAAGATTATATTGAAGAAATAGGATATCAGCAGTTCAACTTCAAAATTGATTAGTCTTTGAAATTACATTTTGAGAAAGAAGTTACGTAAGAGCTGTAAATATGATTTTTTATTCACGGCCAATAAGCACAAGTATGGTACATATAAGTAATGTATTTGTAGACATACGTCATGACCAGATGGTTTCGGGTTTATAAAAAGCCATCGGAGATTTAATAAATTTTTTACTCACAAGGATAGCACCTGGACCAACATCAACGCTCTTCTATTGGCCTGGTCCGCAGCTAACTGCCTTTAATTGCACACTCGATATTAGTTTATTTAATTTTCTACCCGTGCGAGCCTCTTTAGGCGAAATCTTCCTCCAATATGTCGACTAGCTTGGTGGGCTCTGTCGGATTAACAATTGTGTTACAAAGTCTGCGAATGAATATGACTTATCGGAAATTTAAATTCTCTTTTGACATTTCTGACTCAAATTGTTTTTTGAATTGTAATGTATAAACAAAGGAATGCGGTACTTCTGAAGAACGGGGAGAAGTCGTCACGATATTTTTGATGAATAGGTCGTCAGTTATTTCGGGCACATCGTGAATTTCGTGTCATTTTCGTGGCGTTCGGCTTAGCTTGGTATTTTTAAGCGCCATTTGGCTTTGAGATATTGACAAAAAAAAAACATGTGACCAGGTAAGCTGAGAATATCTCTGCAAGGCTTAAGATGTGATGGAGGATCAGCGCTGCATTACGCTGAAA
Organism: Rhingia rostrata; assembly: GCA_949824845.1. Taxonomy (NCBI): domain Eukaryota; kingdom Metazoa; phylum Arthropoda; class Insecta; order Diptera; family Syrphidae; genus Rhingia; species Rhingia rostrata. The sequence goes on along the minus strand of OX463758.1, from coordinate 61,727,373 downwards.
GATTTGAAGATGTGTCCTTACAAAGTGCAGATTGTCCAATAGCTGATGACTATGGTTCGCGAACTGCGTTTAAGATTATGAAGTCACACAGATGACGCATTGAGAACGAAAAACTGAAACTTTTGCTCACCAGCTTCATGGTATGTGCCAGGAAGACCCGCCATAGAACAATTTTTCTTGTATGCAGTGCATTATCTGTGTGACTTTATAATCTTTGGCCTAACTTACGCTGTTCACATGTCATCATGAGTGACCTTTGTTCAAATATCCGGTTATGAGTCACTGAAAATCCGCGAGTAACTCACGAAAGTCTGCGAAAAGTATGTTTACGCTTGCGAAGCGATTGAAGCTTTATGGTTTACGCCTATAGGCTAAAGGGCTTTATCGAGATTTTTTGACAAACTTACATTACGACTATGGACAATTCGAAAAAAAAAATTGGTCCTGGTGATACGGTCTAGGCATGCAGAAGAAGGCTTGACGAACGAACGAATTTCCATAAAATTTAATATACGAGTTTGTTGGAATAGTTCCCCTCTGTAAGCTTCAAATGTTAAGTATAAAACTTGCAGCCGAATAACTAGCAGAATCCCTAATCCGTAAAAAATCAGCATATTATCTAAGAAATACGGTGGGATAGGTCAGGCATAAAGAATTTGAAAAATTATCACGTGTACTACGACCCGTGTTAACGTGAACACAAAAGCGACTATTCGGATGCATATTTGTCATAAGCAATAGTGTTAGGAAAGAAGTATTATAAGCCGAAGACAATAATGAACGCATTGTAACGATCCCCACCAAGGGAAAATTAAGTCTCAAATGCTCTCACGTACACAGTATCAGGCATTCAGGATTTAGTAAAAAACAGGAGGTTCTGCAAAAATGATTATAACGGTTATCAAACAATTAAGGACTCTTTTTGTGAGATTCTGGTCATATGAACGTGTGCGTGACTACCATAGTACGATGTTAAAATTGTGCTGGGAAATCCATAATAGAGCATGGCGGTCTCCACAAAAAGCACGCATCCAGTATTTTGGATGCCCAAACATTCCGATGAGCTAACCTCTACATGGACGATTACCTTCTTGCAGCCCACCTCTGGTTTGACTTTGAATGCCGACAGGTGCTCGCCGCCAAAAAATGAGACTTACAAAACAAATCTGCTGTGAAGACGAGGGCTGCCATTAAGCTAAATCGGCAAAGAAGGAGGGAAGAACGCCGTTTTTTTTCAGAAATAAGCAAAATTGGGAAGAACGCGTGCGATCGGAGATGTAGAGTGGTGAGACTCCAGCGATGATGTTCGTATAAGTTTTACCAATATTAATGCCAGGGATAAGAGGCGCGAAAAAAATACTGTCGAGTCAAAGTCGATGCTGAGAATATGGAAGAACCACTTCTGAAGACTATTAAGTCGATGACGATCAATTTCCCGCTGTGAAGCAGAAAAAAACCATTCGATTTCGCAATGAAAGCCAAAAATACTAACCGCCTGAACTAGGTAAATTGAGAATAGCAACATCTACACTTAATTTTAACAAGGCTGCCGTAAAAGAACATCGGCTTTTCAGAAAGAAGAAAAAAGAGGAAGAAAAGCGCGCGATCGAGGATTTTGAGAGGTGCCACTCCAGCAACGACGTTTGCAAGTTTTACCAAAGTGTAAAACGTCAAAGCGGAGGATACAAGGCTCAAAGAGAATCCTGCCGAGATGAAGAAGGAAATATCGTAGTTGAGACACAGTCGATGCTGATGATATGGAAGAACCACTTCTGCAGACTGTTAAACGGCGATGACGAACAACATTCCGCTGTCAGGCAGAACGAACCATTCAATGTTGGCAACGACAGCGAAAGCTGCCAACCACCCGACTTGAGTGAAGGGAGGATAGCAATATATAAACTCAAGCTTAATAAGGCTGCCGGAAATGACGGCCTTCCCGCTGAGCATTATAAAGCCGGCGGAAATGACTTGGTAAGTAACATCCACCAACTCATAATCCAAATCTGGTCGGAAGAAAGTATGCCTGAAGAATGGAACCTTAGCATCGTTTGCCCCATCCACAAAGAAGGAGACTCTCAAAACTGCGCCAACTACAGAGGCAAAAGTCTCCTCAACATCACCTACAAGATCCTATCTGCCGAAATATGTGAACGCCTAAAACCGCTTACCAACAACCTGATCGGCCCTTATCAGTGTGGTCTTAGGCCAGGAAAGTCCACAACCGATCAAATTTTCACACTTCGGCAGATCCTGGAAAAAACCCAAGAAGTCCAAATCAGTACCCACCACCTATTCATCGACTTCAAAGCCGCATACGACACCGTTTATAGAGACGAACTATACAGAGCCATGTCTAGTTTTGGTAGGATGACGATGGAGAATTCTCGCTGCTCCATCAGGAAACGACTTTACCGACACATTCAATACTGTCATGTGACTTCTTTAACATCATTCTTGACAGGATTGTGCGAAACGCCCAAACCATCACCAGTGGCAAAATCTTCCAAAAGTAGGTGCAACTACGAACACACCCGTAAGATATTGACATCATTGGCAGACTCAACGTGATGACATAACCACGTTCGCTAGTATAGAAAAGGAAGCGGCAAAAATTAGTTTAGCTGTAAATGAGGGTTAGACTAAGTGTATGCTCTCAGCTCAAAAGGATACATAACATCGACGTTACCATTGACAGATATAGCGGGTAGTGCGGGAATTTGTATAACTCGGTTCCGCTATCAACTTTGACAAAAATATGTCGTTAAAAATAAAATTAATTATTAAGAATTTCTAAGGCAATTTACAAGTAAAGCCCGCACTCGAAATAGTTAGGAGATTGTTTATTTGAGCCGGAGCATCCCATTCCTGCTGTACGGCGCTGATCCATGGACTGCGTCAAAAGCGGATGAACGTCGTTTTGCTCCCAGAATTCTTCGGAAAATCTACAGTCCCGTTTCCATTGAATAGCTTAGGAGCCGTAGTATTATTGTGACATAGAAGTGATAAAAACGCAACACATAGTCTGGTTCGACTTAGTGGTAAATATCGTCTGCGCTGATTTATACAAGATTGCTTACCCACTTACCCATTTATCATTAAACTGCAACCATTTAAGTTCACACCAAACGTCATCCTGGCTTATCGAGCTTCGAAACATTGGATGACTAATTTTGGACAACACATCCAGTGTTGAAGAAGCAATGCCTCACGATTATGATGTGCCCTGAAGTTAAATATTTTGTGAATGAAATTATGTATTTGATAGTTTAAGTCAAAACTTCCTGGCTTAGCTCAGATAGCACGTCTACTGATACGCTTTATTATCGACTAAGTAAAACACTTTTTATGAAATTTGTTTCAAGTACTTTATTCTCATTCTCCTCCTCAAATTGAACTATAAAAACCACCACCGCCCACATCCTCCACATCCGATCCATCTATAGTGACTAATTAAATAAAAGCGAAAATTCCTCGCATCTATAGATGACTAAAGCTGATAACGTGGAATGTATATCCTTACCTTAACCCTTAACCTACCCATCAGCCAGCAATTTGCTCCCCCCCTTCATATTGATGAGCCATTACGTGCGATATCCGACCGATTTATGCAAACGCAGCAGCAGAGCTCTCTGCATACCCTTTCACTTGACTATCTGCTGCGTGCTTTCACACTTTATGTACACAAAGTGGAAAGCCAGCAAAGTCATATCCTTCTTTTGAGATCCTTAATTCCCAGTTTGCATTAAATAAGAAAACATTAAACCCCACCGCACAAAAAAAATACTAGGAAACACAAGGAGAAGAAGCAGAGGGATGACAAGTGTAGCCCTGGTCGTTCGTTCGATTCAAGTGATAAGAAAGGACATCGCATCCAATTAAAGTTGATTTTATAGTACCCCTCCCGTCCAGCGCGGGCATGGCCATGAAGCATTATGATTTCTATATCCTTTAGCTTTTTTATTTCGTTCCTTTATTCCCTTCGTTCTGTTGGTTCATCCTTCTCCTGCTTGACGACTTTTTCCTTTCAAATTTCATTCCTCGTTTACATTGTTTGCGTTGCGATAGCACCGAGTATTTTTATCGCCAATATTAAGAGTATAAGTTATAACGTCCCACGGGCCTGTGTGGACACGGCAGGGAGGTTATACGGGTAAGAAATCTTCGTTCTCGATTCGTCGCCAGTTGGTTATCTGGGATAGATATCTGTTTGCCTGCATGTCGCACTCTTGTATGGTGGTGGTGGTGGCACTATGCCACATTATAACAATGATGACATCTTTTGCAATTTGTGTCTCAAGTGAGGGCGGCTGCCGCTGCACGTCGTAATGTTGTCGTGTTATTCCATTTTTAAGGAGTTTACTTTTTTCAAAAAGGAGTCATATGGAACAGGGCGATGACCGTTATTCTGCATTTTACTGGTCATAACTCCTAGAGTCACACAAATGTTTAGAGATACTAAACACATCATCATTTGATTTATGAGCAAGGAGTGAATCTTTGACAGCTAGACTTTTTCAATTTGTAAAACCCTTAGACCGTTTTGGTTGCATTTGATTTTATAAAGAGTCTAGGGAATGTAGGCATTTGGGGTTAATGGCATCGTAAAGTTTTAAATGTTTGACGTTATTTCATGTGTGGTAGCCGGAATAGTAAGAAGGCCAGCATAGTGCAACTGATTTTGGAATTGGTCTTGAAGCATGGTGAGACAATTCAACTTCAGCTTAGTATTACTATCATTAAATTAATGGTCTGTTCCACCATTATGAGTGTTGGCCTAAAGTTTAATGAATTTGCCTACTAAGTAGAGGTCCATGGCTTAAATACTAAAAGTAACAACAGTTACCTCTTTTTTACATATCGACTTCATGACAAGTTTGAAACTGTCGTGAGAAGCTTCTCAAATTTGTCATTTGGAATTGGTATTGAAAAGGAGTTCAGTTTCTTTGTGGAGAAAATATAACATCACACACACAGGTGGGTCAATGCTACATTTTTAAAATTCCATCTGGATACAAGCCCAAAAACCTCGTATGTCAAGTTTAAAGTTAATTCATCCGGCCACTTAAGCTCCAGTTGTATCCACAGACTCACTCTAATACTATTTCATAATCCTAATGTTGGTTTGATTTAAACTTTAAGTTCGTTTTTTGGATAAAAACCAATCCTTGATTCATTAAGAGCAAGTCAAAAGGCAATAACACAATCTGAATTCGTTAGTAACATGTTCTTTGAATTTTACTGCGAAGATAAAATGGTCCGAGTCGAAATTTTTTCGTCAACACTCTTGCGAGTGCTAAATCGTCAAATAATGGTTCCATTTTATTGATATTGACGTGAATCGCTTGATTATCGAAGGGCTTAAAAGTTTTTTCAAGATGGTTGGCACAAAACGTTCGCTTTTTCTATGTTTTAACTTGTGCATTTATTTCGATTTTTTATATATTTTGGACCTTTTTGTTGCATGAGCATGTGCTTTTTGAAGTGTGGCAGTCAAACAACAAACGTAGACTCTGGCTATTTTCTCGTCGCAGCTGAAATTCAGACCCCGACTACCGAACGAGAAGAAGCTGCAAATGGTGCAAAAAAGAAAATTTATGTTGGAGACCTTGCTAGAGTCTATAAACGAAAATTGACTAAGAGACCCGCTATGCTCATCCTCCACCAATATCAACACCCAATGGAAACAGTATCTCAATACTGTCAAAGAAGTAGTACAAGTACCAAAAAGAGATGACAGAAGAGACAAAATATCAAGGTGCTACTACAACGCAAGACACACTCCGCCCGGGAAGAGTACCGCGGAGGAGATGCGAAGGGTAAACAAATCCTACCTCCCTGCTCAGGGGAATCGAAGAGTCTCGCGACGAGAAGTACCTCCGTCAATTCTACAAGAAAGCCAAGCCATTGGCAGTTGGCTTCCAAGAAGGAACATAAACTCTACGAAATAACAATGGAGCTGTAGATGTATTCAGGCAGCATTTCCAGCAGCTGCCAAATGGGTATAGTGTCGAGAGAGTGATAGGGCAAAATCAGCCCAATCAGAACAACAACACGACCGGTTTTTATGGTTTACCAGCAGAACTCTTAACTACGGAGTGTTTCATTAGAAGTGCACCAAACCATCAACAAAGCCTGGATTGATAGGAGCATGCCCGATGACTGTAATATCAGCTCCATATGTCCAATCTAAAAATAGCGATCCCATATCTTGCACCAACTCCCTGGTAAATGTCGCATATTTGGTCATATCCAACGAACTATGTTAACGTCTGGCTTCTGGATCGATCATAGACTAATTTTTCACACTAAGGCAAATCCTGGAAAAGACAAACTAAATACACCATCTTCAGGGCCGCGTATGATAGCATCCATCGCCTAGAGTTTTATAATGCGGGTTTCAATTTCTGACTAGTAGTATGCGAAGTAAAGTGTCACGGGGTCAGAATCCACTACGAACCTCTACGGTTCATTACTCACCATTTTAAAGGCTATAAGCTTTTCTCAATATACCTGGAACTAGGCCTCCGTTGAAAACATTTTAGGCATTATTCCACTGACGGATTGAACATGAATGATGGCACTTATTGAAAGGAAACTTCTACATCGGATCTCATCTTCTACCTCCGAGTTTACATAAAGAGATTGGGGATAAGTGGAAATTTTAGGCTACATTTTAGCCGAGGATATCCAGAAATAGGGTGAAGGCCGGAATTGTCATCGGCTAGGTTTGTGTTTTCATGCACAATAATACCCGGTTAATTGCATCGCCCAAATACAAAAATCATACTAAATTGCACCTTTGAAATCGTTTAAGAAAATTCCGCTTAATTGATTTTAGGACTCAATTATGCGGAATTTTTAAGAAGAAATATGTAATTTACAATAGCTAGCTGAGTCGATCTATCCATGTCTGTATATCTGTCTATCGGTCTATGTGTCACCGATTAAGTGTGAAAATTTAAAAATCCGATGTCACCGATTAAGTGTGAAAATTTAAAAATCCGACCAATTTGCAGTAAAAGTTTTTTTTTTTGCCTAATGGTGAAGAAATTTGAAAAGTGTCTGTTTAACATGGTTTCAAATTCTCAATAACTACATTTCCTCAATGTAAAGTTTTTTGCCGCGCCCACTTTTCAGCTTTTCTTAAGAAAACAGGTTAGGTCTTCAAAAAAAATCCGAAAAAAAATTCGATGAAAATATTTTGAGAATAATATAATGAACATTTCGTCTATAGATCATTTCAACCCACATCCAGTTTTTGGAGGCGATTTTCTAAAAAAAATTGTTTTTCGTCGAACCATAAAAAATTTTGTTTATCTAAATTTTTTTGAACAAAATGTGGTGACATTGTCAATGTTATGCTAAATTATCTGTTAAAATAATACTTTTGGTCTAATCCTCATATAGCTAAAGGATGTTTTTTTTTTAGAGGTATAGAACTTCAAATTGAAATAAAACACAAGAAAATCGTTTTAATGCCCATTAATTTGGCTTTATTGGAAGGATATTCAATATTACTTACTGCAATCGTTTACACAGTACTTACACATAATTGTACATACCAATTTTGATTATATTGCGATTTCTCAAAACAATAATTTGTTTAAATAAAAACAATCTCATTACTTTCGCGAATTAATTCATTGCAATAAATTGTGGAAAGTACAATAACAATACATTCAGGCAAATTCAATTTAATATTCTGGAGCGGAGCTGAGGCAATCTACTTTCTGGACAATGGACTTGGACTTGGACTTGAAGCTGCTGAAGATTCTGTGTGCTGGCTGCATTTACGGCATCATCAAGGAGGATATTCACGTGAGTACATAGATTCGTACTATTACACTCGCTGTAAGAAATTGGAGTCGGTATAGATACGAGGTTCGACTACTAGGACGGCAAATTATTTGGCATATGGAAAGTGCGTATGAAGTGTGTTTAGGTTGTCAGATGGTGAGGAGAACAAATGTTCTGCTGTGGAGGAGGTTTTCGAAAAATTTCGCGAATTGTACTTCGAGTATAAAGCAAATCTGCTTGATGCAAAGGATAAAGTGCAGACAAAAGAAACCAAGGCCGACGTCTCCGAAACCCAGTTAAACACGACTATTTCACATCACAACGCAGAAATCTGTCTGAAATATATTCCTGCTCATGGTTTGATCATGAACCGTTTCTGGTCAATACCCAACTGATGTTGTTATTCAACCAACCGTCGATAAACCAAGAACGATCTGAAGCAATAATGGAGTTGTTGGACACATCTACTGAAAATTTTCACAGTCTTGATAGTTTGAAAGCGCCGGTAAAACACTGGGATGCGGTGCTTGTTTACGTGCTGCTTCAAAAACTGCAGTCGAAAGCACAGCAGCTTTGGGAGGAGAAGCTTGGTTCTTGGGAAAACACAAAGGAACTGCCCACGCTTGCGGAATTCAAATAGTTTCTTGAATCAAGGTTTCGTACTTTGGAAGCAAATAATTAACAGCATGGTAAAACAGTATTGATAAAAAATATGATTTCGGGCATGTGGCCTCCGCGGCTGGTTCGAATAAAGCCAAGTCTAAAGGTCCACTTTTCAACCACTTTTTCAAACATTTGAGGCCGTTTGTCGTCAATAACGCCACGAATGTTGACTTCCAAGTCACTTACCATATTTGGTTTTTTGGCGTAGACGAGCGACTTCACATATCCCCAAAGAAAGTAATCCAATGGTGTCAAATCACACGATCTTGGTGGCCAATTGACAGGTCCATTCCGCGAAACTATGCGCTCATCGAATGTTCCCTACAATAAATCGATTGTGACATGCGCTGTGTGGCATGTAGCGCCGTCTTGTTGGAACCACATCTCATCCAAATTCATGCCATCCAATTCGGGAACATAATAGTCGGTTATCATGGCTCTATACTGGTCTCCATTAACGGTAACTGACTCTCCATCATCATTTCGGAAGAAGTATGATCCAATGACTCCACCAGCCTATAGAGCACACCAAACAGTCAGTTCTTGTGGATGTAATGGCGTCTCAAGGGTCTCATGTGGATTCTCTTCACTCCAAATGCGCCAATTTTGCTTGTTGACGTAGCCATTCAACCAAAATTTTGCGATGAAAATCAGCATCGAGAACAATCTCATTTTCGGCCCATACACCAAAATCACGACGCATTGCAAGGTCTAGCGGCTTTAATTCTATCACAAGCCTTATCTTGTAAGGTCGTTAGCCAAGATCTTTGCACAAAATCTTCCATAAAGTTGATGGACAAAGCTCCACGGTGGCCAATCAATTCATTCCGGCCCTCTAAAACGCTTTGCTCTACAGCGGCAATTGTTTCTTCGGTGTACACTGTTCGACGTCTCTGCGGATGCGTATCATCACATAGTGTATAGTAAACATAGTGCGAAAACAATCCATGGTTAACCGTTATAATTGCTCTGGTGGACGATTATGTCGACCATAAAATGGACGGAGCTTGCGGTAAGCTTCGCGAACTGAACCATTATTTTCGAAATAAATTTGCACGATTTGCAAGCGTTGTTCGTTTGTCGACCTGTGCATAATGAAATGGCAAACCAAACTTAACATAAATGACATTAGAGTTGCCCGATTCGACCACAAAATATCAGTTTTATCTCTATTCGAAAAACCAACCTCTAAATAAAAGACCCGTTATAAAAGTTCATTTAACAGAGAAAAATGAAAATATTTTAAAATACGTCACAGAATATATCAGTGCAATTAACAGGGACTCGCATTTAGGTGGGGTGCAATTAAACGAGAAATGTTCCATATATGATTCTTAATTTCCAAGTTTGCTTGATTTCGAACGCAATTAATCGGGAAACTCAATTAACCGGTAACTACTGTAATTCAGTCAAGAAGCTATATGCCAAAGTTCTAAGCAATGTATAAGAATTTAATTGTAATTTAAATAGGAACCTGTCTAGAGAAAATATCATGAAATACCCGTCCATAATCTACTTGATATAAGATCCTTTAAAACCCAATAAAATACTGCTATTACCAACCACTGCAACTTGTAAATCCTACCATTAAAGCAAATCCTTATGTTGACCTAACGTTAATTGTGTATTGTTGACACAATCGCATTACCTCAATCCAATCAATCGCCGCAAATCAATGAGTTCTGTGGGTTGGTAAAGCCACCTTAAACCATCCTGCCCAGTGTGCCCGTAGCAGCTCATTTCTATAATTGATATCCGCCAATGTAATTACCTCTTCGTCTGTGGAGGTAGGCTACTTATATATGTGTATATGCGTCGACGTGTATGTATATTGATGGTCATATTCATACCAATTATACCATTCTATGGCATAGCTAATGATTATTGCCGTTCCCTCAATTATTTAGCCCATCCACTTATAGAAAAGCCAATAGGAGTTAATTTATATACTCATCCTGCTTCCCCCCCTCTTCGGCGATTTGACACGAAGGACACAAACGAATCTGGACTAAGCATGGCACGTAAACCAACCGATTTCAGCCTCAGTACGTGAGCTTTCATATTAAGTGGTCATAATTAACTGTTGTTACATACAGCTAAACAGGTGAGCAAGGACATTCCAAAAAAGAAGAAATAGGACAAGAAACAATTTATATCTCAAATGTTAGAGGGGTATGGGAGGATGGGGTTCTGGCAAGTGTCATATTTCATGATGTGCTCTCCGTTTCCTGTAGCACGCTGATTTTTCATGTAGGGTTTCAGTTTTTGTCTTAAAGCTGAATAAATGGAATCCCATTTGTTGTTATTAAGAATACCGTTTTATCGTTACATACACCCCTCCCTAAGGTCATCGTGAAGGATTACGAAAGATTCCTGTGCAAACAAAAAGTAATTAATTTCATGGCTTATAGTGCGCGGATGTTGTGAGAGTTTGAAGGTGCGAGGTTAAGGAGTGTTTGAGTTTTAGTGGCATCAAAAACTTCAACTACGCAGGATTTTGTGTAAAATGCTGGAGGACTTTTTTTAAACCAATTCCTGATTGAAGGTGAGAATGCTTAGAAATAGTTCGTATACCAGATAACAGGATAGTTAATTATTGAGAAAAGGTTTTTGTACGATTTTTGCTGAGAAAATGTCAACCACCCATTTGCTGTAAAGTGTTGTAAACCATGAACTTTCAAGCCAAATAACATTACAATTGCAGTATGTATGTAGAGGTGTGTAAAAATGTTCCTTAATTTTGATCCACAGCGCCGCACTGCGGACCGGGGCGTCTTCGATTCCCAGCTACACTCGAATTTGCCTTCCTATGTTTGTTCTATGTTCTCTCGTTCGGATGTTTGTCCTAAGATTTGCTTTGATTATTATACCTATCTGCTTCTCGAACGCCGCCTATTGCGCGGATGTTTATTCAAAGTCTCGTTGAGTCTTTTTATGTTAAGTTTACTATTAAAGTCAAATGCAAACGCATTAACATTAATCAAACCTGTTATCGGTTTCGACTGGCAGACATTGAATATCATTTTTTGAGATCTTGCAAGGACAAAACATAAACTCCAACAAGTGTAAACTCTCTGATAGTGTAAAGGAGAAGGCCCTCATTAGCACACGCCAAAGTTTATGTATTTTAGGATCATAACAAGTCCTCAAATTTTTCTACATCTGACGTTGGATGTTAAATTTGTTTGGTTTGACGTTACTTACTTACTTACTTAAGGGGCGGTACATTCTGAAATGAACCTGGGCCTTTACCAACATGCTTCTCCAATTAGCCTGGTTCTTAGCTAATTGCCTTTAGTCACACAACTGAAGGTCGGTTTCTAATTTTGTACGCCACTTAAGGCTAGGTCTTCTTCTAACGCACACGATGTCTGACTGGGAGCCGAAAAAGCTGTAAGCCGGAGTATTGGTATAGTTTAGGTTGAACCTTCGTCTCCGTTTTTTATCCTAAAGATTTAATAGAAACTACATTGCCAATAGACTACGAACTTTTTCCAATAAGCATTTCATAAATCATGTACACTATAATTTAATTATTTATTATTTATTTTAGCATTTCCAGTCTGGTTAGCTTGAAGAAATACCCATCTTGTCATACGGTGTCGAAGGCCTTCTTAAAGTCAACCCACTTCAACGGAGCTTTATTGACTAATTCTTCGAATACCTTGCTTACAGAAGGCTTATTTGCCAAAGATTTGCGGATTTTTGTTTGTCCTTATCTTATTAAAGGATATGATGTTGAGAACAAGCCGGGTTTAAAGAACTTTCATTAGCTCACTTCAAGTTTGTTGTGGTTGGTTTTTATTTTTGAGAGCCACTTATGGTTAAATCTTCCTATATTGCGTCCGACGACTGCTGGGAATCGAAGACTTTGCCAACCTAAGTGTTTGTGTCCATACGCTCTGAATGCCCTAGCCATCTTAAACGTCCATTGCTGAGCTTTTTGATCAAATATATGTCGGTTGTATCTTCGTCTTCATACTCCGTAAACACAAACGGGATCGAGGATTTTCAGAATTTTTTTTGCACGTCTCCATATGCAGTATAGGCTTCATTGCCGCAGAGCAAGTCGGGTATCTCATTAGCAGAAGCAGCGACTGACAATAGTAATTGCGAAGTTGAGGTGGAGAAAGCCCATTACTAACTCATAGTTATGGCTGTCGATGGTGATGTTTTGTTAGAAGCATAAGACTTCTTGCCTTAATCTGTCATCTTTTACAAATCCCCATTCGAAGAATCGCTGATTGTACTCACTATATTACCGACGACAATGTTTGTCCTCCTTTTGTCCGGCCCATCCTATCGTATTTCCTGCATGGCAGTTATGTGTGTTTTATGGCATCTAGAAAATAATGGAAACATAATTCAAAAGTGGGGGCTGAGATCCCAAACAATATGTTTATTGAAAAAAAATTCGGCCGAAATGAACCACCTACAGCCGACAGCGCCGAATGTAATCAACTTTTTGAGACAGTCATGCTTTTTGACAACGCCAATGGTCTCTCTTGTCGTAATTGAGGGTGAATTGCTTTTCAGTTTTAACCTAACAGCAGCTTGAATTGGACGTCCAATTTGGCTGAAAAATGTTTTTTTTTTCGAAGAGGCGTACTTATTTGTACCACCATCCGTAAAGAGTGGTGGTACAAATTTTGAAAGTGCAGTTGATAACGCCATTATGCTCAATGACTTTTTGGACTTGAAATTTAAAACATTCACTTCGATAATTGATTTACTGGGCGCTACTGCATTTGACCTCATTGGACTTTTTGTTACAAGAGACCCTTTAAAGCCTGGACAAATTAGTTCACATTAAGAGGGCAACAGTGTGTAAATTGAAAACACTTTTGAACTTTCCGGACATTTTGGAATTTATTGATTTTCCTCTTAATATAAGCTTTCTTTAAGACTTCCATTGAAACGAATCTTTCCTTCTCAGTTGGATCTGCCTTAATAAGTGCTTGTTCGTGTCGATTATTGAATCTTGGTTGTTTGAGTTTGCATATTAATTGGAGTGACAAATATTTCCTGGGGGCTCAGTGGCGCGATGGTTAGTGCGTTGAACTACCGCGCATAAGGTCTGGATTCGATTCCCAGCCGTAGCAACACCTAAAATGATACTTCACTGGCCCTCCTCTCGTGATGATCTGACATGTCATCCGAGTAGTATCAATTGTCAAGAAAAGCTTATCTCAAATTCGTCGTTCAGAGTCGGCATAAAACAGGAGGTCCCGCCATCGTGCAAGATGTACACACGCACACATGAATGGTTGTGAGAAAGCTCGGCCCTGGGTACTAACGAGCCTTTTGCGCCAAAAATTTGTATTTGTATTTATGTACAAATATTTCCCTTCTTTCTAAGAAGTGACTAACTCTGCTCCAACATTGACGTTTTTATGTATAAGTAAAACAAAGATCAGGCCAAGGAGCTGAATCGGAAATAGCTGGTATAATGCTGGTATAATGGGTTGTGAGAAGGGTATACAGCCCGAAACAACTTTTAACTAGCAAGGCCCAGCCGATGGCCTCAGTCGCCAGTGCTGTTATGTGTCTGTAGTTCGTTGCATTCATGTGCGAAGTACTGTGATGTCAATGTCAATCAACTAGCAAGGATTCTATTGGACCTTGTATCCTTGGTTTTGGTTTTTACATTTTGAAACATAATTTCTAGAGTGGTAAGTGCCTATATCCTTGATCGTATGCATATCTTGTTATTCTTTTAAAAACAAATCGTATTCCCACATCCTCTATTGAACACAAATCTCATAGCCAGTATTATCAACTGCTCCAGTGTTCCCTTTGTAGGCATATCTCTTGGCTGTGGGAATTCTTCATCAAATCAGAGATTTCTTATGAATGACCCTATGAAAGCCAGCACATGAGATTCTGGTGTCCTTTGACTTGCTATCTATCGATGTTACAATAGGTGTTTTACTGAAGTTATGGAGATGTTACATAATACGGGCTCCTGAAAGGATCTATAGCGATTCCAATTTCGTTTTCTTGGAATTTGGTGAGTACCTTTAAAAAAATCGATCTGGCTTTTGTATCCTCTCTTAGCATCAGGGATTTCAGCCCCATTCCACTTTACTGTCTATCATCAATATGAATCTTGTAAACTAAGTTGAACGTTCAACGATCCTAATGTAATGGCATTCTCGCTGACAGACAAAAAAACTTAATCTCGCCTTCCAATTAAATGAAATCCAATTCGATAACCGATTTAGACAAACACACGTAACCACATCTAACTTTGAATGTCTGCTTCTGATTTCCATTCATTCCTCGTTCCTTTAAAGGAAGATTGTAATATCAAGTCAAATGAAAACATTCGTCTCATGAAAAAATCCTTAAAGTCAGCACACATCTCTGGCATACAAATGCTCTCGTGAAGCAAAAAACTCTCGCAAACCAAAAAAAAAAGCTTAACCTAAAAAAATGAACTTGCACACACATTCTCCAGATGATTGATAAAATTCCCATCACTGTAGGCAATTTCCGACAGAACAACAAACCACCCATCACATCCATAGACAATCCAAGAATACGAATGATAAAATCGACTTTATCTCTTTCGTCCTCGCACAGCGAATGCAATATGTCCCTAATGTGTCGAAGGAGAGCAACAACAATACAAAGTCACCGAACATGAGATAGGTACCCCCATCCACAGTAAACGAAAATAAAGTCACATTCAGTTCCAGTGAACCAAACACGAAGGATGATGATTATTATTATTATAGCCAGGGACGGGACCACATCCAGGACGAATCGTTTTCAGAGTGTAGAGAAGCCCCACCAAGTCCGAGTGTGTGTGTCATAAAGCCTGACCGACTTAATAACGCGTGTTGGTCACTTTAACGATTATGAAGACATAAACGCATGAATGTGTGTGCGTATGGCAGTATATGACGCGCACACATTCAATCGAGTATAAACAATGATTTGTTATGGCAGTCCTAACAATAAAGATACAAATGAAAAATTGTCAATAATTTTGTTCCACGACCGGCCAATGGCAGCAGCAGCACTCCCTTGAAAGTTCATTCAGCGTTGCTATTGATTCTTTGCCAGCCATTGTCCCTTATAAAACCCCCGATCAGGATTCTGCTTGCTAACCCGAGATAGTTCAAGGATTATATTTGCGGGTCAGTGAGCATAGAATAACATATAACGATGTAAGCAAAACCTGGGACGAGATTCAATGGAGCAGCGCATTAAGGGATATGTGTACCGTTGGTCGACTGACTGATGGCATGCGGTTAGGGTTGCCTGCCCTCTGTTCTTGGATTGTTGGGGGTTAATGGAATTTTGCATAAAACCGATGGCACGGTCTTGGATGATTAGAAGGACTTTGATGTTTTAAGTGACGTGTGCGTCTGGATTGAAATGGAACATTATGATGTCGAGCTTGTCTGTTGGGTGTCATTAAGGAACAAATTGAGCGTGAAACCGACAAGCTTTGACATACCTATGATTGTATTTAGTTAATTAGACGAAAAGCAGTTTGACCCATGTGGTTGAGTCTAATCCTTAGAAAGGAATTGATGCGATTCGGTAGGATTGGGAAATAATCGGAATCATGGATCCATAGGGTTGTTGTAATTAGTGTCTGGGCAGTATGGTCTTTCAGTGTTGGTGGAGAGATTGTTTAAACGGATTGAATCGACGTGATATTCATTTCAAGGCAGGTCGACTGGGTCTAAGTAGTAAAGGCTTGAGTCTGACATTGAGCTTGTAGATACAAGCTAAGATACGAGAAAGTTAGACTATCTTTGATTGGCTTTTATAGCTCGGAATGCATGTTAAGGGAATTCTATTTTTCTGATCCGAAACACAACTGAATTTTAAAATTCTTTAAAAGAGCATTGTGCCAAGAAATATCTGAACAGTGAATCTGCAGACGCCTTAGTCTGAGCCCTGAAAATAGAGTTTAAAAAGTTTCAAGGACAGAAAAAAAAGGGGAAAGAAAAATCCAGGATGAGAGCTGTTATATGTAAATGTCTCATGGACTTTTAGAATCAATAACAACAACTCTCATCAGCGAATACAATTGGTTCAAGTCGCAGAGTGCGGTATTTGGTTTTAAAAACTGGACGAAATTTCCTCAAAATGTCGGATTTTTGACGATAAAATATAGAAAATGTCATTGTCAGAACATATTTTTCACACAGTTTATCAAAACCATTTATGACATCGTTTTCCGCCTGGTTTTGCTATGAGGTAGTGTATAGAAATGGTTTTTGTATAAAAACGCCTCCAAAAAGTGGGCATGGGTTAAATGATAAGTGGAAGAAATGCTTATATTAACAGATCCAATGATTTTGGATAACTTTTTTTTTCGAAATATTTAAAATTTTACCGAAAAACGTTTTTTTTTACTTAAAAATGCCCCTAAAAAGTGGGCGTGGCTAACAACTTTGTATGAACAAACTATAGACATTATGATTGTCTAGATATGTTGTTCCGAGTTTTTTTCAGTATCTTTGACGGTTTGGCCTAACACTACGTTTTTATAAAAACAGGGCGTGGCAGTGAGCAGATTTCAAAAAATTTTACACTTGTTCTGCTGGGAGCAACAACAAACACGTGTACCAAATTTCATCATTCTAGCTTAATCGACTCAGCTATCGATTCTGAGTCGATCCATATACCTTGAGGTGTACCTAGCTAAATTATTTCACTACGTTACAAGCTATGTATTAAAACTAATATACCCCTATGGGATAGGGTATAAATGTTTGGGAACATTTTTCACATCAAACAGTCACTAAAAACAAGTGAACGAAACGAAATGTTCACATCTGAAATGTTGCATCGAAAGTTTTCTAAAATTTTTCAAAATATTGTCGAAAACATTTTTTACATAAAACGTCCCGAAAAGGTGGGCGTGGAAAAAATAGTAATATGGAAGAAATATTCATATTGATATGCTCTTAATGTCTTATTCAGACATTTTTCAAAACTCTTAACCGTTTGACAAAATGTTGAGTCCTACCAATGATGTTAATATCGTCGGCATATGCTTGTAGTTGCACCGATTTTTGGAAAATTTTGCCTCTGGTGTTGGCTCGGGAGTTTTGTGCAACCCTCTAAAGAATCAAATTGGAGAATTTACATGACAGTGGATCGCCTTACTTAAATCCCTTTTTAGTATCGAATGTGTCGGTAAGGTCGTTTCCGACCCTGATGGAGCAGAGAGAATTCTCCATCTTGTAATAGAAGAAAGTATGCCTGAAGAATGGAACCTCAGCATCGTTTGCCCGATCCACAAGAAAAGGAGACCCTCTAAACTGCGCCAACTACAGAGGCATAAGTCTCCTCAACATCGCCTAAAATATCCTATCTTCCGTAATATTTGAACGCCTGAAACCGTTTACCAACAACCTGATCGGCCCTTATCAGTGTGGTTCTAGGCCAGCAAAGTCCACAACCGATCAAATCTTCACACTTCGGCAGATCCTGGAAAAAACCCAAGAAGTTCAAACCGATACCCACCACCTATTCATCGATTTCAAAGCCGTATACGACAGCATTTATAGTTTCGAACTATACAGAGCCATGTCTAGTTTTGGTATACCGCCCAAACTCGTCCGTTTCTGTAGGACGACAATGGAGAATTCTCGCTGCTCCATCAGGGTCGGAAACGACCGCACCGACACATTCGATACCAAAAAAGGATTTAGGCAAGGTGATGCGCTGACATGTGACTTTTTCAATCTGATTCTTAAGAGGAATGCACAAAACTCACGACCCAGAACCAGAGGTACAATTTTCTGAAAGTCTGTACATCTACTAGCATACGCCGACGATATTGACATCACTGGTAGGACCCAAAGTGATATCATAGCCACGTTTGCTGGTATAGAGAAGGAACCTGCAAAAATGGGTTTAGCAGTAAATGAGGGCAAGACGAAGTATATGCTGTAAAAACGAAAGAACACACAACTTCGACGAATTGGACCGAACGTCACCATTGACAGATATAACTTTGAAGTAATACGGAACTTTATCTACCTCGGCTCCGCTATTAACTCTGACAACAACTCGTCAGAAATTAAACGAAGAATTACTCTTGCCAACCGCTGTTTCTTCGGGCTAAGAAGGCAATTCAGTAGTGAAGCCCTTACTCGAACTACTAAGGAGGTCCTATATAAGATCCTGATCATCAAAGTCCTGCTCTCTGGCGCTGAAGCATGGACCTTCTCAAATGCAGATGAAGAAATCTTTGGGCGATTTGAGACGAAAATTCTTCGAAATATCTTCGGTCCCGTTTGTGTTGACGGGCTATGGAGACGAAGATTCGATCAATCAACTTGGAGTGCGTAACTGGAGGCAGTTAGCTAAGGACCGGGCTAATTGGAGAGGCATGTTGGTTGAGGCCAAGGTTCATTCCGGACTGTAGTGCCATTTAAGTAAGTACGTAAGTATTTTGGTGTGAAGCGATTCATAGTTTAATTTTACTGAATTAACCTTTCAAAAACATGACTTAAGTACAATCAGTTGATAAATGTCAATATTGTTTAATGTTGATGACGACCACAGTCGATTCCTCCCGGTATACCTATTTAACTTCACATCAATAAAGCGGGCACTTAAATGTTCATCTACATTACTGGCAGACTCCTTCTGAGTCCTGTCGGACCTTTTATTTTTTGATTCGCTTGATTCGAGCTCATTTTCAAGATTGAGGGCGGTTTTCAGCTTGGCCTATTTCATAGGCTTTTAATGAAAAATTCATTTTTGGGTCGCTATCAAGGAACTATTTTAAGATTGACTCGCTGTACAGCGAATACCGAACATCTGAAAATGCGTCTTAAAAGTCATAGGTAACTATTGTCTGCACTCTTGAGTGTAAACAAAAGAGCTCTTGCTGTCTCGGGGCTATCGAAGGATTTTGGGGATCACTGCAGCGCAAATATATGGAAATATTCCTCATATGACCATGTTAGTTCATCTACAAATATTTATCTGGAGCGTCCTTTTATTTTAAAAATCTGGTTGAGGTATAAAAGCCAAACATCGTTATATTGAAACAGTCCAGCGGAGTTAATGGTTCAAATCACGAAAGTAAAAACAAAGTTTTTTTTAAAGCACCACCACCTGTAAAGAATATACAACTGTCATAGTACGTAAGCTTCTCAAATTTCCCGTCCGGAATCGGTGTTAAATTGTAGGTTCCATTCTTTATGATAAAAAAATTAGCTTATGGGCCAATACATTTCACTTTCTTGTCCGGGGCATGGGGCATGTTTCGTCGATAACGTGCAGTGGAAAACTTGGACTTTCTAATAGTCTGCCTTTATAGGGGTTTGTACGGGAAGTTCATGGATCTAACCCGAATCGTAGTTGCTGCATTACGAGCCCTAGTTGAAAGTATCCAGCTGCAACCTCTTAGGCTTCATACACAACTGTAACCACTGTAATACCCATATGTCGTGACTTGTAGATTCCCTTGAGAGAAACGACGTCATACAATCTCTCCACTTGAAATTTCATTCTCCAGAAGTAGTACCCTCTCTCTGCTGTCAAGTCGCTAAGAATTGACGTCTTTAGTCACCTTACGAATGCGGGCGACTACGGGGACAAACGGCTTTCTTTAATTTGTATGTTTATTCAACGCCCCCTATAAGGACCTCCCAACCAAATTTACATCTCATTAGTTGATTTAAATGTTCATGACTCCACACTTCCCCCATCTTCATATGTAAACACTTCGCTTATGATTACCATGACGTCCTTTTCGTCACCATCGTGTTACAGGCTTGATTAATTTCCAACACTTAATCAAAGAGAAATGCCCCCAACATTAAAGTGAGTCCTTAATTTTCTTGGCATACGTTCAACATAACGAGAGACAGTTCAGTTTCAATTTCAGTTCATAGGCATAACAAAGGAAGGACTTCATCTCTCAACTCAACTCATGCCAGTGTACTTACTCTCCATGGAAGTGACCACAAATCTGTCAGCATATTGAAACCAGCCTATGCGGCAGTATAGTCGTAGTAAAAATCACAGAACTTGGCTGCTCTTCATACTTTGCCACTGTGACAGCGGCCATCGGGAGCATGGTGACGGAAATAATGGACGCCTTTCACTTTCGGAACGTGCCCTGAATAATAATGGAGATTAAACGTCGGGCACACAATGGAATGGAATACAGCAACCACGATATCCTGCCATGGAACCGCTTCTCTTAATAAATTAATAACGACCATTCTCGTCGTCGTCGAAAAGCATTCCATGCTATTGTCCATTTTTGTGCGCTCCTCCATTGTTGTCCTCTTAATACAGCTGATGTCTTGGTTGTGCTGTCCTCATCGTCGTTGTAAACCGGCGTCATTATCCTTATGTTGGAAAAGTTAAGCCAAAATATACAAATACCTGAATTGATTGATAAACAAATCTCGTCCTTTATCGAACATGGTCTGGTGGTGCTACCATGAAGAAGTCGCCTTATGTTAAGGTGAGTCTCGAACAATGCGGCTTTAGCTACTTTTCGAATAGATAAATTCACATTCCTAGGCTAAGGAACTCTTAGAGTGTGGTTGTCGTTGTTGTCGTCAGGGCTTGTTATAGTTGTTTGTTTATTTATTGGGGCAACACAAACGGCTTTTGGGTTCTTATCCTTGGACTTAAGTTGTCAACAGACGTAATCTCCATTTTGGTCGACAAATTCTCTAGAAGCACATCCCCAGGAGGTAAGCATTTGAACAGGTAAAAACCAGCTGGTGCACGTGTAAACGATGAACTGGGATAATAGTGGATGTGAAGCTGACATGAAATTCCGGATGCCCACATGGAAGTCCTGAAGGCAATGAAATAGGATAAACAAATTACGATTGCTTTTGCATTGCATTTTGTAGGTTTATTAGGAATTCGAAGGAAATAGTTATACTCTTGGGAAAGTATACGAATTGCTTTAGGGATGTAACAAAGGATGTGGTTTCTGGGAAGGAAGTGCTTAACTTATGATTCGGGTGATTTGTATTCATTCTTGTGCTTTGCATTAGATCTTGGGCAGGTGATAGGGTGCAATAAATTCATTGTCCTTAGATAAGGAGCGTTTTTTTGTTTGGATCACCTTAGTCTACTTCCTGAGGGCCTCCATGTAGTCGGAGTAAATATACGCAAGATTCTGATATACTGGTAGCATTTGCAGTTGCTATTAAATGTAGACATCAGGATATTTGGAAAATAAGTAAACTGTCAAATTTTAAGACATTTTCAGATCTCGCTATGAGCAATTTTTAATTTCCGATTTGCACTGACGGATACGAACGCTTTTCAAGTGACGTCACGATAAATGCATGAATAAAAAATAGTGTTGCCTAGTCTAAGAATACTAGGGGATATTACTTGCACAGTCAACCAGGATGTTACCATTCGGTCATGATGCGTGAAAAAATAGTGGAATGGATCACTAACAAAACAACAGGAACGTTTCGAAGGCCAAGTGAATCTTTTATTTGCGATAGATACCGGCAACGTGAGTTTTGTAGGTTGGGTAACGCAGTACCTACTTATTGCGTATGATTTCTCTAAATGTGTAGCCACCGGAAGTGGCACATGTTTGAAAAGCCACTAGGTTTCATTTTCTTATTTTCTATCATAATTGTTCCGTCTTTTGTCATTTAAGCTGAGCCGATTCTAGCTCACTACAATAATGCTCGAACTGCCTAAAGAACGGTACCTGGCGTAAACGGCCAATACAGAGCCTCACACCTAGCTTCTCCGTTCATTTTTGTGCGCGAAGTGATTATCCTTGCCAAAAATAAGAGGACATCCTACTTAGCGAAGAATCCGAATGGCAAATCTAAGAAGCTTCTCATGACATTATAACTCCCCGATTTTTGTCAGACTTTGATTCTTAAAGTTTATTTTTTGACACTTTGGGGACATGAACCAAGACTGCCACGCATAGTTGTCTAACGCACTAACCACTAGGCCACTGCACTTACCTTTACAGCTGGCAATATTGTACAATATCTAGCAAGTCTTTCGCGTATCCTTAACCCTCTCGATTAACACCATACAACCAGCATCGAATGTCGAAGAACAATGGCAACGATTCCAACAAGCCATTAGATCAGCCGCAACTGATGTGCTAGGTTTATCGCGCCTACCAGCAAGATACCCCTGGTTTGATGAGGAATGGCGACAGATATTCGCAACCAAGAACAAGGCTAAGCTGCAAGTGGAGACGGGAGCTACCGTTGAGCTCTAATTCGAATCTGGTCGAAAGAAAGAATGCCTGGAGAATGCAACCTCAGCATCGTTTGTCCGATCCACGAAAAAGGAGACCCTCTGAACTACGCCAATTACAGAGGCATAAGTCTCCTCAGCATCGCCTAGAAGATCCTATCTGCCGTAATATGTGAACACCTGTAACCGTTTACCAACAACCTTAACAACCTAATAGGCCCTTATCAGTGTGGTTTAAGGTCAGTAAAGTCCACACCGATAAAATATTCACACTACCCCAGATCCTGGGAAAAAGCCAAGAAGTCCAAATCGGTACCCACCACATGCTCATCGATTTCAAAGCCGCATACGAAAGCATTTATAGAAACGAACTATACAGAGCTATGTCTAGTTTTGGTATACCGCCCAAACTCGTCCGTTTGTGTAGGATGATGATGGAGAATTCTCGCTGCTCCATCAAGGTCGGAAACGACATCACCGAAATATTCGATAACAAAAAAGGATTTCGGCAAGGCGATGCGCTGTCATGTGACTTCTTCAATTTGGTTCTTTAGAGTATTGTGCAAAACTCCCGAGCCAACACCAAAGGCACAATTTTCCAAAAACCGGTACAACTACTAGCATACGCCGACGATATTGACATCATTGGTAGGGCTCAACGTGATGCAACGTTTGCATGTATGGAAAAGGAAGCTGCAAAAATGGATTCAGCACTAAATATGGGTAAGTAAGGTAAGTAAGGTACTGTTAACACGAAAGGACACACAACACTGACGAATTGGATAGGACGTCACCATTGACAGATATAACATTGAGGTAGTACGGGACTTTTTCTATATCGGCTCCGATATTAACTCTGACAACAACATCTCGTCATAAATTAATTTAGTGACAACCAAAGCATAACTTCCAAATCATTGGGTACCCTAGCACACGTGGTCGGCAGTACAGTATCCACTAGGGGTTTCAGTGCTGCCATTGGCCTTCCGGATCATGTCCCACTATACTTATCGAATGGGTTTGAAAAACCTATATATATATATATGATCTCTTGTCCGAAAACTTAAGATTAGCCGATGCTCTAAATTTCATTCAGCCTAATTATGCCGCGCGCCGTTGACTCAATTATCGAAACGCATTTGCAGGTGTGAGAAAATGGAGAGCAGCCTTAATGAAAGGACATATATTTTCCTACTTTCTGTCTGCTCTATCATCATCTTTAAGAATTTCTTATATTCTCAGTGCTGGCTGGAAACTTTGAAAAGATGACTCACTTTTGTTTATATGCCGGCAGTCATTGATCGGGCTGAAGTTGGGTACCGGGGATTAACTTGTAGCGGGTATCCGAATATCCAACAAGGTTGGTCAGCGAAAATCATTCCTTGTTTTTTTTTAAGTTGAAGTTGGGCATCGCCCATCAACCTCTCTCACAGTTATTAAGTGCACATACCCCTTCATAACTGATCGTTTCAGTTCATAGTATTAGTCGCCTCCCTTACTCCTCATAAGACCGATGTTAGACAACTAGTAGGATAAAGCTACAACTTTTCATAAATGCCTGCCATTTCCATGCTAATAAGCTACGACAAAATCCTTCCCTGCATCTTGTTTCCCTTTTGGCTTTTGCCGATATCAAAGGTATAGCTCGCGACCATGTTTAGCCTTAAAACCACCCGCCAGACGCCATCATTGTAGATATGATTTTGAAATTTATCACAAGGAAAAGTTTTCCCCTGACAGCAGTTAAAAGGAATTTCGTTTGCCATCAAAGCCATGAGAGTGTAGAACACATTCGTTGGATATATAAAGGATATGGATATCCCTTCAGTTTGATGCTGTTTAAACTTTTGCGCTCAAAGTGCCTCGCATGATACGACATATGAGATCTTATCGTGTGTCTATATGAATAGATTGTATGAATTTTTCAACTTTCCCTTCTTTTTCTTCACCCCATCAACAAGGATATGCCACGCGAGGGCGTTGGCTTTTACTCCTTGAAAATGCACTTTTCCACTCCATTTAGTTTCAATTAAGATCGCTATATCATAACTACGTTGGCACATGTGAGTCCTTACAGGGAGGATGAAACGTATTTTTTTGTTGCTGTTCCAAAAATAACTGCACATTGTATTACTATCCCGAAAGTGGATAGCACTCTAGCAGATGTACAATGTATCTGGGGAAACATATTAATCGAATTAAGGAACTTATCGCATTCTTGGCAGTTGTTGGCACTGGGACAGTTCAAATGGTTGAACATCCAGTGTCTGCCCCAATAAATCATTTTTAATGAAATTAT
Organism: Rhingia rostrata; assembly: GCA_949824845.1. Taxonomy (NCBI): domain Eukaryota; kingdom Metazoa; phylum Arthropoda; class Insecta; order Diptera; family Syrphidae; genus Rhingia; species Rhingia rostrata. Next base: position 61,702,409 of record OX463758.1, on the reverse strand, counting down.
TGTGGTGAGATACAAAATTATTTAGATACTTTGTCCAATGTGTTGGTGTAGATTGTGCAAATGCAAAGCTTTAGTTCAGCTGTTGCATTCTTTTAAATTGAAATCTAAATCTCGATTCTTTTAAGGATGGCGTATGGTATTACAGATATTTCCAAAAGAGTTATTTCGATTTCGATCTCCATGACAAATCTAAAGGCTTTGAGTGGGTTCAAGGCCACATGCCAGTTACAAATAGGGAAGATTTTTCCGCAGGTGGAGTGAGAATCTACTCAAACCCGTTCATAGTAATCCAGAGAGTGCCTCTGATATATCACAATATCCCTGTGGGGTTGGGCCATTATTAGGCGCATCCTAAGGTGGTGGATAGAGGAAGTCGCAGAAAGCTTAGTATCCAGTCAATCGGAACCAGGCCGATATGCGGCGAATGGTGTTATAGCAGGTGATCTGTGAAGGCCGAACGTGAACAAGTTCAACCGGGCTTCAAGCAGGTCCGAGTCCATTTGGTAAATTTGCTATGTGAATAGAGTTTTGTTGATCACAACTCCATGTTCGATGACAATTGCAGTCATTAATGAAAAACTAAGATTGGAATAGTGAATAAAGAGTTTCTTGGTGTTGCTGCTGACTACTTACCTCAGTTAGTAGTCATGCTGAGTAACTTCTGAGATTTCGGACTAGGTGTGTTATGGACCATAAAGAAGATCGTGTGGAACCTGACCAGAGGCTATAGACTGGTACCACCGGAACCATGAGCCCCTAAGACATGTAGTTCTCGGACTGCATGCTTGTGGAAGCATCTTGGTAACGGTGGACCTGACCAGAGGCTATAGACTGGTACCACCGGAATCATGAGCCCCTAAGACATGTAGTTCTCGGACTGCATGCTTGTGGAAGCATCTTGGTAACGGTGGACCTGACCAGAGGCTATAGACTGATACCACCGGAATCATGAGCCCCTAAGACATGTAGTTCTCGGACTGCATGCTTGTGGAAGTATTTTGGTGGCTGTGATTACCCGACTTCGCGATAACCTATGGTAATCTAAGGTCTATGGGTGATAGACCTTGGGATACAAGAGGTGTCAGATGGACCTCAGTCCCAAGCAAGGATTAAGTTCGTGCCTTAAACTTGATTTTCAAAATTGCACTATTGTAACGTGCCCTACGTTGTGGTTTTAACCAACACTTTTCTATTGTTCTGGTATTGTGGATAGGCTCACCGTGAAATAAGAGCTATAATGGCTAGGTGTTGATGTGTATAACAATGTGATCAATTTGATTGCCGGTTTTGCTGGCTATTGTTGCTCACTATACCAAGGTCTGTAGCAGATGTCATAGACTTTCATCCTCTTTTTGCCTGGTCCATCCCATCGAACTTTCTGGATGGCAGTAATGTTTGTTTAATAGCAGCTTAGGACTTCCGCTGGTTGTTCGCCCGCTCCACTCCTGTTTAATGTTCTCACAGTTCAGGGGCCAATACGAACTTCGTTTCCGTTAAGCGTGATGGTCAATAATAAAATCAGTCCTTTCCGAGGATCTTGTTTGGTTTGATACAATGACTTTTTCCGTGAGTGCGTAGTTAACCCACAGAAAAACTTCCAACTTGGATGCCCAGTTCGCCTTGGACACGTGGCCATAAGTATCCACCGACGAATTGTAGCACTAGGCCTTTCCGCTCATCCATCCCCAACCTTTACGGTGTCTAAAAATCCCTTGAGATTCCAAGATGACCTTATGTCAGTATATGTCGCAGTGGCTCATGTAGCTTATTCACTTTGTCACAGCTATCCCGATTACGCATTGGTTTTTGAGTAAATCGTAGACAGGACAAAATTTTTCAAGATCCAAGTGGTACAACAACAGCCAAATTGAGAACGATATATGCTGGCAAACAGGTGTTAGCTATGGTAACCGTCAGGCTGCTTGCCGGCATTAAATTTACCTATCGAGCACAAATTGGACATAAAGGAAGCGGCAACATACCTTGGAATTATTCAGGCTGTAGCGGTCATAGCGGGTGGAAGTGGTCTTATGGTCCTGCGCTGAAGTAGTGAGTAGCATGTGTTTACCGACAAGGATTTTTTTCGAAAGGATGATATGTTATCGTTCAGAAAAATCGTGAAACCAAGAACCCCCTCATCAAATCAAATGAGATGGTCTCAGGTGAGGCAACTTTAGCTCCAACTGGACAAGCATCTGCACGCGATGGATTCAGTGACATTTGGTTCCAAAAGAACTAGCCAACGGCTAAGACTTCAAGCACATCCATGGCTGTTTTCATGCAATAATCCCGGAGCGCCTTATCTCAAATAAGGGTGATTTACAGTTGACAGTCCCTATTGTATATTGTCTCTTGTCATTTTGTTCTTTTTATTTTTTAAATGCCGTGTTTATGACCACCGTCCAAGACCACCGTAAGGGTCCAGGATTTTGAATAGACCCTTACATGCATAGAAGTGAAGGTATGAGTCGTGCCTAACGCCAGGAATCAGTTGATTCAGTGAGGTGTCACCTACCTAATAATTAGTTAGGTTGTATCTTTTTAAAAAAATTTCAAAATGAATATATATGTCCTGAATGAATATGTCCTCAAAATATAAGCCGCCCGTCCCCATCTGCGTCAAGATAAAAAAACACAATCAGTCCTTCCCATACACTTTGTTACCAAACATCCGTTTCAACCTGCCTGCACTTCCGATTTATGTATTCCGATATTCCATTCCATTACCGAATTCTCCAAGCGTAAGACCTTATTTAAGTACCCAAAGGGACAACAATACCGCCGCAGCTCTAAGATTCACAAAACTAAAAGGAAATCATAAAAAACCGTTTTTCTTTTTTTTAAATTTCTTTTCTTTTATAAGGTTACCTTTTACCCTTTTTCCATCCAATATTAAAAATCGTTTCTATGCAAGGACTATATCCAGGACTCGTTTCAGTTAAACGTTTAAATCGTTTTCGCTTAAAAAGGAAGACCTTTCTATAACAAAAAAAAAAATTCAAGTGCCAACAAAACAATGAAACGAATACCATCTCATACCAGCAGCATCATCCTCATCATCCCCCAAATGACATTCTTGTCGTCCTTGTTTTGATTCGTTCCTCGGGGGAGAGTCGCAGTCGGTGCGTTCGTTTTTATATTGTTGTTCCATAGAAAAATCACTTCAGGTGGCAGTGATGTCGATATAGCAGTGTCGACTCGATGCCGTGCTTTCCTTGTCACGTTACGTCGATTGATAAATCCTTATAAGCCCAGTCAATGTGTTTGTGTGCCAGAACTCGTTTGGTTTTTATTTCTTCCTCTGACAAAAGCTTTTGGGGCAATCAACTTGGAAATTAAGTGTAATTATGTTATGTCCCATCCCCAAAAAGGATGGGATGTTTGATTGAATGGATTGCAGAGGTGGGGTTCCGTGGGTTTTTTTTCGTCATCCTTTTTTTTTCTGTTTCTTGATACAGCGTAGAAGAAGAACATCCTCGAGTAAATGGATTTGTTTAAAGAAAATTTCCATATCCACCAAGTAAGAGGAGAAAAACAAAACTGAAACACAACAAAACGCGAAGAAGAGGTAACCCAGCATATCCTTTGGCGTTTAAGAAGGATATTTACAACATTCTTCTTTTTTTTTGCTGTTGAAAGTTTCAATTTAAAAGTATTCTACAGCCAAGTTAATTGGATAATCTTTCTCGTTTCGTTTTGTGTGGCACCAAGATGACGTGGAGCGATGCACGTTTATGGGTGAAAGGAACGATTCGTATTCCGTTTAATTTTTGGATCCTGTTTCAGGAAGCGAAGAATTTGATGGCATCTGGGACCAATTAACATTGTAAAAGGTGCTTATGTTTTTCTGAAGGGCAGTTAACAAGGTACAGAAAAATAGAAATCGGATTTCGTGCAGGAATTCTATGAAATGTGTCCTGATTTAAGTAGACGTCTTTTATACGCTCCTTTTTTTGAAAATGCTTGTTGGCACTGGACCTAGATGTGGACCAATTATAGGTAACGGGTGATAAAAAACTGGCAAGATATCATCAGAGATTTGAATAAAGAATTAAACAGAAATAAGACGTCTAAGTTGGGCCGATGAAGAATACGCTCCTCACCCAATCCTTAAGAGAGGATATGGGGATCAACATAGTCTTGTAGAAAACCGCAGACAAGGTAACCAATCTTAAGAAAGTGACAAAAAAACACCAAGCGTGAATAGCTAAGTTTCTATAGGCATGTGAACATTTCTTGAGAATCTGCGAAGTCAAACGTAGCAATGAGGTAAGCTCTGATTGGATATCTCCTTACCTGGACTTTGAAAGACCAATTCTTTTTTGATGGATTAGATCAGGACCTTTTAGTTAAGAAGATGCGAACAAGAATTACCCCACAAAAATTAATCGATGTCCTTGGGACTTTGTTTACCGCTGCTCCGCTATTAGCTCTAACAACAACATCTGTTCATAAATTAAACGACGAATTATTCTTCTCAATCACTGTTTTTTCTGGCTAAGAATTCAATTAGCAGTAAGGCCCTCACTGAAACTACTAAGGAGATCCTATAGAAGATCCTGATTGTCTTAGTCCTGCTCTACGGAGCTTAAGCGTGGACCGTATCAAAAGCGTGTGAAGAAATCCTTGGTCGATTTGAGAGAAGAATTCTTGGAATTCTTCGGTCCCGTTTGCGTTGACGGGCTCTGGAGACGAAGATTCAACCAAGAGCTGTACAGCGACATGCCATTGTCAATAACCTCCACTTTGGACATTTAAAATACATACATTCAGTTGTCCATCTTTTCTTTTTTGTTGCAAGCCTTCATTTTGTGGAAAGTGGTGGGCAGCCACTGGTTTACGATCTTAAAATCTTTATTATGCAGCCAAAAACAGTGAGTAAATCTTAACTCTATGCGTGACTACCTTGGGGAGAGTGGCGAGCCTCACCACAGAGCAATATAAACGTGATTCCTCAAAGTCCACGGACGGCTTGATAATTGCGACGGGCAGCGTCTGACTGGTTGCGTGAAATGAGAGTGAGGGAGGGTGATCCTTCGACAATCCCAGCACGATGATGACGTGTGCGTGAGGAAGATGAATGCAACCTATACCCCAAAGAGTCGTTTGCATCGACGTATTATGGGTGCAAATGGTAAGGTTCGATGACAAAGAGTAGAAGTTCTCCCTCCCAAGGAGGGGGCAACAGAGAAAGGGCAGAGGTGTGGCGCAGACAGCACTCCAACAAACTCATAACTTTGAAACCCAAGACCGATGATTAAGAGAATATGGTCTCTTTCCTCTAACGCTGGAGAAATGTAGAAGCAACTAAGGTGTTTAGGCGGGCGGCCTAATAAAAACACTCTCGCAACAACTAAAACACAAACATGGACACCAAACATAACCAAAATCAAAAAAAAAAAAAAAAACTGTCAATGTGTCCGAAGCTGTCAAACTGTCCAACAGCTTCCAAAGGTATTCGAAAGGAAAAATGATACGTGTACCAAGCATCTAAGGGCACCAACATAAATGAAACCGAGGCCACCAAAAATAATATTTTTGGCATCCACAATAAGCACTCGGATCATGGTTTATTTTGAACATATTAAAGGGTGATCCATTTCGAGGTTCCCTTCTTTTTTAAAGAAAAAAACACAGAAAATTCAAATTTAATGGAGAATTATCATTTGAAAGAACATTCTTTGGCATTTATTTTTTGAAGATTATGTCTATCAAATGTTGGCCGTTGCTACGTCGCAGATGGTCCATCCGTTGAGTCAAATTTTCGATCACTATTTCGAGCATTTCGACTGGTAACTGGCGAATGACACGCGTGATGTTTTCCTCCAAGGCCTGAATCGAAGTGGGTTTGTCGGCATAAGCTTTTGACTTTACATATCCCCACAGGAAAAAGTCTAACGGTGTGATATCACACGATCTTGGTGGCCAATCGACCGGCCCAAAACGTGAAATTATGTGCTCACCGAAATGTTCTCTCAATAAGTCCATTGATTGATGCGATGTGTGGGAAGTGGCGCCGAGATCACGAGCTTCAATTTCAGGCATCAAATAGTCGGTTATCTTGGCACGATAACGGTCGCCATTGACGGTTACGTTCGCACCGGCATAATTTTTAAAGAAGTATGGACCGATGATTCCACCGGCCCACAAACCACACCAAACCGTTGTTTTTTCTGGATGAAGTGGCAGTTCTTCAATCTCTTCAGGTTGCTCTTCGTCCCAAATGCGGCAATTTTGTTTGTTTACATACCCATTGAGCCAGAAATGGGCCTCATCGCTAAACAAAATTTGCCTCGAAAACGTCGGATCTTCCTGGAACTTTTCAAGAGCCCATAGAGCGAAGCGATGTAGCTTGGGAAGGTCGAGCGTCTTCAGTTGTTGCACAAGCTGTATTTTGTACGCTTTCAATTTAAGATCTTGACGTAAAATGCGCCAAGTCGTTCCATACGTCAGTCCGAGTTGCTGCGAACGGCGCCGAATCGACTCTCTACAGTCTTCGTGTACACTCTCAGCTAAGGCCGCTATATTTTCTTCACAGCGTGCTGGACGTGGTCTATTCGGTCGAATATTATCCAATAATGAATGCTGGGTCTCAAAATGGGTGATGGTGTTGCGAATAGTACGCTCAGTAGGCCGACTATGTTGACCATAAGTTGAGCGAAGTGCACGAAACACATTCCTCACAGAACGTGAGTTTTCATAATTAAGTTCAACAATTTGTAAACGTTGTTCACGCGTAAGTCTTTCCATTATGAAATGCCAAACAATACTAAACAAAACTAACATGACAGCATGACACGACTCACACGTGATCTGTCAAAAAAGGCTATTGAAAAAAGTATCTCTACTTGGATCACCCGTTATCTTCTCCTTCTTTCTTACTGTTTCCTCCCTCCCTATAGATGTTTACTTTTCTCCTAATTGAGTCCAAATCTTTAACTGGTACTATAAATTGTCATAACAGCGCTCTACTACTCGAAGCAAAGAGTTGGGTAAACGACAAAAAAAACTCGATCAATTAAAAGTCCCTGACCACCAGTGATCTATCAGGAAAGCTCTAGCCAGAAAACGAGAGGAAGCGACACTTGAGACATATATACGATTTGACAGATTTTTGCTATCTACATTAATAGGCTTCTTCAAGGGTCATAACAACTCCTGACCAACCAATGCTAATGAATGTTAACTGTTATCTCTGAATCTATGTAAAGAATGTATTAATGATAAGATTTACAAGATCCAAGAGTACACAACTCATTTACCTTGTCCACTTGAAGAACAGATCACTTGAAGGCCAATACCTCCATGATAGTTTAATTGCTTTGATATTACACAACACCGTCTTAACAAGTCCTTGCATCGTTCTGGACTCTGAGCATCTTCGGATTCGTTTTTGGTGGCTTAGACAAACCCACCACAATTATAGAGATTTTGGTGAATAAAATATACCACAAGTAATACTTTTAGGTTTTGCTGTCATTCTTTTGTAGTGATCCTACTCTTAAATTTGTTTGCTCATTAAGAAATGACTTTGTAAGGACATTTTTTTTCCATTTTTGACGTTTTCAATTTTGGTGAACTTTAATAAATCAAAAAAGTTCCTTTAATCAACCAACAACTGAATTTTATCAGGAAAACCCACTTCATATGATTTAACTGAGACCACATTTTAATCAATACCTTCAAGGACATTCCCGGGTATCGGTGAAAATTCACCATTTAATAAGAAATCCCCTTCCTATCCTTCAGATGGATATAATGTCACACTGTGACTATAAGGGACTTGATCCTCAATCAGTTGAGCGTACACAACTCATCATACAGCTTAGATACAGAAACAGTTCCGAATAAGTCTGCAACCCCCACCGGAGATTATGTCCCTCATAACCTATTATCCTTAAATATAATTCAGTTTCTAAAAAAAAAAAAAACTTTATGACTTCTGCATGCAGCCGCTGGAAGCAGAAGCTTCCCCAATGAGCTTAGCTCTCCCGGACAGTATCTCTACATGCGGACCAGGATAAAAGACAAATGGCTGCGCAGTGAGGAGGAGACGTGCAGTAATGCAAATGAAAAGTTTGAGAGACTGCAATCCCTTCTTTTTTTGGTTTTGCGACTAAGGGCAACATGTCTAAGCAGGACAAATTGAGTTGAAAATGTTCCATTCTCTAGCAACAGGAAAAGTTTATCCTTTTGTTGAGATTAAACAGTATGGTCGGTATTGGTATTGGGTGGGGGGTGTGATGATGATGTATAGGGTTTTAATTTTGTGGCATTCACCAGCGGGGCTATACAATGCCGATAATGTGTGTGCAAACTTTGTTTTAAAAGGGCAATTGAGGACACAAAAAGGAAGAGGCAACTTTACTTTAAGGGTATTAAAAAAAAAACTGTTTCTCATTGTTTGATAGCATTAGGGTTGTTGTGTTTATGAATCAGATTGGGGTTAACCTATAGGCATGACACTTAAAGCATGCCAGTTCGGTTGAGGTTATGTAAATTCGCCCTATCAACTTGTTATAGCTGAGATGGTTGCTACGTTAAAATAAACGCGAAAGACGATTCATTTGCATAAACTATTTGCCAAATAGTTCTTAAGGATCGTTTATTGGTTAAATTAGATATTTGTGCACAAAAATATAAGAAAATTACTACTTCCCAATCAAAATGGACATTTGCTGGTTTAATTTCAAGTTTGGAGGTAGGCTTTGTGACTGCCAGGACCGATTTTGATGGTCGACCTCTTATTATAAAGCTGAACAGTTCTTGTTAACGTAAAGTTTTTCTCACTAACTTTATTAAATATGAGGCGAACCAAAATAAGTGGCTTTCAACAGCGGACAATTTAGAAGGCAATAGATTTGGCAACTAAAGCGACATCTATTGGTATGAGACACCGGTAGCTTCTACATCTAGTGCAGACATCCAATCCTCAAGTTCAGCTGAAAAACCTATCCCATCAAGTTAAGTAGAACAAATCTAATTACATAACAGTGTTGGGCATGCAGAAGTGTTTGACTGGGGTAAGGAACATGATATCAGGGTTCGGGAAAAAGAAGAATTTTATGAGTTGGAAAAGCAAACTCCAATCAAAGACGGCTCTATATATTCTGATATTGCAAATTTTTGAATTTCGCTGTCTGATGATTCGAGAGTTGATTTAGTGAAAAAGGGTAGTACTCGTTGTAAAAATGGTCCCTTAGATACAGCCGAAGCACAGATGTCAGGCGATAAAACCAAGGAGACAATTAATGTGCATCAAATATTCAAAATTTGTATTGTAATCGATAAATAGGCCTTTGCCCCTTCATTTAATGTTGTCGACGGCTCCGTTTCAAATGGTCCATTCGGAAGCCCTAATTTTGCGTCACTTTTTCGAGCATTTCGGCCTGTATTCCACGAATTACGCGTGTTATGTTATCCTGTAAGGCTTCAATCGTGTTCGGATAATCCAAATAGACTAACGACTGAACATAAACCCACAAGAAATATTCAGAAGGCAAAAATTGCATGATCTTGGCCGGCAACTCACAGGGCCATTTCGAGAGATAAGCAGCTCACCAAATTCGTCCTTCAACATTTCCATTGTTTCACGTGACACGTGGCATGTGACACCGTCTTAAACCATGAAACCATGAAACCACATGGCAACCAAGTTCCTCAGCCAACTGGGACAAAAAAAAAGTCGCGTATCATGGCTCGACATCGTTCGTCGTTGACGGTAACGTTTCTTGCACGTTCGTCTTTGAAAAAAAAATGGACCGATGCCACCAGCCCATAAACCACACCAAATTGTCGTTTTTTTTTGATGCATCGGTAATTCTTGTACAACACGTGGCTGTTCATCACGCCAGATGCGACAGTTTTGCTTATTTACGTATCCGTTGAGCCAAAAATGAGCCTCATTGCTGAACACAATTTTTCGATAAAACATTTTTCAAAGAGCACGAATTTTGATAATTTTCAATAATTTGCACTCGTTGCTCGTTTGTTAGTCTTTCCATAATTAAATGGCAGAGAATACTGAAAAATGTTCACTTTGACAGATGACGTTTGGACGCCATTACTAACCAGTGCTACCAACCTGACTTAACTCTTTAAAAATCACACGCTAGTTATCTGAATACGGCCTGGTTTCATAGTACCTTCCCTAATTGGAAAAGAGTATTGCGGATAATGGATGGTATACTCCAAGCTAACAAACACTTTGTTTTGTTTTTGCTGTCGGTTGTTTGCATTCAGTGAATCACAATATTTCCTCACTGGGTTTAATATGTAGCGGAAGCATAATCCTAAAGTATTTGATCATGAGGCATCTGATTGGCACCTCAATTCATTACAATAGTGGTATTAACCCTAAAATGGGCTGAAGGCTGCAAAGCACAATGGACAATAATTTGCAAATGTCCAATGGGTGAAAAAAAAGAAATGGCACGATATTCTAAGACGGCTTTTCTACATAATTTTCTTTCTCGTTCGTCAAAAACTTTCCTTTCGACGCGACGCCACGAAGAGGAGTTGTCATCAGACAATAGAGGCCCTTTCATGGAATTGGTGAAACCTAAACATAAATATGACACTAGTCAAATCGTATTTCTCCAAGAATGTTTTAAGAAAACATCCACTCAAGTACTCCGGCATTATGTTCACACACCCGATAAATCACATATCGACCAAATGAGCGAGGTCATTAGATACGTTCACATTCAGTACGGCAAAGTAGAGTTGAGGGAATCCTTTCTAGGGATTTTCTACATCAGGAAAGACTGGCAAAGAACTTACCGACGATATCTGAAAGCAACTCAATGAAGATAGTTTTGATATTAACCATTGCCGGGATCTGCTGTATTATAAAGTAGTTGCAGCATTATCATATGCCGGGTATTCATGGAGGATTTCATAAATTAGTTCGGCAAATTAATCCAAAAGCTTTGCTTACACCATGTGAAAACCATTCTTTAAACCTTTGTGAAGTTCACTCTTAAGGAAGCACTCCTTCAAGTATAACGTTTTTTGGGACGGTGGAAAGACTTGACACATTTTTCTCAGCATCTACACATCGTTGGGATGTTCTTATAAAAAATTTAGGTGTGCCATTCAAGAGACTTGTGTATACACTAGATGGAGCGCTTAGCACGAAATCGTTAAGCCATTGATGTAAATTTTCATGAATATAGTTTCAACACTTGAACTCCTTTGTGATCCTCAAAACAAACATTGGATACAAGAGGTACTGCAAATATACTCTTATCTGCTGTATGCGACCTTATGTTTTTGCGTTATCTAAAGAAGTTGATGCAGCACAGAAATAGTTGCAAAAGTCCGGGCTCACTCTGAGAAGAAGTGTAATAAAATTTTAAGCACTTGCGAGTTTTCTTCATGAACATCGTGATGATACCATGAAAAAGGTATAATATGCGAATAAGAACATATTCTGAGCTAGAAATTTCAATTGAAAAGCGGGGAAGAACAAAAAGTGGAAAATTCTCAGGACGCTGTGCTGGTTTGACGTTGTAAGAGGAAATACGAAGATGTTAGAATGTCAGGATACTCTTCAATGGAAGAAGAACTTCGTGCTTTTGTTTTAATGCTTTCCTTGATATTTACAGAACTAAAAGACAACAGTCCAACATTGGAAATCGGGCTTCACATGATAGCCGCCAAAATAAATTTAATTTTTTTTCATTGTTAGGTGGGACTTTTTAGACACGTTACGGAGTCGGTCATTGTTTGTTCTTACAGATTTCCTCAAAGCATCGCAATCATATTATATTCCGCTTCGCAACTTTTGATTAAATGCGCCGTACATCGGACGATTGGGGGCTGACATGCTTGAGTCAGATTAATACCTCGTTTGACATTATTAAAAGGGTGATCCATTTCGAGGTTCCCTACTTTTTTAAAGAAAAAACACAGAAAATTCAAATTTAAGGGATAATGTTTATTATCATTTGAAAGAACATTCTTTGGCATTTATTTTTTGAAGATTATGTCTATCAAATGTTGGCCGTTGCTACGTCGCAGATGGTCCATCCGTTGAGTCCAATTTTCGATCACTCGTTCGAGCATTTCGACTGGTAACTGGCGAATAACACGCGTGATGTTTTCCTCCAAGGCCTGAATCGAAGCGGGTTTGTCGGCATAAGCTTTTGACTTTACATATCCCCACAGGAAAAAGTCTAACGGTGTGATATCACACGATCTTGGTGGCCAATCGACCGGCCCAAAACGTGAAATTATGTGCTCACCGAAATGTTCTCTCAATAAGTCCATTGATTGATGCGATGTGTGGGAAGTGGCGCCGTCTTGCTGAAACCAAATGTCGCCGAGATCACGAGCTTCAATTTCAGGCATCAAATAGTCGGTTATCATCGCACGATAACGGTCGCCATTGACGGTTACGTTCGCATCATTTTTAAAGAAATATGGACCGATGATTTCACCGGCCCACAAACCACACCAAACCGTTGTTTTTTCTGGATGAAGTGGCAGTTCTTCAATCTCTTCAGGTTGCTCTTCGTCCCAAATGCGGCAATTTTGTTTGTTTACATACCCATTGAGCCAGAAATTGGCCTCATCGCTAAACAAAATTCGCCTCGAAAACGTCGAATTTTCTTGGAACTTTTCAAGAGCCCATAGAGCGAAGCGATGTCGCTTGGGAAGGTCGAGCGGCTTCAGTTGTTGCACAAGCTGTATTTTGTACGCTTTCAATTTAAGATCTTGACGTAAAATGCGCCAAGTCGTTCCATACGTCAGTCCGAGTTGCTGCGAACGGCGCCGAATCGACTCTCTACGGTCTTCGTGTACACTCTCAGCTACGGCCGCTATATTTTCTTCACAGCGTACTGGACGTGGTCTATTCGGTCGAATATTATCCAATAATGAATGCTGGGTCTCGAATAGTAGTGTTGCGAATAGTACGCTCAGTAGGCCGATTATGTTGACCATAAGTTGAGCGAAGTACACGAAACACATTCCTCACAGAACGTGAATTTTCATAATTAAGTTCAACAATTTGTAAACGTTGTTCACGCGTTAGTCTTTCCATTATGAAATGCCAAAAAATACTAAACAAAAATAAAATGACAGCATGACACGACTCACACGTGATCTGTCAAAAAAGGCTATTGAAAAAAGTATCTCTACTTGGATCACCCATTATTAAAGCATCGTTGTAAATTTTCTCGCTTTGTTGTAACGGGTGTTTTTTTTAGAGTTTGGTTTTTCGAATAGAGATGAAACTGACATTTTGTGGTCAAATCCACCAACTCTAATGTCATTTATGTTCAGTTTGGTTTGCCATTTCATCATGAACAGGTTGACATATGAACTACGCTTGCAAATCGTGCAAATTTATTTCGAAAAAAATGGTTCAGTTCGCGAAGTTTACCGCAAGCTCCGTCCATTTTATGGTCGACATAATCGTCCATCAGAGGAATTAATTCGGTTAACCATGGATAGTTTTCGCACTACGTTTACTCTATGTGATAATACGCATCCGCAGAGACGTCGAACAGTGCGCACCGAAGAAACAATTGCCGCTGTAGACCAAAGCGTTTTAGAGGGCCGGAATGAATTGATTGGCCACCGTGGAGCTTTGTCCATCAACTTTATGGAAGATTTTGTGTAAAGATATTAGCTTACGACCTTACAAAATCCAGCTAGTGCAAGAATTAAAGCCTCGAGGCCATGCAATGCGTCGTGCACAAAATTTTGTTCAGTGATGAGGCTCATTTTTGGTTGGATGGCTACGTCAACAAGCAAAACTGCCGCATTTGGAGTGAAGAGTATCCACATGAGACCCTTGAGACGCCATCACAACCACAAAAACTGACTGTTTGGTGTGCTCTATGGGGTGGTGGAGTCATTGGGCCATACTTCTTCCGAAATGACGCTAAAGAGTCAGATACCGTTAATGGACACCGGTACAGAGCAATGATAACCGACTATTTTGTTCCCGAATTGGATGGCATGAATGCGTCACAATCGATTTATTGAAGGAAAAATTCGATGAGCGTATAATTTCACGGAAAGGACCTGTCAATTGGTCACCAAGATCGTGTGATTTGACACCATTGGATTGTTTTCTTTGGGAATGTATGAAGTCGCTCGTCTACGCCAACAAACCAGACATGTTAGGGGAATCGGAAGCCAACATTCGTGGCGTTATTGCCGACAAACGGCCCCAAATGCTCGAAAAAGTAGTTGAAAATTGGACGTCTATACTTTTTTCGAGCCAGCAGCAGCGGCCACATGTCTAAAGTCATATTTCATCAATAATGGCATAAAATTTTCTTTCAATAAAGCCAAATTTTTGGAAAATAAAATTATTTTCTTGTGTTTTCTTTCATTTTGTAGAAGTACCATTAAAAAAAAAAACACCCTTTAAATTGGATTTAATGTTGTAATACGCATCTGATGCAAAACATCATCACACATGGCATCTTTGTATTTGCTCCACAAATTAGTAGGCTTGGATGGAAAGCATGTTAAGATAATTATGGAAAAGAATGTTTGTGATGAAAAAGTAGGCATGGTCAATTTTTCTTTCCGTAAAAATTAAGTTGGGTTATGACGCGCATTTTAAAAAATCTAAATCGGTGCAGCTGTTCTCAAGTTATGACTACCACCCGACCCAAGTGAAGTCAGAATAGCAATATATGAACTAAAGCTTACCAAGGCTATCGGAAATGACGGCCGTGCTCTATAAAGTTGGTTGAGATGATTTGGTAAGTAACATTCATCAGCTAATAAGTCAAAATTGGTCGGATAAAAGTATGCCTAAAGAATGGAACCATGGAACCTCAGCATCGTTTGCCTGATCCAAAAAAAAAGATGAGCGCACAACGGAGGCATAATTATTGTCAACATTGCCTACGAAATTCTAACTGCCGTAATATGCAAACGCCTGAGTTCGTTTACCAACAACCTGATCAGTGTAGTTTTTGGACAGGAAAGTCCACAACTGACCAAAGCTTTACATTCCGCCAGAACCTGGAAAAAAATTCCTAAGAAGTCCAAAGCAATACCCACCACTAACACTGAACTTTACAGAGCCATGCCTAGTTTAGGTGTACCGTCCAAATTAGTCCGCCTGTGCAGGATGACGATGGAGAATTTCATTCCAATACTAAAATGAATTTAGGTAAAACTACTAGCATACGCCAACGTCGTGGTCGGACTCAACGTGATGCGATAGCCACGTTAACTATTACAGATAAGGAAGCCGCAAGAAAAGGGTTTTCAATAAGAGCCCTACAAAAGTTTTTTTTTAAATAAAACAAAAATGGTTTTGGATATCAATGAAATTCTTTATTCCTGTGAAAGTTCGTTTGATGCCATTATGTATGGAACTCGATTTCTTTTGCATGGTCACCACGGCACGCTTGCAGAAGTCCAGACGCTGAACCCAATTTTCGACTGTTTTCAAGCATAAATCGGCCGATACTGCTGCAATTTCACGTTCGATATTCGTACGAAGTTCATCAATCGTCGCTGGCTTGTTGGCATAGACCATAGACTTGACGTAGCCCCACAGGAAATAGTCTAACGGCGTCAAATCGCACGACCGAGACGGCCAAGCGACTGGACCATTTCGTGAGATAACACGTTCTCCAAACTTGGTTTCCAAAAAATTGATTGTGGCATTCGCTGTGTGGCTTGTGGCGCCGTCCTGTTGGAACCACATGTCCTCTAAGCCCATATCATTCAATTGGGGCCAAAATTATTCGGTTATCATTGAACGGTGGCGATTCCCATTCACAGTAACGTGCCGGTCTTGATCATCACGGAAGAAGTACGGCCCAATGACGTCGCCGGCCCCTAAACCACACCAAATCGTAATTTTTTCGGGATGCAATGATGACTCATGGAGCACGTGTGGATTGCTGCCTGACCAATACCGCATATTTTGTTTATTGACGAAGCCATTCAAAAATGAGCCTCATCGCTGAAGATGATTTTTCGATGAAAATCCGAATCATTTTCAAGTTGTTGCTCAGCCCGATTCACGAACATACGACGCTTCTGGTGGTCAAGCGGCTTCAGTTCTTGCGTCAGTTTAATCTTGTAAGGATGTAGGCCAAGATCTTTTCGCAAAATTCGCCACAACGACGTCACAGAGATGCCCAACACTTGAGAACGACGTGTGAGAGACACACTTGGGCTTTCTTCAACTAAAGCCTCAGCGGCAGCAATATTCTCGACACTACGGGCACTTCTTTGTCTCACTGGCACGGGAACATTTTGTACTGTGCCTGTGGATTCAAATTTGTCCGCTAGACGCTCAATTGTTGATCTGCAAGGACGATTATGATGACCATAAATTGGACCTAGCATTCTTAAGGTTGAGGCCACTGACTCCGAATTTCGGTTGTAAATTTTAATAATTTCGACTCGTTGTTAGATCGTATATTTCCATCATGATTTCATGAAGAGAAATGTCAAAAGATCAGCAAGAAATATGGCGTCGTTTGCTGTCCCTGTCGCTCAACTTTTGTAGCGTCCCTGTTAAAAAACCCGATATATTCTGTCAAGGAAATTGTATTTTCGAATGAGTTAGCGATTGATGATTATTCTTATTAACAAACATAGGCTTTCTGTTAGACGACATTATTGCCACTATTGCTCATTGTATATAGATAGATAGATTTTTTTTTATTCAGATAATTTTTAAGTTTACATGGTCTGAGTTACCGCACATTGCCTTATACAGAGATTTGATACCTAATCGCATCTTTCTACTGAAATAGTTTAATATTTGTGGTAAAGAAAATAAATTAAATAAACATAAATCAAGAAAAAAAAACATTTAGAAAAACCTCATTTAAACAAAAAAAAAGAAAAAGAAATATATATATATATATATATATATATACATAAATAAATGAACAAATAAATAAATAAATATGAAAATAAATTAATATACAAAAAAAAATAAATAAACAAATAAATAAATGAATAAATAAATAAATAAATAAATAAATAAATAAATAAAACAAATAACAATAAATAACAAAAAAAAAAAACAAACATAAAACAATAAATAAACAAATAAATAAACAAGTTATTTCTTATACATGTAGCTAGATTGAAATTGTTTAGAAATATTGCAAGAACTACGACTAGGAAAAAAGATTTTTTACCAAAGTGTTATCAGAGTGACCGCTGCGGGCCTTAAATTTTGCTATAAGGGTGTTTATTCTTTCAGAGATCAATTCAACATTCGCTTTTTTATGTAAAACCCTTGTAGTTTGTGCGTATGTAACTTCGCTATACTTCACTACCGGCCAGTAATGCCAAAACTATTTCTCCGTCACGTTTCTTTAATGTGGTTCGAACTTCCACTTAATTTTAAGACAGCGATCAGCGAATTGCGACGTACCTCCTAATTCTGAAATGAACTCCAACGATATGTTTCCAAAGTTAATCTGTAAGCTAATTCGCTGTTTAAATTTTTTTGTTAAATTTAAAAATTTCTTCTGAAAAAATAAAATAAAAAATATGTTCCAACTGACAAACGGCAACTAATCCAATGGGGCCCACGCAAATTGTATCTGAAATATAAAAGCACTATATATGATAAAAATTAATAAGCCATAAATGTTGTATTTTCAAATAAATTTATTCATATTTTTCAGTTTCTAATTTTCCAAAATATTTACAATTTCTTTTATATTTATGTGTTCACTATAAATATTTTTTTTATTTTGATTTGATTCTTTTTAATTTTTGTTATATTTTTATATTATATTCTGTTGCATTTTTTTTCTTATGTTGTGTTAATGTAAATTAATGCATTATCTTAATTTTTTTTATATTTTATATACAAAGTGAAGGTTCAAATATGTATCCTTTTCAAAAAAAAAAAAAAAACAACTCCAATGTTTTTTGTATGTTTTAAGGTTATTTACCTTTTTCGAGAAGTGTACAAAAATTATATCTTATATAGTTTTTCTTTTTTCAATTTATCTACTTTACTTTATTTTATTCATAAGTTTCATTTTGTATTTGTTAATTTTCATTTACTGTATGTATATATGATTTACTTTCAAATTGCATACACAATTTATTAAAATATTTGTTTTTTTGTTAAGTATATTATTACTCTTCCCCCTTTTTTTTTGTTTACATATATATATTCTTTTCAAATATATTTGAGTATTGGTGTTGTGTTTTTAATTTTATACTTTAGTTTTAATTTTTTTTTATTAATATTTTTTTCCTTTTTAATTGTTTATTTATTGCAATGTTTTTAGAAGAAATGTTAACTGCTTACATTCAAAAAACGAAAATAATGTTAATGTTTTTGTTTTAAAAAATAAAATATAAATATTTGTTTAAATTAAAATAAGTATTATTTTTTGATTAAAAGGCATTTATAAATTTTAAAACTTAAAGTTGTTTTTTATGTCTAACCTTAAAAAGACTACTATACTTTGGTTTGTTGATACTTAACTAGTATTAATTGTGCGATAAAGTGATAGGTAGTAAAATAACAATAGTGGTGTTAGACCTCTAGTACATGTTTAAAAATATTTTTTTTTTGCTCTTAGTTTTAAGTTTATAGATTTTTTTTAACAAAGGGATTGGTTTCGGGGTTTTGGGAGGGTGGAATTACAAATGTTAACACAATTTTTCAATTGGCACTTTCGAATTACAATAATTTTGATTTAGATTTATCAATAATTAAGTAACAATTGCATGATTTTAGTTTAAAAAAAAATGTTAATATAAAAAATTTTAAGCGTAGAATGGTTTAAAAACAAGAGGTAATAGCAGATAAGTGGCAGTGTTTTCTTTGGATTTTTGGTCCGCCTGTAAGCTTTTTAAGCAAAATAAATATTGTTCTTAATCAGAAGATGACATTGCAGGAGTATACATTTGAAGCGATTCAATATACATACGGGTCAACATGAAACCTTATTTTTCGCTTATTACTCGGAACTTTCTGAAATTGTCAATGCTTCACGCAACAAAACTAATAAGATGCCGGGTGATCAATTATGAGGTATTTTTTAAAAAGTTTTTTTTTTGGTTTTCACAAATGTTGCCATGTGTTTCGTGTCAAGTTTTTATATAGTTTTCATTGATATATCATCATGGATAGACTTACACGCGAAGAACGATTTAAAATTCAGTGAAGGGGCTCTCGAGAGACTTGCTGAAGATCCACTGTTTTCGTCCAACGTTATGTCCAGCGATGAGGCCGATTTCTAGCTCAACGGATACGTCAATAAGCTAAATTGCTGTGTATGGATTTAAGAACAACCCGAAGTAATTCAAGAGCTTCAGTTACATCCAGCGAAAACAACCGTGTGGTGTGGTTAATGGGGCGGTGGAAGCATTGGCCCCTTTTTTTTTTCAAAAAGGAGGCTACCACAAACGTGACTGTAAATGGCGCTTGTCATCGCGCCATGATAACGGACAATTTTTTGCATGAAATTGATTTCTAGTCAACAAGACAGTGCTACTTGCCACACATACCATGAAACTATGGACATATTGAGAGAACACTCCGGTAAGCAATTAATTTCATGGTTCGGACCAGTGAATTGGCCAGCAAGATCTTGCAATATCAGACCGTTAGACTATATCCATTGGGTCTACGTAAAGTCTTAGGTGTTCGTGGATAAGCCAGCAATGATTGAAGCGTTATAGGCCAACATAACCCTGTAATTCGCCAGATACCGACGAATGTTCAATCGCGTCCTCGAAAATTTGAACATGCGAATGAACGCATGCCCATTTTTTTTTATTTTTTTATTTTTTTTTTATAATTTTCACGTACTCAAGGGGCTATGAATACCCTTTATATGTAACCACAGTACGAGTGTTAGAGAAGGGGGAGAACGCGAGTGATAGGAAATATTTAGGATGTAGTGAAGACCTAACTCCATGGGTGGTGTACGAACTAACTTCGGGGAGTCACTTTTTATTGTTTTCGCTTAATTTGAAGAAATTCAAGATGTTGTGTAATTTTAGGTATATCACCGACCTTTTTTTATTTCTTTTAAATAAGAGTTAAATGGATTTTGGTTGAGATTGAACGCGCAACCTTCACCTCAACAGACGAATACATTACCACTACACCGCGGCCACCCACTGTGTTATTTCACATTTAAAACAAAATGCCTCTTGATTGATCAGTGATCACCTTTTATAAGCTGACACCTTTAACAACGGGTGGTTTAATTTTAAGGACCGATGGTGAATATACACCAAACTTAAACATTTTTTCTGCATTTCATTTGACATTTCTCAATTTCAGACTATTTCAACACACTCAATAGTGTAGCTGATGAGCCGTCCACCTCAAGTCGTCGTCGTGCCCAACAATTGCACCTCTCACGCTCGTCGTTAATACACATTATGCATAAGGACTTGCATTTACATGCTTACAAGGTGCAATTGACTCAAGAACTAAAGCCTATTGACCATTTCAAGCGTCGTCAATGGTCAGAATGATGGCAAGAAATGGCAACAGTGGATGATCGATTTTCTTCAGTTATGAGGCACATTTTCAATTCAGTGGATTCGTCAATAAGCAGAATTGCCGAATTTGGGCGAATGCTAATCCAAGAGTGATTGTCGATTAACGGCATAGAACCTCAATTATGCCTCACCGTCAAATTTGAGCCATCGGCAGGAGGTGTGCCGCCGATATTTTGTTCCATAGATAATTGAACCGTACCAATACTATCATAATAAAAATAAATGACAGGTATTTCGTAAATTATTTGAAGAACAGCTGAAATTTTACATCGCCATTTTTTTTTTTTAGCCTTCTACTGATATCTGTGTAGATGTCTACTCCTTAGTTAATCCGCTCATAGCAACGACGTTCGTATCTGCAATGTAAGAACAAGCTGATACAAGGTAGACTTTACTACCATTCAGGAAATTCGATGGGATGGACCGGGCAAAAAGGGGATGAAAAACTGTGTCATTTACTGCAGACCGTGTTAAAGTGAGCAGAAACAGCGACTATTCGGATGTGGATTTCTTAAGTGCCACCCTAAGACATGACGTTTTATGCTTCCATTCATGCTCATAACGGCACATGTTGGTATCCAGATCCAGTCAAATGATTACATTGCGATATACAAGAGCACGAATCCAGTATTTTGGATGTCTATAAATTCCAAGAGGCTAATAATAACTTGTTTTAGGCAAGATAAAATTCGGATATCTAACACGCCACAGCAGATAAGTTATACTGTAAAAATATTTAATATGAAAAAGATTTAGTCGCAACAGACTGAAAAGTCCTTCGCAGAACGTCTCGATTAACATCCTACCACCAGCAAATAACCTATGCACGAACAGCATCCTGTCAAGTTGAACAAGGAAATATGCAGGTGGCCATGGCTCAGAGGAATGGTAAGTTGACTGCTAAGCCAAGCGCTGCGGGTTCAAGCCCCAACTTCGGCAGCATTTGTTTTCTACGAAAATTGCCAGCTTATCTGAGGCCACCTGTGCGATAATATGAGACAATATAAATCTATGTCTCCTCCTCTGTGCCACGTAGGTTTATGTTATATGTCTTTCCTTCTATGTATCTATCCGTCTCTCTCTGTTGTATAAATCTCTTGATCTGTCCCAGCCGATGGCCTCAGTTGCCAGTGCTGTTATGTGTCTGTGGTTCGTTGCATTCATGTGAGAAGTACTGTGATGTCAATGTCAATGTCAAAGGAAATATCGTAGTTGAGATGCAGTCGATGGAAGAAATAATTCAGCAGACTATTTAAGGGAGATGACGAACAATATTCCGCTGTCAGCAGAAAAAAAACATTCAATATCGGTGACGGCAGCAAAAATTTCCAACAACCCGACCTAATTGAAGTGAGGATTGCAATATTTAAACTCAAGGTTAACAAAGCTGCCAAAAATGACAGCTTCTCGCCACAGAAAGCCGGTGGAGATGAAGTAAAATTGACAAATTCAAATAAGCAACAAAAAAAGACTCTGAACTACGCCAACTATAGAAACATCAATCTCCTCAACATCGTCTACAAGATCCTATCTGCCGTAATATGTGAACGCTTGAAACCATTTACCAACAACCTGCTCGGTTGATTAAATCTTCACACTTCGGCAGATTCTGGAAAAAAAACGAAAGAATTCCAAATCGATACCCACATTCATTCATCGGTTTCAAAACCGCATAGGACAGTATTTTCAGAGACGAACTATACCGAGTCATGTCTAGTTTTGGTATACCGCCCAAACATGTTCGTCTTTGCATGATGATGATGGAGAATTCTTGCAGTACCACACTGACACATTCGATACCAATCAATTATTAAGGCAAGGCGAGGCGCTCTCACGTGACTTCTTTAATTTAATTCTTGATAGGATTGTGCGAAACTCCCGAGCCAACACTAGAGGCAAAATATTCCATAAATCAATGCAACTAAAAGCATACGCCGACGATATTGACGTCATTGTAAGGACTGAACCTGATTTCATAGCCACGTTCGCTAGTATAGAGAAGTCAGCGCCAAAAACGGATTCAGCTGTAAATGAGGATAACCCCATGTATACACAGCATCGGTGAATGCACAGAATGAACAGAAAGTCACCATTGTCAGATATATCTTTGAGGTAGCACGGGACTTTGTCTGCCTCAGCTCCGCTATTAACTCAGACAACAATATCTTGTCAAAAATTATACGACGAATTACTTTTGCCAACGGCTGTGTCTTCTGGCTAAGAAGCAATTTAGTAGTTAGGCCCTCATTCGGACTACAATCATCCTAATCCTGCTCTACAGCGTGGACGCATGGACCGTATCAAAAGTGTATAAAGCTTGGTTTGAGAAAAAATTTCTTCTAAACATCGTCGTTCACAATTGCTCTGATGGGCTATAGAGGCGAGGATTCAACCAATAACTAAGCTCCGCATTGCACGATAAAGGTGAATAGGACATGTAGAGCGAACTTTTCGATTCCCAGCCAGACGTCGGACGCAGTAAAGGAAGACCTAGCCTTAACTGGCGCGCACAAGTAGAAACCGCCCTTACCCAACTTGAATTTCACAAATGGAGGCATTTAACTAAGGACCGGGCTAATTGGAGTAGCATGTTGGGTAACGCTCAGGTTTAATTGGCGCGCACAAGTAGAAACCGACCTTAACCAACATGAATTGCACAACGGAAGGCAGTTAACCAAGAACCGGTCGAATTTAAGTAGCATGTTGAATGAGGCTCAGGTTCATTCCGGATCGTAACGCCACTTAAGGAAAGTAATCCTTCTTTCTGAAACAAACTGTTTTTTATTTAATGATCTCCACGATGAATCGCCTTAAAACTGTCTTTGTAACTTGTTACTCTATCTCAAATAAATCGGTCCAGTGTATGACGTTTAGTTTGCTTAAGTACGGTACATTTATCATTTGCCTGAGCGTATGTTTAGAAAATTGACTATTGGCCAAGTTTGCGGGTTAAATAGGTGATGTGCGATGTTCATGTAAACACCGATAACTAGGTATAGGTCGCGCAACCCAACCATCCTCTTTGAACGTGTATTCCATCTCTATCGATCTCCAGTAAGTATACCAAAACGTCTAAAATTAGCCACTGGATACATTTTAGACAGCTCCAGCGGTAGTTATAAGTTTGAGTTCTATATTTACCATACTAATGTCAAAAAGTATCCACAGCCCAAAATGTTAACGCAGCCTCAAATATATTTTCAACCCCCAAAGTCCAAAAATGTATAAACGAACATATCACGAACAGTATCAAGCAACTGAATGTTTGCCAAAACAGTTTGTCAATTTTGTTTTGTATGTTATTTGGATTCAATATTATGCATGCTTATTCAACGGACCCTTTGATTTGGATTGAAGGGAGCTTTGGAGGGGCCACAAAGGAAGGTAGGCGCGTCACACTCGCGATTGCTAGGCTAAGCTAATCGGACGGGGGAAATTCTTGCACCACCTGCTTAACAAACTTTTTAAATCGTGTCTAAATAAAAAAATGAAAGTCATAGAAAAGAAAGCTACATTAATTAGACCTCGGACGGACTAAGGGACATAAGGCATAACTGTGAAGAGACGGCCTTTACTGTAAGCCACCAAAAGAACGACAATTTGAAGTCATTCGATTTAGGGTCCATTTATTGCTGTTATTAAACTTTTTTTTTTTTAAATTGAATCATTGGCAAGTTGGTGTTAAAATTAAACTCATAAATTTTAAAACATGGTTATCCAAAACAAATGTTTAATTAAAGTTTCGTTTTTCAAAAATTAGAATCTATTTTTCTGAAGTAATGTTTGTCATGGGATCTAAATGATACCCACTCGTTCCAATTTTGTGTGTTCATTTCTTTGTTTGTTCCAACCTGCCATTAGTCTTTTATATGACCATCCCTTACCTGAATGGCTGTTCTCTAAGGACCCAGTTATATCTATCATTGAAAACCCTCATTGGAAATTTTCTTTTACTTCTTGCCGCTTTTTTTTTTATAAATTCAACCATTGCCGAATTGATTATCCAAAAATATTTAAAATTTGAATTATAGTTTTCACAGAAAATCAATTCTTATTTTTCAATTATCAAGATATATATTTGTGACGTAATGATTGCCCGTCCACCGAACTGAAACGGAATTTTCCTCCGTCATGTTTTGTGTTCCAATGATATCTATATATTTATATTATATTTATCGATGTTTTCTCATTAAAATTATTTTTTTCTGATGTGCCATAATGTCGTTTGTGCTTGTACAATAATCAAAAAGTGATTTTAAGCTATAGAACAATATTTCAAATTCTGTTGAGAGATATTAGGATTCAAACTAAGTATGAAGCGTTGTTTCAATATTCCAGATGTTAAATTTCATTTAATACAGTTTGTAATATATTGACGATTTTCTTAAATCGGCCTAATGCAATTATCAGTTTTTTATTCTTTTTTTTGCAAAAACCTGGTATGCAGTATTTTTTCAAATGTGAACGGTAATGGATTTGTTAAACTTCATCAAAATTGTTAGAGGCATTTGGAGACATTTCGATATTATCAAATTCGTTACAAAGAATGTATCGTTGGTTTTGAACATTTAAGGCTGATTCTGAAAATACCTGGAGGGTATTACCCAAGAACCTCGTATATCAAATTGTACTTTTTAGTTGAAAAGTAGCGATAGACAAAAGGAACACAAATTTGTATGATGTTCGACCGAAACGACCATGTTCGCTATGTAATTGTCTCCAATAAGTTTTATTCATATACGATTATTTACACGTTTTGTCGTTTTAAGTCCACTTATCTAAGAAGGCTTTCATTAGGGAAGGAATAGATTTAATAGAAAGTTACAGTCCGAAGATTATTTCTTGATATGAAAAAGAGAGTCGAGGGTAAATCGAATCCTTGCCGTTCATCAATATTTATTCGTGAGTTTCAAACTGCAGCCGTCTTAAACAACTTCAGGAAGAAGAACCGCAATTGAAAGTGCAATTATTTTGCTTCTGCAAGTATGGTGGTGTGATTGGTTTCAATTATCGACAAGACATATCATCACAAAATTGAAAGAAGGAAATTACATGCTATTGCTCGCTAACTGGAGGGAGAACTAGATTCAATTTTTTTGCTGAAGGCTGGACAAGTGAAGTGTTTTCCGAAAGATTCGATCTCTTTATTCTTTACTATTCATTCCGAGAACACTTCATTTATACGGCAAAATGACTACGACAAAAATTTTACTCGATATTATACTATCTGTTGCAAAAATAGAAGAAATGCTCCCCACCCTATTGAATTTCTTAATGCCAAGACCGATAATTCCTTCTATAGAGTTCTCAAGTATAGAGCGTAGGTATATTAATTCAGATTGGCTCCTTGAAAGAGTCTTTATAGCCTCAATATACAATAAAATTCCGTCTTAATAAGTTTCAATGGGTGTTAATGATCTGTTGAGATTCATACTTGCAAAAGATTTTCATGGGTTCTATGAGATTATTGAATGTAATTTTTCAACGCGAAAAGTTTAGACTGAAAGTGACTCAATACATTTTTATTTAGTAGGATTTAAAAAAAATAATAACCTTTGTGATTATATTTCAATTTAATATTGGTTAACAAACTATATTTACTAAGGCGCTGTCCTTGAAGAAATATCCAATTTCCAATTCATTTGCACATTACCAGTTAATCGATGAGAATATCCAATCACCTACCTATCGCGTCCAGTTCCCATTTATAGATAAAATTTTTTAAAAGGCAAAATGTGCTAAAATTGACAAAAAAAAAACTAAAACCATGCTTATAATACAATCAGCTTCGCTTCAAAAGAGTTGAATTTTCCAATTTATAAACTAATCTATCGTAGATAACAATTTGTTGTTGTTTTATACAATTTGACGGCAATGCCATCCGCAGTAATGGGATTCAAATCTGCAGCACTACCGTCGTCCAATTAATTTTTATTTTTATTCCATTTTGTGAATTTTTAATATATTTATCCCATTTGTTTGCTCATTTAAAAATTTAATTTAGAATTCTACTTTACTTAGTGTTCTCTGTTTGTATATTTATATTGTATATGAATACTTATATAATCATCTAATATTATGCGAATAATAGTGTTAATTGATTTATTCCTAATTTTCCTAAATGGTCGTTGAATTTCTCTCATGTATAATTTTATTTATTAAAGATTTTTTTTATTTTTGTTTTTTTTTTGTTAACGAATTACCTTATGCTAAAAGTTTTAAACAAATTTTGTTCATTTTTTTAAAAGGGGAAAAGAAAAGGATTTTTTCTTTAAATAATATGTAACAGTGACGGATATTGCATCCATTAATTTATCTTTTCTAAAGCTTTAAGGTTTTTATTTTAATTATTTTATTAATTTTAATGTTTAACTTTTTTTTTTTGGTGAATTTTTATTTTTTTTACTTACAAATTTTGTTTTTTGGTTTTATTTTAAAAATGTTGTGTTAATTTCCAAAAAAGCATGTACACGTTCCTATGTCGTTAACTGATTTTTATGTGAGTGTGTGTCTTGCAAATATTTTTGAAGGACTACTGAATTTTTGTTTTTCAATCATTTTGTTGATAAAAATAAAAAAATTCAATTGCACTTCAAAGAAAATTCCCTAAGGTCCCGCATCTGGTGGGGACAAAAATTGTTATGCAAAGCGCACGTTGATGGTTGTCATGTGTTTGTTATACCAACCCGAACGCCATCTATCGGTTGCGCAATGCATCAAAGGCTTTACAAATTACATTACGATAATTTACAAAGAATACCGGCCAAGAGTCCGTTATTTCAAGGCGGCTCTAACTTGCGTTCTATTGCTGGTTTACTGAGATAGTCATGGATCTCAGACTCGGTGCTCTCGCTTAGCCGGAGGAGATCCTCTCGGCTGAGTCGTTCGAGGGACATCTCGCGGAGATTTGATCGGGATGGACTTACCTGACGGGTGTCCGAGTCGACGGAGATCCTAGGTGGTGATGGCATTTTCGGTCGCTGTTCCAGACCGTCGAGACTTCGTTGACGGTGTCGCATAAGATTCGGTGGAGTTCGGGTAGTTGATCGAAAACTCGTCCGTTGACTAGCCGTTTGAGGTGGACTGGAATCTGGCAGGGGTATGATTACCTCATATTCACATTCGCCGTACTTCGTTATGAGTTCCTCGTGCATTCGTTCGCGCAGAAGTGCTAGAGTGCGATCTTCCTGGCAGGCAGGTGCCACTAAACCCTCTCTCAGGATCGGCAGCTGTACCGTGGGGCTGTCTGTTGAATTGCTGCTACACTCGCCGGACGTGTCCTTCCCCGTCGATGACTTAAAGGTGTCCGAGTTGAGCGGAGTTCTTCTATTTTGATACTTTTTCAGAGGCACGGTTAGTTCCTTCCCACTGTACGTGTCGAACTTGGTTTCTTCGATTTTTTCGGTGGACAAATCTTTGGCGGAATACGTGTCGAATTTGACCGTACTACCTGAACCGGTGTTTGTGGCACTTAAGGTATCAAAACGTCGACCAAAATCTGGCGGTGAATTTGTGAGGTCCCGACTTAGACGTCGGCCAATGGTATCGAGACGGTCGCTAAGGATGCTGTCATTGCTAAAGCGACGAACACTTAAGGTCGAGGAGTTCGATCGTGATCGTTTGTGCTTGCTGGAGAATAGTTTTGAGCGTGGACTTGAGCGTGGTTTCGGTGATCGAGAGTGTGGGGTGATGATTTCGGGGATTTGGATGGTCGGGTGGCCATCGGCTTCGGCGTTTTCTTTAAGGACTTCGAGTTTGGTTTTCATCTTTTCTGCCTGTTGAACTCTGTTGGGAAGAGATAGCATGCAATGTTTATAGTATGATGATATTTTAAATAAAGATATAAAAGTTCGTGAGGCAAGTATTCAAGGAAGTTCGATTCAGTCAAATAATGCTACAATTGATAATTTTAAACAGGAGATGTAAAAATAACCTAATGCTGATAAATAATTGGTTCTTAAAGCGTGGACCCTTACAAACATACATCGTCTAATTCGATGGAATCCCTTATCCGTTCATCGATCTATAGAGATCCTAGCGTTGCATACTAATATATTTGGCAACGAAGTAGAGGAAACGATTATGCGTATCTACTAGAAACTAATCTAATGGCTAATCTGCCGGGCTGGAAGCCACAGTAAGTCTTCCGGTAAGTGTTTTATATAAAGGCGTCAAACAAAGGGATTTGCGTCTGTATATGGAATTAGACCTGCGATCGCATTTTATGTGAATAAGATATATGGAGTTAAAATTTCCGTCATCGCACAAGCTTTTTCCATCCAGAATTGGCTAACAGTTAGCTGCTCTAATGTTCACCAAGAGACAACCCAGTTCACTTGTCTAGTTTCGCCATTGTTTTCCAGCTTTACCCAGTCAATAGTTACCAGAAATATTCAACACGTTTGATTGATTGTCTGGTCGTCTTTGAACTTATTGCAAGCGCTGTGGTTTTGTATTTTACATATACCGGCACTACAATACTGAGGTAAAGGCATTCCTGTCTTATCATCAGTACCCTCCTTATAAATTCTCGAATGTAAAGTTATTTAGTTGCTTTAGTTTGAGGGAATGTTTCCTCTATCGTGCTAGAAATTATATTTAGTTTTTGATACGCTAACTCCAGAGCTGCATTTTCTGCCGGGGACTGTAGGGATAGAGACCTTCATTATCTTCGTCTGTATATACCTGCTAAATGTTACTTACAAAGATGTTTCCTTGCGGAACACCTGCGAATTTTTATTTAAGCCATTGTCTGACAGCAAGAAGTACGGTAAAGCTTTTTTTTTTCTTCAAAATTTTTCTCAATGACATCAGAAATTTGACGTACTTGAGCGATTGACAAATGTCTACTTCCAAATTTTAGTAGTGTCAAATGATTTAAATTCCTGACTTTCCCTTTTTGTTTTTGGCCAAACATCTTGAGCTAATTACTTTCTTACTTAAGTGGAGCTACATTCTGGCATGAACCTCGGCCTCAACCCACAAGCCTCTCGTTGCGTACTCCGAGTTGGTTGAGGTCGGTTTCTACTTGTGCGCGCCACTAAAGGCAAGGTCGTCCTCAACTGCGTCTGACGTCTTGCTGGGAATCAAAGACTCTGCGAGCCGGAGTATTGGTGACCATTTGTTGTACATGTCCTAGCCATCTTAAACGTCCAATGCGGAGTTTTTTTCTTGACTAGGGGCATGTCGCTGTACAGCTCGTATAGTTCTACATAGCCCGTCAACATAAATGGGAGAGAAGATTTTTCGAATAATTTTCTTTTCGAATCGACCAAGGATTTCTTCATCCAATTTTGATACGGTCCATGCTTCAGCACCGAAGAGCAGGAATAGGATGATCAGGGCCTTATATATTATCTCCGTAGTAGTTCGAGTGAGGGCTTTACTACTAAATTGTCTTCTTAGAAGAAACAAACAGTGGTTGGCAAGAGTAATTCTTCGTTTAATTTCTGACGGGATGTTATTGTGAGTTAATAGCGGAGCTGGGCGGAGCCCGTTCTATCTCAAAGTTTTATGTGTCAATGGTGACATTCTGTCCAATTTGTCGATATTGTGCTGTTTCTCGTTTCGACTTAGTCTTACCCTCATTAACTGGTAAAAACATTTTTGTCGGTTACTTCTCTATAATACCAAACGTGGCTATGGCATCACTATGAGTCCGACCAATGATGTCAATATCGTCTTATGCTATTAGCTGCACCGATTTCTGGAAGATTATGCCTCTGGTGTGACAAGTGACGGTGTATCACCTTGCCTGCTTGTCTGAATCCTTTATTGGTATCAAATTTGTCGGTGAGGTCGTATCCGACACTGATGGAGTAGCGAGAATTTTCCATCGTCATCCTGCACAGACGGACGTGTTTGAGCGGCATAACAAAACTGGACATGGATCTGTATAGTACGTCTCTATAAATGCTGTCGTATGCGGCTTTGAAATCGACAAATAGGTGGTGGGTATCGATTTGCGCTTCTTGGGGTTTTTTTTTCAGTATTTGTCGAAGTAGGAAGATTTGATCAGTTGTGGACTTTTCTGGCCTAAGCCCACACTGATTTGGGCCGATCAGGTTGTGGGTAAACGAGTTCAGACGTTCACATATTACGACAGATAGGATCTTTTAGGCGATGTTGAGGTGATTTATCCCCATGTAGTTGGGGTAGTTCAAAGGGTCCCCGTTTTTTTGAGTTACACTTATTTTAATCATATACACATGAAATTGCAGAAATGTCAGTTTGCAGTAGGTAACTAACTGATCGGGTTCCCGACTCGTTGAAGGTCTCTGCCTTAGACAATGCAGTCTTCCATCCTCTTCGAACCTAAGCACGTTGTTGCAATTATTCAGTGCAGGCGCTATGGCATCCGCGATCGCTTCATCTTTAAACAGGATGGTCGGCTTTTCTTGTCGCCTTGAGTCTGAAGTATTGGAACTAAAGATTCTTTTGGCTGGAGCATTATTGTAAATTCGTTCCATGTGACCGAGGTAGTGTAGTCTACGTGTTTTTAACAAAAATTCGACGAAAAATGCTTCCTTTGAAAGTGCCTAATATTTGCTTCGCTTTCCTGCTAATTATCTAACAATCGGTACCGTGAAGTAGGACTGGTAGACATAGGGTCCGGTAAAGCAAACATTTAGATTTTCAGGTTAAGAATTTGATCCCATATGTATTGATAAACCTAAATTGCATCCTTTTCCTTGAGATAATCCTCGTCTTATATCCACTAAGGGTCTACTTGTGTGGTTGATGTCAACTCCGAGGTAGATAAACCCTTGAACTATTTCGAAATTAGGGAGGATATGCCTTTCTTAAAGATGGAACTTAAGGTGATGATATTTCGATCTGTTTTAGGTAGCTTTACCTCTTCGTTGACAGGAGGCGAGACGGTTTTTTGCCCTTGAAAATTTAAGCAGCTGCTTAAAAATGTCGACTTATGCATCTACCCCCTTATTTATAAAAGTTGATTAGCTAATCAATGACTCACATAACAGTTTTTCCCATAAGAAATACCCGCGCAAAAGTCAAAAGTTAGTTACTGGTTAGTTAATCAGCGTTTATAAATACGGGAGTTTCAATTTGCTATGCTACTGTGATTTTTATTATTGTTTTACAGAGCCTTCGTTTGTACTTTCAAGTCCACCACCAGCCGTTTAGTTTTTGTTAAATTTACAGATCTTCTTCTCTGGAATATCCGTCTGGCTGCTTTGTGGATTTGAAATCGAGGAAACAGAGTGCTGCTGATCACAGTATTACATGCAGCTTCAAAACCTGTCAGTTTCGTGAAGCCTGTGTTTGCTAACTAACCCGTCGTAAATGTTTTCCTTTGGCATTGATGTACCTACGTTGACTTGATGTGGATCGCAGCTACTTCACTAATCGGCTTAAGGTCTATGACTTTTGACTTCAGTCGGCTCCCCAAATGGAATCCGGTTCCTTATGTAAGCAGTTGTGGCGGCTATAATAAATGTCGCATAAAACCAAGATCCTGCCCAAAGAATTCCTAAATTGCTGTAACATCTGCCCTAACCGCAGAGGAATTATTTTATTGTGGTACCTGGTTCCCAAAAACGATGTCAACTAACCTCAGTCCGCCTAGTGAGACCTAGTGTCATATATTAACATTTTAAAAACCTACCAATGGAGTACTAACTTCCTTCCTTGGTGGAAATAACTGAGAGCATCTATTCAACTTCGTAGTTTAGCACTACCAGTGCAGGTCCTTTGGCAATTGCTTTGAGTTGCATATTTTAAGTTGGTTGAGATAGGTTTCTTCTCGCGGCGAACTCTTCTTGTTTTGTGTCAACCATATCACTGGTAATTTATGACTCTATGGCCTCGGCTTTGTTGATGATCTAAGTTTCAAATTACAAAGCCGTAGAAGAAATGCTAATGAACAACAAAACTGAATATTCCGATTTATTACCAGGGAAAATCTTTGGAATTATGGTGTATGACACTCTATGTTGAAATAGAACTCATAGCGATTCATGTTTTGAGTAACGCCACTCTCAAAAGAGGATGACAGCTAGCATGCAATGCTATTTTGTGTTTTTTACCTTATATATGTCAAGTATACGCTGAAGTATCCTGCAGACTTTGTATGCACACTTACTGAAGGTATGCCCTTGATGTCAATTCTGAAGCTATAACCAAATTCCCATTTGAACTAAAAAAAAAGCGAAATAGTTGACAGCTGATTGCATTAAATCAAAATCCCCACCCATCTTACGAGTTAATACACTACAAGTATCTTTCCACTGTCTATGTCAAGTTTAACTTCTTCTGAGGCTCAAAAAACCAAACCCCTCCCAGACGCAAACAAGCGACAGGACTTTTTCCTCAAGTCCTCAGTTAAAACGAAAGACTTCTAAATACACAATCGCTGCTATCTCATTCTCTAGAACTTAGATCCCTATTTGCACGAACTCTTTCCCCACTCAACGATAAACATTTAAACAAGGATAACAAAGGACACACACATAAAAAAAAAGAACGTTCCACAGAATATATAAAAATTTCAACATACCTCCTTATCTCTTGTATCATTTCGAAGAACTGCGCTTTACTCTTCCGGCGTCGCCGCTGCTCATCCTCCTTCTAGAACAAAGTTTTTTATTCGATGAAAGGGAAAAGGAAAACCAGAAGAAAACAAAAGAAGGATACACATAAATGTCACTGAGCTACAACACAAACGAAACAGTAGATCAATGGTTTCGTTTCTTTTACTCGAAGCATAGATACACAGCAGCATCAGCGCAGCACAGTAGAAGAAAATTGTGTGAGTGTGTATCTTGTGCAGCAGAAGTTGGAAATTGTGCACAGAATATCGAAATAAAGGACGAATTTAAAAAAAAAAAGAATATAAATGCACGTAGAACAATAAAGCGATTAAAAATGTTTTAAAAAAAAAAAAAAAATAAATAAAGGCAACGAAAAAAACGGAAGGGCTGGAGAGGAAGCAAGCTACAAACCCTTTTAATACTCTTCTGAAAGAGACTGGCGATTTGTCCTTGCCGCAGGGTGTGTACCAATTCCCTGGCTGCATGATGCGGCGAGACCAGCTCCACACAGTTGATGAACCTATACAGCTTCTGACTGAAGAACATTATATTGCGAGAGCGCCACACGGTGCCCTTGGGCTTGTGCCGCAATTTCGGTAGCATGAACTTGTAGAACCAATGTTCGAACATGAGAATCACAACGCCAACGGTGATACCGAGACCGAGGAGAAGGAATACACCAGCTACAGCTGCAACGCCTGTAAGGATAGGAGGTTTTCAAATTATTGGTTTTATTAGAGTGCGTGTGAGGGGGATATGCATACCTAAAGGACGAGGCATGATGATGTCACTGTCTAGTTTAAAGCACGGCAGTCCACCGTACCATTTCTCCGCCAATATATCCAAGTATCCATTGCTGGAGTACTTTGCAATTAAAGCTGATATGGAATCTTTAAGTGGGAAGCTGTAAGGGGAGGCGAAAAATGTTTAGATAAATGTTGAATCTGGTGCTGAGATTATTACTCACCCTTTTTTCATTCCAATGGCATAGGTGTCTTCCACGTATGTGTCGCCAACCCTAAGCAGATTACAGCCATGGTCGATTGCCCGATAGTAGTCAAGTATTGGGGTGTCGCCGAGAAGGAGATCAAGTGAACCGTTTCTAGGGATAGATGTTACAAAAAAAAAAAAAAATTGGAAGGTAAGAAAGTTATATTGTATGAGTTATTTTTTTAAAGTTTCGTTTCCGATGGAAGTGATTGTCATAAGTAAGATCTGTCCTTTTATTTCTTAGTTACTTTTACGCTTCAGAAGCTATTGCTGATAAACAAAGAAAAGCCATCCTTAACTATGACGGGTGTTTTGTTATTGAACAGGACTAAGTAAGGAATAAACAAAAGTATCCAATTCATTTGAAACAATAAAGGGACAACTTCACATAAGATTTTATCAATGATTTCATCTGTTGTCCTACACCGGGAGATCTATTGAGATGTTACATAATTCTTCAATTCTATTCCAGGGCCCTAATTCTGATAAAAAAGAGGTATGTATCCGGTATTTTTGACATTTCAGGGAAGTAATAATAAATGAAAAAAAAAAGCAATATGTGGAATGACTGTTCGGTCTTTTCTTATTACCTAACCCCTTGATTAACACCGTATCACCAGCATTTAATGCTAAATACTGACTTTAATACTGATGATGTCAGCAAGAAAACAATGGTTTGACGAAGAATGCCGACAGATGCCAACAGCGAAAAATGAGGCCTGAGCTTTATAATCTAAATCTATAAAATGGTACCACTCCAGGAATTATGTTTGTATGCTTACCAAAGTGTAAAATACTAAAACCAGGGATACAAGGCTTGACGAAAATCCTGTCGAAATGAACAACGAATGCTCGTATGGAAGAAATGGTTCATGGAACTGTAAAATTGCGATGAACAAATTAAGTAATATAGGCGACGACGACATCGAACACTACCAACCACTCGACCGAAATGAAGTGAGGATGAGCTTTACAATGCTGCAGGAATTGGCAGAATTCCAACCGAGCTATACAAAGCCAGTGGTTATGATTGGACAAGTAATATACACCTAAGAATTGACGCCCGATGGTTTCCGGGAATACCTGACCTTATATCGCGCCGTTTCCGTATATCCGCCTTAGTGGAACACTTGGGAACGTTGTGAGCTAGCTTAGCACAAAAAAAACAAACAACACTCCATCTTGGTTTTGTCAGTATCATTGGTTTTATCGACGTGCCGTTATTCAAATTTGGTTTAATACGTTTAACGCGTTAATTGGCTTTGTAATATATACCCCATCCCATAGGGGTATATAAGTTTCGACATTTAGTAGGATATAGAGATGGTACTGCAGTTTTACCAAAGTGTAAAACTTCAAAGCCAAGGAAACAAGGCCCGAACAGAATCCTGTGCAGATGAACAAGGAAATATTGTAGTTGAGATACAGTCGATGCTGGGGATATGGAAGAACCACTTCTGCAGACTGTTAAACGGCGATGAAGAACAATATTCCGCTGTCAAGCAGAATGAACCATTCAATATTAGAAACAACAGTGAAAGGTACCAACCGTCCGACCTGAATGAAGTGAGGACAAATATCTAAACTCAAGCTTAATAAACTTGCCGGAAATGACGGCCTTCCCGCTGAGCCTTATAAATCCGGCGGAGATGACTTGCTAAGTAATTTCCAGCAACTCATAAGCCAAACTGGTCGAATGAAAGTATGCCAGAAGAATGGAACCTCAGCACCGTTTGCCCGATCTACAAAAAAGGAGACCCTCTAAACTGCGCCAGCTACAGAGGCATAAGTCTCCTCAACATCGCCTGCAAGATCCTATCTACCGTAATATGTGAACGCCTGAAACCGTTTACCAACAACCAGATCGGACCTTATCAGTGTGATTTAGACCAGAGAGTCCAAAACCAATCAAATTTTCACACTTCGGCAGATCCTGGAAAAAAAACAGAAGAAGTCAAAATCGATACCCACCACCTATTCATTGATTTCAAAGCCGTATACGACAGCATCCATGGAGACGAACTATACAGAACCATGCCTAGTTTTGGTATAACGCCCAAACTCGTACTTTTGTGGAGGATGACGATGGAAAATTCTCGCTGCTCCATCATGGTCGGAAACGACCTCACCGACACATTCGATACCAAAAATGGATTTAGGCAAGGCGATGCGCTGTCATGTCACTTCTTAAATTTGATTCTTGAGAGGATTGTGCAAAACTCCGGACCCAACTCCAGAGGTACAATTTTCCAAAAATCGGTACAACTACTAGCATACGCCGACGATATTTACATCATTGGTAGGACCAACCGTGATGTCATAGCCAGGTTTGTTAGTATAGAGAATTAATCGGCAAAAAATGCGTTTAGCAGTAAATGAGGGCAAGACGAAGTATATGCTGTCAACACGAAAGGACACACGAATTGGACAGAAGGTAGCAATTGACAGATATAACTTTGAGGTAGTACGGGACTTTATCTATCTCGGTTCCGCTATTAACTCTGACAACAACATCTCGTCAGAAATTTAACGAAGAATTACTCTTGCCAACCGATGTTTCTTCGGGCTATGAAGGCAATTCAGTAGTAAAGCCCTCACTCGAACTTCTAAGGAGTACCTGATCATCCAAGTCCTGCTCTACGGCGCTGAAGCATGGACCGTCTCAAAAGCGGATGTAGAAATCCTTGTCGATTTGAGAGGAAAATTCTTCGAAAAATCTTCGGTCCCGTTTGAATTGACGGGCTATGGAGACAAAGATTCAACAAAGAACTATACGAGCTTTGCAGCAACATGCTCGTGTTAAAAAACTCCGCATTGGTCCTTTAAGATGGCTAGGACATGTAGAACGAATTTACATCAATACTCCGGCTAGCAGAGTCTTCGATTCCCATTCAGACGTCGGATGCAGTAGAGGAAGACCTCTTAGTTGCATACCTAGAATGTGCAACTGGAAGCAGTTAGCTGAGGACCAGGCTAATTGGAGAGGCATATTCGATGAGGCCGGACTGTAGAGCCACTTAAGTTAATAAGTAAGTAAGATATGCCTTGAAGTTTTATGTCTGCATATGTTATGTCTGTGTTACCGATTTCTGGGCCTTAAATTTTGAGCTAGAATAATGAAATTTGGTGCATTGAGTCTCTATTAGGCGCGCCCATTTTTTAGGAACATTTATTCTAAGGATTTGGTCGGGTAGGGTAAAAAGAGATTCGTATAGCAGATTGTAGCCTTCTCATATATTTTTTTCCTGAAGTTCTTGCTACTTTCAGCTTAACTAACTTCATTCTTGTCACTATGATCTATAACTTTTCATCTCACTAAGGCCTTTACTACACGACGTGTTTGGAAAACAGGATAAATTGGCTAAAAACTCAAGAATGGGTTTGCAACTTGATTTCTTTGGTTTCTTAAAAGTGTTCACCCTCGTAAATTTCGTAGTAAGAAGTACACGTAGATCTGTTATGAACAAGCCATGATTCTTAAAACTCTTTGCGGATCATTCAGAGCTCATACCACCCTTTTGTTTCACCTAATAAAAGTCTGCCAATTCTGGCCAAAGTTGGCAGATCCGACCAACCCATTTTATTTCTAAATAATTGACCTGACTCACCCATTTATTGGAATCATTGGCTTAAGGTTTGAAGAGAGGATCATTGCACTTTTCGACCTTGGCATTTTGATGGATTCGTAAATTACTATAAGGGAACCCAAAAAAGGTTATTTTTTGGAATTCTGTCCGTCGCATCGGCCCATCTCTCCTTACTGGTCTATCCAGCCAACGGCTCGACCGATTTTCTTCCAACTTTTGTTTGGTCATAAGATTTATGGCCTTTGTTTTTGCTTTTAGCCATTTTATAACCGGTACTTGAACATATGCAAATTTGTTGGACCTAATATAGTCCAACAAATACGTTACCAAATTTTATTATTCTAGCCAAAATGTAAAGCAGGCAGACAGATGCAGCCATCGATTCAGCCAATATCCCAATCCACATACGTTATAAACTATTTATCAACACTATTATACCCCTGGCCTATGTTATAGGGTTCATTTAAGCTGTTTCAGAATAGAAATACCAAAAACCTTTAAGTTTTGTCTAATATTCTGACCTTTTTCAAAGTCATCGGAGTGTATGTATAAAACAGGTTATCAAAGTTCAAACTAAGTTTAAATTTTCATTATCCAAATCTAGGCGTCCAAACTGTCTCATTCGCTCCATTTCAATAGATTCAGAACCCCCTACGTATAGATCTTCTCCTTCTAGACAAAGAAAAACGTATTCGGCGGGCTGATTGGAAAGTAGCTGCAGCCCTTATGAAAATACAACAGATAATGTTTCCGAATTACTAACGCAACAGCATGAATCACTGTGTTTAGCAGTTCTAGGATTCCTCGACGTTGACTTCCACAAAGCAACCTCTTCATTGGTCGAACCGTCAATCACACATGCAAAATTTTTGGATGTTAAGGGTCTTAACATCTGAACTTTGACAGTTATAGCGGACATATTGTTGAAGTAACATTTGTCAAATCGGCTGTTATTTCTTAAGTCACTTGCAAACGATAAAATTGTAAACAATCGTACTATCGAGAGGACTATTTGCTGTATGGTAGATGAATTTAAGTTCACTCGTTCCCTAAACGGTTAACCATCGCAACGCTGGGACGTCGACGAAACGCAAGATCTGCAGAAAACATCGTCGCTTCTGTGAGAGTGTGCAGGAGAATCCGAGGCAGTCTATTTCCTCAGCTCACAAGAACTCGGCCTTTCGCAAATCTCAACTTGCCGAATTTTGCTGAATTGAATTCAACTGACCCAGGAACTGAAGGTAAACCACCATAGACAACGTAGAGTGATCGCTGACTGGCCTCTGGAGCAGATAAAATCTGACCGTAATTTTCATCGAAAAATCATCTTCAGCAATGAATCCCATTTCTGGATGAATTGACGTATCCATTCAAACAAGCACAAACTAAATAGTCGAATTCGGGACTATACTAATTCACATAAGATCCAAAAACGTCCAATGTGTCCCAACAAAGTCACTTTTTTGTGTGGATTTTGAGCAGGCGACGTGTCAACAGTCTATTGATTAGTTTAGGGAAGAATGCATGCCAGTGTTCGTCAGCACACTTAGACCGTTTGGGTCCATTATGATACCACGTGGATCTTGTCCATTCTCCTACTACCCGTGTGAAAATCATTTTGAGCTTTTGATGAAGCCTATGAGGCTTTTTACTGCCGTTTTTTCAAATCACTGAGATTTTGAAAATACTAAGCTCCAAGGTGAAGCTTCTTTTCGTTTGATAGAGCCGAGTAGTTACACGAAGATGAGGTATTGTTTCTTCTTGCTCTTCTTTCATGCAGCTCCTACAGAAGTCGTTTGAGTAGAGGCCCTAGCCTTTTTGCATGCCTGTCTATTAAACAGTCTCCCGTGATGACACCTATGGTGGAGCTGATATACGGTCTATCGAGCGAAATCATTTCCTTTGATCTTCTCAAATCTAGCTTTGGCCAAATTTGTTTGGTTATTTGACACATCGTGCCAAGACTCCATCTGAAGTTTGATTTGCTATTAGCATGTTGTGCTAGTAAGCTTTTGCATGTAGCGATAGGAATATCTAGTGCACCCATGTCGGGTACAACTGGTAATTTAGTCCAATGTCTGTCGAGTTCATACGTCTAACGTTCCCTGGAATAACACTATACCCAGGCACCCAGCATAGGTTAATGTTAAAATGCTTTGACATCTCCTGCAGAGATGATCGGCAATCTAGGGTTGTCTTTGAATTTCTTGAGATTGAATCCATGGATATGATGGCCGCTTGGCTGTCCGAGAAAATGCTTATATCCTTGGCAGATATTACATTCTCTTTAAGCCAAATTTGATCGCCATGAGTTCCGCCTGGAACAAGCTACGGTGATCAGGAACACGGAATGATCGGAGAAGACACTAACATCCACTCCGTAATTTGTTTTGGAGTCATCGGTA
The DNA here is from genome assembly GCA_949824845.1 of Rhingia rostrata. Lineage (NCBI taxonomy): Eukaryota > Metazoa > Arthropoda > Insecta > Diptera > Syrphidae > Rhingia > Rhingia rostrata. The sequence continues at coordinate 61,662,380 of OX463758.1, read as the reverse complement.
GAAAAATGGATCGAGTCGTTCAGCAAAGGTTCGTGACTCTCACATGACGTTCTGTCTGGGATTGTGACCCGGAAATAGTATTCAAAATTTAACCTGGTAAGGGTGTAATCGGTGTTTTCAGGAATATATGTATTCTACTGATGTCTTCTTGGAAAGCTTCCTGTTAACTTTCTGGGAAGTCATCCAAGTGCCATCTGTTTTTTGAGGAAGCTTGGAATAGTTGTACTAGTGGATGGGAGTTTTCGGGGTATAGACGCCTCGGAAGTCTCTTCTATTTTATTACAGCGAAGCTCCAGGATTTGCGTTTGGACTTCCTCAGTTCCCTCTTGTAGTTATATGATTGGTTCAAACGTTAAGCTGTATTGAAAAGTTTTCTACATTTCTGCCTTAGCATTCCTAAATTTTCATACTACCATGGAGTCTTTTGTTACCCTCTAGGTTTCCTTAGTGGACAGTCAACAGTCTATATATCTTTGAAAACGACGTTGGCCAGCTAGTCCCCGTCAACGGCGAGCGCTATTTGTCTATTAATAATTACCAACTTCTTTTGGTCGGAATTGGATGATATGGGCACCAATGACATGTGGTTTCTACAGAACAAACACATGCTACATTGGAAATTCTCACGACCGATTCAAGATCATGTTTATCTCGCGTGGAGGTAATGTGAACTGGCCAACGAGACCATGCAATTTGAACCCTTTAGACTTTTTCATCAGACTGTAGTCGCAAGTCTATCTGAATAAGACACAAACCACAACGGCCCTCAAAGACAACAAAACCCACGACATCTATCAAATTCAAGCCTGATTTATGCACAAGACATGTTACATTGGACATTTCGGATGCGCGCCACTTAGACAAGCCGCAGTGGACATTTGAATGATAATACTTTCCATACATAATAGCATCGATAGGCCTTTCAATGGAATACAAAATTTCGAGGATATCTGCCACGCATGGAAGTATACCGATTATGGAATACCTAAGGAAGAACTCGTCCTTGAATACTAAAACATTTTTTTTTTCAATATTTTTTATGGAAATGATTGGAAATAGTATTTATTAATTAAAAAAACAAAAACAAAACTTAAATACATATAACCCTTCATTAAATAAACAAAAACGAAAAAAAAACACAAAGTGAACACATTGAAAAAAGTGATCCTTATATGGACCACTAGTGACCCTAATATGGAATATCACTGATTTTTAAGAAAATTTAATTTGTAGTACAAAAGTCGCAAATAAAATTAGTAGACTCTGCGCCCGAGCAAACTACGTGGTACCATTTAAGGCAGGGCATACATTGTATCCACTCCTCACAGCCTTTATCATCGCTTAACAATCCAAAACAAAAACCGCACTCTGCCTCGCCATCAGGATCACCTCTTTGAATAATTATAGATGGGAGAAAGTCAGTTGAAGAATCTGAGTGAAGCGAAATGTTATCATCACAGTCTGATGAAGAAGACGAAACTGGCTGCTGAATTATTTTCTTAGACTTTTTCACCGTCTTCTTCGTTTGAAGGCCACACGTTGATGGTAGATCAAAATTAGTTGATGTTGCTGAAATGTCATTAACTTCTGATGAGAAAGACGAATCTGGCTGCTGTTTGTTCTTAGACTTTTTCTGCGTTTTATTCATTTGCAGACCGCTTGTTGATGGTTGGTCGAATATATTTGCTCCTTTTTTAGCCTGGTCCTTTTTCTTTTGTGTTGCTTTAGATATCTGCAGTTCAGCTTTGTATGGTGATGCTGTGATCTTACATGAGAAACCTGATTTCCTTCCCCTATTTGATGTTTTCTTCTTAAGAGGGGGGAAAGGTGAAATAAGTTCCGGACCTATAAAAAGGCTTGAAATCGGCTTCGGTAAAAATGTTCCGGCTAAGAGGATAGATCCCAGTAGCTTTAAATCCATTAACGGCAAGTGAAGCGGTTTGAATTCTTAGGTATGCTTTTCCAAACAGCTCCATAATATCATAGTTGCTCAGAGGCCTTTCGGATTGTAACAGCCACTGGCGGATTTCTTCACTATAATAACTTTTTAATGCCCCCATAACCGTTTTGTCCAGAGGCTGCATTTTGTGCGTAGAATGGGGTGGCAAACACAATATTTTTACATTGTATACATGCGCAGAATCTATGAGATCAATGTTGCGCGTATGGCTGTTATGCCCGTCTAAAATTAGTAGGACTGGACTTTCTTTCGTTGGCTTAGCAAACTGCAAAAAGTGTTGAAACCATTCAAAGAAAATATCTGTCTGTATCCATCCAGAGGGATGACACTTGGCAATCGATCCTGCTGGAGCTCCCTTCATGAGCCTAACATCCAATCTTGCTCTGGGGAAGACTATCATTGGAGGAACAAAGTCTCCGGCTGCATTTATGCATAAACATATTGTTATAAGACGGCCCCTTTCGGCTGATGTCAGTGCACCAATCTGCTTTTTTCCTTTGGCTGCGATAATTTGGGGTTGTTTAGACTGGACAACGGACAGCCCAGATTCATCTACATTGTAAATCCTATTCGCCGAAAAGAAGTTTTCTTCATACTCTTTCTCGAGTAAGTCAAAAAAAGACGACACATTCTCCTTGCTAAAACCAATCATTCTAGCGAATGATGTCCCTGTTGGCTTACGCAAAGAAATTATGTTCTTATGTCGGGTTAGAAATCCATTTAGCCATTTACGGCCAGCCATTTCATTTTTAAACGGGTGCTCCAAGTTGTTTCGGCAAGCCAACTGAAAAGCCAATCGTTTAATGTCCCGTCGTGTTAAGCCGTAATACCGTTTTTCCATTCCAAGGACGTACTGGACAAGTTGCTTCTCTAAGCCTGTATTCAGAACCGTTTTTCAGCCAAGTGGTACGTTGATACCTTCATTGGAAGGCGAACTAGAAAGTCTGAAGAGTGTAGTACGAGGAACATTAAAAATTTGTGCTGCTTTCTTAAAGCCCATTTCTTTCGACTTGACGGCTGCGATAGCTTTCAGCATGTTCGATTTGTCACAGACCTTGCGCTTATTCTGTTTTGGCGTCATCTGAACATTTTACGATTACCTAAGTACACAAATTTTAACAAACTTTTTAGCTGGTTCCCAATATGGAATACTATTTCCAGTGTGTTCCTAATATGGAATATTATTCCATATTCCATATTAGGAACAAGGTAGCACCAGATAAAGTTAAAATTACCTTCACTATTTTACACAGCTAACTTAAATATTCACAGTAGTTTAAAACCTTAATGTTTTTTCTAATATTGAGTAAAATAATGATTGAATAAAATTAAATTAAACTTGAAATACACGAAAAAAAACCGTTTGAAAATATACTACGCACTTGTCAAATACACTTGTTTTTACGACTACTCACGTCTGCTGTTATCGCCATGCATAAGGGTTTTGACAATTAATATGCGCCTAAAGGAAAAGCTATTCGTGAAATTTAAATACGCCTACGTTACTTTGGTTCTGAGATATTGCACTATTCCATATTAGGAGCGTATTCCATAATCGTTACACTTCCTCTAAGTTTTATTGAAATTAGTTTAAGAATCCTTAGTTCAGATGTCGACCCTTGGCATTTACTCATTGCATAACGAATTGCCATTGTGAAAAATAGTTTGTAAAATAATCTAATCCATCGTCTGATTAATTGATTTCAAGAAACAATAATGCAAATGAAGGTGTTTTCACCAGGATCCTATACACTATTAGTTTGCTCTCCTAATATACGCAATTCTCTTGACAGTTCAAATAACTGATTGATACTCAATACCACGTCGAATACTTCAGCTCAGCCCTTCTCTACGAAGCATCTGTGAAAATGGTTAAACTTTTGATGATACTGCTGAGTGAACCCCGATTCTCTCCGTCAGATAAAGAGCCTCTAAACATCAAGTTAACTCACCAACAGACCTAACCCAACTATTATCACCTAAATAACCCGCACCATCAAAGAATATACCAAACATGACATTTTGTAATGCTTGCCCAAAGCCTGCCATGTTAAAACTTTGTCAAATTGCTCGTAACATAATTTAAAATAATTACGAAATTAATTCAATGAAAAACATGTGCACATCACTTAGCCCCAGCCAATGTGGGATCATATTATGGACTACAGTCTTGTATACTACCACTGACATACTTATCGGCAGGACTTAAAACTGAAATCCCATTAAGTAGGTTAACAGAATCCGCACAGCCTCACATAGTCTCGTAATCACTACCCACACAAACACCCCGCTGAATGTACATGTACACATGCTCCTGGTTACGTTAATGACTTGATCCTTTGCTTATGCTGATGATATATTTTAACCTAAGTACAATCACCATATTACACACGTGTCTATAGTGGAAATAGCAAAAAAAAAAAAGAATCCTTCATTACTCACTTAAGTCCTCGAATCCCATCCTCGATGTTCTTAAGCGTGTACTTTTTGATATGCTCCCATTCGTGTGGCCGATGTTTCTTCATAAAGGATTCCGTTGATGAGGATAGCGGCGCACCAACGCGCTGTGTAAACAACTGTAAATAGAGCAAGCAAAAAATATTTTTAAAATTGTCTCTTCGAAAATGTGTGTATGCTTATAGAATTGGGCTAAGGCCGCAAGCAGCTATCGCACTTGATAGGCTAATTTGAGTAAATTAATGGAAAGCCTTGGTAAGCTTTACGTTGGAAATTCAACAGCGGATGGGATCATCTAAGAATGGAAAAACACAATGGGGATGTTTTTTTCTTTTTTTCTTGATACGTGGTGTTTTTCATTTCAAGGGCACATTTGTCAAAAATAAAAAAAAAAAGGCTCTGGAGAATTGTAAAATCGAATGTGAGTGACCTGCCTATTAGGTAAGATGTGGTGCTCCTGGGGCATAAAAGTTTGACACAATTCCGTCATAAAAGCAATCGTTGCCAAAATGGAATCTTATTATTTTGTTGGTGGTATGCTGTCCCTAGAGTAGGATTAAGTTTGCTCCAGATTTGATGAAAGGTTGTTAAGGATTCTTATAAACAATACGACTTAAGATGTATATATTGCGAAGTTTGATTTTTTCTCCGTGATGTTGGTGTATGGTCTTTTTTTAAGAAGTTGCTGTGGGAATGTTTCTCACTTTGCAGCGGTAAAACATTATTTCAAAAAGAGTTCCCTTTCACCAGTCCATATCCAACGCTCCTTCACTTTTAATCGTCTCCGTGCCTTTTTGGAAGAACTATTAAGAAAAAGTGCCTTGGGTTATTTACGATCCAGTGCTCTTGCTCGACCACCCATCCTTGAGGGCAACAAAGCAGGTACGGAATCAGACGGACCTTCTGAGGAACGTGAAAAAAAAAACACGCGGTCTCAAGCTGCAGACGATAGACCAAGCAGCCAACAATGAGTGGACAAACGCTTGACGAAGAGCAAACACCCCAACGAGAACAAATAATCAAAAGACTACAACCAACGATGACAAAAAAAAATGCGCAGACGCTCGCACAAAAGGCAGAAGGTCATGGTCCACCTTCCGTAACTTTAAAACGATAATCGTTTACGATAGTTGAAAATAGGAAAGGAGACTTTCTGGGTACGTACCGTGTAATTTGTATACATGTGCACACACTTAATATACAAATTACACGTTACGTAGGTACCCAGAAAGTCTCATTCACTATCGTCAACGATTATAGTTTTTGAGTTTACGGAATAAGTACCCAGAAAAACCACAACGATTATTGCTATCAAAAAGTTAACGGCCAACGGAACACCCTAAACAAATTGTGTTAAGGAAAATGAAAAATGGCACACTATCGAGAATCCCTAAACCCCAAATCTTCACGAAATGCCAACGGATGGTAATTATTCGCGATGTAAATTAGACCGGGTGTTTTTTTTACAGGTTGGTTTTTCGAATACAGATAAAACTGATATTTTGTGGTCGAATCGGGCAACTCTTATGTCATTTATGTTCAGTTTGGTTTGCCATTTCATCATGAACAGGTTGTTCAGTTTGGGTTGCCATTTCATCATGAACAGGTTGACAAATGAACAATTGCTTGCAAATCGTGCAAATTTATTTTGAAAATAATGGTTCAGTTCGCGAAGTTAACGCAAGTTCCGTCCATTTTATGGTCGACATAATCCGCAGAGACGTCGAACAGTGCGCACCGAAGAAACAATTGCCGCTGTAAAGCAAAGTGCTGAAGAGGACCCGAATGAATCGATTCGCCACCGTGCACAGCCGCGAGACCATGCAATGCGTCGTGATTTTGGTGTATCGGCCGAAAATGAGATTGATCTCGATGCTGATTTTCATCGCAAGGTTCTATTCAGTGATGAGGCTCATTTTGGTGGAATGGCTACGTCAACAAGCAAAATTGCCGCATTTGGAGTGAAGAGAATCCACATGAGACCCTAGAGACGCCAATAAATCCACAAAAACTGACTGTTTGGTATGCTCTATGGGCTGGTGGAGTCATTGGGCAATACTTCTTGCGAAATGATGCTGGATAGTCAGTTACCGTTAATGGAGACCGGTATAAAACCATGTTAATTGACTATTTTCATCGCGAATTGGATGGCATGAATGTGGATGAGATGAGCGCTACATGCTATACAGCGCTCGTCACAATCGATTTATTAACTGAAACATTCGATGAGCGCATAATCTCGCGGAATGGACGTGTCAACTGGCCACCATGATCGTGTGATTTGACACCATTGGATTATTTTCTTTGGGGATATGTGAAGTCGCTCGTCTACGCCAACAAACCAGAGACGTTGGAAGCCAACATTCGTGTCGTTATTGCCGACATACGGCCCCAAATGCTCGAAAAAGTGGTTGAAAATCGGACCTCTAGACTTGTTTTTATTCGAACCAGCCGTGGCTGCTAAATGTCCGAAATTATGTTCAAACAATTTTGGCATAAAATTATCCTTCCAATAAAGCCAAAGTGATGGCAATTAAAACGATTTTCTCGTGTTTTGTTTCAATTCAAAGTTCTATACCTCTAAAAAAAAACTCCCTTCACCTCTTCCCTCCTGTAAGAAACTTCGCTCTCTACTCATAAATTGTAGTCAGGCGGTGATTGCCTTGAGCAAATCCTTAATCCTTAATTGGGTTGTTAAATTCGTAGGGACAAATGCCTCACGCATCTGATTTACATTGCTGACAAGGGAAAAATTCGCGATAGGCCTGATTGTGTAACATTGTGTCAGCCAAGGAAATTGAATTTTCGGTCTGAATGCATTCAGTGGGAAGTATGGCCGAGGGAAATTTCCCAGGGATCGACCGAATTCACGAATGAATGCAAGACCATAAAAGAAGAATAGTGGAAAACAGCTGCCAGAAAAGAAGCGGAGAGGTGTATAATTAGCCGTGAGTTGGGCCCGCCATTGAATGCTGAATGTAAGGGTCTTGGTTGATTAGGAACGGATTGTTCAAAATAGTAAATTTTTATTCGTTAATTTCTAATAGTGGTAGGAAATCGCTTACAATCGAAATAAGGACGAATGAAACGGGAGAGGAGTACCAAGGAAGAAGCAGCAGGCTAAAATCAGGATTAGACGTAGAGTGCCAGAAAGATGCATGAGTTCTAACGGAAAGGAATATAAGCAAAGCAAAGTGCTTGTGGTAGTTCTTACTTCAAGTTATTCAACAGGTTCTTTTTTGGAGTTTTGTAGAAAAGTTCCACTCCGGAAAATCTGGGAAAATATACGGTCTAAGCTGTCAATTGCTCCGAATAGACGCGATAGTGGGTCTTTTTAAAAATCCATTTTTTTTCCGTCGGGAATTCTCCACATTCATCCTCTATAGGCTGACGAGATTGGTCGGTAAACCAAAACTAGAAATGGCTTCGCATCGTTCGTATAAATAAATGCTGTCGTATGTGTTATTGAAATCGTTGAATAGGTGGTGGGTATCGATTTATACTTCTTGGGGTTCTCCGGGATCTGCCAAAGTGTGCATTTTTCTATCAGTTGTGGACTTTGCTGCCTTAAAACCACACTGATAAGCGCAGATTAAGTTTTTGGTAAACGCCTTTAGGCATTCATATATTACGCAGGTAGTATTTCGAAGGCGATGTTGAGGAGACTTATGCCTCTGAAGTTAGCGCAGTCCAGTGGGCATATTTTGATGGGAATATTTTCACATGGCCAAATTTGGCTTATGAGTTGGTCAATGCTTCATAAAGCTCGGCGTGAAGGCTGTCATTACCGGCAGGCTTGCTAAACTTTAGTTGAGATTTTTCTATCCTCACTTCACTTATATCGGGTGGTTGGCAGTTTTAGCTGTCGTCGTCATTATTGAATGTCTCGTTCTGCCTGCCAGAGAAATATTGTTCGTCATCGCCGTTTAACAGTCTTCAAAAGTGGTTCTTCAATATCCTGAGCGTCGACTGTATCTCAACTACAACATTTCCTTTTTCATCACGACAGGATTCTGTTAGAGCCATGTATCCTTGGGTTTGACGTTTTACACTTTGGTAAAACTTGCGAACATCTTTCCTGTAGTGGCACATATCTTTATATCCTCAATCGCGCACTTTTCATGATCTATTTTTTTCTTTCTGAAAAACTAGTGTTCTTCCCTTCTTCTTCTTTGCTTAATGAGCTCAATGGAAGCCATAGTCTTCACCTGCAGCTTAGCCTTGTAGGCCTCGTTCTTGGCTGCGAGCATCTGTCGGTATTCCTTATCAAACCAGAGGTTTCTTGCTGGTAGCGCAAGAAATCTATTACAATAGTTGGGGCTGATCTAATGGCCTTTTGGCATCGTTGACATTGATCTTTGACATTCGATGCTGGTGGTATGGTGTGATTCGAGAGGTTAAATGAAATGCCTTGGTGGTCTTTTGCGATTGCAGTCTTTCGAGATTAAATTTTTTTCACAGTATTTCTGGATTGTTGTGGCGTATTAGATATCTGCATTTTCGCCTTGGTTGCAACAAGGTCCGGGTGGTCCGAGTCGATGTTAGCCCCTCGGAATGTACGTACATCCAAAATACTGTATTCGTGCCTCTTGTCTATCGCAATGTAATCAATTTGGTTGACCGTTCGTTGATCTGGATACTGCCATCTCCGCTTATGGCTGTCGTGTTGTCGTGTAGGCTATGTTTTCCGATAATACTGCTAAAGATGTCTTCTCTTCCTACCTTTGCGTTAAAATCTCCCAGCACGATTTCAACATCGTACTTCGGTAGTCGCTCATAGGTTTTGTCAAGGAGCTCATAGAAGCAGTCCCTATATTATCTTTTTTCTCCGTTGTGGCGTGAGCGCATATAAGGCTAATGTTGCGAATTTGGCCTTGATGCGGATCGTTACAATGTGCTCGCTAATGTCTTGGAAACATACGACTTCTTGCCTAAGTCTGGCACTTATTACAAATCCGCATCCGAATAGTCGCTGTTTCTGCTCACTATAACACGGTCCGTAGTAGATATCACAGTTTCTCATCATCTTTTTGCGTGGCCCATCCCATCGTATTTCCTTAATGGCAGTATTGTCTTCTTTGTAGCAGTTAAGGGCTTCCGCTAGTTGTTCGATTGCACCTCTCCTGTTTAATGTTCTCACATTCCAGGTGCAGATACGAACGTCGTTGTCCTTTTTCGTTTAGCCGTGCCGTCAACAATAAAATCATTCCTTGCCGAGGCTATTGGTTGCTTCGTAACATGATTTTTTTCTATGGTTGGGTAGTTAACGCAAAGCACAACCCCCAACCTGGAGGGCCAGTTCCAATTTATTAGATACCCCCAGGACACGGGCCAACAGTATCTACTAGGGGATTGAGCGCTGCCGTTGGCCTTTCGGTTCATCCGCCATTATCTCTGTTCAAGGAGCCTGACTAATTCCTAGACAACCTGTTGTCCGAATATGTCGAAGCAGCTTGTCTAGGTTCGCCTGGGACAGCAGGCCGGACATTCAATCCATGCCATGCTGACCTGGCTGTTTAAGTGTTGCTATTTTTCGTCGTGTTATCAACACTCGCGCTTAGCAAGTCAAATCCGATTGGATGAGACCAGTACCCGATGGTTACCACTTGGAGGTAAAAAGATAATCACTTCATGTGACTACGTCTCTTTTTTTTTTGCACCATTCGGCAATCGTAGCTTCTTTTCTTTTGACAGTTGTTGGGATCTGAATTTGTTTGTGAATAGAAATTGGTCAGAGTTTGGGATCTTTTTCCGGGTACATCCAAGATGCTGTATGATTAACTCGCATCTATGAGTACATGGTTTACTTAGGTGTGGACACATCCAAGATCTATGAGCACATTTCGATTTAGTTGGTGTTTCGACCATATGCAGGTTGCCAGGCTATGGATTTAAAGTCGAGGGATGTGTTGCTGTTTACCGTATTACAGACTACAAAGTCAATTAGTCGGAACCCATAACTGGCATCTTTTCTCATTGTAAGCTCAGGATTGTGAGCTCCACAAAAAGTAAATCGGATTGTATTCTTCTTGCATTTGAGATTGTATGTTCTCCTGGATTTTTTTGATCAATCTTTAAACCTCTATAGCTTATTTTAATATCAGTTTATTCTTCTTGGTGACATGTAGTGAACTATTTACACGTGCACACATTTCAGATCGCATTTTGACACTGTCACAGTTATAGTATGTTGCGTGCTTATCGTAAACTTTGTTAAATTTTAAGTCAAAACTTTTATTTATCAACTCACTAAAAGCGGAAATTACTTTTGATGGGACTTTTTTCTATAGGTAGGGATAACAAATTGAAATGTACATTCATTACATTTATACCTAAAATCGACTAGTTTTTTGATACCATTATGAGTAAAAGGATATTTCACATATAACTAAAACCTTTGTAATACAAACGTCCACACAAAGTTTCCCGTAATCCCATATAACCAGTCAGCCTTCTGGTTCCACCTATTGCATAATCCAATGCCCACCTATTTCGGCGCTGTAGTGCAAAATAAATAAAAGGATCTTCGCATGTATCCCGAAAATGTTTGCTTTTTATGCAAGATTTACAACATCGACAGATATGTGTTACACGAGAAATGTATCCCATATTCAGAGCAGGCCATTTCAATTCTCTAATAGAAATCTAACCACAAACAAGCCGTTGCATTACAACGTTACAACATTTTCCCGTTTTTTTTTCTTTTTTTTGGTGTAGGCCAACATTTAAGCAACAAATAAACAACATGTGCCATAACAGTAAACATAACCATTAAAAGACTATGACTTTTATGACTTTTCAATTTTATTTGCATGAAATAAATAAATAAATGGCCCTTCGGAGGGAGGGTTGATGCTTAGAATGGGTAAGGTCTGGCTACAGCAGATATTCTGATTTATGGAATATGGGTTTTTTGTTGGCATAGATTTTCCCGCTCTTAGTTGAGGGTTTTACGACTTCCTTATCGAGTAAGGTTTATTATTATGAAAACGGTTATTAATGGCTTTTAGCTGTTTGCTAATTTTTTCTGAAGGGTTGCTTTTATTTGTTTCAAAATTTAAAATCGACCTGGGCTAATGGAGGGTCTTGCAATGGAATTTATACATTAATGGATGCTTTAAAAGATATCCTTTTACCCATTTTCGTAGTCAGAATAACTTAATTAAGGGATAAGGCTTTGTAATTTTTTTTCAGTTTAAAATGGAAATTTGAAATTTAAGGAGAAATATATTCACCGAGGGTTAGTCAAACCATTTGAATGGAGCCAGGTTGTGACTCAATCTCGCAGTGGAAAATAACGATGTTTATGAGTGAAATGGCATGGTAGGTTCATTGATATGATGATATTTGCAAGTACCAAAACGATGTAACAGAAGAGGCTGATATCAAGGTGTAACAACGCAGAACCACCACGGTGCAGGAACGTTTCGAAACAGAAGTAGGAAAGAGAAGAAAATTCTGCGTAAAAAAATAAGGGAAAATGCATCTTTCCAGCTAAGGGAAATCAAAGAATCTTTGACAACAAGAACATCCTTCAATTTTTCAGAAAAGACAAATGACTGGCATCTGGCTTCAAACGGGAGCTCCGAATGGCAATATAGTCACTGACGGGCATGGAATTGTAGATATATTCATGCAGCTTTTTTTTTTTTTTTTTATAATTTATTTTATGTTACCACAGTACGAGCGTTAGAGATGGGGAAGAAAGAGAGTGACAGGAAAGATTTTGGATGTAGTGGAGACTTAACTCCATGGGTGGTGTCCGAACTAGCTTCGGGGAGTCACTTTTTCTTGTGTTCGTTAAATTTGAAGAAATTCAAGATGGTGTGTATACTTTTAGGTATTACACCGACCTTTTTTATTTCTCTTTTTTAATAAAAGTGAAATGGATTTTGGCTGGGATTGAACGCGCACCCTTCCACTCAACAGACGAACACATTACCACTACACCGTGATCAACGGAGAGGTTAGCCGGTTCTGCTACATTACTAGCAGAACTCATTAAAAATGGAGGGGTTTCCGTAGTATGCTTTTACAAAAACATCAACAAAGTTGGGATTGATGCGTGCATTAACGATGACTTGAATATCAACCCAATAATTATCTTACTCTCGTTTACAAAAAACTAGACTAGTTTATGCTGAAGAAGCCATTACCGACAAGCAGACCGATATGGACGGTATTTCGGTGGGGTTCCCCTACCCTACGATTATTAAAATCCTAAGGCCGAACATTTTACGAAAGCAATAACTTTCTCTTTATAAGAAAAAGATAAAAAAAAGTGATCCCATATCATGCACCAAGCTACCGAGGCACATACCAACTAAATATCTCATAGAAGAATCTATCCAACGTACTGTGCGAACATCTTAGGTCTTTCTGGAATACACTTATCAAGGAAATTGTGGAACACACCAATGTATTTCAAGTTGAGATATCATCTTGCCATCGCCTTGGCCTCTATAGAAATTGATCAAAATTGATGCAGCTTTGTCGGAACTTAATGGGTGCGTTGACCTAGTGGTTAGTGCGATAGACCACTGAGTGTGGGGTCCATGGTTCAAATCCGAAAGTAATACTCCTCCACCTCTTGCAAATATGTCAATATGTTTCTCAAAAATAGCTTTTTTCCGTGGCTGGTGTAAATCTTCATGGACACGATAAGCACGTGTCCATAGTAGAGATTTTTACTCACTAAATCCACCACCCTTTTTGTATATGTATTGCAGCTAAGTATGCGACTTATCTAGCTTATTTTTTATCACGAGCATATATACATGTTAGGCAGGTAAATTTTTTTTGAGAGCTCCTGATTTATCCGCAGTTTATAGCGCGGTTTGTAATTATCAAGCTTAATTCAAGGGCTTAGATCTTTGAAGACGCCGCAATAAATTTGTTTCGTCAAGAATTTGGAGGACCGTTGTGTTAACGTGTCTCAATAAACGTTTTTTATGTTTGCGTTCAAGATTTTTCGTTTCATCTTTAACCGCAGGGATACCCAGATCTCTGCGTAGATCTTCAGTCCTTATATACCTCGGCGCATTGACGATTGATCATAACATTTTGTTTTGAAAAGTTGGAAGAATGTTTAGATTCGTTTCACTGGTAAAACCCCAAAGTTGTATACCATATGTCCAGACCAGCTGTAGCACTTGCTTGTATAATAGCAGCTTGTTATCAATGTAAAGCTTCGAATATTTTCCGAGTAACAAGTACAGTTCTCTTCATTTATTTTTAAGTTCTTCGCATTTCCTTATTACATGCGACTTCCATTTTAATTTTGCATCGAGTGTCATTCCGAGATATTTCGCTTCATTTGCAAAAGGGACTCGAACCGAATTGAGAAATACTGGCAGATTGTTTGTCCGTTAATAAGAAAAATCTACATGAATCGATGTGCCCTCGTTAAGTGCAATCCGCCAGAGCTTTGTCCATTCATTTAGAGCGTTTTGTAATTTCACAATTGTTTCCTCAATTGTTGTACCAACTGGTAGATAGGAGCCTCGTCAGCAAACGTGGCAACTATTGTATCGTTTGTTTGTGGGATATCACGTATAAATAGGTGGTACAAGAGTGGTCCAAGGACGCTTCCTTGGGGTACTCCTGCCAATATTTCTTTGAAATCCGAATATTCATTTCCAAGTTTCACACGGAGGAGTCTATGCTCAAGATACGACCCGAGGATTTTATATAGTTTTTCAGGCAGAACTTGTCTTAGCTTGCATTGAAGGCCTGTATGATAAACTTTGTCAAAAGCTTGCGACACGTTAAGAAATACGGCTCAACAAATTTTCTTTTCTTCGAAAGCTTTCTCAATTCCATCAGTAATTCGAAAAACTTGGTCCACAGTCAAATGTTTACTTCTAAACCCAAACTGATGGTCAGGTAAAAGGCGTTTCTGATCAAAAATGGGGTGTAAGCGACCGAGTAATATCCCTTCAAAAACTTTTGAAATTATTAGAAGAAGTGGAAAAGGTCTGTAAGATTTTATTTCATTTGGTGATTTTCCTGGATTGTGAAACGTAATGACTTCCGCAAATTTCCAATGTCTTGGTATGTATTCTAATTACATCGTTTAAAATGTAGAGGAGTTTAGTTAGTGTTTTCCGGGGCAACATTTTAAGAAGTTCTACTGTAATCAGGTCATAACCACGAGCTTTTTTAGGCTTTAGTTTCTGTATTTCCCGTTTAAGCTCAGCAATACTTGCATAGATGACTTTGTTACTATCGGTTGTAGTCTCGAATAAATTTATGTTTTCTGGACCATTTAAGGGTTTAAATGTTTCCTCAAGATGTGCGGCGTCTGCTTTTTCCTTATCGCTTTTCGCCAAACGTCTTGACTTACTCTAATTGGTGGCACAGCGTTTTTTGGCCGTTTTATGATTTTAATTACTTTCCAAAGTGAATAATTCGATTCTTTCCAGCGGTTAGGCTTTACAGAAAAGTTTCATCTGCATGGTTTTCAAAGTTTTTTTTATCGAATTTGATAGCGTTACCGATTGAGTAACGCGTTTTGTTTATCTGGGTGGGTTTTCATTTCTAATGAGTGACCTGCTCGTTGTTAGAATGACCGTAGAATGATCAGAGAAAATATCAAAGCATTATTCAACTTTGATTCGATTGGATAGCAGACCTTTTATAATGAATAAATTAAATCAAATCAAATCCAATCCGGTATTTTTGTAACATTAGTTAGGAATCGTGGCCATTATGTTGGTTTTTCCCTTGAATAAAATTCGGTATTGTACTTTCTGCCCACATCGTAAAGCTTCCTACCTTTCTGTGATATGCATCTAGATCCCCAGAACGCTGTCCAAGGGAATTACGCAAGTTTTCAAATCAATTTCCTCAACCTTGCATCATGGCTCTATCATCATGAAGCGTTTTTGTCGGCATAAGCTTTTGACTTTACATATCCCCACAGGAAAAAGTCTAACGGTGTGATATCACACGATCTTGGTGGCCGATCGACCGGCCCAAAACGTGAAATTATGTGCTCACCGAAATGTTCTCTCAATAAGTCCATTGATTGATGCGATGTGTGGGAAGTGGCGCCGTCTTGCTGAAACCAAATGTCGCCGAGATCACGAGCTATAATTTCAGGCATCAAATAGTCGGTTATCATGGCACGATAACGGTCGCCATTGACGGTTACGTTCGCACCGGTATAATTTTTAAAGAAATATGGACCGATGATTCCACCGGCCCACAAACCACACCAAACCGTTGTTTTTTCTGGATGAAGTGGCAGTTCTTCAATCTCTTCAGGTTGCTCTTCGTCCCAAATGCTGCAATTTTGTTTGTTTACATACCCATGGAGCCAGAAATGGGCCTCATCGCTAAACAAAATTTGCCTCGAAAACGTCGGATCTTCTTGGAACTTTTTAAGAGCCCGTAGAGCGAAGCGATGTCGCTTGGGAAGGTCGAGCGGCTTCAGTTGTTGCACAATCTGTATTTTGTAAGCTTTCAATTTAAGATCTTGACGTAAAATGCGCCAAGTCGTTCCATACGTCAGTCCGAGTTGCTGCGAACGGCGCCGAATCGACTCTCTACGGTCTTCGTGTACACTCTCAGCTACGGCCGCTACATTTTCTACACAGCGTGCTGGACGTGGTCTATTCGGTCGAATACTATCCAATAATGAATGCTGGGTCTCAAAATGGGTGATGGTGTACGCTGGTGTACGAATAGTACGCTCAGTAGGCCGATTATGTTGACCATAAGTTGAGCGAAGTGCACGAAACACATTCCTCACAGAACGTGAATTTTCATAATAAAGTTGAACAATTTGTAAACGTTGTTCACGCGTAAGTCTTTTCATTATGAAATGCCAAACAATTCTAAAGAAAAATAACATGACAGCATGACACGACTCACACGTGATCTGTCAAAAAAGGCTATTGAAAAAAGTATCTCTACTTGGATCACCCGTTATATAGTGCACGCTGGTAAAGTGATTTAGCAGTTAATGTCATATGGCTACTGACCAGGTGCGCATTTCCTTCTTTTCCGGCTTGGCGGGTTCTTATAGTGCAGCCTTCGCGGCTTAATGTTTAGCGAACTAATTTCTTAGTGGCCTTTTATTTAAGCAGTTTAAGCCTCTACCTACAAGCAGCTTTAAAATCATATTGACAACTATCGGTAATTATTGGATTTTAAGTCAGCATTGTTTTGTAACTTTGCTTTGGTTAGGTTACAGGGGCTGTACGCGATGCACGGTTATTCACAAGGGTTTGGAGGAAGCTGGAGACAAGTTTCACTTCCACCTTCCTCAACTTTGTCTTGTTGTGCTACCATGCAGTGTCCTGCGGTCAATTACCGCGAATCCCAAATATTCGAGATAGTTTAACCTCTGACTAAATACCCTAGGTGGGGTTCTGAAAGGTCGTTTTATTATTATTTTTGGTTCTCCTCGTGGTGTCCTGCACCCATCTTTGTCTTTTGGACGCGGTGTTCTCGGAGGAGCTGGCGAAGCGTTCCTTTGCCCAGCTCAGACACGAATTTTGTTTTAAATTCCGATCTGCAAACATGCAATCATTTTGGTGAGTGCCCGTTTATCCTTGAAGGCAGCTTTGATAGGATGCACCTGTTTGGAGCTAGAGGACGGATAGTTTTTTTATGAGTTCGGGCGTCCAACTGGTTTATGCTCGATGGTACAGAGTGAGGGTGGGCGTGTACCCTTCACATCTGATATGGATCGGAACAGGTTTCAAAACCAATGCCTTTTCTAATGGCATGAAAGCGTTATCATCCATAGAGGTAGGACCTTCCACCACTAAGTTTGGACCAGGTTTTCATAAAGTCGTCACTTTAGCGGCGGTCGGTGATGCTACCAAGAAGGGATACCAATATTTAGGAAAAGGATGTGGTAAGGAGAAATGGATTATTTTCGGTAGAGAGAGGGATTCAATGCGGTGCTAGCTCGAAGAAGGTAGTTGGGAGAGAGTCCCTTGCAACACTCGTCCAGGGTTTTGATTCGGACTAGGTTTTCGCTTGGAACAGGTGCGCTCTCAGCAACCTTCCGGGTAATACTTTTCCACAGTTCCCTACTTAGCTAAGCTTATGCCGAAGTCATATTTGCCTTGGCTATGGCAGTGCTTTCAGGTGTCACTCATAAGGTGCTAGGATGAGAGAAAATCCCGCAGATAAAAAGCTCATTTATCAATCCCTTGCCTTTGAATCGATAAGGTGTATGATTATTACTTCCTTCAGACGATTCAGACGATAAAAGGAAAACTGAAGATCCACATCACTGTAGTACTCGCTTTTTGTCACAAAGAGTTCGGTTCCTTGTACCTTGGACCTGAAAATGAGTCAGAGTGCTCCAATAGGTGTTAAGAACTTTGAAAAAATAAAAACACACAAAAACCATCCTAGAATGTTTTGAAACGTGGAGTTCTGTATGTTAATTGCCGAATCCAGGTGGGTGTCATCATTTAAAACATTTGGACGTTATGTGACCGCGTACGTTTTTTTTTCTAAACCCACACAAATTGAAGTTTCCAACTACCAACTAACTAAGTTATTTAACTAAACTAAAACACGTTCCAAGGTTCTCCACTTCAAAATATGCCACACTTTAACTCTATCTTCCAGGCTTTCATTCCATCACCACCAACAAAAAAAAACAACACCTGCAATAATTAACATGGTTATCCCTTTTTTGAATTAATTCCGTGCAACAATACCTCCATATATTCGCGCCAGCATTCCGATTATCTTTAAAAAAATGTTAGCGGTGCAAACGCGCTACACCAGGAGAGCCAAACAAAAAAGGATATAAAAAGACAGGATTTCGTAACAATGCAAATCCTCGAGCAAATCCCCTCAAATAAATGCTAACTGCATGAAACCAAATTAGCTCTAACTGTTTAGTATTCCACATATACAACTGGCGCTCTCGCTTTTCCTATTTGGCCTCATTTTCAATTCCATGTGTCCCTCCCTTTCCCTCTTCGTGCCAAGAAGGATTCCATCGGCCGGAAAAAGAGCTGTGAACAGTTTTCTCTCCTCAACAAAAAAAACTTTTTCTATGAATGGCTTTCCTCGACAATATTTAATTAAAAAAAAAAAACCACCACCCACACACACAGAAAGCCAAATAGAAAATGTTATTCAGTTTTTTGTTGTTGTGTGGCTCATATCGTCCTTTTGTTTGAAAATGCATGCGGGCTGGGAAGGAGTTCATAAGAATGATCTTCTACTTTTGCGGAACAATTTAATTTCACGTGAGAGAGCTGGGCTCTTTAATACCTAGCATGATCTAGTTTCTCTGAAACGCTTTTAGGTGATTCGGCAAATGGGTAAGGAACCTGTTTGTAGCCTTCCTTTGTGAACCAACGCACATGACAAATGAGCTGATGCCTTTCATGACACGAATTTAATTTTGAAAAAGGATCCGGTGGGAGGTTAAAAGTGCTTTACTCATTGGTATCAAATTACATACACAGAGAGTTGGGGAATGTGTCAAACGTACGCATTGGGCGGATGACTATGATACTTTGCACGGTCCCATGGCAGGATGTGATGATGCTATTCAGCTTTGTAGGGCAGGTGCTCGAATCGATTTTGGGAATTCATCATCAAAGATTGAGAGTAATGAAAATGGTTATTACGCTGATGACATCTTTGTCGATGGCACGGTCTAATGTTCATGTCGATGCGAAGATGATGGGGCTGTCGATGAGGATGGTGAAGATGAATGATGGGTAGGTGTCAAGAGACGTGCCACTCAAGGTGAGGAGATTTCATGGTATTGGGCGATGAGTAATTACAGCACATTAGTGCGACGAAAGTCAACTTTTTAAAAATAAAGTTTTGGCTAAAAAATTGGCAATGGGAATCCTTTTTTTTTGAGAAAATAATTTTGGGTTTTACTGTAATCTATGTGGATTCATGTGGTTGTTTCAACGATACGATAACACAAGTGTTTTTACTAAGATGATGCCTTCGGCTGTCGGTTCGGTAAAAGGCCTTGGCGGCAGCAGATGAGAGCGTCTTGTTATACCACCCATATCCGGATACTCCGCTTTCGACTGAGCATTTGGTTGGGGCCTCAGCCTGGTCGATTATCAGCACGGGTCTTTTAACACCTTAATTCAGCCTTTTAATTATTTTTGGTACGAAAGTTTATATTTCTACCAGCCCTGCGAGTATGCGGGGCTGGTCCCCTGTAGCAATTACAGGGGACGCACCCGATGGGAGAACAACTTAACTCCATACGAGGGGAGTGGAGAACATATTCCATATAACATACGGCAGCAGAAGAACTCCCAAGATGGAAACAGCGCAGCGGTGGCATCTTTAGTCCCAGTAAGGCCCGATGAAAAGAAAAACCTATATAACCCGCTCCGACATTTTCGAACAACAAAGCATATAGGAGTTTTAAGGGTTAGTCCTGCCCCTAGAATAAACATCGTTGAGGACGTTGAGCTGAGAAGCCAAAGGTAACGCCTAATCCCCTAATAGATAATGACGAATGGGTGTCCTGGGAGTATCTTATAATAAATTGGAAAAGTACCTCCAGATTGGATATGGTGCTTTGCTACAAAGTAAACAAGATCGTAGTGAAGGCTTGATTTTATCGATGACGACCAGTCTAAATGAATAAATGAACAATGACGTTCTAAGGCTGTTGCTTATGACATAGCTGCATTCTAAATGTCGCTGGTGCCGGTACTTATAAACGGACCGTTGTAAATGTTACATTTTTCGCGGTCGTTTTCCGGCCTTAACTGCTATTTAAGGATATTTTTTCAATGGCAATAATGTCTGTATTGTAGCGGCTTTATGCTTCCGCAAGTTGTTCGGCTGCACTTGCAATTTTTTTAAAGCTAAACAGAAAAGGCTGCTACTTACGCAAGCCTTAAGCTGCTACAATATACACATTACTGTCATCTATGAAATATTTATTAATAGCAGTAATGGCCGGACAAAATGACAATGAAAATATATGACATTCACAACGGTCCGCGTTATAGCAACCAGAATCAGCGAATATTCAAATGCGGCTTTGTCATAAGTAACAGCCGTAGAACGTCGTTATCCAGTTTTCATTTTGAATGGTCGTCATCAATAAAATCAAACATTCATTAGGTTCTTGGTCTTATGGTTGAAGGACAGCATACTCATTTTACCGTATCGAGGCCAAATTTGCAATCAAAAGCCTTATTTTCGGTGACGCTTCGACGGAGGAAAATTTTTATTTAGTTAAATACTATTTCTAGAAATATTGCAGGAATAATGCTAAAATCGTGGTGGGAGAGCAGTAAATGAGGGCGAAACGAAGTATATGCTGTCAACACGAAGGACAGACAACATGGACGAATTGAACAGAACGTCACCATTGACAGATATAAGTTTGAGGTAGTACGGGACTTTATCTATCTCGGTTCCGCTATTAACTCTGACAACAACATCTCGTCAGAAATTAAACGAAGAGTTACTCTAGACAAACGCTGTTTCTTCGGGCTAAGAAGGCAATTCAGTAGTTAAACCCTCACTCGAACTACTAAGGAGATCTTATATAAGACCCTGATCACCGCAGTCCTGCTCTACGGCGGTGAAGCATGGACCGTCTCAAAAGCGGATGAAAAAATCCTTGGTCGATTTGAGAGGAAAATTCTTCGAAAAATCTTCGGTCCCGTTTGCGTTGACGGGCTATGGAGACGAAGATTCAACCAAGAACTATACTAGCTGTACAGCGATATGCCACTGGTCAAAAAACTCCGCATTGGACGTTTAAGATGGCTAGGACATGTAGAACGAATGGACACCAACACTCCGGTTCGCAGAGTCTTCGATTTCCAGCCAGACGTCGGACGCAGTAGAGGAAGACCTCGCCTTAAGTGGCGCGCACAAGTCGAAACCGACCTCAACCAAATTGGAGTACGCAACTGGAGGCAGTAAGCTAAGGACCGGGCTTATTGGAGAGGCATGTTGGTTGAGGCCCAGGTTCAATCCGGACTGTAGCGTAACTTAAGTAAGTAAGAAAGTGTTGGGAGATTTAAACGGCGAAGGAAGAAAATGAAGACATCTCATCTATTATAAATGATTACCATAAGATGTTACAACCTATGCAAAACACGTAGAAACGTTTAAGGACTGCGATCACAAGAGACCACTCTGACCTTTACAGAACGATCCCATAACATATAGAATATGTGCACCTTATGCCGAAGACCAAATGCAACAATGTTAACAAGCCATACGTTTGGCTGCAACTGATAGTCTTGGTTTCTCCCGCCCACCAGAAAAAAAAAATGCAGTTCTTAAGAAGAATGCTGACAGATTCTCGCAGCCAAACATGAGGTCTATAGGGTAAAGCTGCAGGTGAAAGCTAGAGCTGCCATTGTGCTTAACAAGCGAAGAAGAAGGGAAGAACACCGTCTGTTCAGAAAGAAGAAAAAAGAGCAAGAAAAACGCATTGTTAAGGATATAGGGAGGTGTCACTTCAGGAATTATGCTCGCAAGTTTTTCTTAAATGTAAAACGTCGTAGCCAGGGATACAAGGCTCGAACAGAATCCTGTCGAGATGAATAAAAAAATATCGTAGTTGAGACACAGTCGATGCTGAGGATATGGAAGAATATCTTCTACAGGCTGTTAAACGGCGATGATGAACAATTTCCTGCTGTCAGGCAGAACGAAACCTTAAATATTAACGACGAGAACCAAAACTACCAACTACTTAACCTTAGTGAAGTGAAGAAAGCAATATCTTAACTAAACCTTAACAATGCTGCCGGAATGGATGTCCTTTCTTCGAATCTATATAAAATCGCTGGTTGATTTGGTAAGCAACATGCTTAACTTGAACCTAGTATGTCAGATCCACAAAAAGAAGACCACTGAATTGAGCCAACTACAGGCATAGGTCTCCTCCACATCATTTACTAAATCCAATCTGCTGTAATATGTGAACGCCTGATATCACGCACCAACAACTTGTTGGTTTTATACAAGGGAAGTCCACAACTGATAAAATCTTCACAACTCGGCAGATCCTGGAAAAATTCCATTGAGTCCATATTAATACCGATTACGTATTAAAGTCGCATAGGACAGCATTTAATGAGACGAACTATAAAGAGCCATAATAAGCTAGTTTTGGTATACCGTCCTAATTCCCCCCCAGTTGCAGGATGACGTTGGAGCATTTCCTTAGATTCGCTGTTCCATCAGGGTTAGCAACGAAATCAGGGAAACTTTGGATACCAAAAAAGATTAAATGTGACTTCTCAAACATCCTTCTTGAAAGGATTGTGCAAAACTCTCGAGCTAATAACAGAGCCACAGTTTTCCATAAATTGGTGAAACTTCTAGCTACGCAACTCCAAACGATTATGATATCATTGGTCAGACTCAACGTAGATAAAGTCACCTTTGCTAGACTAGATAAAGAAGAGACAAAAATCATCACAGTCCTTCTCTACAGCGCTAATGAAATGGTCGTATCAAAAGCAGATAAAGAAAACATTGTTGAGAGAAAAATTCTTCGCCAAATCGCTGTTCTCATTTGCGCTGACGGGCACTGATAAACCACAAACTTAACGAGTCTATTAACTCCGCATTTGACTTTGGGTAGTATGATAAACTACCGCGCAGAAGGTCTGAGTTTGATTCAAGGCCATAGCAACACCTAAATGATTTCTCACTGGCCGTCCTTTCGTTATGATCAGTCAAATCATCAATCAATTCTCTCAACTAAGCCATTCGGATTTGGCATAAAACAAGAGATCCCGCCATCGTGCAAGAAGTACACACGCTTGCATGTATGGTTGTGAGAAAAAAAATAAGCCCTGGGTACTAACCAGCCTGTTCCGATAAAAATTTGTTTTTATTTCGGACGTTTAGAACGACTAGGATGTGTAAAACGATTCATCACCAATACACTGGCCCGCGGTGTTTCCGATGCGCAGCCAGAAGTTGAGTAGCAGTTGAGTATGACTTCACCTTGAGCGGGGTATTCTTTTAAAAACCGAATTCAACCATCTTGAAGTACCCCACTGGACGAAGTTAGCTAAGTGCCGGATAGGTATTCTTGCAGTAGATAGATAGACAGATTAAAAGGACATTAAAAAATGATATAAACAAATCATAGCTATACGAGTAAAACAATTGGATAAAAAACAATATTGAGCTTTCGATATGTAAATGGGAAACATTTATTTTATAACGGGTGATCCAAGTAGAGATACTTTTTTCAATAGCCTTTTTTGACAGATCACGTGTGAGTCGTGTCATGCTGTCATGTTATTTTTCTTTAGTATTGTTTGGCATTTCATAATGGAAATGCGTGAACAACGTTTACAAATTGTTCAACTTTATTATGAAAATTCATGGTTTGTGAGGAATGTGTTTCGTGCACTTCGCTCAACTTATGGTCAACATAATCGGCCTACTGAGCGTACTATTCGCAACACCATCACCGGCCGGTCGATTGGCCACCAAGATCGTGTGATATCACACCGTTAGACTTTTTCCTGTGGGGATATGTAAAGTCAAAAGCTTATGCCGACAAACCCGCTTCGATTCAGGCCTTGGAGGAAAACATCACGCGTGTCATTCGCCAGTTACCAGTCGAAATGCTCGAACGAGTGATCGAAAATTGGACTCAACGGATGGACCATCTGCGACGTAGCAACGGCCAACATTTGATAGACATAATCTTCAAAAAATAAATGCCAAAGAATGTTCTTTCAAATGATAATAAACATTTCTCCATTAAATTTGAATTTTCTGTGTTTTTTTTCTCTAAAAAAGTAGGGAACCTCGAAATGGATCACCCTTTAGTAATGGCGATTTTATTCAAAGAACTGCGACTTTAAAGTACCCTCATAATAAAATTGCCACCTAAGGAATCAAATCGTCAATAAAAGCAAGCTAGTCTCAAGCATTGTTTACGAACTTTGGCTAACAATTCTTCTAAGTACTTTGCCTGCTTTAAAACTGTTATTCAAAAATAAGTTAGCGTGACGCTGGTTTTGAAAAAAAAAAGTTTGTCCCAGAAGTAAGATAGCAATTATGTCCGTCTACTTTGCAAAGAACTGCATTTGTACATCGAATCCAGTTGTAATACATAATCACCTTGATCCCTCCATTCGTTAATAATTCCATTCTGAAAAAAGGACCATTTGAAAGGACAACACTCCTTTGATATGAATCTCTCAACGTTGTACTTCCTTTATACGGTTTACATTTTATCATTTGACCGAATCTTCTTTTGTTGCAAGTCGGATTTATATCACATAATATTTTTTTAGCAACAAAGTATGCACTGACTATACATCTCCATGTCCTTGTGTACTTTGTGCATGACAACCGAATGCACTGTTCTAAGGATATGCAAGTAATTTATTGAGTAAAGGGTTGTAGCTCAAATGTTGTTTATGGAAATGTTTTACTTTGTTTTGATTTATTTGTTCTTTTTTTTGGTCACGTGCAGTTGTTGAGCCATCAGATACAAACACATAAAGGTACATATTTCTCTGCCACAAAATCTCATGAAATGCAAATGGGTTTCGGAAATCTGATGAAGTTTTTTGAAAGTGAATTTATTAGCTGCAATGTAATACATTGGTGTAATAAAATGGTCCATGTAAGAGGACGAAGTGATTGGTGGTTAGCATTTGTAAGAGGTGGCGCTGCTTATTATATTTTTAAACATTTAGGGTGCGGGAACATAACTCATTTTTTTTTCAAAATGCAATCAAACCCACGGTAGGAATCAGATTTTTTACGCCTTATCCCATTGGGGTATATTAGTGTGGATACATATTTTGTAACATAGAGAAAATATAATTCCTGTAGATATAGCATCGACTGTGACTCAATTACGATTTTTCTTGTTCACCACGAGAATATGTTGTTCAAAATTTGAATCCCTGGCTTTGAAATTTTATGTGTTGGTAAAAATTAGAAAAAACGGGTGATTTTTTAAGCGTATTTTTTTTTAGTCGAATTTGCATCAAATATTCAAAATTTTGATTGTAATCGATAAATAGGCCCTTGCGGCTCCGTTTCAAATGGTCCATTCGGAAGGTCCAATTTTGCGTCACTTTAGGAGCATTTCCGCCTGTATTCCACGAATTAAGAGTGTTATGTTATCCTATAAGGCTTCAATCGTGTTCGGCTTGTCCACATAGACTAACGACTTTATACAACTCCACAAGAAACAATAAATTGCATGATCTTGGCCGCCAACTCACAGGGCCATTTCGAGAGATAAGCTACTCACCAAATTCATCCTTCAACATTTACATTGTTTCACGAGCTGTGTGGCATGTGGCAGCGTCTTGATGAAACCACATGTCAACCAAATTCAATTCAGCCAACTGGGTCAAAAAAAAAAAGCCGCGTATCATCGCTCGATATCGTTCGCCGTTGATGGTAACGTTTCTTCCACGGTCGTCTTTGAAGAAAAATGGACCGATGATGCCACCAGCCCATAAACCGTACCAAATTGTCGTTTTTTCGGGATGTATCGGTAGTTCTTGTGTGGGATGTGGCAGTTCAACACTCAGATGCGACAGTTTTGCTTATTTACATATCTTTTGAGCCAGAGATGAGCTTCATCGCTGAACACAATTTTTCGATAAAACAGCGGATTTTCATGGAGCCGGATTTTCGTAAGGCCCATTCACCAAAAATCAGACGTTGTGGTAGGTCATTCGGCTTCAATTCTTGCACAAGTTGAATTTTATAGGCTTTCATACCAAAATCGACACGTAAGATTTTTTGGTGCGAAATTCGGTGATAACAGCACGATTGTCGATTCAACAGGTCGATCATAATATGGTCGTAACAAACAGTGTGCTCATTTTTCACAGAGCACGAATTTTGATAATAAATTTCAATAATTTGCAATCGTTGCTCGTTTGTAAGCTTTTCCATGATTAAATGACAGAGTATTCTGAAAACGTTTCACTTTGACAAATGACGCTTGGACGCCATTACTAACCAGTGCTGCCAACCTGAATAACTTAACTATTAAAAAATCACCCGTTAGATGCAGCAGCGACTGTGACTCAACTACGATTTTTCTTGTTCAATACGAGAATATATTGATCAGACTTCGAATCCCTGGCTTTGGCATTTTATGTTGTGGTAAAATTTTGAAACATAACTCGTCTAGTAACAACAGAAAATTTTGCTAACCAGCTTCATGGTACGGCCAGGCGGTGGGCAGTAAATGTATATTAAGCATCGGGTTTTTCAACAGGGACGTTACAAAAGTTGAGCGACGGTGACAGCAAACGACGCCATATTTCTTGCCGCTCTTTTGACATTTCTCTTCAGTAAGGTTTGCCATTTCATGATGGAAAGATATACGATCCAACAACGAGTCGAAATTATTAAAATTTTCAATCGAAATTCGGAGTCAGTGGCCTCAACGTTAAGAGCGCTACGTCCAATTTATGGTCTAGTGCGCGTCTAGTGGAAAAATTTGAATCCCCAGTCACAGTACAAAATGTTCCTGTGTCAGTGAGACAAAGAAGTGCCCGTAGTGTCGAGGATATTGCTGCCGCTGAGGCTTCAGTTGAAGGAAGCCCAAATGTGTCTCTCACACGTCGTTCTCAAGCGTTGGGAATCTCTGTGACGTCGTTGTGCCGAATTTTTCGAAAAGATCTTGGCGTACATCCTTACAAGATTAAATTGACGCAAGAACTGAAGCCGCTTGACCACCAGAACCATCGTATGTTCGTGAATTGGGCTGAGCAACAACTTGAAAATGATTCGGATTTTCATAGAAAAATCATCTTCAGCGATGATTCTCATTTCTGGCTGAATGGCTTCGTCAATACACAAAATATGCGGTATTGGTCAGGCAGCAATCCACACGTGCTCCATGAGTCATCATTGCATCCCGAAAAAAATTACGATTTGGTGTGGTTTATGGGCTGGCGGCGTCATTGGGCCGTACTTCTTCCATGATGATCATGACCGGCACGTTACTGTGAATGGGAATCGCTACCGTTCAACGATAACCGAATAATTTTGGCCCCAATTGGATGATATGGGCTTGGAGGACATGTGGTTCCAACAGGACGGCGCCACAAGCCACAGAGCGAATGCCACAATCAATTTATTGGAAACCAAGTTGGAGAACGTGTTATCTCACGAAATGGTCCAGTCGCTTGGCCGCCTCGGTCGTGCGATTTGACGCCGTTAGACTATTTCCTGTGGGGCTACGTCAAGTCTATGGTCTATGCCAACAAGCCAGCGACGATTGATGAGCTTCGTACGAATATCGAACGTGAAATTGCAGCAGTATCGGCCGATTTATGCTTGAAAACCGTCGAAAAATGGGTTCAGCGTCTGGACTTCTGCAAGCGTGCCCGTGGTGGCCATGCAAAAGAAATCGAGTTCCATACATAATGGCATCGAACGTACTTTTACAGGAATAAAGAATTTCATTGATATCCAAAACCATTTTTGTTTTATTTAAAAAAAAAACTTTTGTAACGCTCTTATTGCAAAACCTTTTAATTTACAGCACCTTGCAGCCAGACTTGTGGCATCCCATACGTTATCTACTAAATGAATCCCCATTGTAACAAAACCCCGCACCCCACATAAAATATAATTCATTCCAACAATCCGTATCAGGGTCACAGGATCTAAATAGATGTATTTTTCTATATCATAGAAGCTTTCCATTAAAAAATTAACCACCACTCGGAAGCCAGAATAAATAAATTTCAGTCTTTAGCTAGGCAGCCACCTACTGGCACACAAGCTCCTCCGTCGTCTACATCACAGCCCCCGCACACAGCATGTATTCCACTAGCCGGTTATAAATTGAAATAAGACTCCCTGCAGATAGGATGCACGTTGTATCGTCGGACGAAAGGAATTTCAACACCTCCGCCCACAGCCAACCAAGCCCCATTTTAATGGAAGTGCTAGATGTTAACCATGTATGAACATGACTGCGCGCTATGACATTATTTTGTCTTTCTGTTCATGATGACGACAAAACGTGAAGAAGCCTCATACTTAGTGATTGGAGAATCTGGTGGATGTCCTTCTTTCTGTGTGTGTATGTGTTTAGGAAGAGAGGCTGTGGCAAACGTTAATGCTAAACTATTCACCTAAGTTAAGCCGAAGAAGTGGAGCAACTAAAGCAGTTATGTCACAATGGCTTTGATTATTAGGATGTTATCCATCGGTTTGTGTGTTTGTAGGTATGTGTTGCGACAATAGAGGGTAATAGTGTGCCATCAGCAGCGTCTTGGAGGGTTATCGAATCAACAGCAACTCCTTGTAGTTGTTGTTGTCGTCTGGTTGAGTTCGATCGGGTTTTAAATTTTTTTTTTCTCCCTCTCACTCTCTCTCTCTCATTTTTTCTTCTCGTGCCATCCCAGATTGGTATTGTCGGTAAGTGACGGGTGATTGCGCGCTCTCCTGGTGCCTCTGGCATATGGAAGATGATAGAGATTTAGGTACTTGCATCCGCTACTTAGAGGTATAATAAGACTTTGAAATTGGATTTTGATCCACCAAGAGGAAGGGTTCTCTGACGTCAGAGTTGCAGTCGCGGAAAAAAGTCTTTAAGTTTTCTTGATTGGATTCTAATGCGATAGGACAGATGCTTAGCCACCCTTTGTGTGCAGGTAGAAATGAACTTTTCGAAAATGTAATAAGCGTCCTGTCATGTGCATATTCAAGGAATGCCAACGCCATAAGGCTGCCGTAATTAGCAGAGTACAAATCGGTTTTGTTGCGTCAGTGGATTCGGTGCAGATAACACGTGCATTTAGGTCATGGCAAAGGTAGATGCTAGATTGAAAGGACTGTTATGCAATAATATCGTTATAGTCCATCACTCACTCTGTGAATGAGTTAATTAATTAAAAAAAAAACTTTTTTCTCCACAATGTACTCACAATAATATCAGAAATAAAAATCAGACCCTCCTCGTCGTGCTTAAGTTATCTTATTGTCGAGTGTTATCGCGTAATTTGCAATATCCTGAAAGTACTCAGCACACATTTTATAGCCATTGAAAGTGTAAACACCCCCAAATTGCGTCCCGTCCTTCTGAAAACCAACTCACACACATACATCACACATTTGAATAAGACAACGATTTTTATGCTCTCAACTGAATTTGAATGCGTGTCCACAAGGCTCGCTTTCATCACGCTCAATTAAAAATTCATCTTCCTTTATTCGGTCGTCCTTTCACCAGTGAAATATTATTGCATTTGTTTGTGTTTTTTGGTCAATTAATTCCAAGCGATTGCTAAAATCGGAAAAGCATTCTTTGGTGAAAGAAAAAAAACACACACAGCAGAGGGAGGAGGGAGGTAAAAAAGGACAAACTTTTGATTAAATTCCACTCTTACCACTTGTGGAGTTGCGGAACAATGGTGCGAGCAGGTGCTGAATTATGCAATTTCTGAGGTAAAATTTGTGTGTTCAATGAAGTTTCCACCGGCAGCAGCTGTGTGCATTGCAAATACATGTTGACATTAGAAAATGGACAGATGAACGATTTAATCAAATTTGTGTTTTGTTTCTCCATTCCAAAACGAGGGGTTAAAATATTAAAACAATTTTTTAAAAGTTATTTTGTTTTGCTATTTGATCAGGATACTTTTATTATTTATTCTCCTTGTTTGAAAAATTGTTGTGTCGTAGGAGTCTTAGACTGAGGAAGCAATATACTTGTTACAAAGGCTTTCTTAATGGCTACACCATTGTAACGGGTGATCCAAGTAGAGATACTTTTTTCAATAGCCTTTTTTGGCAGATCACGTGTGAGTCGTGTCATGCTGTCATTTTATTTTTGTTTAGTATTGTTTGGCATTTCATAATGGAAAGACTTACGCGTGAACAACGTTTACAAATTGTTCAACTTTATTATGAAAATTCACGTTCTGTGAGGAATGTGTTTCGTGCACTTCGCTCAACTTATGGTCAACATAATCGGCCTACTGAGCGTACTATTCGCAACACCATCACCCATTTTGAGACCCAGCATTCATTATTGGATAATATTCGACCGAATAGACCACGTCCAGCACGCTGTGAAGAAAATATAGCGGCCGTAGGTGAGAGTGTACACGAAAACCGTAGAGAGTCGATTCGGCGCCGTTCGCAGCAACTCGGACTGACGTATGGAACGACTTGGCGCATTTTACGTCAAGATCTTAAATTGAAAGCGTAAAAAATACAGCTTGTGCAACAACTGAAGCCGCTCGACCTTCCCAAGCGACATCGCTCCGCTCTATGGGCTCTTGAAAAGTTCCAAGAAGATCCGACGTTTTCGAGGCAAATTTTGTTTAGCGATGAGGCCCATTTCTGGCTCAATGGGTATGTAAACAAACAAAATTGCCGCATTTGGGACGAAGAGCAACCTGAAGAGATTGAAGAACTGCCACTTCATCCAGAAAAAACAACGGTTTGGTGTGGTTTTTGGGCCGGTGGAATCATCGGTCCATATTTCTTTAAAAATTATGCCAATGTGAACGTAATCGTCAATGGCGACCGTTATCGTGCCATGATAACCGACTATTTGATGCCTGAAATTGAAGCTCGTGATCTCGGCGACATTTGGTTTCAGAAAGACGGCGCCACTTCCCACACATCGCATCAATCAATGGACTTATTGAGAGAACATTTCGGTGAGCACATAATTTCACGTTTTGGGCCGGTCGATTGGCCAACAAGATCGTGTGATATCACACCGTTAGACTTTTTCCTGTGGGGATATGTAAAGTCAAAAGCTTATGCCGACAAACCCGCTTCGATTCAGGCCTTGGAGGAAAACATCACGCGTGTCATTCGCCAGTTACCAGTCGAAATGCTCGAACGCGTGATCGAAAATTGGACTCAACGGATGGACCATCTGCGACGTAGCAACGGCCAACATTTGATAGACATAATCTTCAAAAAATAAATGCCAAAGAATGTTCTTTCAAATGATAATAAAC
The DNA here is from genome assembly GCA_949824845.1 of Rhingia rostrata. Taxonomy (NCBI): domain Eukaryota; kingdom Metazoa; phylum Arthropoda; class Insecta; order Diptera; family Syrphidae; genus Rhingia; species Rhingia rostrata. The sequence goes on along the minus strand of OX463758.1, from coordinate 61,631,021 downwards.
ATTCTCCATTAAATTTGAATTTTCTGTGTTTTTTTCTTTAAAAAAGTAGGAAACCTCGAAATGGATCACCCTTTAAATGATTTTACTCAGAGACTGTTAAAAATGATTTCAAATTGTAGCATTAGATGGCAGTGTTTAGTATTTTTGGAATAGCACCTAATGGTGGTCGTTTTTGATGGTTGCAATCTGGAAAGAGTCCAATAGACTCATAATGATAAGGCATGTAATTGATTTCTTGCTATTGCTTTACGTTTAGTATATTAAACGACGATAGTTCGATTTCTATTTGGACATTACCATCAAATATGATTTCTTAATTGATATAAGAAGCTATAAACCGTAGCTTTCCAATAGCTGTCGTCGTTGCAAATATTACCGGTGCTTACAGAATTTTACAGAATGTCTAGCATTTTACAGAGTCTTGTAACCACTATGACTGGTTTTATTTTTCCTTCCACCTATGCGCCTTTTTATCTGCCCCGATTGTCCATCTTCCGGTCCATAAAATGGACATAAGACAGACATATTGTAACGTATATAAACCGATTAGGAATTTCAAACTGAGTCAATAAGTCACCAGTTTTTAGGTCTAACATCTAAGGCTTAATTAATCTTACTAAGGAGTAGACGACCTCCTTGTTGGACCTACCAGAACTTGTGTAAGTATTCTCAAAAACCGCACCCAGTATCATGCCTCCGACAATGCTATACTCAGGTTTGAGACAGGTTTGCTAGTACGTAGTACGACGAGAATGTGGCTGTTATAGCCGAGAGTGTGACACGCAGTACTCGAACAGCAAATCGCCATCGACCTCAACAGCTTAGACCTCGAATTATTCGCCTACAAGGTCCAATTGACTCAACAATTGAAGGAGCAGGATCAACCGCTCCGTTATCGCTTCGCAATTTGGGCCTTAGGCCAGCTTGAATTGGGCAACAAAACTGCCGCATCTGGCTCGGGCTCGGAAAACCCAAACAGAGAGTGACATTTTGGTGTGAATTGTGGAGTGGTTTCATCACATCATTCCTCAATTCTTCTTTGAAAATGAGTCTGGGAACAATATTTCGGTCAATGGTGGGCGTTTCAGAGCCATGTTAATCGACTTTTTACTGAAATTATGCAGGAGGGTGCATTGTGCCACACAGCCAATGCCACAATCGATCTTTTGCGCACCGAATTCCCAAATCGTGTTATCAGATATTTTGGCGAAGTCAAGGTGCCGCCTCGGAGCTTCGATTTAACCCATTTGGAATTTTTTTTTGTGAGGAACCGTGAAGGACTGATGTTATGGCAACGATTCAAGCACTTAAGTTCAATACCATCCAAGCAATCTGTAAGATACAGCACGAAACCATCAAAATGGTCTTGGGGAATTGGAGTGATGTAATGTGCTACCGCGATATAGCCGTGACAGTCACCTGAATGACATTGTTTTTCGTAATTAATGGGAATGATTGCTAATAAGACCATCATATTTGAACAAAAAATAATTTTCTTCATTTTATTGCATTTTTAAAGACTTTTAATTGGCCCACCCGTTAAGTACATATAATAGCGTTCCAACTAAGCTCAAGCGAAACTATAGAGTTCGCTTCGGTTGAATCTCCTATTGTAGTGATTCAGGGATGATATAGGGTATTTAAGAACTCGCAAAGCGGATTGTAGTCTTCTCATATAATTATTATAGAGTTAAAAAATTGTAAGACATAATTCATTCCAACGATGTTTAAGCAAAACGATAAAGTTTCCTACGGTTGAATCTCCTATCATCCTAGTTAGTACAATTTCGCATCTAGCTAAAAGCTGGCAAACAAATACTTGAGAGCATTAAACTGACGGTCCCAATGTTTGTGCAAAAAAAACTTCGCACAAATCTATTAGGTTTTGATGGGCTGTAGATGCTCAGGTGAGTCGTCGCATAGCATAGGAGTCATCGGACCTTTTTTCTTCGAAGACGTCGCGGGCCAAACGGTTACTGTGAATGGTGAGCGCTACAGAGCAATGATCAACGAGTTCTTTTTGCCGCAACTTGATGAATTGGGATTGGAAAACATGTGGTTCCAACAGGACGGTGCAACGGCAGACACTGCACGTACCACAACCGATATGCTGAAGGATGCATTTCCCGGGCGCCTAATCTCCCGTTTTGGCGATTTGCACTGGCCAGCAAGATCGTCTGATTTGACCGCTCCAGACTTCTTTTTGTGGGGCTTTTTGAAGTCGCGGCTTTATGCCAACAAGCCTCAGACTCTTGCAGCTCTTAAAGACAATATCCGTCAAGAAGGTGAAGACCTATCGCCGGAAGTTTTGGCCAAAGTAATGGAAAATGCCATAAAAAGGGCTCAAATGACAATCAACTGTGGCGGCGGCCATTTACATGACATCATATTCTCGACTTGATGTAAAAAAATTAAAAGACCAACTAAAAATAATCCACAAGAAGAATCAAAGTTTTTTTTTTTTTTGTAAATTACAGCCAAAAAACATCGGTAGGTTATTTTTGCGCCACCTTGTATATTACTTGACGGGCTTAGATGCGCGATGGTTAGTGCGTGCGATATACTGCCGCGCAGAAGGGCTGGATTCGATTCCCAGCCGTAACAACACCAAAATGAATTTTCACTGCGCCTCCTCTCGTGATGATCTGACAAATCATCCAACTAGTATCAATTGTCAAGAAAAGCTTATTTCAAATTCGCCGTTCTAAGTCGGCATAAAACAGGGGGTCCCGCCATCGTGCAAGAAGTAAACACGCACACATGAATGGTTGTAAGAGAACTCAGCCCTGGGTTCATCGTCGATGGAAATATACTCGTGTAATATGTTCAGTACTCTAGCCAATCGGCAGCTTCGAGTACAGCTAGGATCTCAGCTTGGAATATACTTCATCAGTTTGCTAGTCGAAGGGATGTAGGCAACCCGATTTCATCGAAATAGACTCAAGGGCCTACTCCTCCTTCCATTTTAGACCCATATGCGTAGATTTCTGTTTCAGTATTTGTAACCACATTGTTTGACGATATTCGTCTCTAATTGGTGCGGTGTAGGGACGGTGTAGTCAGATATTCCTCGTATGCAATTGGTTTGGTTCTTAAGTCATTCGATTCTCTGCGCTGCGCTTTTGATGTATAACCATTGATTCGTAGGCCAATTGGTGAAATTGTAGGACTATTGCGCATGGCTTCAAGAGCCATGCTGTTCCTTGTACCTTTGTTAATGCAATCATATGCTTTGCCTTATTCATGGCATCCCACCTAGGCAACCATAAGTAAGGATTGGTCTGACAACAGGGCCCATTTCTTACCACAGCTGTAAAGTGCAATGTTTGCTTTCTATACCCTTCCGTTGAAATTAAGATTCCAGCTTATCTTGCTATATCAACCTATTTGGAACTTATTGAAGTGATGGGGTAGACCCTCCCAGAGTCGCTGCCACGACTAATTCAATTTTCTTTCGATTCACACTAATGCCGCAGGGCTCGGACCATCTGCTGAGTGTCTTTATGAGTTGTTCATATGATTGCGCTTAGAGTCGATAGATGTTTCCAACATGCCATGAAGACAATATCATCTCTCCTAAGTACTTCGTTGACTACCAGTGGACAAATAAGTGGAGACAGTGCACCACCCTGAGGAATAACTCTAGGGAAGCTGCTAGTATGTAATCTTTGTGATACAATCATTTTTATATTCTTCGGACTACCTCGTGTATGTCAGTTTCTATCGATTTTCCTTGGATATAGGCTTAGGGATAGGTGTGGCTAGATTTTCCTGTTTTTGTTATGAATATGAAGGTGTTGACTATTGATGGCATTATGTAATTAACGGTGTTTTTTGTACCTTCATAGGAATTATGCCACCCTGGCTAGCTGTTTTATACGGCTCAGAGGTATGCATGGTGCCTAAAAGATCGCACACACAAATGTATGGAGATGCTAGGTCTCATGCTCTTTATTGGCCCTTAATGATAGATATGTCCTTTTAGTTCCTCGTTCTATCCACAGTGCCACTGAGTTCTTTTCGAAACGTCCTTCTATATTAATCAGGATGAACTGCTGCAGGAAAAAAAACGGATGTAAATGTTTGCTCAAGATCTCGTTATGGAAAGTGGCCCCAAATCCCCCGACACGGACTAGGCCTAAGCTTTACGGTTCAGAGTACGACTGCAGACGCTCAGAAATCTAAGGGTTTTTCCTTTATTCTGTTTCTTAAAATGATTTTTCTGATACCAATAAATCCACTGCTGCTTTAGCGAATCACTTGCAAAGTAAATTACCTTGGACATTGAATGCGATAGAAAAAGTCTGCAGAATGCTTTTCCTATAATGTATTCTCCTCAGCTCCCTTGTTCGTATGACCATTATAGTTACCATTTGGATATTATTAGGGAAATATCCTATCTTTTAGCATTTATATCCATACCGCACTGACGCTCATAACGTCACGTAAATTAGCAGACACATGAGCATCTTCTCCGCTATATAACGTAATCTTCCACCACCAAGGATACAAGGCAGCTCGGATATAACTCACTGACAGCACTCCTTTTAACACATAAACCTTAATTCCGTCAAGCCCCTAACATAATCCCTATATCACCGAATAATTCACACCGAACACCACTTCATCTATCTGTCAGCATGAATAGATGTCCTTATCATTTTTCCTCTTAATGCCATATAGCGTGTGTACTGTGTACTGTGTAGGGGTATTACATTCGCCAAGGAGATAATTCATTTCACTCAGAGGGCATGTAGTGTGTTCGAAAGGATGATTGTAGTAAATCTCCCAGAAACATTTTCACAATGTTCAACGACCGAAGAAGGATGACTTCCATATCTATACTTCAATTGACTATTGCGGAACGTATCCCTGAGAAGGTTAATTTTTTATTGTCCTTGAAGGTCTTTTGTTTCATTATAGTGGAAAATACTGGTCAAGTTGAATTAATCTTACGTGAATTAAAAGAGGGAAGAATGCTGAATTATCAAGGCGGAAGGGATAAGGATATAGCAAGCAAACCCCTTCAAGTAGGAAACCTATCAATACATCTCTTGAAGTGCATACCAACAGCATTAAGTTGGTATGCACTTCAAGCGATGTATTGATATGTTTCTTCCTTGAAGGGGTTTACTTGCTTTAAAGGACGTTGGTTCTCACCCAATGAGTTTATTTCACTTTCTGTCAATTTTGTGATGTTGGCATCAAAATAATTTAAGATTCAGTAAGAGAAATTGCCTTCAGTGGCTAAGTCGGCTATAAATGTTATTTAGAAAAACAAGTTAAGTTGTCTAAGAAACCAACCATTGTAAAACGAAGCGATCCAGACCTAGAGCTTGTTATGATAGGCCATATCTAAGTTATCTAAGCTATAAAAAGGCGTCTTGAATACAACGGTATGATTTAGTATCGGTTTGATTCCTAACCTTATAAACGCCAAATGATACCGAAAACTTGGACGTTTTTGGGTTCATAAGTCTACAGATAATTCAGACAATTGAAGGGTTAATGAACTCGCCTGCCATTAAAGAATACTAATAGATACTAGACGTTACGGAAAGCGGTATACTTTGTTTTTCTATCGCTTCATACAAATTTACTTTAGAAGCGGAACCCCGTCTGTGTTCATGGTTTTTTTTTCAAGACTTTCTGTACAAATGTAGTATAAAGAAGCTTCACGTTGGAGCAAACCACTTTCAATGTTCTCTTACTATACTCTCCCAATGGGTAGCCAGATGTGGACTCGACGCAAATCCGAGTTGGCCCTTTTTAGCAGGAAATATAAAGTCCCGCACATTGACCCTCCTTAACTTAATTGGGTTTTTCTCATATTTGCATAATCAACCAAGTATCTGGGTCTGGTCTTTGAAGGCTATCCTACATCTAGTGCCCCTAGTTGTTTACGGCAGTCTGTCCAATTGTGAGACTGAAAGCCTCGTTGCACTTAAGGTAAGCATACAAAGGTACAAACTCAATTTAAAATAACATGCTTAGATGTTTAACATTAGCATATCTAATAACCGATCATTGAAGTGTTCTCAGGAAAAAATAATGGTAATTTAAGATGCCTTGCTAGGGAGGAATGTTATATACATGAAAGATTTATAAGGATTCTGTCGATAGAATCGAATTATTTTTTGATCGATTCTTTGAACGGTCGCATTTGTCTCTTGAAAAATATAAAAATTCGGCAGACAAAATCGAATTATTTTTTTTATCAATTCTATGAACGTTATGTGCCAGAGGAACAATTTTTCAAAAATCTAGTATACGCCAACGGTATTGACATCATTGGTAGGATTCAACGTGATGTCATAGCAGCGAGGGCAAGACGAAGTATATGCTGTCAACACCAAAGGATACACAGCACCGACAAGCATCGTCGAATTGGACAGAACGTCACCATTGACAGATATAACTTTGAGTTAGCACGGGACTTTGTCTATCTCGGCTCCGCTGTTAACTCTGATAACAACATCTCGTCAGAAATTAAACGGAGAATTACTCTCGTCAACCGCTGTTTCTTTGGCTAAGAAGGCAATTCAATAGAATGCCCTCACTTGAACTATAGATCTTATATAAAGCTGGCTACACACACGCAGTTTTAACGGTTTGCCTGTTCAGTTTTATCGGATCTCCATAGCATATCATCATAGAATGCCTGATGCTACACACGCTCTGGTTTTTCTAATAACAGGCGGACAGAATAGGCAAAACGATTGAATTTTCGATTTTTCTCCGACTGCCTGCTCAGATCAAAAAAACTGACAACTTTATCATACAGACGTTCAGTTGTAACTGGGCAGGCAAACCAGACAGTTAAAACTGCGTGTGTGTAGCCGGTTTTAGACCCTGATCATCCCTGATCTCTACGAAGCTGAAGCATGGACCGTCTAAAAAGCGGATGAAGAAATCCTTGGTCGATTTGGTGGGAAAATTCTTCGAAAATTCTTCGGTCCCGTTTGCGTTAACGGGCTATGGAGACGAAGATTCAACCATCAATTAAACGAGCTGTACAGCGAAATGCCCAGGGTCAAAAAACTCCGCATTTTACGTTTAAGATGGCTTGGACATGTAGAACGAATGGACACAAATACTCCGGCTCTTACAGCCTTCGATTCCCAGCCAGAAGTCGGACGCAGTAGAGGAAGACCTCGCCTTTAGTGGCGCGCAGAAGTAGAAACTGACCTCAACCAACTTGGAGTGCGCAACTGGAGGCAGTTAGCTAAAGACCGGGCTAATTGGAGAGGCATGGTTGTGACCCAGGTTCATTCCGGACTGTAGGTTCACTTAAGTAGGTAAGTAAGTGTGAAGGATCCTTTGAAAATTATAAAAAGTCTGTCGATATAGTCGAATTATTTTTAATTGATTCTATGAGCGGTCTATTGAAATTTATAAAAATTCAGTTCGTTGTTATACCCTATCCCATAACATAGAGAAATAATTTAGCTAGCGTACTAGTATACGAATACGTAGACGCACTATTTGTTGCTCAATTTTTTTTTAAATCCGCCCACTTTTCACAAAAACGTTGTTTTTGCCACAGGTTAAGAATTTTGAAAAAGTTCCTGAATAACATATTTTGTTTACATACAATTTTTTTTCCACGTCCATTTTTTGTGACGTTTTTATTGAAAAAAAAATCGATTTTCGTTGAAATTTTAAAGAAATTCATTCACAAGCGGATTGCAGGCCTCTCACATGTTTTTAACTTTCTCGATTTCCGCGAAAACGGCTCCAACGATTTCGACTAAACTTTATATATACCATAAGCATATTAGTTCCCACAAAACTGCATACCCAGTTCTATCGAGAAAATCCATATATATTTGGTCAAATTGAATGAAATTTAATTTATAAACTAATTTTACTGTTTTCATGAATTCCACAATTATTTTGGCCCAATTACACCTAAACGGAATATTCAGTTTTGGCCAATAACGACCAGTCTTGCACCCATCACTCGTTTTATTTAGCAACCAAAATTTTGACTAGAAATAATTTATATGGCTAAATAACAAGTGATCCAAGTAGAGATACTTTTTTCAATAGCCTTTTTTGACAGATCACGTGTGAGTCGTGTCATGCTGTCATGTTATTTTTGTTTAGTATTGTTTGGCATTTCATAATGGAAAGACTTACGCGTGAACAACGTTTACAAATTGTTCAACTTTATTATGAAAATTCACGTTCTGTGAGGAATGTGTTTCGTGCACTTCGCTCAACTTATGGTCAACACAATCGGCCTACTGAGCGTACTATTCGCAACACCATCACCCATTTTGAGACCCAGCATTCATTATTGGATAATATTCGACCGAATAGACCACGTCCAGCACGCTGTGAAGAAAATATAGCGGCCGTAGCTGAGAGTGTACACGAAGACCGTAGAGAGTCGATTCGGCGCCGTTCGCAGCAACTCGGACTGACGTATGGAACGACTTGGCGCATTTTACGTCAAGATCTTAAATTGAAAGCGTACCAAATACAGCTCGTGCAACAACTGAAGCTGCTCGACCTTCCCAAGCGACATCGCTTCGCTCTATGGGCTCTTGAAAAGTTCCAAGAAGATCCGACGTTTTCGAGGCAAATTTTGTTTAGCGATGAGGCCCATTTCTGGCTCAATGGGTATGTAAACAAACAAAATTGCCGCATTTGGGACGAGAGCAACCTGAAGAGATTGAAGAACTGCCACTTCATCCAGAAAAAACAACGGTTTGGTGCGGTTTGTGGGCCGGTGGAATCATCGGTCCATATTTCTTTAAAAATTATGCAGGTGCGAACGTAACCGTCAATGGCGACCGTTATCGTGCCATGATAACCGACTATTTGATGCCTGAAATTGAAGCTCGTGATCTCGGCGACATTTGGTTTCAGCAAGACGGCGCCACTTCCCATACATCGCATCAATCAATGGACTTATTGAGAGAACATTTCGGTGAGCACATAGTTTCACGTTTTGGGCCGGTCGATTGGCCACCAAGATCGTGTGATATCACACCGTTAGACTTTTTCCTGTGGGGATATGTAAAGTCAAAAGCTTATGCCGACAAACCCGCTTCGATTCAGGCCTTGGAGGAAAACATCACGCGTGTCATTCGCCAGTTACCAGTCGAAATGCTTGAACGGGTGATCGAAAATTGGACTCAACGGATGGACCATCTGCGACGTAGCAACGGCCAACATTTGATAGAAATAATCTTCAAAAAAAAAATGCCAAAGAATGTTCTTTCAAATGATAATAAACATTTCTCCATTAAATTTGAATTTTCTGTGTTTTTTTTCTTTAAAAAAGTAGGGAACCTCGAAATGGATCACCCTTTATTAATGAAAGCAATCTCTTCCGCTTGAAAGTCAGATCTGATTTCTCAACTAGGCAAACGAATATTAACAAAGTCGAAAGATCCACACCACAACCTATTCTGGTCTATGTTACCTAACCTTACCTAAGCTATTACAAAAGCAATCATATTCTGGAAATTTAATTTTTTTTGCCAAATCTGACAAGACATCACGTTATAATCACTTGCTATTGTATGTATGCTTCCCATGTCCATGCTTCATTTCGCAAAGTCTCAAATTCCACTCAGTCGCCTGCTCTTAGGTCGTTGTGTCTGAAGGTAAAAAAGCATCTTAATGTTACTTAAAGGGTTCCCGACCTATTGGGGACTTTTTCTAAAAAAAAAGTAAAAGGATTTTTTTCAGTTCGATCCTGTTCCAGGGTAAAGTATTACGTTGTTGTCACTGGTTGTCCCGATTATGGTTGTTATTTGGGGGACTACGTTACCCAAGGTATGCATTTAATCATTTAAATCATTTAAATTGAAGCTCTGAAAAGATAAGTAAAGAAACTGACAAAAAAAGGGAAAAGGCTACAATCCGCTGTGCGAATCGCTGAATACCCTATCCCATTCCATCCCTAAATTAAACGTGCCTTAAAATAGGTGTGACTAAAGAATTTATGTAGGTGAAATATAGCAAACGAGATTGCCTTACTATCCTTCTTAAGCCACACTTTATCAAACCTCCGTTTTGTTTAATTATAATCCTCGTTTTTCTTTTCTAAAAATTTGCATGGCCGTTAGCGAATTTAAAAAAATATTTATTGTTGTACTGAATACTTGAACAAAGATTAGTATACCAAATTCCATAATCCTATAGCTCAAAATTTTCAGACTAACCTGTATATCACTATGATCTGTGTCATAAGCTACGGCGTATCCTATAAAAAGCGGTCGTGGGTTAAAACCGTTTATAGAAGGAATGTTCGTAGGTATCAATGTTATAGGAAGCGTTTCCATCGAACGTGTTTTCGAATTACCTTGAAATTTTATGGAAAACCTTGTTTTATTTTACTAAGAACGCCCTCAAAAATCAAAAAGTGTTCGTGTCAAAATTTGTATAGACGAATCATATGTATAAAGATTGTCTAAATATTTCGTTCGTCCTTTTTTTTTTTAATTCCTTATTTCTTGGCGAAAAACTACCATTTTCTGAAAAGGGAGCGTTGCAATGGGCTGATTTTGAAAATGTTTACACTTGTTCTGCTGGGAGCAACAAAGAGTAGTACACATCATTCTCAAAATTTGAGACCTAGGAACTGTTGACGTCTGGATGGACGGGTGGATAGAAGAGCAAACGGACATGGATAAATCGGCTCAGGTGAGTTAATAGAATTTGGCAGCAACGCCAGAGAACGCCATCTTCAAAATACTGCAATTAATACATGTACCTAGTACTTCCATTTTTCTAACGAAAAACAACACAATCTTTGAATATTGAATACAAAACATAAATTAAAACAATTATAAAGTTCCTTCGTTACCTAATAGATGGCCTCATACGCGGTCACTATATTGTTAAAACCTAATTTGACAGGATTTCATAAAAACCAACTGTTACCAAGATCGTATAATTAATTCTTCCGACAATAACCTTTATTCATATTTTCAATATAAAAAAAAATTGATTCCATTGAAATTCACAGTTTACTCAATTAATATGTCAACTCCCATGGAGAGCAATCAAGGCACAAAAAAAAAACATCAACATTCGCATGATAAAACATAGAAACCCATCAACAGTTGAGTGACTATTAAATCGCTCGGTAGTGGTGCGGCTTATGTACTGTGGGACTACTGGCATTGCATACACATACTCAAGCACACACACAGTCACACGCTATTGGATGTAGCGTGAGTGGATTGCAGTTTTTTTGTTACAGTCAATAGAATTCCTTTGATTTGCATATGCAATACATGTTGAAGCAGTTTATTGAGATTATTTTGCTGCAGGATAAGGTTTGCATATTCCGAAGGGAGGAAATGTGATTCGATTGATCGAGATAAATGCATATCCCGGGTAAGCTGATTTAGTGATTTTATTTTTATTTTTAAAAAGAACAAAATAAAAATAATTCAATGGGTAAAAATTAGCCGAATGCATGTATCTGAAATCCGTGCGGAGTTGATATGCTCCCATCGGATGCGTCCTTGGGTGGTGGAAAGGGGAAATTGAGAAATATGCGGGGTAAGCGGATCAAAACTAGTTTGAGATAAGGTCCGTTTCAGAAAACCACACTAGTCGACAGCAGAAGAATTCAGAAAATGAGTCAACGGTGGCGTATACAGTCTCATTTAGGATGGGGAAAGTAAACAACTTTTTTGAGCTTCTCTGACATGTTCGGACAACAGGTCATCTAAGACCCTAAAAAATTAGTAAGGTCCATTGAACAGACATGGTGGCGGAAGAGCTTAGAGCTCCGGATACTGATAGCCCCGTGTCCTAGGGTTATCTGATAAATTGGTAAAGGATCTACAGGTTAGGCTTACCTAACCACTCATAGAAGCAATTCTTCTTACAAAGCAACCAAGAGCCTCGGTAAGGACTAATTTTCTTGTGAACGACCAAGCCAAATGAAAAACTGAAAACGACGTTCGTAACTGCACCTGGAATGTGGGAACATTAAACAGTGGAGGTGCAGCCGAACAACTAGCGGACGCCACAGCTGCTTAAAAGACATAAGTGCCATCTAGTAAATATGACAGCATGGGCAAGGCAAAGCATGCAAAACGGTGAAATATACTACGGACCTTTCTATAGTGAGCAGAAACAGCGAATAGTCGGATGTAAATTATTAATAAGGGCCAGACTCAGACAAGAAATCTTATGCTTTGAAGACATAAGGGATCGACAATCCTCATCAAAATCAAATTCGCCATCTTAAGCCTTCAATTTGATATTTCTTCTATGGACTAGATGTTAAAATTATGTTGGGAGATTTTAACGCAAAGGTAGAGAGTGACGGGCTTAGTGGCCCGATGGTTGGTGCGATGAACTGCCGCGCAGAAGGTCTGGGTTCGATCCGAGCCGTAGGAACATCCTAATGATTTTTCACTGGCTATCCTCTCGTGATGAATTAACAAATCATCCGAGTAGTATCAATTGTCAAGAAAGGTTATCTCAAATTCACCGTCCGGATATGGCAATAAACAGGAGGTCCCGCAATTGTACTGTGTCTGACGCACACATGAATGATTGTGTGAAAGCCCTGTGCTAGCTGCTAACGAGCCTGTTGCTCCAAAAATTTGTTGCAATTTTTTGTAGGAAGTGAAGTATTGACGAACGATAACCCGACTGCCGACGGACTTAGGATATGGAATGAAATGCTACTATAGCCAGTACACGGTTTTCTCACTTCGATATTCATAAGGGAACATTTCAGTCTCCTGGAAGGTTTTCATAACAACAGAAATAATCTTAGATATCATATCTGCAGCATCATAAACGCCCATGATACTACCTAAAACTCAGCTGATCTCAGCCAACGACGTTTGATGCTATTTTGGGTACTCCCTTGTAGTTATGTGTGAGTCATGGAAAGATTAGCTGGGAAGTTAATGGCCACCTGTTGAGAATTTTTTCTTCAATTACAATGAGCTAGCTCCGCGAATTCTTGTATAACTATCGCGAATGTTTTTCTATTATTTAGACGCTATATGGAGCTGAGAAAAAGTTATTTGCTTCCTGGATATGATATCGTCAGCGGATGAGAATATTTTCTTAAACTCCCGATACAAGGTTTTAGTACATTTTTCTTAAATTTGGGTGCCGTTTCTCTTAAAACTCAATGGTGAAATGATAAGTACGACGAACTGCTGCGCAGTAGCTCTGGATTAAATTCTCAACCGTGTCTACCCAAAAATTCACTAATGATCTGACAAATTCAATAGTATCGACTATCTCGAACTGCTTAGATTTATTCAGCCATTCGAATCCGGCATAGTGTTATAATTCCAGCCAGCTGCAATAGGTACAAACCCATAAACTCAGCTCCTAGCTTACTGCTTCCAGTAACGGGGTTTAAGTTTTTCGTTTTTTACTTGTGCCAGCAACTTAAGGTTTTGTTTGGAAATGCTTTCTTGGGATAGCTGCTCAAGACGAATTTAAATGTCTCATTTCAGTTTGTTGATAAACTCCCTAAAAACAGCTAAGTGACACATTTTTGGTTAGCAATAAGATTCGCTTGAGGGCTTAAGTTCAACTAAAGTCTTTAGGAAGGGTATCAGCAAACAAGCATCAATAATTTAACATCTTATCTCATGAAGAGAGTGAAATCATAACATCAGATGCGAGTTTCTTGACAGACGACTTGTTCCATAACAAACCGATTTGGGTTTCTTAAAAGATTGAAGAATAAGGAGACACACTGAACGGCTGTAAGCTATACACCATTCAATGGTCGTTGTTCTTAATAAAATAGTTGGCCTTTGATAAAACCATCCAAAATCTCACAACAATCCCCCTAATAGAAAGGATGGCAATTGATGTTTGTGTATAAGAAAAGCTCAATATTAGTTAACGTACCGAATTTTCCTTAGATTCCATTTTCCATTGTAATTCAGCACGAAGATCCAAAAAAAAAAATAAATGGCTAAAGGCACGGCACTGCCCTAATTTAATTTATTTCATCGATTGCTATCAAACACATTAGCTAAGGCACCATCTCTTTCATGTGGAATCCATTAGCATAAAGTAACCTCCATTGTCCCTTTAATCTCCGATTATTATCTGAATACAGTCTAACATACATTGGATACCTCTCTGTCGTTTGTGTGCACCTACAAGTTTCCAGGACAATGAAACCACCACGCGTATTCAACAAAAAAATTACCTCTTCACTGTTCACACAATAACACCATTCCCAAAGAAGATGTCACACAAGGGACGTGCACTTAAAAATATTTTATTCCACTTTTTTCGTTGAACCGAGGCGAATGCATTCGACAGCTTTGCACATGAGCGCAAACTGACAAATCCGTTTCAAGGACATCACTTGTGAGAATTCACAGAAATGTCGCTCCGTACCGTCAGCGTGTAACTACCTCAACCACCGACCGACCCAACGTTTCAATTGACAATGTCACGACGAACAAGAGTTCCCCATACGCCACCGAAAATTAGTTTTCTGTCAATTTACGTACAAGGACATTCCAAAGGACAACAAAAAAATTACAAGCATTATTAACTATAAACATGTACTTACCGACACTTCCGGTGTATTGCCGGAATTATGAAAAAACAGGCCAGCTATCAGTGCCGCTATGTTCGCCGTGTACGAGGCTATAAATATCACACTGAAGCCACCCCAAACGTTGATTAAAAATTTATTCGGCCAAGACTTTGGTGCCTTAAAAGCCACCAGGTGTCCACACAGTAAGCCCCACATAACCCAAAGTGCTAGAGGAAAAAAACAAAAAAACAAATTGTCATGCAAACGAGGTAATAATAAATTACAAAGGGACTTGGGATGCTGCTAAATATTAAGACCGCACTTACCTGATGACATACTAAAGTTTTTACTCCTCTGTCGTCCCCAGGGATTCAGACCAAAAGGGCTCAACCACTCATAGATGGCAACAGCGATAGCTGTCACATTGAGCGACGTAAAGATGGCAATCCACAGCTCCGGCGAGAATGGCAACAGGAATGCCAACAATGGAATTTCGGATTTTCCCTGAGGCGCAGCCAACAATGATACACCCCCATGGAAGTACGGGGCGCTAAAGTCTATTACTTCGGCACGAGCCCTAAAAATGAACAGAAAACACACAAAAATGTGAATCAGCAGGTACAGCAAGGATTGGAATGTAATGGGTAGGTCCTTAAATTACTAAACGCTGTTTTCCCCTGTTTCTGGGTTAATTTTCTCAAAATCATAGAAAGGCAGGGGCTCGCTTCCGTTTGGCAGATCTCTCTTAATTGTGTGAGTTTGGGTTTACGAGAGGGTGAGACGTCTGTTTGTTTTGGGTGGATTGGTGAAGCCAAAAAGTTGGAGTTCGATTGAGGCACTCCAAGTCGCCGACATACAGTGGTGGCGATAAAGTGTGTCTTTTGAGGTCGAACTTGGGGATTTGATATGCAAATTCCATTAGCCGAAGGCAAATTGGAAAAAGCAGTTAGTGGATTGAGGTTGTGGTTTCCAGAGCGAGTGCCGTAGGGTGCGAGATTACGTATTCTTTTGCATGAATTTGATTTTTCTTGTGGCAATGGTTGCGTTAGCTAAAGCTGGTGTACTTTTGGCCAATATTGAGTGCATTTGACGTATTACTTGGATGCAAATGAGGAAAGTATTGAATGCATTAGACGACAAGGTGTTATTGGTGGTGGGTCTTGAGAAATTTCTGCTGCAGCTGTATTATTTGACAAGAGGAAAATGGTAATTTGTAGATTAGCAAAAAAAGTTGGTGACTTCTTCAAGGAATGCATTTGAAAGGGTGGCGAAAATTTTCATCTAAAAATGTTAAGGACGAAGTTTGATTTTTTATTGGTTGTGTCGTTGATTTTGCATAACAGGATTTTTATTGGTATGTCATACTGATGTGCATAGTATGTTCTCCAAATTTGTTGCTCAAGTTTTTTTTGTAGATGGCGTTAATTGTGGAATACGCTTTTTGAACCCCTAATCGCCAACCTTTTAAGAATGCGTGCTTCGTCTGATGATTTTCTTCTCATAGATGTGCTCAAAGAATTGTCAAATGCACGCTAACAGCCTAACAGCTTCTTTACTGTCGATGTTTTAGCCTTTTTCTCACAACTATTTATGTGAGCACGAGTAATTCATGTACGATGGCGAAAACAATTTTATGCAGAATTCGAATTGTAAGCAGATCCAGATCCTTGCTTTGTTCTCATAGCCATTCATGTGCGCTCGTGAACTTCTTACAAACTGACAAGTATTACAATTTAAAGCCGAAACTGAATGGTAAGGTGAATGGTATTTATGTGTGTGTACTTCCTTGTGGCGAAATCTACAAATGTATGTCGAACATGAATGAATGAGGACCTAGATCCTTGCTTTCTTCTCATAACCATTCATGTGTGCGCATGCGTTTCTTGCATGATAGCCGTACCTACAATCCAAATGGCAGAGAATCTCAGGTCCTAGCTTTTTTCTCATAACCATTCAAGTGTGCTCATGTACCTCTTGCACGATAGCGCGACCTACAATCCAAATGGCTCATGTACTTCTAACATCTTGCATGATGGTGTGAGCTTCAATTTTTTGTCGTATAAAAATTCCAAGAAGACCAGCGGAGCAGTGGATTCCATTGCTTGTAATCGATAAAAGACCTACTGCGCCGCAGTTCATCGCTACGCCTGATGATATAAGTGCCATATAAGACAATTAAGGAGCTCCTTGTGTACCTCGACTTAAACTTCTTACCAGCTTCTCACATTACGTAGATTCAAGTCCTTTAAAACTTGCCGCCACTAGGCATGGTTTAAATTTACTGGATCTATTCTGAATTTTTAAAAATATCGTGTGTTATTGCAAACTTTTCTCCGCAGGATCTAGTGCTTTCACTCTTTTAGAAATGAAGAATTAAAAAAAAAATTGGAGTCTAATCGGTTAGATCAGTCCAGCTAAAAATACTGCTGGGAATCTAACCCAGATCTTCTGAGCGGCACTAACCATAGCGCTACTGAGCCCCTCAATGTCTAGCCACATAGTCTAAAAGAAGTGTTAGAATAAATGGTGTCTTGAGATCTCAAAGGTTTTTTCGATTATTGCCTCTATTGCACAACTGGTTTCATAGCCCGGAAATCAGAGAAGTTCTGACAAGTTTCCCAGTAAAGTTGTGGCATGCAGTATTTAGTGCGCTGGACTACAAAGTGCGGGGTCCATAGATTAAATCTCGAAAATGACAATACCTTAGTTTTTTATGACTGTCTCTCCTCTTGTAAAAGTATTACAAATTTCCAGAAGTAAAACTGCCATAAGAAGCTTCTCTGCTTTGTGGCAAAAATAATAACTTCGCACATACAAATGAAGGGAGAAGCTAGCTTTGATGCCATGTATGAACCGTGTATATGAGATATTTAATTTGTTTTTCGGTAAAGGTCCTTCACAATCTTAAATACATTCGATCAAATTAGTTGTACCTACTTGACAATTCTTCATCTAAATTACTGCAAGGACGGGGATAATGTCATTGGTCTTCATAGCTTTTTCCTATAATCGCTGTTATGTGTCGTAGGGTATGGTTAGGTATTGTTATTGTTTTGCTTCATGTAAAGCTTTTCTCTCAAAATATGTTTTATCAACACCAGGGAAAGTCAGAAAAACATTTAAGAATATAAAACTGTCATGAAAAGCTATCCGAATTCGCAGTTCGGAGTCGGCGTTAAAAAGCGTTAAGCAATCTCGGTGGTTAAATTATCCCACGAGCACATAAATCAATGCTTAAGCTATGCTTGTGGCTATTTGTGGGCCGTTAATGCCAGATCGTCTTTTCCTGCCCGTCAATTAATCTAGATAACTGCCAACAGATGCGCACTACAAGTTGGTAGAGCTCGGTTTTTACTAGAACGAGTGACCTTAGACGAGATCATGCTTTACTTCTTTCGATATCTTTCTGGGAATCGAAAACTCTGCAAGCCAGAAGGTTGCTGTCCATTCGCTTTACACGTCCAAGCCAAATTTAACGTACAAAGCGTATTTGTTTGACGTGGTCTATACCGCTTTTAAGCTAGTAAAAGTCTTAGATGAATCTTCGTCTCATAGCCCGTCAACCTAAATGCAACCGAAGATTTTCTAAGGAACTTTTTTCTAGTCAGAACTTCGGCTCCAGGTTCTACCTCGTATGCTTCGTTTTGGCTGCCAGCATCTGTCGGTATTTTTCGTCAATCTATTGGTTTTTTGCAAGTCGGCGTCCATGGCTTGTGTTTGTTGGTGAGTGGTCTCAGGCGTTCACATATAGCGGCAGTATGAATCTTGTAGATCTCTATAGTTGGCGTAGTTCAGAGGGTCTACCTTTTATTTGTGGAGACCTCTCTTCATCGCGCCTTTCTACATTTTTTTTGATTTTTCTGAAAAGCCAATGTTATCCCCTCTTAATGGTGGCTCATGTCTTCACCTCCAGCTTTGCTTCATATGCCTCGTTTTTGGCTTTAAGCCGATTCATTGGTTTTTTGCAAGTGTCCACGGCTTGTGACCTACATTAGGTGCTGGTAATGTGGTGCTAATCAAGAGGTTAACGAATTGAGTTTGAGCGTCCTCTTGTGATTGCAGTCCTTCGTCATTTATTTTTTGGATAAAAACAATTTCGCATATGTTGAGGAAATTAGTGGATTTACGCATTCTTACCATTACCATTGATTAGTGATACCGCACCATTGTTTCAAGACGACTTTTGCCTTGCAGAATGTTTTTGATAGGCTTAGTGGGGCGATGGTTAGTGCGATGAACTGCCGAGCGTAAGGTCTGGGTTCGATTCCCAGCCGGAGCAGCACCTGGAATGATTTTTCACTCGCCCTCCTCTCATAATGATCTGTCAAAACATCCGAGTAGTATCAATTGTCAAGAATAGCTTATCTCAACTTCGCCGTTCGGAGTCGGCATAAAACTGGAGGTCCCGCCATCGTGTTATAAGTACACATGCACACATGAGTGGTTGTGAGAAAGCTAGGCCATGGGTACTAACGAGTCTGTTGCTCAAAAATTTGTATTTGCTTTTTTAGAAAAAATTTGCATTTGCTTTTTTAGAATATTTTTGACATATGCATGTGCATGCCGCTTCCCTGATGCAGGGGGGTCAGTTGGAACGACTGATTGTTGATCTAGACACCACCATGTTGCGTACAGATATCGCTGTGATTCGATTTTCATTTCGTAGAGAAGATAAATAGCTTAAGTCCATTACCAGATTTCATTCTGTAAATGCAGTGCTTTCCTCGAATAGTGCAAAAGATGTACTCTCTTCCTACTTGGATGCTAAGACTTCTCAGAACAGTTTTAACTTTGGGAATCGCTAAAAACTTAATAAGTTTCCTCTAGCAATTCTAAGGTCTTAGTTATGTTATCGTTTTTTTTTGTTCATCCTAGTGTAGACAATGTAGGCTGAGTTTGACGATTTCGGATTTAGTGCGAAATATTAAAGTCTGTTCCCAAATGTCTTCAAAATCTCTTACAATAGCCTATATCTCATGACAAATCCGTTCTGCTCACTATAAAACGGATCGTATTAAATGTCAAAATGTTTCATAATTTTGTTCGGCACATCTAATTTTATTTCTTGAATGGCTGTAATAGTTTTAGGTTTTTGGTAGTTGTACGCCTGCACCTTTTTTGAAAATTGCTCATACATTGCAGGTACGGATATGAAAGTCTTTGTCCATTTGTTCGTTTATTCACAATTGTCTACAGCCACGTTACCTTTTAAGGTATGATTGATAGACTGTACCGTACTGATTAAAAAGCCTCACCTCGAAAAATTATATGTGCTTGCTCAAAAGATTTAATGAAATCCTACACATGATGAATTGTGCAATAATAACCATTCATGGTATACTTTTTGAATTTAACCTAAAATGCAGTAATTGTAGTTAAGGGTAGCCTTAACATTGCGATTCAATTTTTCAACAAAATTACATCATCAGGATAAATTGCATTTATCCACCACTACAAGAGAATCCACTTTCACCACTCCATCCATGTTACTCTAAGAACACATCTTGTCAATTAGAGGCAGACGCACTTCTGACTTATCTACTGTGTCAGTAACAGCATCTGCCTGCAACCGAAATCAACAGTTCAGTTGAGTAGAATGAAACCCCAACCTCACATGCCATTCATTCCAAAACAGACAAATTCAGCATATTTAAATTTACAAGGACCTACTCCACATTTGTACCCGCTAGTTGTACTCACTTTGAAACAGTCAGTGGTGCAAACGACATATCTGCGGATCCCGATATTAAGTCACCAATTATGCCATTCCACGGAACTGCAATAACAAAGAGAAAGATACAAAAATATAAAAAAAATCTCAAATTTCTAAACTAATTAGATTCAATAAACACACAAAAGCCCGTGATCTGGCAATAAAGCGAATCCTGAAGTGACACCAAAAATTTCATACCTCTCCGTCCGTTGGGGGGTTCCGGTTTGGTCGCATCGTCAATTGGTTTTCTATCCTGATCATCATCAATGTAATCATTCGGTTCGGGCCAGTCATTTAACACTATATCCTCAACCGCATCATCTGACACCTCTGCCGCGTCAACCTCAATTTCGGTTTTCACTTGACGCTGCTGCCGTTTAAGGACACGCCATCCTTTTGTCGTACTGCCACCCAGCACTTGATTGCTATTCAAGTTGTTTTTACGCTCGAAGCTGGCTGAACGAAAAGGGATTTTAATTGAACTCCTCCAGGTAGACACAAGCTTTTCAAGTAAATAAAATATAACCACTCACACACACACACCCATACAGAAAGAGTGGAGAGACGCAATCTCTACATAAGACTACTGTACCTACCGCTGTTGGTGGTGCTGATGCTACTGGTACTTTTGCCAGAGCTGGTGTGACGTCGTGTGCGAGTTCGTCCTTCGGGGGAATGATATCGACGTTGCTGCTGCTGTTGGTTGGCAGCAGCCGAATTGGCAGGATATTGATCGTTCACGTCACCTGTCGATGCATCTTTCGATGTGTGGAGCTCCTTCGCTCCTGCATCCTGATGGTGGTTACCACCTTTCGCTGATGCTCTGCCGGGCATAAAATCATTCAGTGTCGAGAACTTCGCACCGAATAATTCATCATGGACGATGTACAAATGAAATTCGAATTCCAACTCTGTGGCAATGTTATCGAGTAGATCCATCGATAGACCATAACAGCACTTTGTTCTATAATTAGAGAGGAAGGAGGGGATTTTTTTTCGTTGAGTAAAATACTCGCTTGATTCTGAAGGAACATTTTAGTAATGGGATTGTTACAGTGTGTGGGTGAAAGAAGGAATACGCTTTGATCAAGTAGGGAGGTTATAATTCGATGAATGAATTAAAAATTCGTTCATATTGTTCTGAAAAATGTTTGTTTGCATAAAAATCCTTCGAATGTATTTTGTTGCTTTTCGTTAAAGTACATAAAAGGCGGCCCAGTATTGTTTTCTCTTATTCCGATAGGAAAATTTCAATTGTTTTTTTCAGTTTCATTTCTCATGGCTAGTTTATTTCAATTTAAGCCAGAATTACTAACAGAACGGTTTTTATTAAGTTTTCGAGGGAATACATATTCTTGAATATCATATATAAGAACATTTTTTTTAGTTCTCAGGCGGTCGGTAAAGAAAAAAAAAGGAATAATTAGAAACCGAGCCCAATCAACTTGAAGTGCTCAACTGGAGGCAGTTAACTAACGACCGGGTTAATTGAAGAGACATGTTGCTGAGGCACAGGTTAGTTCCGGACTATAGTGCCGTTTAAGTAAGAAATTAAGTAGATCTGCACCTGAGAAGCGGTACAAGGTAATAGATTATACAAATACCCCAGCATCAGATCTTCTATTGACCTACCAGTGAAAACACGCTATCATCCTTTTACTGAGTTTTGCTTCTTTTCGATAAGAGAAAAAAACATATGAGAACTACAATCCGCCGTACAAATTCTTAATTACCCTTTCACATCCCATCCGTAACTAAAGTAAATATTCCCAAAAAGCGGCCGTGGTTAAAAACTGGATGGGGATGATATATAGAAAATGTCATTACCAACACATCCTGTTCAGAAAGTTTATCAAAATCTTTTTTGGTTCGACAAAAACAACTTTTTTTAATTGCATATGCTATGGGGCTGTTTTTATAAGAAAACGCCCCAAATGAGTGTGCGTAGTTCAAAGTGATCTCTGTGGTTTAGGGTTCGGAGTCTACTCGAAATCACCCAAAATATCAGTTTCTTATCACCTAGGTAGCGTATTTTGCCAGCGTATTCCAGGCGGAACTACTGGCTATCCTTACTGGGGCGTGACACTACGGAAAAGCAAAATATTGTCATTTTCACAGATAGCCAAGCGACCATAAAGGCCATCAACTCGGCTTTTTCGTTTCAAACATTTTTTTTTTTGAATTTCTTAAACATGACTGAAACGGTGTTTATTTTATTATAAACGTCAAGAAAATGGCGTGGCAAAAAAAATGAAAGACACGAAATACAGATTGAGATCGTCTTATTATGTCGTTCAGAAGCTTTTTCAAAATTCCTAACCGTTTTGCCAAAAACATCTTTTTTCTATAAAGTGCGCGTGACGGTGGGCGGATTTTAAGAATATTTATACTCGTTCTGTTGAGAGCAACAAATAGTTTCATCAAATTTCACCCCAAAAATTTTGTTTTTCGAATTTCTTAAATATGATCGAAAAGGTGTTTATTTTATAAAAAAACGTCAAAAAAGGGCGTGGCAAAAAAAAATGATAGACACGAAATATAGATTGAGATCGTCTGTTTTCAAAATTCCTAACCGTTTGGCCAAAAACAACGTTTTTCTAAAAAGTGTAAGTGACGGCGGGCGGATTTTAAAAATATTTATACTCGTTCTGTTGAGAGCAACAAATATTTTATCAAATTTCATCAATCATCAAATTTTATCAAATTTCAACCCTTATATACTCAAGATAAGGCATGCCTTCTACGGAAGGCGACTTAAATCCACTCACGTATACCGAGTAATACCGTAAAAGATGTAATACCCTAGGTGGCAATCTAGTTTCACTGGAAAATCCATCCCTTCGGGGAGAGCCAATTATTGCAATTTTGTTACTCTTTCGGAAAAAAAATTCAAGGGTAACGAAGTCACCTACATCTGGACCTCAAAAAATTATATGCGTCTCCAGGAGCTCGACAACGCCAGAAGTGTCGGCTCACGAAAAACGAGACACAATGAAAATTAAAAGCCTTGAGGACGAAAAAGACGTTCATCGAACTAGGCCAAACAAAGTCTAACTGCTCTACGAATTGCTTCTGAAAGAAATTCTTCACCTCAAGGATGAAAACATGACCCTAAAGAGTTCACTAAAGTTAAGCATTAACCAAAACCGAGTGCAAACTGCTCGGCTATTTCAAAATACTATACCAACAATGAAGAACACAGTCACGAAACCGACTGGATTCTATAGAAAAGACCAGTGAAAAAATGAAAGCTATATCCTCGCCTGAATTAATAAAACACGATGAAGAGAATAAAAATAGATCGAAACAGTTAAAACAACTGCCCCCAATGCCAATTAATATGATCGGTATACAAGACTATAATAAGTTGCGTACCTTGATAAAGTCTTTACCATTATTAGCCTACCAAGTACCTTCAATTTAAAAAAATACATGGACAGTCTGCGTAAAATATCCAGAAAGTTACCGTCTATTAACTCCCAAACTAAATACCGATAATATAGAATGGTATTCGTTTGAGAATAAATCTGAGAGGCCTTTTCGCGTTGTAGCCAGATGGTTACACGCGTCGTGCTTAAAGGTTGACATAGTTAGCGATCTAAAAAAAAAAACAGACAATAGAAAGTTATAGATGCCGTTAACATTGTCAAGCGAAAATTTAATAAAATGCGCTCTGCATTTATTTATACTCACTTTCGATAAAACAAAAAGCGGAACTCTCAAAGGAAGGCTACTTCATTACTCGTGACAAAAAAAATTGCTAGATAAGTCGCATACTTAGTTGCAATACAAATACAAACAGGGTGGTGGTTTTAGTGGGTTTAAGTCCCACACTACTTTGGGCACGTGCTCATCGTGTCTTTTGAGATTTCCACCAGCCCACGGAAAAAAATGCAATATCCTAGCTCAAAATTTAAGGCCTTCAAACTGGTGACGTACAGATGGACGGACATTGCTTAATCGAATCATCAGGTTGGTCTGAGTTGATCCATATACTTTAAGATATATTCAGTTAAATTATTTTTCTATGTTAAAAACTATGTACCAAATCTAATATACCCCTACGGGATACGGTATTAATAGTCGGGGAGTTTCGATTTCGAAATAAACTATAAAGGGGACCAAAACTTACTTTGTGTTCTTTTGAAAATCTTTTAAGGGAATGGGCCAAGAAAATATTATTCCTAAATTGAAAAATGACCTTCATTGAGTAACTTCACCAAGAAATCAACAGACTAAAAAAACAAGCCATTGCGTGTATAGTGGCTTCGGACGGGATTTAAAGATCGGACGCAGCTGACGCTTAGAAAGTATGCTGTCAGGTATTGACCCGTGAAATAACTAGCGAATATTAAATATATATACTGATCATTGAAGTAATATGAATGCTGATGTGTTCGGCTTTATCAGGGCCAAAAATTGAACACTAGGAACACCCTTCTTTCAAAACCTTGGCGACTTCTTTAACAACAAAACTATGATTGAGTCCCCGCTCTGAACGCCAATTTATGGATATTTTAACAAACGATAACATAACAACGTATACCCAAGTCTTTGATGTCAAAAAGACGCATCTTAAAGTTTAATGCACTAAATTAACTTAATAACTAACGGGTGTTTTTTTAGAGCTTGGTTTTTCGAATAGAGATGAAACTGACATTTTGTGGTCAAATCGAGCAACTCTAATGTCATTTCATCATGAACAGGTTGACATATGAACTACGCTTGAAAATCGTGCAAATTTATTTCGAAAATAATGGTTCAGTTCGCGAAGTTTACCGCAAGCTCCGTCCATTTTATAATCATCCATCAGAGCAATTAATTCGGTTAACCATGGATCGTTTTCGCACTATGTTTACTCTAAATGATAGTACGCATCCGCAGAGACTTCGAACAGTGCGCACCGTAGAAACAATTGCCGCTGTTTAGCAAAGTGTTGCAGAGGACCGGATGAATCGATTCGTCACCATGCACAGCAATTGGAAGATTTTATGGAAGATTTTGCGCAAGATCTTGGCTTACGACCTTAACGCCGCGAGACCATGCAATGCGTCGTGATTTTAGTGTATGGGCCGAAAACGAGATTGATCTCGAGATTTTCAAGGCAAAATTTTGTTCAGTGACGAGGCTCATTTTTGGTTGGATGACTACGTCAACAAGCAAAATTGACGCATTCGGAGTGAAGAGAATCCACATGAGACCCTTGAGACGCCATTACATCCACAAAAACTAACTGATTGGTGTGCTCTATGGGCTGGTGGAGTCATTGGGCAATACTTCTTGCGAAATGATGCTGGAGAGTCAGTTACCGTTAATTGAGACCGGTATAGAGCCATGATAACCGACTATTTGGTTCCCGAATTAGACGGCATGATGTGGTTCCAACAAACATCGCTACATTGCCACACAGCGCACGTCACAGTCGATTTATTGAAGGAAACATTCGATGAGCGAGGAATGGAACTGTCGATTGGCCACCAAGAGCGTGTGATTTGACACCATTGGATTATTTTCTTTGAGGATATGTGAAGTCTCTCGTCTACGCCAACAAACCAGAAACGTAAGGGGACTTGGAAGCCATCATTCGGGACGTAATTGCCGACATACGGCCCTAATTGCTCGAAAAATTGGTTGATAATTGAACCTCTAGACTTGGCTTTATTCGAACCAGCCGCTTCGGCCGCATGCCCGAAATCATATCATATTTAACATAAATGGCATAAAATTATCAATCAAATAAAGACAAATTAATGAAAATTAAATCGATTTTCTTGTGTATTTCAATGTGAAGTTTTATACCTCTATAAAAACGTTGCTACCGTCCCATAGTGCCCTGAAACTTAGCTTTTCCATATATTAATACATTTTTAGAATAACGAGTGATACCTACCTTATAATTTAGACTTGGAAGGTGAAATTTAAGAACACTTTCGTGGTAATTTAGATACCTTGGGCTGCAAATCAGGTTTCCTCTACCAGTGGAACAATGAAAAAACGTTTGGTGTCGTATATTTTGGGATTTTAACCCTTGGTCCAATGCAATAACCACTGCACCCTTTTTTGATTACAAATAATTTGAATTTTTTTTTAATAAATTCTTAACACACAAACAGAACAATTACGACAAAAAATTGCCAACTTCAGCATAAATATACCCTCCCGTTTCAAAACAATCGGATACAACATAACACAAGTGGCACCGTTCTTCCTGCCAACACTGTATTCCTCGTGCAGGTAGAGCTGCATACATCTGTAATCTCGAAGAGAAATCTTAGGCCAAGTAATATCATGGGATGCACAACCAATTGCATTTAAAGTTTTGTGGCAAGTTTTGATAAATATTTGAAATGTTGAACATGCAGTCAAGCTAATTTCAAAGGGCATTTCCGGTGCGGGGCATCACGCAAAACTTTTGGAATAGGGAGTAGTTTTGATTGGTATTCCACTGAAAAAAAAATCAAGTAATTAAGGAATACTCTGCGGAGAGATCCTTTGAATAGTGGAATTAAGGATTACGGGAGATAGAGTTTGCCCAACGACGAAATACTTAATCCTGCCTGCAATTAGAGTGATGACAATGATAAGCTATGAATGTTGAGGGGAATGTTTCAACTACCAAGTGGTGCTTCTGAAAGTTTTATTAAAGCAATTGAGTTTCTTAATTCTATTTGCGATGGAAGGTATTGCTTATCAAATAATTTTGAATATTTAATTGCATTTATATACGTGTGCAATACGGGGGAATGCGAAAAGGGCAACTGTTATAAATCAGATTGTTTCAAGGTGATTCGGTGTACTTGAGTGATGAAACTTGGGGTGATGTTAAGAGATGATGGTACTTAAACATCAACTGTATATTTCTTAAAAGTTGGCAGCCGAAAATTAGTTCTAGAGTTTTTGGAGAAACTGTGGAAAAAAATCAAGTGTTTCTTTTGGGCTTAACAGTCAATAAGGTCAAGTCCAAGTAGATGCTGCTAACGAGGAGGGACGCACAATATCGGCTAGAAAGTAAAAGTCGATGAATATGACTATCTCAGCTCCGCTATGTAAAGACTCTTCTGCAGAATTCAAACGAAATATAACTCTTGCTAACCACTCATTATTCGGTCAAAGCAGGCAATTTAGTAAAAAAAAAAATCCAACTCGAAATACTTAAAAGACACCATATAAGACCCTAACCATAATAGTTTTACTTAACGGTTCTGAAGCGTGGATCATATTACATGTGGATGAAGGAATCCTTAGTCGTTTTCAATAAAAAAAACTTCCAGAAATCTTAGTTTGCGCTGAAGGGCTATGGAGAAGCATCAACAATTGTATGAGTTATATTTATATCGATAAAAACACACATTTTTGAAGAAACGGACTTTTTAGTACCCAGGGCCTAGCCTTTTCTCGTTTCTGCGTACGTACTTCTTACACGATGGCAAGACCTCCTGTTCTACGCTGAACCCGAACGTCGAACTCGAGATAAGCTTTTCTTGACAATTAATACTACAAGGATGATTTGTCAGATCATCAGAGGGCCTGTAAAAAAAATACTAAATTGTTACTACGCTTCTGCAAGCCAGTTCATCGCACTATCCATTGATAGTAAAGGGTGATCCAAGTAGAGATACTTTTTTCAATAGCCTTTTTTGACAGATCACGTGTGATTCGTGTCATGCTGTCATGTTATTTTTGTTTAGTATTGTTTGGCATTTCATAATGGAAAGACTTACGCGTGAACAACGTTTACAAATTGTTCTCAACTAATGCTCAACATAATCGGCCTACTGAGCGTACTATTCGCAACACCATCACCCATTTTGAGACCCAGCATTCATTATTGGATAATATTCGACCGAATAGACCACGTCCAGCACGCTGTGAAGAAAATATAGCGGTCGTAGCTGAGAGTGTACACGAAGACCATAGAGAGTCGATTCGGCGCCGTTCGCAGCAACTCGGACTGACGTTCCATACGTCGCATTTTACGTCAAGATCTTAAATTGAAAGCGTACAAATAAAGCTTGTGCAACAACTGAAGCCGCTCGACCTTCCCAAGCGACATCGCTTCGCTCTATGGGCTCTTGAAAAGTTCCAAGAAGATCCGACGTTTTCGAGGCAAATTTTGTTTAGCGATGAGGCCCATTTCTGGCTCAATGGGTATGTAAACAAACAAAATTGCCGCATTTGGGACGAAGAGCAACCTGAAGAGATTGAAGAACTGCCACTTCATCCAGAAAAAACAACGGTTTGGTGTGGTTTGTGGGCCGGTGGAATCATCGGTCTATATTTTTTTAAAAATTATGCCGGTGCGAACGTAACCGTCAATGGCGACCATTATCGTGCCATGATAACCGACTATTTGATGCCTGAAATTGAAGCTCGTGATCTCGGCGGCATTTGGTTTCAGCAAGACGGCGCCACTTCCCACACATCGCATCAATCAATGGACTTATTGAGAGAACATTTCGGTGAGCACATAATTTCACGTTTTGGGCCGGTCGATTGGCCACCAAGATCGTGTGATATCACACCGTTTTCCTGTGGGGATATGTAAAGTCAAAAGCTTATGCCGACAAACCCGCTTCGATTCAGGCCTTGGAGGAAAACATCACGCGTGTCAGTCGCCAGTTACCAGTCGAAATTCTCGAACGAGTGATCGAAAATTGGACTCAACGGATGGACCATCTGCGACGTAGCAACGGCCAACATTTGATAGACATAATCTTCAAAAAATAAATGCCAAAGAATGTTCTTTCAAATGATAATAAACATTCTCCATTAAATTTGAATTTTCTGTGTTTTTTTCTTTAAAAAAGTTGGGAACCTCGAATTGGATCACCCTATATATATCGACATATACGAGTCAAAACAAAGTCCCTCAGTAGACATTAAAGGCATATATCAGATGAATACATCGGCGCGCTGATTATTCAACTTCCATCTAGAGTTATCGGGTGCAGAAATAAAGACTGCACAAGGGGGCATTTAGTTACGGGCCTAGTTATCTGGATAGGTATGTTGGTTGATTCCCAGGTGCTCTGACAAACAGACTGTATTAAGCTACATGGCCTTTTAAGAAAAATTATCGCTTATAATTGTCCCGTGTGGTTCAATGTAGCATCATCCTATATGGACAAAATAGGGCTGTTTGATAGGCGGTGCCTCCGATCCTATTTGGGTTTGTACCAAACGTCAGAACCGAATACATAAAATATTATCGCAACAAGCCCCTATACGATGGGCTTAATATAATTGACGATGTCCTTTTGAGGGCAATTCGAAGGCACGTCTCAAGGGCGATGGCTAGCGACGACAGCCTGATCTTCTTGGTTTACTACGGTAATTGAAAAGCCCGCTTATATCGCCTTTTAAGTTAAAGAAAAGAATGGTATCCCTGTATGATAACACCGCTACCGTGGCACGTGGGACAAGCGACTGATCCGAGATGGGTAAGTCGATAATGCGCTGGACCTCCTTAACTCCTGATACTTAAAAGCAGCAAACCGAATTTCGGGAAAGTGATTCTGCACTTCCTTAGGATTTTTGCAGACGATTCCTTTAGAACCTGTTCAGATTCTACTTCCAACCAAAGAACTGAACCGTAGCGGTCAATGTTCGGTTGTAAGCTCGGCTTTAAGCTAAAAGATTTACTACAAGCATAGACTGCATTACGTTCTCTCATCATTATTTCTTCAGTATTCCGTTACAAGTTTAATTTGTAGTTAAGGCTGATACCTTAAAGCTGCGTTGGGTAACTTATATATCCAAGTCAACAGGATGAGTTTAGTCTTTATCTGTTTAGTCGCAGGATCGTTGTCGTCAGGAGACTTAGAGGTTTCTGACTCGCGTAAGCGAATATAAAAATTAATTTGTTTACAGGCACAAAGCTCAGTAAACAAATTCATGGCACCAGTGAAACAATTTTGACTGGCCCACCTCTCTCAATGATCTGACAAGTCATTCGAATGTCAACAGTCACGATTAGCTGATTGTAGGTCGCTCTATCTTGCGGATCATAATGAAAGTGTTGCGGTAAATATTCTAGATAATCAACACAAGGGGTGAGAGAACACCACCTTGTGGCATTCCTTGCTTAACGTACATCGTAATCACGCAAACTGCTGTTTGTGACTCTGCTGTTAAGGATTGTTAAGGATTTTCCTAATTCGCCTTCTCAAATAATGAAGTAATGGTTTCCCTGTTAAATTTCGTGAAAGCTCCTACTATATCTTTCGTATCGTTCTTCAATCGTTCTAGTAACCTCAGGCAGATTTCTTTCGACAGATATGGCCTTGACATATGAGTTTTGTGGACTAGGTCTAATGGTCTTTCTAAGATTTTTATAACCAAGGTGAGTTTGGGTATTGTTATCACACTTGCGTCGATCCACCTTGTGAAATGCTTAAAAAGTGATCCTTCTCGCTAGGTGCTTGAACCGGACGTCATACTGAAACCCTGTAGTAACTATTTTTGTTTGGGTGTATTTAGTCGTATCGCCGTTATTTTAGTCCATCTATACATTGAAAGAAATTCTTGTTGAAATGAATAATACTTACTCATACATAGGTTTTGAGAAGCTCTCCGTCTCATCATCGGAAGGCACCTTGCCGCCGTGCTCCAGAATATCCTCCGTAAACCGGTGTTGCGTCTCAATATTATTGAACATTATCGTTAGATTATGCTTCCGATTGGGTAGCAATCGATGGCACGGCAACCCTCGCAGGCACAGGCCGTCCTCATCCAATTCGGACGCCATAACAAAGGGCGGTGCTAAGGCAGTGACCACACGAAATATCGTTCGCGATTTCGCCGACAGTCCTATCGAAGATGTAACGCTGTACATGGCCATTCTAATGTTAGACTTACGTCGTTGTTCTTTACCTGAGACAACGATGTCTCCTCCCGGCCAGACGATTGTGTCCAAATGGACATTACGCCCCGATATCAGACCGACTCGTCGCCACTTAGTCGAAGGATAACGCTGCCTCCGCTGTTGGCTACGATGCCGGACGACTGGCATCTCATCCTCGAATAGTTGCAGTTGCCGTCCATTGCCATCGGGAACGAGATTTAAAATTTCAAATTTCGTTATTAAAGGATGCTCCCGATGGCCACCATCGAGCGCCAGATCTCCGGACATAGCTTGAGCTGTAGACGTCTTGAGTGCACTGTTGAGAGGGAATAAAAAAAAAGGGATCAGTTGTTCGGTTCTATTTATACCCCCCGTCCATGTCCTAGGAGGTTTCAATGAAATAAGAACAATTCTTCCCCCCCCCAGACAACAAAAGAGACCGATCCCGACTGTAAGCCATCCGCAAAACAGTTTGCACTTCTATGACCCAATAAACACAAAAAATTTTTCTGCTGCAAAACACACAATCAGGACGAGGGAAGACCCAATAATGTGACATTCTTCCACTCCTGCAAAACGGACCAAATCTCATAAAGAGTCCCTCTTTATGAGTCCCCGAGATAACACAACACTCGCTTGCTTTTGTGTATTCAATTTGGAATGAAATATCCTTTTCGGTGTCCTTGGAAAAGGTTCAATGTGTTACAACGTCTTGGCTGGTGTACACATCCAAGTGCAATGCGCCGAGGATGACATTTTCCTTTGGACATTTTGATTTTTCTTGGCAACGACAACGATGATGGGAATACTGAGAATGACGATACAGGATAATGATGATGAAAAAGGATATAATCGAAATGCTTGCGCCATTCAAGTGCATACAATTCAATTGAAGAAAGGATGTGTTTGTGTCTCTTCGTTGGCTATTGGATTTGTCTCTCATTCAATCAGATGTTTCCCTGACGGTCGGGGGAGTGTGGGGATGTCTAAGTCCAAGATAGTCAACTCAGAATACACATAATATGGCATAGATACTAATTCAATTGATTATTGGAAACTCGTTTCGTTGGACAGTGGCAAAAAGTGAGCTTCGTGAACAATGGCAGTATGTGTTAAGCGAGCAGGACGATGCTTTGTGAATTTGAATGAAGTAAGTCCTGCAAAGGGGCGATAAACTGAAGCCTTTTGTAGTCACCATGAGGAATGAAGTTTGTAGATGAATTTAGAAAAAAAATTGGAAAAAAATTGTGAGGCAACGTTGCTATTGACATAGCATGTGTGTGTGGTTTTTCGCATTCGTTCACAAGAATGTCCTTTCCGAAAAAAGTTATCTCACGATTATAAAAAACAACCAAACTGTTATATAACTGTTATATACAGTGACGTCACAAATAACATCACATTATCCTGCGAATGAGTGATACTAGGTCGTTTGAGATAACTTTGTAGGATTTATTGGTCTAAACGTTTCAAGCAAAATTCGACACCGCGCTGTCCTCATCCACATTACCATTTCATACTTACTTACTTAAGTGGCGCCACATACCGGAATGAACCAAGGCCTCAATCAACATGCCTCTCCAACTATCCCGGTCCTTAAATAACATGCCACCAGTCATGCAGTCCAAGTTGGTTGAGCTCGGTTTCTGTCGTGCGCGCAAATTAAGGCGAGGTATTCTTCTACCGCGTCCGACCTATGCCTGAATATCAAAGACTCTTCGAGCCGGAGTATAGCCGTCCATTCGTTCTACATGTCCTAGCCATCTTAAACTTCCGATGCGGATTTGATCAGGGGCATGTCGCTGTACGGCTCGTATAGTTCTTGGTTGAATCTTCATCTCAATAGCCCGTCAACACAAACAGTTACAGAAGATTTTTCGAAGAATTTTCCTCTCGAATCGAATAAGGATTTCTTCATCTACTTTTGATATGGTCCATGCTTCAGCGCCGTATTGCATAACTGGGATGATCAGAGTCTTATATAGGATCTCCTAAGTAGTTCGAGTGAGGGCTCTACTAATAATATGCCCCCAAAGAAACAGCGGCTGGCAAGAGTAGTTCTTCGTTTAGTTTCTAACGAGATGTTGTTGTCAGAGTTAATGGCAGAGCCGAGGTATACAAAGTCCCTTACTACCTCATAGTTATATCTTGCAATGGTGACGATCTGTCCAATTCGTCAATGTTGTGTGTTTTTTCGTGTTAACAGCGTATATTTAGTCTTACCCTCATTTACTGCTAAACCCATTTTTGCCGGTTCCGAACAATGATGTCAATATCGTCGGCGTATGCTGATGTTGGCTCGGGAGTTTTGCACAATCCTCTCAAGATTCAAACTGAAGAAGTCACATGACAGCGCATCGCTTTGCCTAAATCCTTTTTTGGTATCTGGATCTGGAGACTGTCATGTCCCCTTATGGATATCGGGGTGAGGAAACCTTGTGCTGGCTAAAGTGGCATTTCGTGCCTTGGCGGAGTCGGTTAGCCTAAATCCGTTACCAGACATGTTGTAGTTTTCCGACAATACTGCTTAAGTTGTCTTCTCTTACTGCCTTTGCGTTAAAATCTCTCATTACTATTTTAGCTTCGTACTTCGGTAGTCGCTAATAGGTTTTGTGAAGAAGCTCGTAGAAGCATTCTTTAGCTATATAATATATTTCCTCTGCTGAGCGTGAGTGCATATAAGGCTTACGTTGGGAAATTTGACCTTGATGCGGATAGTTACAATGCGTTCGCTCGTTTTTTGGAAACTTCGTGCCGAAGTCTGGCACTTATAACAAATCCGCATCCGAATAGTCGCTGTTTCTGCTCAATATAACATTATCCGTAGTAGATGTCGCAGTTTTTCATCCTCTTTTTGCTCGGCCCATCTCATCGTATATCCTGAATGGCAGTAATATCTGCTTTGTAGCAGTTTAAGGCTTCCGCTAGTTGTTCGTCTGCATATCTCCTGTTTAATGTTTTCACATTCAAAGTGCAAACACGACCGTCGTTGTCTTTTTTTCGTTTAGCCTCCTCTGAATCCATCTTTAATCTCGCAGATATGAGATATTTTCAGTACTAACCATTGTGTCTACACCAGTATACCCGGGTGTGCCTGCTGTATAAGAGTGTGCCATAAAATAAACTTCTTCACATTTCTGCTCGCTGTTGAGCACATTACCTCTCAGCTACTTCATTTCCAAAGTATTGCGCATGTGTGTTTCGGACCAATACGACTTTAATTAGACTGAATTCAAGACGAATTTCATCATAACATATATAGGGTTTTTCAATAAGAGCGCTACAAAAGTTTTTTTGTTAAATAAAACAAAAACAGTTTTGGATATCAATGAAATTTTTTATTCCTGTGAAAGTACGTTTAATGCCATTATGTATGGAACTCGATTTCTTTTGCATGGCCAACACGCCACGCTTGCAGAAGTCCAAACGCTGAACCCAATTTTCGACGGTTTTCAAGCATAAATCGGCCGATACTGCTGCAATTTAACGTTCGATATTCGTACGAAGTTCATCAATCATCGCTGACTTGTTGGCATAGACCATAGACTTGACGAAGCCCAACAGGAAATAGTCTAACGGCGGCCAATCGACTGGACCATTTCGTGAGTTAACACGTTCTCCAAACTTGGTTTCCAATAAATTGATTGTGGCATTCGCTTTGTGGCTTGTGGCGCCGTCCTGTTGGAACCACATATCCTCCAAGGCCATATCATCCAATTGTGGCCAAAAATATTCGGTTATCATTGAACGGTAGCGATTCCCATTCACAGTAACGTGCCGGTCTTGATCATCACGGAAGAAGTACGGCCCAATGACGCCGCCGGCCCATAAACCACACCAAACCGTAATTTTTTCGGGATGCAATGATGACTCATAGAGTACGTGTGGTTTGCTGCCTGACCAATACCGCATATTTTGTGTATATATCAGCCAGAAATGAGCCTCATCGCTGAAGATGATTTTTCGATGAAAATCAGAATCATTTTTAAGTTGTTGCTCAGCCCAATTCACGAACATACGACGCTTCTGGTGGTCAAGTGGCTTCAGTTCTTGCGTCAATTTAATCTTGTAAGGATGTAGGCCAACATCTTTTCGCAAAATTCGCCACAACGACGTCACAGAGATGCCCAACGCTTGAGAACGACGTGTGAGAGACACATTTGGGCTTTCTTTAACTGAAGCCTCAGCGGCAGCAATGTTCTCGACACTACGGGCACTTCTTTGTCTCACTGACACTGGAACATTTTGTACTGTGACTGTGGATTCAAATTTTTCCACTAGACGCTCAATTGTTGATCTGCTAGGACGATTATGACGACCATAAATTGGACGTAGCGCTCTTAACGTTGAGGCCACTGACTCCGAATTTCGGTTGTAAATTTTAATAATTTCGACTCGTTGTTGGATCTTATATTTTTCCATCATGAAATGGCAAACCTTACTGAAGAGAAATGTGAAAAGAGCGGCAAGAAATATGGCGTCGTTTGCTGTCCCTGTCGCTCAACTTTTGTAGCGTCCTTGTTGAAAACCCCTATACTTGTTTTAATTTTTTACTGGCTGACTTTTTTTTTTAATAAAATATGAAAATTTGTTAAGCAAGTGATGAATTGCAAGAGTAATTTTCATTGTGAATAAAATGTGAAGATACATTTTTTAGGCAAGTGATTATGAAAATTATCCTCACTTTTTACGGGCCGAGTGCGAGGAGGACGAGGAAATGATAAATAACAATACAATGAAAGATGATTTTGAGTCGGATATTGAAGCAATGGCCATGGTAGAAAACGAAAATCCAGATAATACAAATTTCGAATGAAAATGTGAACATTTTCACAGCTCGTGACGGAACAGAATGGATCGATTTAGCACTACCAGCAAATAGGCGCACACTTGATCACAATGTTCGTCGTAATACGAGAATTCAAGGTTGTAATCAGGGGCCAAAACTTGAAACCAAAATTTTGACTCGAGCTGAAACATTCAATCATATCTAATCTAAAGAAATATGTGACATAATTAATAGAGAAACAAATGTTACATACGACAACTTTTTTACAACTTTCAGTTTGGCTACAAAAATGATCAACATAGCGATCGCCCGGCTTGTAACGAACACAATACATATTGTAAAGGGTGATCCATTTCGAGGTTCCCTACTTTTTTAAAGAAAAAAAAACAGAAAATTCAAATTTAACGGATAATGTTTATTATCATTTGAAAGAACATTCTTTGGCATTTATTTTTTGAAGATTATGTCTATCAAATGTTGGCCGTTGCTACGTCGCAGATGGTCCATCCGTTGAGTCCAATTTTCGATCACTCGTTCGAGCATTTCGACTGGTAACTGGCGAATGACACGCGTGATGTTTTCCTCCAAGGCCTGAATCGAAGGGGGTTTGTCGGCATAAGCTTTTGACTTTACATATCCCCACAGGAAAAAGTCTGACGGTGTGATATCACACGACCTTGGTGGCCAATCGACCGGCCCAAAACGTGAAATTATGTGCTCACCGAAATGTTCTCTCAATAAGTCCATTGATTGATGCGATGTGTGGGAAGTGGCGTCGTCTTGCTGAAACCAAATGTCGCCGAGATCACGAGCTTCAATTTCAGGCATCAAATAGTCGGTTATCATGGCACGATAACGGTCGCCATTGACGGTTATGTTTGCTCCGGCATAATTTTTAAAGAAATATGGACCGATGATTCCACCGGCCCACAAACCACACCAAACCGTTGATTTTTTCTGGATGAAGTGGCAGTTCTTCAATCTCTTCAGGTTGCTCTTCGTCCCAAATGCGGCAATTTTGTTTGTTTACATACCCATTGAGCCAGAAATGGGCCTCATCGCTAAACAAATTTTGCCTCGAAAACGTCGGATCTTCTTGGAACTTTTCAAGAACCAATAGAGCGAAGTGATGTCGCTTGGGAAGGTCGAGCGGCTTCAATTGTTGCACAAGCTGTATTTCGTACGCTTTCAATTTAAGATCTTCCGAGTTGCTGCGAACGGCGCCGAATCGACTCTCTACGGTCTTCGTTTACACTCTCAGCTACGGCCGCTATATTTTCTTCACAGCGTGCTGGACGTGGTCTATTCGGTCGAATATTATCCAATAATGAATGCTGGGTCTCAAAATGGGTGATGGTGTTGCGAATAGTACGCTCAGTAGGCCGATTATGTTGACCATAAGATGAGAACAATTTGTAAACGTTGTTCACGCGTAAGTCTTTCCATTATGAAATGCCAAACTAAAAAAAAATAACATGACAACATGACACGACTCACACGTGATCTGTCAAAAAAGGCTATTGAAAAAAGTATCTCTACTTGGATCACCCGTTACTACCTGGGCTAATTGTTAGAATACCTTTTTTGCAAACATTCAATATTACATTTTTATTAATATAACTACAACAAATGAAAATAATTAAAGAAAACCAAAGCCAGAATGTGTCATAGTCTTTTTCGCATGCATAACTATTCTTTGTAAAAGTTTACCTATTTTGGATATCTCCGTCTATGCATATTGTATAAAAAAACAAATCGTACACCCGGTTGTGTCTGGTGTATAAAAGAAGAATTTTTATTAGGTGGAGACACAAGGGTTAAGGTATTTTGCAGATACATCTATTGCCAAGTCATCTGCTTATGCAATAACCTTGCATCCCTCTCTTTCTAGATCAAGTAGTAGCTTGTTGACCACTAGGTTCCAGAGAAGATGAGACGCCCCAAGATTTGTGATAATAAGACTGTAAGTAGCTGATTTATAAGCACTGCCATATATTCTGTTTAAAGGGTTTTTTTCATTCAACGCTTCCTATATTTAAATTTAAATAAAACAATGGTGGCTCGCATCTGAAATGTCCAATTTTCCATGACCCTGGCGCATAAAATAGGCTGAATTTGAGCGATGACACGGGTTTTGTTGGCTTTGAGAGCTGTCGTGGATTGTGGTGCCTTTTTCACATAAGACCTGCAACTTCAAAAACTCTTGCAAGATAAAGTCGAATGGGGTAAATTCACACGATATCGGTGGCCAGTTCACATCACCTCCACGTGATATTACCATGTTCTCGAATCGATAGTGCATGAGCTGTTTGGCACGTAGCAACGAAACCACATGTCGTTGATGTCCATATCATTCAATCATCTACATATAGCGTTCGCCATTGACGGTGATGGCCTGGCCAACATCGTTCTCAAATAAATCGGGACCGAGCAGGCCGCCAGCTCAAAATCAACAACAAACAGTGACTTTTTCGGGACGCCTTGGACGCTCTTAGTTGTCATGTCTTTAAGTTTCATCCCAAATCGACAATTTCGTTCGTTGAGGTACCCTTTATCCAGAAATAGGCCTCATCGATAAAAGATGATTTTTCGATGAAAATTAGGGTCAGTTTCCAATTGCTCCAGACTCCATTCATACGTCGTTGTCTATAGACGTTCATTTTTAGTTCCTGGGTCAGTTTCATCCTGTACAACGCAAAATTTTGCAAGTTGTGATATGGGAAAGACCGAGTTCTTGTGAGCAACGCGGAATCGACTCCCTCGGAATCTCCTGCACACTCTTACGGATAATGGCGTTGTTTCCGGCAGAATGTGTTTTGGTTTACCATTTACTGGACCAGTGGATTCAAATTTATTCACCATACTACGAATAGACCTGTCGGTAAGGCCATTATGTATACCAAAACGTGGGTGAAACGTGCGGAATGTTGCCCGAACAGAGTACCCATTTTGATAAAACAATTTTTACATTTGCAAGAGTAGTTGAATGTTATGTCCATCCATATTGATTTGGCAAAACAGACTGAATAAACGACAGACAATTTGACAGATGTAGCTGCAAAAATATAGCCGCTATCAACTATCAAAGTTCAGAAGTCTCTATTGGGAGACCCTTTATAATAAAATACCACATCCTGAAATTAATCAGTTGGTGGAACACACATTGAAGAGCATTTTGTACGCCTTCTTTTGGTGCCCATACAACAACAATAGTGCTAAGTCCTAAAGGTATAGCTTCTGATGCGTTACCTATATCGTACTTGGTACTTGTTAAGGAATTTAGCCAGGAGAAGTAGTCCTTATAAATTGGATAATTCAATTGCAAAGGTCAGTCGGAATACATTAAGCTGGCGTTTTCGTAAGGATTGATAACGTTGGTGACTGAACTTCATTTTTCAGGCGATGAGTCTAACCAAGGTTTGTTATGAAGAATACATGGACGCAAAGGTATAGCTCAACTCTTATCGAGCTTGAATTCATTCGAAAAAATATTTAATGAGCTTATATGGCAATGCCCAAACATGAACTTCTAAGGTCCTGAAACTACTGGGTGTCTTTATTCAAAGCCACATCAAAGTGATTTTCACTATCCTTCCTGTGGTCATGTTTGGTAAAACATCTATGTAGTATGAACTATTAAGGAAAGATTATCTCAACTCAGCTGTTCGAATTCGACATAAAGCTGGAAGTCCCGTCAACGTATGAATAGGTGTAAGAAAAATCTAACAGCTGGTTCATGATGAGCCTGTTGCGACAGAAATGTGAATTTTTAATTAGTCAACGAAATTTTTTCCATCATCGGCTAGACGTCTTCATAGAAATAAACGTCCTTATCAGATACGTTGATTTCGCCTAGGGCAGTTCGTTAAACAGGAGGTTCTATTCTTTGTGGAAAAAATAAAACATCTCAAAAAAAAAAAGATTCATATATGGGCAGATATTTAATTTTTTGACAGTTCTTGACAAATGTGAAAAGGCAGCGTAGTGACAGAACACTTTCGCTAAGACTTTCTAGCATTAAGTATTTTACAGATAGGGAGGGCTTGAATGCAAAAACTGCCTATATAATTTTAAGGAAGCTTCGTAAAAATTGAACAAAGTCATAGTCAAATCAAGTAAAATGACCAAAAGTTGCTCTCAAGGATGTTCACAACTTCCAAGCAGAAAAAATAGTGTGAAATCAGATATTTCGTCTGTTATTCGATATCTGATGACCACTTTGCCAACGAATACAACAGTAAATGAGATTGTTGGCTTTTTTAACTTAATTACTGAATAAACGTGTAAAATCATTTAAAAATCCCTTTAAATATTTCTTACCAGGATCGTCCTTAATTTAAGGGTTTCAAAAAGTATTTACCCACACACTTGTAACATTTGCCTGTTCGGAAAAGTTAAATACTTTTAAAATTTACCCACGTCAACGGAAGTTCCTCCTTCAAACCTACCATTTCTTGTTGGAGTTATAATCCCAAGAGCGTCGCACATCCAAGAACCTACCATTCAAGTATCATCAGAAAGTCAAGTTAAAATAAAGCACACACTCCCATCCAACTATGAATAACTTTTCATTTGCATCACAAACGATTATCATCCTTTCTTTTGCAACAAAAAGGACACTTAACCTATTTCACTCTCAACCTCGCACAGGTCCTGCTCCCAACCCGCATAATCATACGTCAACAGCATACTAGTGCGCGTTCACACAAAATGGAGCTCGTAAAGGCATTTACTTGATTAAAGCCACCAAAACCAACCCCAATGTAGTAGGTGAACGCTACTACATATGCAAACTAATGACTCTCAGGACCGCAAACAAATGCGAAATTCATTATTCGAAGGGACGGTTTTTTTTTCTCGATTTTATTTATTTCATCCCGAATATGGGTATCGATGTTATTCCACAGATACGAGTTCACATCGCAAACGAATTGTGAGCAATTTTTCACCAAAAGTTTTATTCTGCAATACAATCTGTAATTGAACATCCAGTGCATCCTCGCTGCCACCCCATATACACCAACACATAGAGAGTGGAATTAATTAATTTCAATGCCACGTGGCGGGCGGTGGACGGTGGATACCCGCAGTGTCACAATGAGCGTGTGAGATACGGTTGACCACAAGAGTGGAAAAGGATACGCGATACGATGACGAGGACGACTATTTGTACGCCTCAAGCTCTATTATTGTCGGCAAACAAACAATTGCAACACTCACACGATGGATGGGTGTGTCGGCACCATGCGATGAGTTGAGTGCTTTCCCTCCTGTTGAGTCCTTTCACTGGCCGGATATTTTCAATTTCAATGCGATGGTAATCGGAACGAGATCAATGGGTTCATTCCAACACACAAACACTTATAGGCCACTGAATGTGACCAAAGATTCTCGACCCTGGGGGAAATTGTATTTCGAAATCGGGTCAACGGGTAAAAAATGGTCTCCACGTCTGTTTTTAATTTGTCAATTGGGAATCTGTTAACTGTTGTGAGCCTGGTCGTTATGTGAGGAATAACCGATTAGTAAGTGAATGGTGGGTCCACAAAGTCGGGATAAAGTCGTTAATCGATATGATATACCGCTGGGATTTTTATTTGGATACTAATGGATTCTCTGCAGGTTATCGATCTCTTTTCAAAAAAAAATCGGGATTACCTTTGATTAAAGATGGTGAGAACCTGAAACAAAAGGGGAAATCCTTCAAAATGGAAACTCAATTATGTAGTCCCGATGAGTTGGACGCAAAGTTTCAGACTTATCAGATCCTGGGGATTGACAAGAATTTCGATATTACTAGGGGTCGATTCCGAGTCGTACAGTTCGGGAATTAACACTGAAATATCGCACTTCACCATTTGGTATTGAAGACATCTAACATGTGGAAAATGCAGCCAAACATTTTTGAATAGAGCATAACCTTTTGGACTCGTACGTCTCGGAGGAGGATTGTAGCAAAAATACTATGTAGGTTCGGTTAGGTTAAGGTGCCTATAAGTGGTTCGCTATGCTATTACATAGATAATGATGCTTTCGAAATCATCAAATATTGTGCTTCATTGATCCTTCTCTGCCCATTAATGAATAATCTTCTCAACTTTTAAGAAAAGCTTATCTCAACGCAACCAAAAAGTACGCATGCACACGTGAATGGCTGTGAGAAAAAGCTAAACGTAGGCGTCAATAGTTGCCTAAATGTACCTTACCTCTCAAAAGTACGACTTAAAGTCTTCTTATCACATTGCAGACCATACGGCTTTCAACGTAATTCGTCGAAGCAGAGAGGCGAAAAGTTGGAATCATTTTGGGTAGTTAAACCCTAAAACAAAGTGAAGCTTTGAAGATTTTAGTCTTTCCGAGGTAATCAATTTCTCTTTTAGAAACTGTATCATCCTTTTGTTTTTAAGAGAAAGCAGTTGTTAGAGTAATTGCTGGCACACCATCCGAGAAACAGCACACATCTGGTGTTATCCTGCAACGGTTAGAGACTATTTTCAAAGCTTTTCTCAAAGCTTTTCTGTAACCAAGCGTTAGAATTAAGTGAAAATGGATATGAGTCCTTACTATGCCTTCTCAAGCCCATGTTTACACGGTTTTAGCCGATTACAGGGCTTGCTAACAGATACCCGTGTTTCAGAAAAGGCGCATTTCGAGGTGCTTGGCGTAAAGTTGATAGTCTGGGATAGAAAAATCCTCTGCAGACATGAGGGGCAATTGGAAAAAATACCACTCGTGGACCAAAACTGGCTAAGGTCCCCACCTATCAAAAACCTCCTCAGACGGCTGTGGAAGAATTCCCAAGATGATGTCGCCGCTGACGTTTGCATTCTCAGTTATAGGATGGACAGTGTAAATAACATATTTGTGATGCTAATACAAATTGGGATAACAGGGAGTATCAAGGGTTAGTCAGGAACCTTGAACAGAGATGGTGTCGAAAGAGCTGAGAGGCTAACGGCAGCGCTCATTCACGTAGATGCAGATGGCTACACGTTATAAGCGTACCTTATAAATTAGAGCTGACCCTCCAGTTAGAGGGTTGTGCTTTTGTTATTTGAAACAAGGTTAGGGTGGAAACGTGGAAAACGGAGAACGCGTAGATTCCAAACTTAGTAAAAATAAAATGTCTTGGGAGGCATATCCCTGCTAAATGTCCAGTGTATATCTTTATATCATTTCCGCCGTCAGACTTCCGCTTGGGTATCTCAACTAGATACCGAAAAGGAGTTGAATGTCGATACTTTTTATAAACTTTTTTTTTAATTCATCGGTCGTATGATTATTACTATCGTAGGGAGCTCTATAGAGTAATGGAGCTTTTACAAACATTTCTAAATGTGCATATGATTTTCTGTCCTCTCCTCCGCTTTCCACGGTATGATGGAATTGATGAATAGATACACTTCGAATCGCATGAGTATATATTACCAAGATTT
The DNA here is from genome assembly GCA_949824845.1 of Rhingia rostrata. Lineage (NCBI taxonomy): Eukaryota > Metazoa > Arthropoda > Insecta > Diptera > Syrphidae > Rhingia > Rhingia rostrata. The sequence goes on along the minus strand of OX463758.1, from coordinate 61,587,728 downwards.
TGATTCAAAAAGTAGAAAACACGTCCAGTGAAATAGCCACATTGAACAAAGTTATTCTCCTGCCTAGAGTATCTTTAGACCCAGATCTAGGTTCAAGACGAAAAGTTAGACCAAACCTTCGGTATGAATCATTTCTGACAAAGAGCATGTAGGATGACTATCAAGTATACACCCTGAGTGGGTTGGAAGCACCGTAAGTTAATACAGTAGGTATACCGATTTGGGAAGCATTGTCCTTTCAGTGATCATATACCATCGAGAATCTAATTTTCTCTTTTGTGTCTTTTTGACCTTCGAGGTTTCAAGCAAAGTTTTTCAATTTGAAAGTATGACTGTTCACAAATCTTCATTATACGAAAATCACAAATGGAACATGTCTCCAGATCAACGAACGTTAAATTATCACATTTCAATACACAAGAGGCAATCATCCAGTATTTTGGATGTCAAGAGACCGCCAAAACCTTCGCAGAACGCGTAGCCCTTAACCTCTCGATTAACACCAAACCACCAGCAAACCACAGATGCTCGCAGCCAAGAACTAAGCCTAGAAGGCTAATCTGCCGGTGAAAAAGTGAGCTGACATGGAGCTCTATAAGCAAAGACGGAAGGAAGAACCGGCTTTTCAGAGAGAAGAAAAACGAGCACGAAATGCGCGTGATGGAGGATGTAGAGAGGTACCAATCCAGGCATCATAACCAAAACTTACTCGGATGAAAGTATGTCTAAAGAATGCAACCCCAGCTTTCATTAAAAAGGAAAGCTTGTGAACTGCGCAAACTACTGAGGCTTAAGTCTCCTCAAAATCGCCTTCAAGATCTATCTGCTATAATATGTGAACCACTTAAGCCGTTTACCAACAACCTGATCGACCCTTATCCGTGTGGTTTTAGGCAAGAATCCTGAAAAAAAAACCGAAAAGTTCAAATCGTTGCCCACCACCTATTCATCGATTTCAAAGTCGCAAGGGTAGCATTTATAGAGACGAGCTATACAGCACCATGTCTAATTTTGGTATACCGCCCAAAATCGTGCGTATGTCCAGGTTGACGATGGAGAGTTCTCGCTCTCCTTCAGGATAGGAAACAACCTCACCAACACATCCGATACCAAAAAAGGATGTAGGCAAGGCTTTGTCATATGATTTCCTTATTCTCATTTTTGAGAGAATTTTGCAAAACTCTCGTGCCAACACCAGAGGTGCAATCTTCTATAAAGCGGTGGAACTACCAGCATGCGCCGACGATATTGATATCATTGGTCGGACTGAACGTGTTGTCATCGTTATGTTTGCTGGTAAGACTAAATATATGGTGTCAACTCATGTCCTGCTCCACGGTGCTGAGGCATGGACCATTTCAAACGCAGATGAGGAAATCCCAGTCCCGTTTGCTTTGGCGGCCTATGGAGACGAAGATTCAACCATGAGCCATACGAGCTGTACAGTGACATACCCCTAGTCAACAAAAACTCCAGATTAGGCATTTAGGATGGCTAGGAAATGTATAGTGAATGACACCAATATTGCGGCTTGCAGGGCCTTCGATTCCCAGGCGGACGTCGGACACAGTAGATGAATACCTCGTCTAAAGTGGCATAGAAATCGGAAAAATGTGATGAAAATCACGAGACGATAAAGAATTTCTTAATTTACAAAAAGAAGACCGTATGAGTTCATCAATGAGTGGAGTAGACAAGTTTTTTGTCTCAAAAATAAGAACGAAGTATGCCAAAGAAGACAAAAGTGAATCACATAAGAATAAACACTACCAAGCTTTTACTGGAATCAATCAGACCTTTATACTGCAAAAGGAACACTCATATCCACCATCATCAGCATCGGTACCTAGTGTCGAAGAGGCCGAGTTTTTGCCTCCAGCTACGATTGGTAAAGATTTTGAGCATTTGCTTGGTGTACCTGTTGCCTTGAAAGGCACTGGTGATGGCTCAAGTAGGTATTCGGGAACCGTCGGTATGTCTTTCGATACTACAGCATCGAATACAGGACTAATGCAAGGAGTATGTACCAGAATTGAAAGGGGATTCGGACGACCATTACTTTGGTTGTCCTATCATCAAGCGAGGTGAATGACAAGGGGAATACATGCACTTGAAATTGTCCTCTTCACTAAAATAGTTAGTCAACGAAAACTGAAAGGAATGAAACAGGTGGCACATTTTTCAGCTCCAAAAATAGATCTAGATATGCTGCAGCTTCTGACCACTTACCCAGATGCAGAGATAAAAAAAGGTGATCTCACAGTTAGTAAAAGACATCTTTGGTATCTGACAGAAACAAAAGTAGGATTGTCTTTTCTGGACGAACGCATCATTACTCAGCCTGATAAGGAAAATATGATAAGACATTTGGAAACCACACCTGAAACTCGGGGCGCGTAAGCAAAGTCTGAAACCATTATTCTTACAAAATGAAGCACCCTAATATTGATAAATTCCAAAGACAGTAAAACAGAGTGTGCAGCAGTATCTGTAAACATCTTAAGACATTATCCGTTATAATACGTACGACATAACCTACAAAAAGTACATTTATTGTAAACTTTTTTTTCGGTTAAGGAACGATTTATAGCAAGTCTTAAAATCAAATATGGCTCCATTTTCCAAAAGTTATATCTTTAGAGATACTCAGTGAAATACTCTACAAACTAATCCTTGGCTTTATAGCATCCTTCTGAATATAAATACTACAAACATTCGATTGCAAGAGGTTGTATTCAAAGAACACCCTTCCTTATGATTTGCACTCCACGTCGTGCGTTTCATTTGGTATATCCCACACTCCATAAATCGTGCGATTGCCATTTTGAAAATTGGCAACAGAAAATAAAATCGAAACTATAAAATAAATTGACGCTTATCAAGAGCTCACAACGGGAAGTGCCAATAAACAAACATTTTATGTTTGTCTAAATTAAATATACCGTAATGTATCACAGGAGTGCTGAGTATGTAAACGTGTGTTGGGGTAGATTTATATTCTTCGACCAAATGTTAATTTCGTATTCGTGACCGAGTTAATAGTCGTCCTCGGGATCAACATCGCAATTTATCCTACATCCGATATCAGAAAAACAACAACAACGGTAAAAATAAAACATTTTTCAATGTCAAAAAGGCAGTGGGATGGATAAGGGGTCCGGAACATGACAACCTACAAGGGAATAACAACGTTCAGAGGTAAGTCATAATGTAAATCGGAAGGGTCGCCTTTTGACTGCACGAACCGGATTTATTCTGACAGATAGGATTCTTTTCGCATTCTTTGTGGTTTTTCATCTGTCAATTGGTCTTGTTTATATTTGCAGGAAGGAAGTATTTTGTGGCATCAAAATAGGTTGTTGTTGCCAGGAAATCATTCGGCAACAATTTGTGAAGGACCTTTTTTGTCAGGTACTTTTGAAAAGGTAGGGACTTTGGAAAGTGAATTCGAAATAAGGTACAATTTTAAAGAGTACATTTGGCCACCAATTCTGATAGTGGTGACTAGTGTTTGGACAAGATTTAGAGCTAAGAATAAAATAAAGAAATATATTTGGAAATCGCAGGGATTTTGACAGCCTAATACTTGAAAATAGAGCTGCTTTTTTTTTTAAAGGGCTATGAAGGCCAAAAGATGAAGCAACACTGTTTAATTATTAGGCAAATAAAACATTCTCCATCGATAGTATCTACAAGGTGGCGCAAAAATAATCTTCCGATGTTTTTTGGCTGTTTTTTTTTTTTTAAGGCTGAGCTTATTACTCTACACAAAATAATCTACTACAACCTATGCTGGGTAAAATTCTTGCAAGTGATGATTGAAGGATTGTTGCTTTCTTTCCAAGTAAGTCTAGGTGCGCCTCGATCCAAATCTGTTGTCGATCATAACACCAAGGCAACGAACTGCAGGATTCGATCAAATATTTTGATCACCCGTTCGTAGTTGCATTAACATATTCCACTACTTTTCGACTACTTATTACAACTGCTTCGGTTTTCTGCTCTGATAGGTTAAGGCCAACAGACTATCGCTTCGTTTGTATGCTGTTGGATATGCTTTGCCATGGTAACGTTAGCAATATCAAGCGGAAGCTCTACAACCTTTTCCATTGGCAATCTCAAGCACCTTCGTGCATAATATTCCACGGAAGAGCCTAAAACTTGTGGAACGGCTGCTGACACGTTGTAGTACCTTTTGCCTTTATCGCTGTCGTAGCTTAAGGTACCCCTTAACGACAAACATGCTCGCCGAACTTGCTCGTGTTCGCTATGTTTTTCTCGTGTAGGGCTAGTTCGCGAGCCGCTCGCTGTTGGCGAAAAATTTCGATTTTTTCGTGTTCGTCGTTGTTGTTTCTTCAACACGAAATTAATGCTCGTCGAATTTGTTTGTCGTGTAGGGTATAACGCAAACAAGCAAGCTGGGCGAGCATGTTCGTCGTTTAGGGCTACCTTCAGCTAGAGATTATAGCTACTATCCCGGCACGTTCATTTCGACTAAAAAGCTCTAGATGAGGACTAGATTAGGTAAGTTGAGAGACCTTTGTTCTAAATCGCCATCATTTTTCCCTCAATGGCTGTTGCAGCTAGTTGGCAACTTTATTTCCATTAGAAATGTGTCTCAAACCAATTTTAGCTAAATAATAATTTTACCTTACAACAATCTGGGTAGCAACTCAATTTAATGCGCTGTCTAACTCCATTTAAAAATTGTATTACTGTACCCTCAACCTGAAAAGGTCATTGCAGCCGATTTCAATGAACGTAACTCTTCATGGCTTCGACATTCTGGACAGCCAACACCTAAAGATAGATGTTGGCTGGCCAAATCTTTGCTCAGGTAACAACTGAACAAAGTTTCTAAATGAGTAAAGCCGCTTTTACTTCCAGCTAAAATTGGATTTTCAGAAACGTTATAAAATCGTAGCTCCCATTTGTAACGAATGACATGAAATTCCCTGGAATGGAGTATATTGGTGTTAGGCCCCGTGTTTGGTGTACCAGTACAGCTTGTATGTTGGCAATTTCTGGTTTCATTAGTCTTTAGTTAATGCCACAGATCTTGCGGAAGTCTTATCAAATTTGCTATTTAGAATCGTGGTTAAATTGTTTGTCTCCCAATTGTCCCAAAAATGTAATTAAGCCTACGCAAAAGGGTGCAGTTTGCCACTGTATAGTGCACTGTATTTCTAAGCGTGGAGTCCCTAAATCGCGAAAGTGATAACACTCTCCACATATTGCAAAACTTCAATAAACATCCAAGATTAACACTTTCATGAGAAGCTTCTCAAACTTGCTGCTCGGATTCGGCTTTAAACAGGGGTCTTCTTCTTTTTGGCAAAAATAATTAACTTCACAAACATAAATGCAGGTATGCGCTAGGTTTGACTTTCTGTATTTGCCAATTATGCAAGATGTTTTATTTTTAAAATATACAAGGTGGCACAAAAATAACCGTCCGATGTTTTTTGGCTGTAATTTAAAAAAAAATTAAAAACTTTGATTCTTCTTGTGGATTATTTTTATTTGGTCTTTTAATTTTTTTTACATCAAGTCGAGAATATGATGTCATGTAAATGGCCGCCACCACAGTTGATTGTCATTTGAGCCCTTTTTATGGCATTTTCCATCACTTTGGATAAAACTTCCGGCGATAGGTCCTCACATTCTTAACGGATATTGTCTTTAAGAGCTGCAAGAGTCTGAGGCTTGTTGACATAAACCCGCTACTTCAAAAAGCCCCACAAAAAGAAGTCTGGAGCGGTCAAATCAGGCGATCTTGCTGGCCAGTGCAAATCGTCAAAACGGGAGATTAGGCGCCCGGGGAATGTATCCTTCAACATATCGGTTGTGGCACGTGCAGTGTGTGCCGTTGGACCGTCCTGTTGGAACCACATGTATTCCAATCCCAATTCATCAAGTTGCGGCAAAAAGAACTCGTTGATCATTGCTCTGTAGCGCTCACCATTCACAGTAACCGTTTGGCCCGCGACGTCTTCGAAGAAAAAAGGTCCGATGACTCCTCCAGCGAAAACAGCACACCATACAGTGACTTTGAGCGGGTGTAATGGCTCTTCGTGGGTTACACGCGGATTTTCAGTGCCCCAGAAGCGTAAATTTTGCTTATTTACGTACCCGCTAAGATGGAAATGGGCCTCATCACTCATGATTATTTTTGATGAAAAATCATCTTCCTCTTGGTGGTGATTAAGGATGGCTTGAGCGTATGTTAGACTCGATTGGCGGTCAGCAGCTAACAGCTGATGCACCGTCTGGACTTTGTACGGAAACATCTTCAAATTTTGTACCAAAATTCGCTGTAAAGACCGTCCACTGATACCCATTTGCGTGGCACGTCGTCTGGTCGATGTCGACGGCGCTTCCATGACATCTTCGGCTACAGCAGCAAAATTCTCTGCAGAACGGCTACTCCGGGGTCTGCCACGCCTGGCAGCATCTCATGTTGTGCCAGTTTCTTAGAGGCGAGCGGCTAAACGTCGCAGTGTTTCACCAGTATGCGTTGGAGGGCTAGGAAATCTGCGACGAAATTCACGTTGTGCCAAAGTCACCGACCGATTATTGCTCAAATAAATAGTCACCAATATTCCGCGTTCTGGAGCAGTGTAGCGTAACATTGTTTATTGACGTGTATTTCGCATGTGTTTACTACACAAATGTCAAAACAGAACTGACATTAGGGGCCAATCGAAAAATTTATAGCATTTTCTGATAGGAGGATTACTTTTGCGCCACCTTGTATTACGATGAAAATGTGCGGTTTCAATTTATTAAAAAAAAACCTAGGACACGGGACAATCAGTATCCACAACAGAATTAAATGCTGCTGTTGTCCTTTCTCTTTATCCGGCACCATTTGGGGCCTTACTAACCTTTAAGATTACTGATGGCCTGTTGGCCTTCTCGCTTTGGCAAAAAGTCAATATTGATACCTACCACCTGTGCATCGATTTCAAAGCCGCATATAGAGACGAACTTTACATATTATCAACGAGTATAGAACTAGTTACTAGAATACGCATCAGGCTAGTGAATACCCAAGGCCGATCTTTCTCACAACCGTTCATGTATGCGTGTGTATACATCTTGAACGATTGCGGGACCTCCTGTTTTATGCCGACTTCGAATGGCGAATTCGATATATAAGCTTTTCTTGACGATTTTTACTACTCGGATGATTTGTTATATCATCACGAGAGGAGCACCAGTGAAAAATCATTAAGGTTTTGTTACGGCTGGGAATCGAACCCAGACCTTCTGCGCAGGAAATCATCTCACAAACCATCGCACCACTGAGCCCGTCACTAGAAGGCACTATCTTGAATAAACCGGTGAAAATAAACTAAGTTACCCCGACGATTTTGACATCATTGATCAGAATCAATGTGATGTCATAGCCACTATTGCTAGTATACGAAGGCAAGTTAGTAAGAACGCTCTCACTCGAACTACTAAAAGGATAACCTATACCGGGTGATCCAAGTAGATATACTTTTTTCAATAGCCTTTTTTGACAGATCACGTGTGAGTCGTGTCATGCTGTCATGTTATTTTTGTTTAGCATTGTTTGGCATTTCATAATGGAAAGACTTACGCGTGAACAACGTTTACAAACTGTTCAACTTTATTATGAAAATTCACGTTCTGTGAGGAATATGTTTCGTGCACTTCGCTCAACTAATGGTCAACATAATCGGCCTAGTATAGGCCGAATAGCACCCTCGGCTATTCGCAACACCATCACCGGCCGGTCGATTGGCCACCAAGATCGTGTGATATCACACCGTTAGACTTTTTCCTGTGGGGATATGTAAATCAAAAGCTTATGCCGACAAACCCGCTTCGATTCAGGCCTTGGAGGAAAACATCACGCGTGTCATTCGCCAGTTACCAGTCGAAATGCTCGAACGTGTGATCGATAATTGGACTCAACGGATGGACCATCTGCGACGTAGCAACGGCCACATTTGATAGACATAATCTTCAAAAAATATATGCCAAAGAATGTTCTTTCAAATGATAATAAACATTCTCCATTGAATTTGAATTTTCTGTGTTTTTTTTCTTTAAAAAAGTAGGGAACCTCGAAATGGATCACCCTTTACAAGACCCAGATCATCCCTGTCCTACTCTACGACGCTTCACATCAAGGCAAAGTGTGCTGGCTATTGTGGCATTTCGTTCCGTAGCGAAGTCAATTAGCTTTAGTCCGTTACCAGACCTGTTGTCGTGTAGGCTATGCTTTTCGCCAATACTGCTAAAGAAGTCTTCTCTAGTTACCTCTGCTTTAAAATCTCCCAGCACGATTTTAACACCGTACTTCGGTAATCACTCATAGGTTTTGTCAAGGAGCTCATAGAACCAATCCTTAGCTAAATTATCATTTTCCTCCGATGGGGCGTGAGCGCATATAAGGCTTATGTTGGCGAATTTGGCCTTGATGCGGATTGTTACAATGCGTTTGCTAATCCTGTTTAATGTTATATACGGGCATGGAATACTTTAACCAAAACAGTTACAAAGTATGTGCTTATATTCGTCTGTCACTACATCTGACAGTAGCAGTGTAGAAAGTTATTGGGAGTAGGTAAGTGACAACAAGATCCCCCTATCCTACTGTCAACACTCGCCAACATAGAAAAGAGGCTCATGGTATCACTGTTCCAAATGTATTGGCGAGTTCATAGGCCATGTGTAACGCTACGAATCCCAAACACCCAACGATAGCAACGAAACCAAAATTCGCTTATCAATCATCATCCATCAGTAATTAATCTCTATTTCAGGACTTTGTGCTTGGAGAATATCGACTTGCGAATTTTTCAAAATGATGAATTAAGTAGGTGGTACTTAAGCCATGTATGCCTCTTCCATATGAAATTACCATCTCACCTCTTGAAAAAATGAGCGGCACTTTAGGGCTATTTTTGAGTTTGATTCAAGTCGTTAAATCTTCTGATTACTGCTTTGGTGATGGGAATTTATGCAGCCATTCATTATATGAAAAAACGTTAGCGAAAATTTATAGTTAATCGATGTTTAAGGGTTTAACAGTAGACAAGTTAACATCTACTTTAAATTAAAAGCTAGCTTTAACTTATTTTCATCAATAGATACTTTTTAACGTGGCGCTAATAAGTGTATACTAACGAATGTACCGCTATAAGAACTCTAAGTCAAACTCACCTTAAAAGCGACAATTCTGACAATCAAACAAATCCATTTTCAGTGAAAACTCTCAAACACACACACACACAAAACGTGATAAAATAATTTTAAAGTCTACTTTAAGCGACTGATGTCTTTAAGTCAAGAAATGAACCTTTTTGATCGTTTGTGACTCGTAAAGCAATGATCAGGAGATAGGTAAATATTTTGGAGCCATCGGTGTCAATATGAATGTTGACTGGATGACTTCAGATATCTGAATTGAGAAGCTAAAGATAGCTCAGGTTCTCTAAAATTGTAACATAAAAAGCTATAGTGAGACATGACAGCCATAGATCTTTTTTTAATCCTGAGCATGTTTCACCCAGTTGGTCTCTAAAGCGCACTTCTATCAGCGATCGTTTAATATATAGATCGATGTTTTAGTCTTTCTTGCCATTGATTCTGGAGTCTGTGATGCAAAGATTATCTTGTCATTGTTTGTTCACTCAATGAGAGGTGAATTTCGCGGTTGTATCTTCTCACCCATCGGCGTTCCTCATGTACAATTTATTAGTCCATTTTATTTGATCCGCTTTCCTTCCTTTCATAAAGCACTCTCGTCGGCGCTGTAAATTAGGACTGCTTGGGTTTGAGTCCGGAAAATGGAGCGTTTGGGTCTTCGAGCTAAGACTTTGATCACGATTTGCATCGGTTAATCTTCTTCAGATCTACAGTAATGTCGATGGTATTTAAATTCCGTAGCTACCTCAAAGTTGTCGTTTTCGTGGCGCTTTGTCTTTGTGTTGCTGTGTTACACCAAATTGTTACTGACAATGAAAATCTGGATAACCTAGTTGATGGACAGATTTGTTGATGATGGCGTCTTCCAAGGTACAGAAGGTCTGTGTTCGATGCCCAGCCTTAGCAATACCTAAATGAATTTTCGCAGGCCCTCCTCTCGTGATGGTCTGAAAAATCATCCACTACGACCTTATTAACAGCATTTAGTGGGACATGGCTCGGGAGTTGAAGCAATAGGTGATAGGTGAAATGGAGCTATTTTACAACTTATCAAACATGTTTCATCCAGAGTTGATTGATGGGTTGGTGGATGTGCATTTTTTGCACATAGAAATTGGCGGTCGGTAAATTCAGCTCTTGAGTAGCTTCATCGGCCTTTTTTTATTGACTAGAGGCGGTCAGTGCTAAAAATGCTCCTTTCATATATCTTAAATTCCTTTCGCGTCGGTTATTATATTATCGTCGATTTTTCATAGAGCTTGGTTCGCAATTTAAAGTCATGGCCCCTTCCTTTTTATACCTAGAATTTCCTTCTCTCCATCTTCTGACTTTTGTCACATTTTTTTTAGATACTTTCAAGCATCGTTGCTATCAACACCGGTATGTTTTTGAAAGGGATTTGTAGGACAGGGTGGATTCGGCTTTCTCTTCAATAATGTTGCGGCACTGCATTCACGTTTTATAGACATAGGTGGAGGTAACGAGGTGTCTCACTCAATTATTAAAATTGTCTTCATAGGTGTTTTTTTTTTTTTTTTGAAAACATATAGCGCATTGTTGTGAATTCATTACTTTTGGAAATTTAACTACCTCTGCTTCAATAAAGCCTCCATTGTTAATTCCCTATTTTTCCCTTCACTGGATCATCTCGTTGGTTAAGCGAATATCGAAGAAAATATCAGAGCCGTTGAGAGTCGATCGGTTACAAAAACTTATCTTTCCCCTTCGACTTTATGAAAGATTTGAACGAAAATCTTACTCTTACACCTCGTATATGGAGCGACTATTTTTTTGCAAGCTGAAACTTTGGTTGGAACAGGGAAGTTATATATCATACTTCCGGCCTAAAATGCGTAAAACTGTTCTCGAAAATCGGACTTCAAATAGCAAGATCTGTGACTTTATTTTACTTTTAACTCCAAAAATAAAATCTATACCCAATGTAGATATTGTTGCTTAATTTCAATTTTAAACCCAATGGCTCTTTAAGAAAACACGATTTATAAGGCTATTTTATGGGAGAACTGGCACCATCATCGTGATGTGTCAAACGAATTGGAAACGCAGCTTTTCACTTCCATTGCGAAATGTTTGCACTTCTGCTTCACTTTGACGTCAATATACCCAATGAGTAAAAATGTGAAATCACTTATGTGTACTCAAGTGCAAAAGAAACATCCCACCATCCCCCCAAACACACATTTGCATTTGCTCACTGAAAGGACACCATCGGGACGCAGCGTCAATAAATCCAACTTCGAATGCGGAATTATTAATCGAAATCAATTTGCTTGTACAAACAGATACACGTACGAATCCAAGCACCCTTCATATATTTTTACACAATTTATCCATCAAAGTGCAATGTCTGCTGATCATGAGTCATTGAGTGAGCCAACTGCTTTCGGAATTCAAATCTTCGTCCTTTTGCCACCTGAATGTGCAACGAATGCCACATTTTGGGTTTCCATTGCACATATGTGGAGAACAATGCCGAACCATTTCGGGTGTAAGTTGTTTCATTGAAGAACGTAACTAACACCACCCTATTGGGTTGGGGCTTGGGGGGCGGTGCAGCTTCCTATGTCTGGGGGATGGAAAAACATTTCACGTGAAAAACTTTTCCACTTGATGGTGAGCCAACAAGCATGGTTCAGCAATATTTTCCTTGTTTTGAGGTGAAAGTACTGCCTGTGCTTCTGTTGAAGTGGTTTAGCTTGGTTTTCGTGTGGAATTCGTATGTGTGTAGGTCTTGAATCGCAACCAAGTCGAGAGGTTATTTTGGTTTGAATTTCGTAAAAGAAACAAGGGGATTCCTTGACGGATGGAGGTCGTTTCATGAAGTTTAGAGGCTTTTTCAGGATATTTCTGATTGCAGAGTTGTATGGCTTTATTTTTGTTTTTTTTTTCGAATGGCAATTGGCTGATGTTGGTTTAATCCTTGGTATTACAAAGGATAATAGTGTTATACGGTTATATCGTTTTTTTTGAAATTTACCTGCCAGCGAGTGATTTGACTGCCATGATGTATTGCATTGGCTTCGCGATATCGGGATGGTGTTTTTTCATTTGTGAACATTTTCAAATTGTGGAACTAATTTGCGATTTCGAATAATTTTCAACTTAACCGATAGTCAATTAAGTACTGAGTGAAAAATCTCCCATGGAGTTGTTTTTGTTTACCTCCCAGTGGCAACTATTTGAAACTGGTCTCAGCCAACTTGATGTGACTAGATAAACTAATAAATGCGAGTGGTCTCCTTCACTATCATCAACTATTATCGATTTGAGTTACGAAATCAGTACCCGAAATAAGCGGTGCCACCAACGTACCCTGACTGAAATAAAATGTTGACCTCGCAAAATAAGACACATGTAGATTCTGAAAGAAACGCTTAACTGAAAGCCTGGTAAGCTATGTAACCGATTTATAGACATTTGTGATGAAAAAAACATGGAGATTCGAGAGCTGTTGCCATAGATATGCAAGGCTTTCGATCGAGTTTGAAACCGGACCTTGTGATCAAAACATATGGTTGCTGTATTGGAAAACTTTATTAAAGGAAGATCCTTGGAAGTAGTGGTGGGTGGCATTTCTCCGGATTTATTCTCTATAAATGCTGCAGTGCCTCAAGGATTGATTCTCGTACCTACTCTATTTCTGCCCAAAGACTTCTATATTAGTCTTTGGTGTACCCTTCTTTAAACTTGTAATTAATTTACTGAAACATAAAGCATTCGGATGGGGTTATGTTAGGCTTTGTCCGTCGGCTCCGCTGGCATACACATTTTTCTAACGAAATTTTCAATGACTATTTTACATAAATATATCTGAATTTCATTAATGCAACGTTAAATATCCCGCCTCGCTGCGTGTGTGGTTGTTGACTTGTTGGCATAGACTTTTGACTTCTAACAGCTTCATAAAATAAAGTCCTGTGCTGTTAAATAACATAAATTAAGGTGCACATTTTGATCGCCGAGACGAAGAAGTTCAAGCCATACATGTAGCACAGTCTTTTTGAAACTATATGACCATATGTTGTCAACATCAATACCATCGATCAATATTATAACATCAGCACCAGTAATAACCACTGCTTGACCAGCGTCATTTTCGAAGAAGTATGGAACAATGTCCCTCCAGTTTCGACATAATTACATGTATCAGACAAAAGGCAAAAGGGTGATATGACCCGATCTGTTACGGAGCTATCAGTTTCAGAGAGATCAACTTTCGGTCCTACAAGACCAATTCAAAAGTTAAAAATCGTCAAAAGCTCAAAGAAGCCAGAAATTACTGAAAGGCCTTATTGCAAGCGTTCCAAATTCTTCTATGACCAAAATTTAAGGCAACAAACTCTAAAATGGCGCTGTGGTGGTAAAAAGTTTTTGGTCATTTGTCAAAAATATAAAAGAATCGTAAATTCCAACCGCCATTCACAATGATATTTCAGTTATCAGCACTTTGGGCAAAGCTCATCTGCTTGCTGCGCTTTTCGCATCCAGTTCCACGTTGCCAAATTTTACTCTGTCTTCACCTGTACTGGAGAACGTACATCATTCAATGGAAAAAATCCACTTTCGTACTCGTTAAGTTGAAGAGTGTTACTTGTTCTCGACATTAACAAATAATTCCCCTGTTCCAACATAATTCTAAAGTTGTGTTCTTTTATACTAGCAAAAGCACTACGTAAGCTTTTTCATCTGTCTTACTCATCAGGACTATTTCTGAGTAGATGAAAAACTGAATTTGTTCACCCTGTAGATACACAAAAAAAAAACAAATCTTCTGCTCGACAGTTACCAAACAATTGCACTTACGTTCCTTCTTTCCAAAGTCATGGAAACGCCGATAAATCGTAAGATTATGAAATATGTCGAAACACGAAAACTTCTCAATGACTGAGGGTATAGTTTTCGCATCACAAGTCGACTGGTAGTCTGATGATATATCTCTCTGAAAAATTAAACCAATCAATCCACCATGATGAAGAAAGCATGATTTTTGCACCTAATATTCCAAAGTCATTTAGAAAGATAGATCTTTGGAAAGTTTTTCTATGGATTCGAAATTATTATCTTTAAAAACGTTCAATTCAAGTTTATTTCGACGGATTCAAACCTGCAACTCATCAAATAAGTGCTGTTATCCAACAAGGCTCAGTTTCGTCTCCGACTTTTTTCCTCATTTTTATAAACGATTATCTTTCAGTAACTTCTAATTCAATTCATTCCTTGGCTGCTGACAGTACTCTCATCTTTCATATTCATCTTCAAAAGTGGTCAAATATTTGAATCACATTGAATTCTGACCTTGACAGCATTATCAGGACTAAATCCAACATAGTGGAATGCATGAGTGTATCACAAACAGCATTGAGACATAGGATTAGCGAACTTATTAGTTTCGACCGAACATCATTGAAATCGTAAATCGATGTAAGAAATATTGCACCTGATTTTCCCAAAACAATGGGTGATTTTTTAAGAATTAAATTCTTCAGATTGGCAGCACTGATTAGTAATGGCGTCCAAACGTCATCTGTCAAATTGAAACATTTTCAGCATACTCTGCAATTTAATCATGGAACGACTTACAAACGAGCAACTATTACAAATTATTGAAATTTATTACCAAAATACCTGGTCTGTGAAAAATGTGCACCGTTTGTTACGACCATATTATGGTCGTCATAATCGACCTGGTGAATCAAAAATTCGTGCTGTTATCACCTAATTTCGAACCAAATTTACTTTGTTGGACATTAAACCACCGACTCGCATGCGGTACGCACTACCGAAGAGAATATTGCCGTCTTAGCGTCGAAAGTTAATGAAAATCTCAGCAATTGGGAATGCGTTACTCAACCACATGGAAACATTTTACGTGTCGATTTGGGATTGAAAACCTATAAAATTCAACTTGTGCAAGAATTGAAGCCGAATGACCTACCACAACGTGTTATTTTTGGTGAATGGACCTTAGAACCGGTCCATGAAAATCCGCCGTTTAATCGAAAAATTGTATTCAGCGATGAGGCTCATTTCTGGCTCTACGTGATGAACTGCAATATCCTATACAAGAATTTCCGATGCATCCATCTTTCTTCAAAATCGAACGTGGAAGAAACGTTACCGTCAACGGCGAACGATATCGAGCCATGATTCGCGCTTTTTTTTTGCCCCAGTGGGCTGAGTTGAACTTGGTTAACATGTGGTTTTATGAAGATGCCACATGCCTCACAGCTTGTGAAATAATGGAAATGTTGATGGATGAATTTTATGAGCAGCTTATCTCTCGAAATGGTCCTGTGAGTTGGCCGCCAAGGTCATGCGATACAACGCCTCTTGATTATTTCTTGTGGGGTTATGTAAAATCGTTAGTCCATGTGGACAAGCTGAACACGATTGAAGCCTTGCAGGATAACATAACACTCGTAACTCGTGGAATTAAGGCCAAAATGCTCGAAAAAGTGACGCGAAATCGGACCTTCCGAATGGACCATTTGAAATGGAGCCGCGGATAACATTTACATGAAGTTGTCCTTAAAACTTTAATGGAAAAGGTCTATTGATTCTATTGATCCGTTACAATACATTTTTTTGAATATTCGATGCAAATTTGAGTGTTTTACCCGTTATATAAAGCGTTTATATGCCCTAAACGCCCACGTCAGGTTGGGTGAATCTAAAATAAAATTGCACCTCCCAGATAGGATTAAAAAAAAAACACATAGCAAACATATGAATTGCGATCACTTTAGTTTCACTCGAACATTGTGGAAATATTTGCTACCTCACCCTGATTAATCGCTACTTCACTAACCAATGCTCAAATGAAATATCCCGTTGCATTTCACCCATTCAAAAATTTAGCAAAAATACTCGCTATGCTACGAATGCAAGTCAATTTACCCTCAAGCCTATCTAAGCACGGGCTCAGTGGTGCGATGATTAGTGAAATGAAATGCCGCTCAAAAAGTCTTCGATTCCCGGCCGTAGAATCACATAAATGATTTTTCACTGGCCGTACTCTCGTGCTGATCTGACAAATCATCCGAGTAGTATCAATTGTCTTAAAAAACTTATCTGAACTTAGCCGCTCGGATTCGGAATAAAACAGGAGGTCCCGCCATCGTGCTAAGAAGTACACACACATACATGAATGGTTGTGAGAAAAAAAGCTAGGCCCTGGGTACTAACGAGAATGTTGAGCCATAAGTTTATTGTTTTATTTTTTTGCACCACTACTTGAAATTTCGAAATGGGAAAAACTGCTCGAAAAGGTGATGATCGGACATAATACGCTTCCTGAGAATATCGTTTTACTTTAACTGTTTTGTGAAAATTTGTTTAATGCAGTCACTTGCAGTGCGACTATGTTAGAGAATATGCTTCAAAAATGATAGGTAGCTACCACATCTATATGGCCTACACAACTTGTTAAGCCATAGCATTTTTATCTACATTTATTCGTCAAGGACAACAGATGCATGACACTTAAAAAAATACTGTGTTTCGTAAAGGGTGATCCAAGTTGAGATACTTTTTTCAATAGCCTTTTTTGACAGATCACGTGTGAGTCGTGTCATGCTGTCATGTTATTTTTGTTTAGTATTGTTTGGCATTTCATAATGGAAAGACTTACGCGTGAACAACGTTTACAAACTGTTCAACTTTATTATGAAAATTCACGTTCTGTGAGGAATGTGTTTCGTGCACGTCGCTCAACTTATGGTCAACATAATCGGCCTACTGAGCGTACTATTCGCAACACCATCACCCATTTTGAGACCCAGCATTCATTATTGGATAATATTCGACCGAATAGACCACGTCCAGCACGCTGTGAAAATATAGCGGCCGTAGCTGAGAGTGTACACGAAGACCGTAGAGAGTCGATTCGGCGCCGTTCGCAGCAACTCGGACTGACGTATGGAACGACTTGGCGCATTTTAAGTCAAGATCTTAAATTGAAAGCGTACAAAATACAGCTTGTGCAACAACTGAAGCCGCTCGACCTTCCCAAGCGACATCGCTTCGCTCTATGGGCTCTTGAAAAGTTCCAAGAAGATCCGACGTTTTCGAGGCAAATTTTGTTTAGCGATGAGGCCCATTTCTGGCTCAATGGGTATGTTAACAAACAAAATTGCCGCATTTGGGACGAAGAGCAACCTGAAGAGATTGAAGAACTGCCACTTCATCCAGAAAAAACAACGGTTTGGTGTGGTTTGTGGGCCGGTGGAATCATCGGTCCATATTTCATTAAAAATTTTGCCGGTGCGAACTTAACCGTCAATGGCGACCGTTATCGTGCCATGATAACCGACTATTTGATGCCTGAAATTGAAGCTCGTGATCTCGGCGACATTTGGTTTCAGCAAGACGGCGCCACTTCCCACACATCGCATCAATCAATGGACTTATTGAGAGAACATTTCGGTGAGCACATAATTTCACGTTTTGGGCCGGTCGATTGGCCACGAAGATCGTGTGATATCACACCGTTAGACTTTTTCCTGTGGGGATATGTAAAGTCAAAAGCATATGCCGACAAACCCACTTCGATTCAGGCCTTGGAGAAAACATCACGCGTGTCATTCGCCAGTTACCAGTCGAAATGCTCGAACGAGTGATCGAAAATTGGACTCAACGGATGGACCATCTGCGACGTAGCAACGGCCAACATTTGATAGAAATAATCTTCAAAAAATTAATGCCAAAGAATGTTCTTTCAAATGATAATAAACATTCTCAATTAAATTTGAATTTTCTGTGTTTTTTTTTCTTTAAAAAAGTAGGGAACCTCGAAATGGATCACCCTTTATTAAGGGTTCCGTGACATCCTTTATGTGCCAATTTTTTGAAAATGTTGTCACATTATCTCACAGACAAGAATATAAGAAAAGACCAATTAACTCCCCTCACTGTATAGCTTGATAAATTCAATCCTTGAAAAAAATTGCGGCTTTACTATATGCGCACATCCATTTAGCAACCTTATACTTACCATACATGGATACATTCGTTCCCGCACAGCTAATCCATTAAGTGATTCCGTAAAATCTCCATTCCAATGACCAAACACAAAACTAATGCGACAATTCGGTTTTCAAGCCTCATTTAGTCCAAAAGCGAAAATCCAGCTAATTAAAGAAATACCATGGATTACCGTAAACCCCAGTTTCGGGACAATAAAAGGCTTAGCTCGACTGAGCACATGTTGTGTGTGTGTCCTCCGGTGATGCCAGAAATTATTGTTTCTCTTTCAGCATACTTAATCATGGGAAATTCACTTGAATACAAGTGCTATCTGCCGCCCGATACCGTCCGGCCATCCGCTCGTCTGGCCAAAGGACACGGGATATTTTCGGTACGATAATCTGTTCTCGGAATAACATGAGCGCCAGCAGGCTTGTGTAACACACAACAACACACGGCGGCACGACACAACAGGATGTAATAATTTTACGATGATAGTGTAATTTATGTAATCGGAATGTTAATGCGTAGTAACGGGTTTTACTAGCACTCCTGTGGTACATGTGCATGTGTGGAGGGGATATCTCCGGTATCGCATATCCTGGCTTCAATATTTATACCCACACTAGATACATTTGGGAATAGTGGTGACAATTGAATTAATTTTAATGACTTTCGAGGGTATCCAAGTAAAATATGTTTGAGACGGTGGGGGGTAACAGCAAGAAAGTTGCAGACTCACATCTGGTGAATGTGCATTTTTGCGCCTGGAATGTGCTCAAAATCCCAAAAACCTTAAAACCGCCAGCTTCTATTCACAAATAGATAACCTCCTTACTCGACATCTTATAAACCATAATCCCCAAGTAGGCGACCGTTCTTAATTTCAATGGATTTCGGGCCTTTGGTTTCAGGGACGTTATTTTAGTTCTGAAATTATGTTGCCCTACGCGTGTTTCTTATTAGTTGAAGTATCCAGCGTTTTTTATCTGTGTGAGTATTCTATTTTGTAGGTTACTCTCTATGTTTATCAAAATGAATGCTTGAAATAACGAAACGATGATTGGGATAGTGCAGAGGTACCGTGCCGTCCTCAATTTCCGTACAAAGAATGTAAAGGCGGGAGTAAGGTGGCACTTCCTAGAGTAGTTGGATCATTATGAGGCTGGAAGCATCGCCCGGATAATTTATGATGACTTAAACTTTATTTCGTACAAAATCCAAATCCAAACGAGCAAGTAAAACCCTCTGGATTTGTAGGTACGCATGGAAAAAATGACTGATATGTCCAAAGAAGAGAACAGCTTGATAAATTTATGTCTTATGATGCTCATTTTGATCTAAACGACAATGTAAGCATGCAAGATAGCGGTACATGGAGTGATTCTAATCCTGAAATTCGCAATGAGCTGAAACTGCACCCATGTCGAGTCACTGTTAGGTGTTTCATCAAGGCTTCATACCTTCGGACCGTTATTTAAAGAAGTTGAAATTTTTTCCGTTTACCAAGGACAACGCTAAACACATACCTTTTATAGCAGGATTGGTTCCAGAATGATGGACCAATTGTTATCATAGCCGGACCGGTTATGGCGGAGGTGCAATGTAAAACCCGAAACAAATTAATATCCGCTGCACCAGGTTTTATGTGGTCAAACAAGAGGTGTACGAAACTAAAACAAGGAATTCGACTCAATTGCAGTAGTCATGCGAATTCTTAAATCTCGTTCTTGAAAAGATTGTGATAAACGCTCGTGCTAATACCAGAAGGTGCAACTACTAGCATTCGCCGTCCATATAGCCCAAAATCAACCGCAAAGAATTTTGCAAAAGTGCGTGAACACAAGGTGGTTGAGTGTTGTAGAACGAGGGTAGACTCTGATTGGATTTAACTTGGCAATGCCCAGTGGTTGTAACTCTGACTACACATCAAGTGCATATTTTTAACCTCCAAGTTAATCCAACCGGATTCGACTTGCTAAACGATAACCACGAGTGTTGATAACAAGACAATTCGTACTGGGAGATTTTAACGCAAAGGTAGGAAGAGAAAACATCTTTAGCAGTATTGTTGTAAAAGATAACCTACACGAAAACACTTCTGGTAACGGACTTAGGCTAATTGACCTCGCTACGGAACGAAAGGCCACTATAGCCAGCATACGGTTTCCTTACCTCGATAACCATAACGGGAAATGGCGGTCTACAGATCAACTAACGGTTAACCAAATTGCTCACATTATGATAGACAAGAGTCACTCATCCAGTATTTTGGATGTCCGAACATTCCGAGAAGCCAACATCGAATCGGTCCACTACCTTGTTGCATCCAATCCAGAAATACTGTATAGAAATTTAATATCGAAAGACTGCAATCGCAAGATACCGCCAAGACCTTCGCGCAAACGCATATGACTAAACCTCTTGATTAACACCATACCACAAGCATCGAATATCGAAGAATAATGGCCGCAACTGATGTGCTAAGTTTCTCGCGCCCACCAGCAAGAAACCTCTGGTTTGATGAGGAATGCAGGTGAAGACGAGAGCTGCCGTTAAGCTCTATAGGCAGAGAAGAAGAGAAGAACACCAGCTTTTCAGAAGGAAGAAATAAGAGCAATAAAAGCGTGAGATCGAGGATATAGAGAGGTGCCACTCCAGGAACGATATTCGCAAGTTTTACCAAAGTATAAAACGTCACAACCGATCAAATTTTCACACTCCCGCAGATAATGGAAAAAATCCAAGATGTTCAAATCGATACCCACTATCTATTCTTCGATTCTGATGGATGATTATCGCTGCTCTATCAGGGCCAAAATCAACCTCACCGACACATTTTATGCCAAAAAAGGATTTAGGCGATGCGATGCGCTGTCATGTGACTTCTTCAATATGATTCTTGAGAGGAATGTGCAAAACTCCCAAGCCAATATCAGAAGCTAAATTTTTTATAGATCGGTACAACTACTAGCATACGCCGACGATATTGACATCATTCGTAGGACTCCACGTGATGTCATAGCCACGTTTGCTAGTATAGAGAAGGAAGCGGCAAAATGGGTTGAGCAGTAAATGAATGCAAGACGAAATATATGCTGTCAACACGACAGGACACACAACATCGACGAATTGGACAGAACGTCACCATTGACAGATATAACTTTGAGGTCTAAAGGGACTTTGTCTATCTCGGCTCCGCCATTAACTCTAACAACAACATCTCGTCAGAAATTAAACGAAGTATTACTCTTGCCAACCGCTGTTTCTTCGGGCTAAGAAGGCAGTTCAGTAGTATAGCCTTCACTTGGAATACTAAGGAGATCCTAAATAAGACCCTGATCATCCCTGTCCTGCTCTACGGCGCTGAAGCATTTACCGTCTTAAAAGCGGATGAAGAAATCCTTGGTCGATTTTAAAGGAAAATTCTTCTAAAAATCTTCGGCCCCGTTTGCGTTGACGGGCTATGGAGACGAAGATTCAACCAAGAACTATACGAGCTGTACAGCGATATGCCACTGGTCAAAAAACTCCGCATTGGGCGTTTAAGATGGCTAGGACATGTAGAACGAATGGACACCAACACTCCGGCTCGCAGAGTCTTCGATTTCCAGCCAGACGTCGGACGCAGTAGAGGAAGACCTCGCCTTAAGTGGCGCGCACAAGTAGAAACCGACCTTAACCAAATTGGAGTGCGCAACTGGAGGCAGTTAGCTAAGGACCGGGCTAATTGGAGAGGCATGTTGGTTGAGGCCCAGGTTCAATCCGGACTGTAGCGCCACTTAAGTAAGTAAGTATGTGTGAATAAGTAAGTAAGTAAGTGTCAATATATAAATTTCGTCTTTATAAAGATTTTTAGGGGCGTTTTCAGTAAAAAACATTTTTCGGTACAATTGTAAAATATTCGAAATATTGGGTGTGAAAATATCAACGTTCTTTCTACTGATAATTTAAATGCACGCCCTCTTTTTTGGCTTTTTTTTATTAAAACAATTTGTATGCATAGCATATGCAGGAGACAAGCGTTGTTTTTTGTCGAACCACTTACGGTTGTGATACACTTTTTGAGCAATATGTTGTGACAATGTCCTGCCCACTTGGTCAACTGGAGGCAGGAAAGGGATTTGGTATTCAACGATTCGCACAACGGATTATAGCCTTCTCATATGTTTTATTATTTTTTTTGTCCGGCCCATCGCAATTGGTAGTATTGTCTGCTTTGTAGCAGCTTAGGACTTCCGCTAGTATTTCGCTTGATCCTCTTCTGTTTTATGTTCTCACATTCCAGGTGCAAAAATTCAACTACATTTTTCCAAATAATCAAGGAAAATTTTGAAATGATGTATCAAAGAAATTACAGCTCATGTAGCTTAATTATTATCACCAAGTTTTAATAAATGTCCCACATAAATACTACATCCAATCTATATCATCCCTGAAACGTTGCCGCTAACAAACACCCTGTCCATTCAAATGTTATAAGTCGTAATAAATTCACCCAAGCACAGGACATTTCCACGTATTTGTAATTTACCATGCATTGACACTTATTCATGTTTTTCTGATTTAAATAAAGTCACACAAAAAAAAAATAAATAAATCTTCACCGCCTTGACTGTAATTCCTTATTTTATTCCCACTTCTGACAGAATTGTAAGTTTTTGCTCATCGAATATTGAGCAGAAAGTTGCTTCCTTCATCCTCCATTTCGTACACGTCGCCAATATCAAAATAAAAATAATAAAAAAAATTATAAATCCGGCCCTTAATTCTTACCACGACAGATTTTCAAAAAAAAAAAAACAGGGAGCACAAGAAAAGCCAACAAATTGCTATCTACAGCTGGTCACAGATAGATAGTATTTTAAAATTCCACAAGCGTATGCAACTCTAGTGCCATATTTTCTTTATTTATTCTCGTTTTCAGGGTTTTCACCCTATTTTCGTGTTGAAGGTACAACCTTGTGAAATGCGATTTTAAGGATGGGATGGCAAGCCGCGTGGTGCCGGAAAATATCGTTGCAATGTCCATTACTTCTGTTTGGAAAGCATACCATAAGGCAAACTAATTTAGGGGAGGCGGTGTTGTCATCCTGAACAGGACATACAAGCAAGCGAATGCTGATACATTAATCTTCTGTGCAGGTGCCTTGCACGTGACCATTATACAGACTTTGCTGTTGCGATAGTAAATCCCGCGACACGGTAAACTATTTTACAGTCTGGGATGACAAGAAAGTATTTCTGAAATTTTTAACTTTCCCTTATAAAGAGAAAGATATGGTTTTCGTAAACATTCTCGACATCGAGATTTTGATTGATTCTAACATTAGATTCGATGACAGCACAACTAAAAAAAGTGGTTTTTGGAATTCCGTCGGTCGGTTCGTCGGTCCGTCTGTCCGTACAAGCCTCTCCAGCCTTAACTACTTGACCGATTTTCTTCAAATTTCGTATCCAGCGTTTGTTTGGTCATCATTCTAGGCCATTTTTTTTTTGCTTTTAGCCATGTTATTACCGGTACCTGCCACATAAAAATCATACATAACCTCAATTTGCTCAAAAACGGTTCCAACAATTTTTATTAAACTTCTTATATGCTATTAATATATTAGTTCCAACAAAACTGCACAAACAGCTTTTTCGGGAAAATCCATATAACAGTCAATTTCTCGCAAACTATTTTGCCAAATTGAATGAAATTTAATTTGTATACTACTAAAGGGTGATCCATTTCGAGGTTTCCTACTTTTTTAAAGAAAATTCAAATTTAATGGAGAATGTTTATTATCATTTGAAAGAACATTCTTTGGCATTTATTTTTTGAAGATTATGTCTATCAAATGTTGGCCGTTTCTACGTCGCAGATGGTCCATCCGTTGAGTCCAATTTTCGATCACTCGTTCGAGCATTTCGACTGGTAACTGGCGAATGACACGCGTGATGTTTTCCTCCAAGGCCTGAATCGAAGCGGGTTTGTCGGCATAAGCTTTTGACTTTACATATCCCCACAGGAAAAAGTCTAACGGTGTGATATCACACAATCTTGGTGGCCAATCGACCGGCCCAAAACGTGAAATTATGTGCTCACCGAAATGTTCTCTCAATAAGTCCATGGATTGATGCGATGTGTGGGAAGTGGCGCCGTCTTGCTGAAACCAAATGTCGCCGAGATCACGAGCTTCAATTTCAGTCATCAAATAGTCGGTTATCATGGCACGATAACGGTTACGTTCGCACCGGCATAATTTTTAAAGGAATATGGACCGATGATTCCACCGGCCCACAAACCACACCAAACCGTTGTTTTTTCTGGATGAAGTGGCAGTTCTTCAATCTCTTCAAACAAAATGCGGCAATTTTGTTTGTTTACATACCCATTGAGCCAGAAATGGGCCTCATCGCTAAACAAAATTTGCCTCGAAAACGTCGGATCTTCTTGGAACTTTTCAAGAGCCCAAAGAGCGAAGCGATGTCGCTTGGGAAGGTCGAGCTTCTTCAGTTGTTGCACAAGCTCTATTTTGTACGCTTTCAATTTAAGATCTTGACGTAAAATGCGCCAAGTCGTTCAATACGTCAGCCCGAGTTGCTGCGAACGGCGCCGAATCGACTCTCTACGGTCTTCGTGTACACTCTCAGCTACGGCCGCTATATTTTCTTCACAGCGTGCTGGACGTGGTCTATTCGGTCGAATATTATCCAATAATGAATGCTGGGTCTCAAAATGGGTGATGGTGTTGCGAATAGTACGCTCAGTAGGCCGATTATGTTGACCATAAGTTGAGCGAAGTGCACGAAACACATTCCTCACAGAACGTGAATTTTCATAATAAAGTTGAACAATTTGTAAACGTTGTTCACGCGTAAGTCTTTCCATTATGAAATGCCAAACAATACTAAACAAAAATAACATGACAGCATGACACGACTCACACGTGATCTGTCAAAAAAGGCTATTGAAAAAAGTATCTCTACTTGGATCACCCGTTATTTAACTTTGTGCTGGCCAAAATGAGGACTATGCCTTTAAAGTGACATAGGTTTTAATATAATTTAAAAATGTATGTAATGGCAGGTATACCAGGTCTTAATATAATCTTAAGTCTGGATAACATTAAAGTTTTTTAATTAGATCCCAAATCGACCCTCAATCCAAGCGCTACATAAGAAGACAATTGAATAAGTACCTTCGTAAATATTTGGGAACGAGAGCCTTCAAATTTGACCGCTTGATGGTTAAAGTTGAATTGATGAAAAACATTCTCTACTTGTGAGAACTTAAGCTTTCAGAATTGGTTCATAAAAAATCGAATCCGAAATAGCGCCGCAATCGGTATAAAATGAAAAATAAAACAAACTTGTAGGATTTTAATTTAAAATGTTTAGCTTATGATGTGGTTTTGTATTGTTTCCAACATTTGCTGGAACTTTTTCAAATTCATAAAATTTTCTACCCTTAAATGTTTATCAACACAATCTAACTTTTCTTCCCCACCATATTGTTCGCCATAATGGGAAAACATATCTCAAACACGAAATTTAATTTAATTGTTAAAAAAGAACCACGTGGGCTTTAAACAAACTTACTTGGCAAACATTTCAGCTCTTTGTACATCCGCTCGGCTGGCACTTCCAAAACATCCGCCCGTGAAATAAGGTGTCCCCAGTCGATGATATCTATCTTCATCGTCCGACAACCCAATGGACGACATCTTGGAATCATTGCCGTCACTCACTATATCACCATCTAACGGCCTACGTCTGCCAGTACTTCCGGAAGTTGAACTTCGGCTACTACTACTACTACCCACCCTCTTCGCAGTGGTGGTCCAAGGGTACGAGGCTCTCTTCACTTTTCCGGTCGTAGTCTTCCCCGTCGTCGGTTGTCCGCCACGACTATCGTTGTCGTCGGCGATGGCACCATGTGCCTTCGTATTGCTTTGATTGTTAATTTGTGTGATGTCCTCCGTGGATGACAGTTGTTTGTTATTCATATTGTTGTTGTTGGTTTTATTGGTTAAGCCACTTAAATTTTGATTATAACTACTACTACGATTTCTACTACCTTCTGCAGTGTTTCCATTGCTATTTTCAGCTGCTGCCAATCCTGTTGTTGTTGCTTTTGTTGTTGTGTTGTGTATATAAAAACTAGAATTCAATTTGTTACTATCACCGCTACGATTGATATTAAGATTATTATTAGAACTAGTGCTAAAATTAGTGTTATCTGCTACTGTTTCGCTACGAAATGTTTTAATACTATTACTACTAAGATTTTTTATCCTATGCTCTGAAGTTTGTTTCGGTATTTTACTGTTAACTATATCGAGTTGCTCATCATCGACAGATCGCCGCTTCCGCCTCCGTCGGCCGCGACGACGGCGCCGTTTCCCCCGTGCCGTTTGATCACGATTCACGGCGGACCAACTTAGATTGTCCCCATACGGGTTGATACTGACACGCTGCCGACTTTTGCTCTTCTCGAGCTCTCGGGCGGCGTTTATTTGTACCTGCGCCCAGGTTGAGGCAAACAGTCGTATCGTCGAGCGGATAAAGTTCTGATCCACTGTCATCTTCACCGGTCTGAGGGCCAACAGACCCACCGGAAAGTCCTTATAATGATGAAACAGCACATGTGACGATGCTGATGATGCATTTATCCCATAATGCAGGGATGAGGTACGCTTTGGCTTTGGATTTGACGTCTCATTAGCGGTCATACCGCTACTCAGAATATTGTAGTACGAATCGAGGTTTTTATTGTCAAACTTGTTCGCTTCGAAGAACTGACGAAAGCCGGGCTGCTCTTCATCGCCCTCTTCGTCACTATATTCCTCCTCCTCCTCATCGCTATATGGGGATTCCACCAATCGACTGGTTTTCGTTGAGGAATCATCGCCTAAATTTTTCTCCGACTCGGAGCTTTCATACGTATCCTCATTCAAACTGTATCTACCCTCTGACAATGAAGCCGCAGCCGTATTCGATTGTTTATTTAATTTTTGCAAAGACTCGGAACCACCTCCGTTTTGTGGTTCGACGGTATTATGGAAGGGATTCCAATTCATATCGAAACCACCACGCTGATGGTGATAACCACTGACGCCTGGTGCCGATTGAAGCCGATGTTGTGGCACATTCCCATGGGGCGCGGATTTTCCGGCACTAACAGCTCCAATGACGTTGGCATCGCTGCCGGTAAATTGTTTCACAGCCTTCGGGTAGTTCATGAGTTTCTCGGCACCACCGTCATCATCATCATCATCATCGTTGGGGTGGTTGTTATCGTCTGCAACTGAACTGGGAGTTTTATTTACATCGAAGAATTCGGCCGTGCTACTCGTGTCGGCCCACACCCAGATGAAGTGTCCTCCGGCCATATTAAGGCGTTTCGCTTCCGTCATAACATTACGCGCCGAGACTAGGTTACACAGAAGGAGAATGATGCCACGAGTAGAACGAGATATCTCGGCCAGTTGTCTGTAAAGAAAAAAAAGAAATACAAGAACGAGATGAGATACAGTTCAAAAGGACATCCAGGGTGGGGGAAATTGGATTCAGATAAAATTGAAGCTCAACGGGAATCCAAATCGGGGAATTGTGAATAGAATTGAGGAAGATTTAGGGATCTATTTTTGGTTTGTAATCACAATTTAAGAGCTTTAGATAAAAGATACATTTGTTTGGTATTCCTGGTGATTAAATAACTTTAAATATTTCTTTGAACTTTAGTTTGTCTTATGTAATAAGCACATATTTTCTGCAAATCAGGGACACTTAGAGCGACTGACTGCTTGTCTTTGTTGATAAAAATTCATTGTACTTCGACTCCAACTCGGATTATCGACCGGATTGTCAATTTCGCCCTCATTACATTTCATTTGTTATATTTCGCTTGACGTGTTTTATCAATCGGTATTTCGTCATTGAAAGCCCCCAACAAAACTCATCGCTGCAGACAAATTTGGTCAAAAGTTTCGAAGGCTGAGGATAGCAATGACAACAACCATATAGTATAGCATATGATCAAGAGGTCTTTTTAAGACTTTTTAACTCCCGAAAAGCATAGGTACACATTAGGGCCTGGGTTTTTCCGTGCTGAGCTAACTCTGATTTAGGCCAAATTGTTTAATCGTTTACAGTTAACTGACCTAAATTATTGGGTTAAATCTGGATGAGGTTGACTCAGTAACATGTTTTTTGAGTTAATTCGATGTGGTTCCTGTTAAAGTAGGATGATCCCGTACTGAAAAACTAACTCTAAGGATGATGTGAATACGAACTGTTTGTTAAATATTTAGGTTTTTGGCTATCAGTAGCCACTACGGGATTGAACACTATCCTAAGGCTTTCACTTCATTCGCCACCATCTGAACAGATGTGGGCCCGATAAATTCCTTCCTAGACGACCTGTTGTCTTAGGGTTTCGGAGTACCCCATGTAGCGGGTGGTTTTTCGAATAAAGATAAAACTAACATTTTGTGGTCAAATCGGGCAACTCTTATGTCATTTAGAGTTGCCCGATTTCATCATGAACAGGTTGACAAATGAACAACGCTTGCAAATCGTGCAAATTTATTTCGAAAATAATGGTTCAGTTCGCGAAGTTTACCGCAATGCGTCGTGGTTTTCGGTTATCGGCCAAAAATGAGATTGATCTCGATGCTGATTTTCATCGCTAGGTTCTATTCAGTGATGAGGCTCATTTTTGGTTGAATGGCTACGTCAACAAGCAAAATTGAGGCATTCGGAGTGAAGACAATACAAATGAGACTTTTGAGACGCCATTACATCCACAAAAACTGACTGATTGGTGTGCTCTATGGTCTGGTGGAGTCATTGGGCAATACTTCTTGCGAAATGATGCTGGAGAGTTAGTTGCCGTTAATGGAGACCGGTATAGAGCCATGACAACCGACTATTTGGTTCCCGAATTGGATGGCATGAATGTGGATGAGATGTGGTTCCAACAAGACGGCGCTACATGCTACACAGCGCACGTCACAATCAATTTATTGAAGGAAACATTCGATGAGCGCATAATTTCGCGGAATGGACGTGTCAAATGGCCACCATGATCGTGTGATTTGACACCATTGGATTATTTTCTTTGGGGATATGTGAAGTTGCTCGTCTACGCCAAGAAACCAGAAACGTTAGGGAAGCCAACATTCGTGGCGTTATTGCCGACATACGGCCCCAAACGCTCGCAGAAGTGGTTGAAAATTATACCCCTAGACTTGGCTTTATTTGAACCATCCGCGGCGGCCATATGCCCGAAATCATAATTAAACCTTAATGGTATAAATTGTCCAATTCGAAGTTCTATACCTCTAGAAAAACACATTTTATGTAGGTTGTTCACTTTATTCATCATACACCAAGTTCTCTTTACAAGGAGTCTAACCAAGATTGTGATTCCTCGTTTGTCATTAGTTTCTCATGTTTTTCATGTGTATTGGCAAAAGCATTTTATTATTTCGATGGTTGCCTTTAAAACTATTCCTTTCCATCCAAGCCGAAAGTATTTATTTTTCAAGAGGTCAATAATTACCCACTTCCGACGAGTTAATTGTGCTCTCTAGCTCCGAAGACAGAAAAATTGTCAGAATTGGTCAGAGCAACTAATGTAAGTGGTTCAGTTCTTTCGCTTGTCTCTGGAAGTATGTCCTATTGAAAAGGCACCACTTTCATCTAGTGCCATTGAGACAATAACAAAACGTTTGGCAACCCAGTCTTCGGTCAAAATACTATATAGATGGCCATGATAGTTTTCGTATCGTCGTTTATCCACTTTTGTGATCGACCTTTACCAAAACAGCAGTTCTAATTTTGTAGCATGGTCTCCTAAGAGTCACCATTCAATGTATCGGAATATATCCCTTCAGAAAATGCGTTGATTTAAATTCTTCAACAACCGATTGCGTTTCATTGAACAACAGCATATCCCAAAAATAATTGTAAAAGCTTACCATCTATCCCATGAATTCCTACATAGAAATGGATAAATTATAAGATCACCCTCCACTCTACGAAATTAACTGTCTATTCGTTCCCAACAAATCCGATGAATGGGTAATATTTCATTCATATCCCAATGATACACATCTTGACTTATGCCCAAGGCCACCCTCTCCCGAAAACATCTAAAGGCAACCCTTCGATATTCAACTGTATCCACTTGATCCATAATTCCATACATAATCCCTCCAACAACAACTATTTTCATGTCAACGAGGGTATCTATATAGAAGTCCTTATCCAAACAATCAGTATGTTTCCCCCTTCATTTTTCCCAACATCCATAAAACATTGGCTCTTCTTGGTTGGCATGTAAAACCACAAGACTAGGGGGTTAACAAGCCCCAAACAAAATGTTTTTATGTTAATTTACACTAGCGTATATATTGTACGCAGTAGAATCATTTTAATCGAAATCGCTGGCCTAGATTCACAGTCGCAAAAAAATTAAGGGAAGCCAAGACACAGCGATCGAAATCATATAGCTGACATCAATATGGTTCCACAAATCCCCACACTGAGACCGACTCGACTGACTCTTGCGTTCCAGTTTCTCTATGTGGTTTACCATAACCAAGGTCAGGGTGGAGCATCATATCTTCGGCCTGTGTGCGCACCCTACAATCTCACTCACACTTTTTCGTCCACTGGTGGCAGGGTAGTGGCACACATTGCCGTAAATATTAATCTTGTACTAGCAACCTTAACTTTCGGTTTGTATCATTTCATCTTATACATAGCTGCCAAGCCGCAACGCAGCCGCGTTTCCCAAGGGGGTGGGGTGACGAAGATAAAAGCGCGACCACTTATTTAAATTACAACAGTGGGTCCTAAAACCAATGTCAACTTCAAAGTGGTTTCCGTTGTTACGTACACATTCGGGCTTGTATCCCCATATAGGCTGTTGGTTCTCGGTGATGAAATGGAGGTAAATGTAGTTCTTATCACAAGGATCTGACCTTTTTTCAGATAAAATCCCTTGGGGAAATTCTTTACCTACAGGACGTAAGAGCAATAGCTGATTGCAATCAGTTTTTTTTCTAAATTACAAAATAGTTATGGTAGCGGGTGAGTTAGGTGTAACAACGATTCTAACGCTAAGGGTGATACAGCCCCTGGCAATTTCTTTTGTGAATTTTTTGCAATTAGTTATCAATTAAATAATCGCCAACTATTTGGTTGGAACTATAGCTATTTCCGACATTAGCAAGTGTATTCCTGAGATTCCTTCAAATAGTGACGCTAATTAAACGTTCAGTTCTCTGTATAATTATTGAAACAATATTGATTCCCTAACCTGCAGTAGAACTTTTAATCCCTTGCCTAATACGCCACTGAGGTCTTGCTTTAAGGAAAGTCAATTTGCTCAATTGGATGAACTGATAGGCTGGCAATAAGCATTTTTCGTGTTTATAAACACGTTTAGGGGTTGTTGTCATTTGTTCCTATCTGTTTTCTCTGTCTTCAGTAGATAGGCTAGGATTTATTTCCCTAGATTTAGTCTTACAAATTATATGAGGAAACAATTGTTCATACAATAATTTAAGCCTAAATAAAAAACGATTGTGAAAATCCTAGCGCTTAAAAAATCGTTTCTTTATTCGCCTTGTACTTAGACAAATTGATCTTGAGCCTAACTATCA
This sequence comes from Rhingia rostrata, assembly GCA_949824845.1. Taxonomy (NCBI): domain Eukaryota; kingdom Metazoa; phylum Arthropoda; class Insecta; order Diptera; family Syrphidae; genus Rhingia; species Rhingia rostrata. The sequence continues at coordinate 61,555,893 of OX463758.1, read as the reverse complement.
AAGAAAGCAAAAACGTTTCATACAAAAGCTTGATATTTTGATAAACAACCGGAACTCATATGGATTTTCCTTCGAAAATAACAAAAGGACCAGCGTCATAAAGCTATTGGACGAATAAGTCAATAATCCTTGGGGAATAGCTGATTTCCTCCACTGTTATCTTGGTAAAAGGGAAATGCAATATATCAGGCATTCTAAGGGATATCGTACAAAAAATACAGGGCTTCAAACCTAGTATGCATCCGCATTCATTTGTAAGGCAATGTTATAAATCTGAGATAAGGAACAGGCCTAAATAACGCCACAACACTGATTCGAAATGCCAAGTTTAAGAAGCTTCTCAATATTGGATGTATGTGAGATTTTCGAAAGCGGTAAAAAAAATGTTTAATGTTGTCACATCTAGTGTTCGAATCAGAGATTTTAGGCTTAGCAGTCCAACGTACTAGTCAATGTTATCAACAGGTATCGTAACTTCCACTTTATAACGAATGGCTAACAACTTTCTTCTCAGAAATAATCTTAACTCTCCAGAAGGATATGTATGTCCCTAAATAGAAGAATTACATTCTAGGTGTAAAAAGATTAGCAACAAGATCATACTAATCAAATCACTAAAAATATCATTTAGGTCCAGACATGACAATCTGAAAGGTAAAGTTGCAAAGTTGTTTAAACAAAGTGACATTTCTGGACCTCTAGAAGCTCATATCACTAAACAAGAGGAGAGAGCAGTCGATAGAAAGCCTTTTTGCTTTTTGGGTACGATGGGCGAAAAACGCACTTGCTAAGCAATGGTGTCAATGCCATATTATGTGCCCGGACTCTGCTAAGGTTATCAGCAGACATTTCAGAATCGTCTTTTGAATCATCTTCTGTGGAATATTATTATGCCGATAGAAAACCTTTTTGCTTTTGGCCACGATAGGGAAAAACGCACTAGCTGAGGCAAGGTGTCAATGTCATATCATTTTTCTGGACTCTGAGAAGCATATCAGCTGATATTTTAAAATGATCTCTTCTAAACATTTGAGGCTGCTTAGCTTCTTAGAGCTAACAGATATTTTAAACCAGTTTAACTCATACGCCTCTATAAAGTGCTTATTCGATCAGATCTTGAATATATTCCCAATGTACACATTACGGCCCCAGTAACTTAAGCAACTTTTGTTGCTGTACTGTATCCAGTGGCGAGCAATCCGCCTTATCGATTCTAGATACCATCCTTAGCACAGCGACTCAAAAAGCAAATTAGCTATAGACCGGACTTTTTAGAACTTGTGAAGATTGATCGAAAGGAGGGGACATTTTCAGATGACTAAGAGCAGAAATCAAAAAACCAGACTTCATTTTGCCTTAAGCATGGATTCCGAAAAGCCCATTTCATAGTGCTCACATTTAATTTATTGTTGATATAGCTCTAATAGTTATAAAAAGAAACGACGTCGATTTAGAAAAAAAGGACTAGGAGCATGTCGCTATACAGCTCGTATAGTTCTTGGTTGAATCTTCGTCTCCATAGCCCATTAACGCAATCGGGACTGAAGATTTTTCGAAGATTTTTCAACTCAAAATGATCAAGGAGTTTTTCATCCAACTTTTATTCGGTCCATGCTTCAGCGCCGCAGAGCAAAACTGGGATGATCTTATATGAAGGCTTTGGCAAGTGTAATTCTTCGGTTAATTTCTGAGGAGATGTTGTCAGAGTTAATATCGGAGCCTAGACAAAGTTCCGGACTACCGCCAAGTTAAATCTGTCAATGGGGACGTTCTGATCAACTGGTCGATGTTGTGCGTCATTTCGTATTGACAGCATTTACTTAATCCGATCCTCATTTGCGTCTAAACCCATTTTTGCCGCTTTCTTCTCTATACCAACAAACGTGGTTTTTCCGACCAATGATGCCAATATCGTCAGCGTATGCTAGTAGTTGCAGCGATTTTTGGAAAATTGCACAATCCTCTCAAGAATCAAATCGAAGAAGTCACATGAGAGCGCATCGCCTTGTCTAAATCCCTTTTTGGTATCGAATGTGTCGGTGAGGTAGTTTCCGATCCGGATGGAGCAGCAAGAATTCTACATCGTCATCCTACACAGACGAACGAGTTTGAGCGGCATACCAAAACTAGAAATGGCTCTGGATAGTTCGTCCCTACAAATGTTGTCGTATGCGGCTTTGAAATCGATTAAGAACTTGTGGGTATCGATTTGGAATACTTCTGTTTTTTCGAGGATCTGCGAAGTGTAAGGTTTTGATCTGTTGTGGACTTTCCAGGAATAAAACCACTCTGATATGGGGCGATCACGTTGTTGGTAATCGGTTTGTTCGTTCGAATATTACGGCAGGTAGGATCTTGTAGGCGATGTGGAGGATCTAGTTGGTGCAGTTCAGAGGGTATCCTTTTTTGTGGTCCGTGCAAACGATGCTGAGGCTACATCCTTCAGGCATACTTTAATCCGACAAAATTTCGCTTATGAGTTGGTGAATGATACGGTTTTATACAGATCGGAGAGAAATCTGTCATTTCCGGCAGAATTTTTAAGTTTAGGTTTAGACATTGCTATCCTCACTTCAGTGAGGTCGGGTGGTTGGTAGTTTTCCGTGCTTATGCCAATATTGAATAGTTCGGTTTACCTGACAGCGTCATCGCCGTTTGACAGTCTATGTCTTCACTACTGTATTTCATTATTCATCTCGCGCAGGACGCTGTTCGACGATTCTAACCCTGGCTTTGACGTTTTACACTTTGGTACAGCTTGTCGACATCATTCCTCGACTGTGACCTCGCTATATTCTCGATAGCGCATTTTTCTTCCTTTTTTCAAAAGCCGCTGTTTTTTGGTCCTTCTTTGGCTATAGAGTTTAGTGACAGCCTTCGTCTTCACTTGCTTCTTAGCCATACAGACAACGTTCTTGGCTGCAGGTATCTTAAGCATTCTTTATCAAACCGAAAGTTTCTTGCTGGTGGGCGCGAGAAACCTACCACATTTGTTGCGGCTTTTCGAATGGGTTGCTGACATCGTTGACATTATTCATCGAAATAAGATCCTGTTGGTGATGGGCTCAGAGGAGCGATGGTTACTGCCATGCAGAAGGTCTGGGTTCGATCCTTAGCCATAGCAACACCTAAATGATTTTTCACTGGCCCTCCTCTCGTGATGATCTGACAAATCATCTGAGTGGTATCAACTTTCAAGAAAGGCTTATCTCAAATTCGTCCTTCGGAGTCGGCATAAAATAGGAGGTCCCGCCACCGTGCGAGAAATACACACGCACACATGAATGGGTGTGAGAAAGCTAGACCCTGGGTATTAAAGAGCCTGTTATGCCAAAAATTTGTATTTATTTTTTAGATCCTGTTGGTATGGTCTTAATCGAGAGCGTTCTACAAAGATCTTGGCGGTCTCTTGGGTTAGCCGTCTTTTGAAATAAGATTTTTCACATTTTTTCTTATATTTTTGTCGTTGTTATTATCCGAATTCTTATGTTGACTAGCACAAGGAAGTGGTCTGAGTAGATGTTAGCCCTTGAAATGTTCGGACATAAAAAAAATGGATGCGCGTAATCACAGCGACTAGTCGAAAAGTTAGAAAGTAGACACCACCCATGCAGTAAGTCCCCAATAAAACCCAAACGTTCCTTTCTCTCTCTTTCTTCCTCCACTCTGCCAACGCCTGACATAGCTGAAAACCATAAAAAGGTATAAAAACACTAAAAAGATATGTTTGATCGCGTGTATATTATAAAAAAACAAATGATCCCGTTTTGGCCCCCATGTATATCTTAGTGGATTCTAATATCAAATGCAAAGGGAATCTTATATATTGTTGTAGTCTCTATTTCATAACCATTATTTATTATATAAAACTATTCTTACAAAACTTCCGAGATACAAATGGGACGAAACCCGACAACGATACAAAATTAAGCGCATTGAAAAGGATATCAAGGACAATAAAGTACCAAAACCCACTACACTGAACAATTTAATTCATTTTATTGTCTTTTGCTTTTTTCGGAGAGAGAATCAGACAACAAAATAGAAGAAGACATCCTTACAGGAGCTGGTACATTCAAAGAGTGTGAGTACTTGATAGCTGCGGGTATGGTACTAGACACCGCATACATAATTCGAATGAAATTATAAAGGTTTTTACAGTTTCGTTCACGAAGAGAATATAATTACAGAAATCGGTTCACTGTGTGCGTGCGCGCGGATGAATAAAATTTAATGGCATAGCTCTATGAAATGAAAAGCGTTTTACAATCTCTCCAGCCCGATGGATTGAGTTGGGGGTATGGCCATGACGTAAGGGGTGCCCACGAAAGGCGTGCTTAAGCAAGGGCGGCTAATGAGAGGGAATGAAGATTTTATCTGAACACAAATACACTCACAGGGGGAATGAGATCACCAGCAATTTTTACATTCATTGAATAAATTAGCAAATTCCAATGGCAATCGGTGTGTTGGCCATGTTTTAGTTATGCTCTAAGGATTTTCTTATGTATTCTATCTGTGGTATCTGGGATAAAGAGTAGCGGAAGTAATTATGTAATTTGGCGAAAATTAGTTGTGCGATTTTATTTTTTTTTAATTAAATTACTCGATTTGGTGTTTATGAAATTATTCTGATTTTTGAAAAGCGAATTTTGTTGGAGTTTTGAGATTGTCGATTAAGGATAATATTTTTGTAATATTTGTTTGTGTCAGGATTGGTCGTTTACATGAATTAAATTATTTGCTAATACTCGCTGTACAAGGGGTATGGGGTTCTACAAAGTGGTATTTTATAAGTGAATATTTTATGTCATATAACGGGTGGTTACATTTTCAGGGTCAATGTTGAATGTAAACCACACCTAAGCGTCAAGTTTTTTTCTGCATTTCATTTGACATTTCTCAACTTCAGACCAATTCAATTTGAACCATGGACAAACACACAATCGAGCAAGGCGTTAAAGTTATTCAGCCTTATTATGAAAATGGGCGTTCAAATCAAAATTCATATCGTGATTATTTCGGTTAATTTAATCGTCCAAATGTGCGTATAATCGGAAAAATCGTGCAAAAATTTGAGCAAACCGGGTCAGTAGGAGATGTTAAAACACCAGTGCATGCTCGTACTACAGAACGTATTGCTGCTGTTCGTGACAGTGTGGCTGAAGCGCAGTCCACCTCAACTCATCGTCGTGGCCAACAATTGCACCTCTCACGCCCGTCGTTGATGAACATTATTCATAAAGACTTCCATTTCCACGCTAAGAAGGTGCAATTGGCTCAAGAACTAAAGCCTCTTTACCATTTCAAGCGTCGTCAATGGTCAGAAAAGTGGCAAGAAATGGCAGCAGTGGATGATAAATTTTCGAAGAAAATCATCTTTAGAGATGAAGCACATTTTCACGTCAGTGGGTTCGTCAATAAGCAGAATTGCCGCATTTGGGCGAATGATAAACCAAGAGTGGCTTTTCATGGCCCGAACTGAAAGATACGGATATATACGATATTTGGTTTCAATAGGAAGGTGCCACTTGCCACACAGCTTACGAAACAATGGCTCTTTTGCGCGACAAATTCAATGGCCGTGTTATTGGGTGATCCATTTCGAGGTTCCCAACTTTTTAAAGAAAAAAAAACACAGAAAATTCAAATTTAATTGAGAATGTTTATTATCATTTGAAAGAACATTCTTTGGCATTTATATTTTAAAGATTATGTCTATCAAATGTTGGCCGTTGCTACGTCGCAGATGGTCCATCCGTTGAGTCCAATTTTCGATCACTCGTTCGAGCATTTCGACTGGTAACTGGCGAATGACACGCTTGATGTTTTCCTCCAAGGCCTGAATCGAAGCGGGTTTGTCGGCATAAGCTTTTTACTTTACATATCCCCACAGGAAAAAGTCTAACGGTGTGATGTCACACGATCTTGGTGGCCAATCGACCGGCCCAAAACGTGAAATTATGTGCTCACCGAAATGTTCTCTCAATAAGTCCATTGATTGATGCGATGTGTGGGAAGTGGCGCCGTCTTGCTGAAACCAAATGTCGCCGAGATCACGAGCTTCAATTTCAGGCATCAAATAGTCGGTTATCATGGCACGATAACGGTCGCCATTGACGGTTACTTTCGCACCGGCATAATTTTTAAGGAAATATGGACCGATGATTCCACCGGCCCACAAACCACACCAAACCGTTGTTTTTTCTCAATGAAGTGGCAGTTCTTCAATCTCTTCAGGTTGCTCTTCGTCCCAAATGCGGCAATTTTGTTTGTTTACATACCCATTGAGCCAGAAATGGGCCTCATCGCTAAACAAAATTTGCCTCGACAACGTCGGATCTTCTTGGAACTTTTCAAGAGCCCATAGAGCGAAGCGATGTCGCTTGGGAAGGTCGAGCGGCTTCAGTTGTTGCACAAGCTGTATTTTGTACGCTTTCGATTTAAGATATTGACGTAAAATGCGCCAAGTCGTTCCATACGTCAGTCCGAGTTGCTGCGAACGGCGCCGAATCGACTCTCTACGTTCTTCGTGTACACTCTCAGCTACGGCCGCTATATTTTCTTCACAGCGTGCTGGACGTGGTCTATTCGGTCGAATATTATCCAATAATGAATGCTGGGTCTCAAAATGGGTGATGGTGTTGCGAATAGTACGCTCAGTAGGCCGATTATGTTGACCATAAGTTGAGCGAAGTGCACGAAACACATTCCTCACAGAACGTGAATTTTCATAATAAAGTTGAACAATTTGTAAACGTTGTTCACGCGTAAGTCTTTCCATTATGAAATGCCAAACAATACTAAACAAAAATAACATGACAGCATGACACGACTCACACGTGATCTGTCAAAAAAGGCTATTGAAAAAAGTATCTCTACTTGGATCACCCGTTATCACGTGGTAGCCATGTCGATTGGCCGCCAAGATCATGTGATTTGACACCGTTGGATATCTTTCTTTGGGGTTGTTTAAAAGAAAAGGTATACGTCGATAAGCCAGCAAAAATTCAATTCGGCACATTTACGGCATAGAACCTTAATTATGGCTCAGCGTCATCGAAAATTTGGACCATCGGATGGAAGTGTGCCGCCGAGGTCGCAGCGGCCATTTGACCGATATTATGTTCCATACATTATAAAACCATATCGATATTATCATAATAAGAAAAAATGGCAATAATTTCCTATATAATTTGTGTTTTTTTTTCAAATCAACATCGGCCCTTAAAATTTAACCACCCTTTATATGTCATATATCTAGTGATAGACTTGAAATTTTGTTCAGTCATAAAAAATTGGATGGAATCGGTTAAGTGTATCTGGAGTAATACGAAAGCCACATTTCAACAAAATGGGCGCGATCGAAGGAGTATGCGTGACATCTCCCATATATTAAAAATATTTATCATCAAATTTAAAATTCTTAAAGTTCTATTATACCCAGTGTCTTCAAACTTTGATCTTACGAAAAACGGGCTTGATTCGACCAGTGGGCATGGGACCTCTCAAACAAAAACAAAATATCTGGAGTATCTAGAAAGCCAGGCTTAAAACTAAGAATGATGCAAGTAATTGCTAGTTAGTGTGGTTGCGGAACAGGTAGGGTAGGTATTTCACGTACAAAGTATATATTTAATATCATATATCTGGAACATTATGATACTAGGAGGTTTAAAATTATTTGCAAGTCCATAGGCTATTAATTTAGGCATCGAACAGATAATAGACGGGATCATATCAGTTATAGTGGCAACTCTGGTGTTGTTATACCCTATCCCAAAGGGGGTATAGTAGTTTCGATATATAGTTTGTAACATAGAGAAATAATTTAGGTAGATATAGCTTAAATACCTCAGAATTAGAATTGATAGCTGATGCGTATAAGCCATGCATGTCCGTCCGTCCGTCCGTATGCACGTCACCAGTTTTTGGGCCTTATATTTTCAGCTAGAATGATGAAATTTTGTACACGTGCTCGTTGTTTCTCCCAGCAGAACAAGTGTGAACATTTTTTAAATCCCCCCACGGCCACGCCCCCCTTATAGAAAAAACGAAGTTTTAGCCAAAAAATGTTGCTTTTTGTCGAACCAAAAGAGAGCAATATGTTGTGACAATGACATTTTCTATATTTTATCGCCATAAATCCCACATTTTAGGAATATTAATTTGGATGATTTGATGGGATAGGGTATTAAACGTTCAGAGAGTATACAGATGTTATACTTATACGTATTTAACGGATATAAGAAAACTCCATATAAGAAAAAAACGCTTATAAGAAACGCATACGAAATTCCGTGCCCCTTCAAATATTCCTCTATGCAAAATGAAACCCTTCTAAGAAAAACGCTTATGAGAAAAAAACTGATATAAGAAACTTTTTTGTAATACCAAAATCTATAAGCCAATACAAAAAAAAAACGGTTAAAAGAAATTCGTTCTCATGTAAATAATTTGTCTTCAAACTGTACAGAACTCATCATTTTAACTGTGCGCGAAGCTTAAAGAAATTGACATTTCGAACTGAAATGACAGCCTATGACATTAAGAAAACAAGTTTCATTTGCTACGGTAATTTTTTGATTTGCTTATTCAAATATTGATTTTTTCCTTGAAAATGTCGAAAAACCAGTCGAGAAACGCAGTTTCGGTTAAAACAAAAATAGAAATTTTAGAAGAAGTGAAGTGTGGAAAACCCCGAAAAGAAATTTCCAGTAAATTTAAAATTTCTCAAAGCACTCTCTCCAAAATTATTAAAAATTCTGAGAGTATTGAAAAACTAAAATATTCGTGCAAAAATTTGAATAGAAAAAGAGACAGAAAAGGAAAATATGAAATACTTAACCAAACGATATGGCTAAATGGTTCGAACAAATGATTGAAAAAAATGCGAAAATCACTGGTCCGATTCTTCTCGAGAAAGCGCAACAGTTCGCCGTGGCAGTTGGATATCCCGGACTTTCAAGCCAATTTAGGATGGCTCCAACGTTGGAGAAAAAAACCAAAACATCTGCTTTAAAAGAGTGCATGGAGAAGCCTGCTCCGCCGATAAAGAAGCTGCAGAAAATTTCAAAGAGTACGTTCTGCCAGGATTTTTGGAAAGGTATGATGGTGAAGACATTATAACGCCGACGAAACTGGCTTACTCTATAAGGCTCTTCCTTGTGGAACATATGCCCCGAAAAATAAAGAAATAAGTGGCCAAAAAAACAGAAAGACAGAATAACACTTCTGTTTATTTGTAATTCAAATGGTTCGGATAAATATGTGTTTTTGATTGGAAAATTTAAAAAACCAATCAATAATCTTTATCGATAATGCCTCGTGCCAAAAAATAGATTTCAAACCTACTAACATTGAAATATGTTTTTTTCCTGCAAACACTACAAGCAACATACAACCCTTGGATCAGGGTAGGAAGCTAATTTAATTTAATTTACATATTTCCCTTTTGTTTTGTCTTTGCAGGGATCATTCATTCGTTTAAGGCTCATTATAGGAAATGTTTGGTCCTCAAACAAATTCTGGCAATAGAAGGCAATCGTATGTCGAGCTTTCTTCGTGAAATTAATATGCTTTGCGCCAAATATCATAAAACGATCTTGGTGGTTGGTGACTCCACAAACTATTCAAAATTGTTTTCGAAAGGCAGGAGTTTTTAAAAGTAACGAAGCAGTGGAAGATCTGGATATAATTTATAATGAGTTCGACGAATATGAAGCTGATGGGGGATTAGATGAAGAAGAAAATCAAGAATGTTTTGGGGAAACAGACGAAACAGAACTTGTGAATAATATGCTAGCTGACGAGAAAGAGGACGACGAAGAGGAAGACTATGAGATAGCCGAAAGAGACCAAGGAATTAATAGAAATGAAGCAATAAATGCGTTTTTTTTATTAAAGCAATATTTGGAATGTGACGAATATTGCTTACACGCTGTTGAAGAAGTTCTTTTTAAAAGGCGAGAAGAATCCTATGTTCAAAAGAAAATAGATGAATATTTTTCTTCAACAACTTAATATGTACCTACTTATATACTTATAAATTCGTTTGTATCTTCTTACTTATCCTGTGAACTGTTGTTTGTTTGTTTTTGTTGGTTTTATTAAATAATTTATTTAAATGTACAGCCTTTTATTTTTCTGCAACTTTTAGATTGGTTATAAGAATTTTTTGTTTCTTATATCCGTTGTTTTTATATAAGACATTTTTTTCTTATATCCGTTTTTCTCATATAAGAAAAAAACGGATATAAGAAAATTTTTATCGGATTTTTTGTATTTTCTTATAACCGTATAATACAGTATAAGAGTACTGGTAAGGTTTGCAGTAGTAAATGTGCTTGAAACGTACTTCAAATTATACTGGGAAGTACTCCGATACCAAGTTTTCAGATGATTTTCAAATACCCAGTACATTTTACTCATTTTTCCTGCTACAAATACAGTATGATCCAGAAACAAGTTTCTTTTTAAAAATGCAATAAAATTAACAAAATTAAATTTAATACATTTTTTCCATGGTTATTAGTAAGAGCAAACATTCCAATTAATTATGACACATTCTGTCACTTGTTTATGTTTGTGGGCTGTAGCTCACGCATTGCTTGGATGATATTGGCCTAAAGTGCTTGAATCGTTTCCGGATTCAATCCTTCACGATTTCCAACAAAAAAAATGTTCAAAGGTCATTTGGAAATTTGTGGAAATTTGAACGATTGTCCAAATTCATGTTTTCAATTTCAGTAAAAAAATTCGGTAAACATGGCTCTATAACGCTCACCGTTGACCGAATCGTTGTTCCCAGTCTCATTTTCGAAGAAAAATGGTCCACAGATGCCAGCACTCTACAATCCTCATCAATTTTGTTTGTTAACGTAGTCGGCGAGATGGAAATGCGTCTCGTCAGAGAAGATGATTTGCGAACAAAATCATTCACCAAGTCAAGCTTCTCTAAGACCCTTTAATTGTTGAGCCTTGAGCCAATTAGACCTTGAAAGCGAATAATCCGAGATCTTTGGGCAGAATTCTCCTCAGGTAAGTGCATGAGATTAAGCTGTTGAGATCGATGGCGAGTTGATATTCATGAATTGAGTCTCAGACTCTTGGCTACAGCCGCCATATTCTCGTATCTGCGCACCGTACGACTACGGGGACCATAGGTATTATCTAGCATACCTGTCTCACGAACTTTTTGCACAAACTTGCGTCAAGCAGACGCGGTGCTGTTATCAATATTACCCAACGTTGTTCATTTCGTTCCGCGGAGGTATGATACTGACTTTCTGTCAATATTTGGAGCGTGAAACAACTGTCAGTGTCAAAATAACATATGATTTAAAAAGAAACCCCTAGATGGCCCATATAAAACTAAGCCACGGCTTTAATTTCTTTCATTCAGGTGCTAGCACCATTCTGCTACCCAGTAATATGTAAAGGGTGTTAATACCCTATCCCATAGGGGTATATTAGTTTTGATACTTAGTTTGTAGCATAGAGAAATAATTTAGCTAGATATACTTCAAAGTATATGGATGGACTCAGAATCGATAGCTGAGTTGATTAAGCAAAATCTGTCTGTCCGTCCATCCGTCTGTATGCAACCGTTTAATAGGCCTTAAATTTTGAGCTGGGATAGTGAAGTTTGATACAAGCGATACCTGTACGTAGTGTTCGAAAAAGTGTAAAAACTTTCTTAATCTGTCCACTGCCACACCCACTTTTTAGAAAATCCTATGCGTTTTCCTACAAAAAACATTTGTATACCCTACGACATACCATATGCGGGGGAAGAACGTTGTTTTTTGACGAGCCATACAAAATTTTGATTAAATGTCTAAACAATATGTCGCGACAATGCCAATTTTGATATTTCTTTGATATAAAGCCCACGTTCTAGCAATATTAATTTAAGGGATAGGACGGGATAGGGTACAAAACAATCCACACAGTGGATTGTAGCCTTCTCATTTTTTTTTGAGCCATAGAACTTTGAAATTGAATAAAACAAAGATGATTTTTTAAATTTAACATTAAATTTATTTTATTTGAATTATACTTCAGTGGCATTATAATTTAAATATTATTTCTGGCATATGGCTGTCACGGCAAGCCCGGACGTTGTTTAGTCTGAAGGTCCAACATTCGATGACTTTTTCCAACATTTGTGGCTGTATATTGGCAATAACGCGGCGAATGTTCTCCTCTAAATGGTCAATCATCTCGGGCTTATCGGCGTAAACTACCAACTTTACATATCCCAACAGAAAATAGTCAAGCCGCGTAAAATCGCGGGATCCTGGAGGCCAATTCACTGGACCAAAGCGCGAAATTATGCGCTTACCGAACGTTTCGTTCAACAAATCAATTGTGATACGAGCTGTGTGACATGATGCACCGTCTTGTTGAAACCACAGCTCCTGCACATCCTGCACGAAAAAGTTAGTAATCATGGCTCTATAGCGGTCACCCATGTAACGTTCTGGCCAACATCGTTTTTAAAGAAGTACGGACCAATTATTCCACCAACCCATAGAGCACACCAAACAGTCAGTTTTCGTGGATGTAACGTTGCCTCCAAATATGGCAGTTTCGTTTGTTGACGTATCCATTCAACCAAAAGTGAGCAGAATTCGCTTATGAAAATCGGGATCAACGCCAATCTTGTTCTGTGTACAACGAATCTACTCCTTGGTAGGTGATGCTACGGCTTCAATTCGCTTCAAACCAAGATCTTTCCGCAAAATATTCCATAAGGTGGATGGACACATATCCAATTTCTGTGCACAATGGCGGATAGACTGACTCGGGTCTTCCTCTACAATACGCTCGTCTGCATTATTGACTTTTTCTGTACGCACTGTACGACGTCTCTGTGGATGCGTATTATCATTTAGAGTAAACGCGGTGCGAAAACGTTCCATGCATAATCGAATCAATGGCTCTGATGGATGATGTTGTTGACCGTAAAATGAACTTAGTGCGCGATACGTATTTGGAACAGAACTATGATTTTCAAAATAAATTCGCACAATTTAAAGCGTTGTTAAGACGTCAGTCTTTTCATGTTGAAATGCCTAACCAAACAAAAAATAAATCACTTGACAGCTGACAAAACGGCCGCCAGTTAAAATAGTGTTGCCAACTTTTTTTTTTATAATTTACACATACTCAAGGGGTTATGAATACCCTTTATATGTTACCATAGTACGAGCGTTAGAGAAGGGGAAGAAAGAGAGGATAGGAAAGATTTTGGATGTAGTGGAGACTTAAACTCCATGGGTGGTGTTCGAACTAGCTTCGGGGAGTCACTTTTTCTTGTGTTCGTTAAGTTTGAAGAAATTCAAGATGGTGTGCATACTCTTTTAGGTATTACACCGACCTTTTAATTTCTTTTACATAAAAGTGAAATGGATTTTGGCTGGGATTGAACGCGGAACCTTCCACTCAACAGACGGACACATTACTACTACACCGCGGCCACCCACAACTTAAAGTTCTATACCTACACAAAAAATCATCCGTGGTGGACCCCACCGGGACACATTTGTCAAGATAAAACAATTGATTTCTATGAAATTTTCATTAACAATAATTGTTTTAAGGAAAAAAAATGTTGAAAATGTTGGAGTGGTAAATACGCGGTAAATACTCGAAGTGTTTGCAACAATATTGTCCAACTAAAATTCATTAATTTGAATTTCTTTAAAATTTTAACTTAAAATCGATTTCTTTGTAAGAAAGCTTAAGTTTTGTAAGAAAAAGCCCCAAAAAGTGGGCGTGGGCTAAAATGACCATTGAAAGAAATATTCATGTTAATGTTAGCAATGATTTTGCTTTAAAAGTTCTTTCGTATATTTTGAAATTTGACTGAAAATTATATTTTGATGAAAAAGATCCAAAAAAAATTGGCGTAACAAAAAAGCTTGGTCAAAAACCATGTTTGTTTTAAAAGGCCTAAAAATCCGTTACATACAGAAGGACGGACGCACAAAGAGACAGACCGTTCTTAATCGACTTAGCTAGCGATTCCTAGATCTACATATATACTTGAATGGATATCTACTTAAATTATTTTGCAATATTACAAACTATGTATCAAAACTAATAGCTATACCCTTATGGGAAAGGGTATAAATGCTCTTATTAGTGATCTGGCGCACTTCCATGTTGGCTTTTTCACCTAAGGCCGTGCGTCAATTTCCTTATAGTGGGGGTTGAAGCGTTGGTGTTGTGCTCGTTGCGGATTTTTTTTATAAAGCGTGGAAATAGTGTACCTAGTCCGTGTGTTTTGTGTGTGTGTCACGTACGTGTGATGTTGGCGATGAAGATGGCACGAAACGGGGCAGAGCAGAGCCAGGCGACCAAAAAATGTTCAACCTGTCTACTGCTGTTGATAGGCGACGATGTTTGTAGAGCCAGGCGACCAAAAAATGTTCAGCCTGTCTGCTACCAGCGGCGGCGAGAGAAAAAACGGCGAAAAGGGAAGAGCCAGGCGACCAAACGAATTTGTTCAGCCTGTCTACTTACGGCGGCGCAAAACAATTTGTCAAAAAAATTAAAAGTTGATGCTCCAATGGATGTGTGCTACCAGCTTGTTTTTATTTGACAGACTGCCAGACTGCAAACAGACTGCGAACAGACTGCGAACAGACTGCGAGCAGACTGCGAACAGACTGCGAACAGACTGCGAACGGACTGCGAACAGACTGCGAACAGACTGCGAACAGACTGCGAACAGACTGCGAACAGACTGCGAACAGACTGCGAACAGACTGCGAACAGACTGCGAACAGACTGCGAACAGACTGCGATTATTTTACATTTTGTTCTCTCTTTTATACTAAAACCAAGCAGCACATTGTAGTTTATTTTTTTAATATAAAAAATGTGTTTTGTTTGTAATTCATTGACACTTTTAAACTTAACACTACGAAAAAAAATGTGCTGATTACAATTTTACATAACGCAAAAAACAATAATTTAAATAAAAATAAACTCATAGCGTTACAGGGTTAAATTTTATCAACTGGCTATTTTTTTTTAATTTCTACAGGGGTAAGAAAAATGGATTTTTGCTGTGTCAATTGCATATAATTTAATGCAATTGACACAGCAAAAATTCAACTACTATTTTAATACTATTTACAATAAATTCACAAAAGAATTGGCACAAAATTCGTTTCTTTATATATTCTTGTAATAAAAAAAATACCGAATAGATTTCAGATATATCATCAAAAATATTTTAATTATTGCCAGTAAAAGAAATATTGTTGTCCAATTTGCCTCATGATTTAAGATTCGCCCTACTTTGTTGTTATAAGCATATTTCACATATAGCGAAACAAAATGTAATCATAAAACTTTTGAAGTCATCTTTTTTATAATTCTAATTTTAGTTTATTTAACAACTTTCATTACATTTTCGGATATGAATTACATATTCTTTGCATTTTATTTAATAATCTGATTGATGTGTTATTTTCCCGCCACATGTTTTGTAACTGCGGCAAATAGGATTAGTTCACTCTCTCACTCCATAATTATTACTTTCATTTTTTTAAGTGGATTAGGTAGCGCATTTTCAATCCAGGGTGTAAGGCTGGATAATTATCCAGGCATCAAGAAATCTACATAGACCAATGTGTTGTTGTGTTCTACGCGTAAATTGTTTTCTAAGCCTATATAGAGATTAGCAAAAAACGCACCTATTGTGTAAAAATGTTTTTCACACACTTTTTGAAATGTCATGATGCTTTAACCAACGTTTCCCTTTCACCTTGGTGACCATCTCAATATGTCATTAATGTTTTTAAAAATGATCAACAATGCGCTCGTATAAAACTAAAAGCTCGAAAATGGTGACAAATTCGCTCTACAAGTCCTTTCTTTCACTTCCAATGTCGAGCTTTAGGACCAGTTCTATGTCGCTGTACATTTTTTTTTGTACATTTTGAATCTAGTTAGATTAGATTAGATTAGATTTAATACAAATAATTTATGTTACAAAAATCATTAAGCATGGCTTTGCCGTCTCAATGATTGACATGAGATTAAACATTTAATAACAAGTTTGTTTTAATGTATATTATATTCTTGAATTTAAAAAGATTGAAAAAATATATAAAAAGCAAAACATACTAAAAAGTTAAAAGTTCTCAGTTATAATTTTACAACGGTAATTAGTTGCAGCTTTATAGAAATAAAAGAGTTGTTTTACATCGCTTTCGCAGTTTAGGTAGGCTATAATTTCTTCCTGAGATTTTACGTCGTTTCCTAGAAAATATCTTCTTATTTCTTTAAGGATGGGGCATCTTCCTATAAAATGTAAAACGTCGTCTCTCGCGGATAAGTTGCAAAGACTACAATAAATTGGTAGATCTGGACGATGTGGGATTAATTGAGTCGTATTAGTTCGCCTCTCATCTTAAAGAGAGCCGAAATCAGTTCATTGCTGTTGTCATTGTGGAAGTAATTTTTTCAGACAGATTGTGTTTTAAAACGCTGTATGTAGCTCGGTGAACGGATGATTAAGCCATATTTACGCAATCCACTCTGTAATGTTCATCTACTTTGGCAATAAGATTGCCAATCACATCCTTTTGGTATCTTTCATTTCCATAAGCTAAATTGCATTCGAAACTGCAGTATGTTGCTAGCTCCTCGAGTTTTTTATACCAGAGCGTATTTCTTTCTATTACCTTCTTGGCAATTATTTTTGGAAGTCTATCGTCCGACAGTTCTAAAACTTTAATTACATAATCTACATGCAATTTCAATGATTTAATGAAAAGCGGTGATAGTCCTGTTTCGATATTAATCATATAGTTTGGTGTTGTGCTTGGTAAGTTAAAGCATCGTTTTATGTAGTATCTAAGGAGTTTCTCTACTGTTTCATATTGACAATATCCCCAAGACTGCGCTGCGTACATCATAACAGATTCTGATAAAGCTTGAAAGACCTTGTATTTTACGCTGTGGTCAATTAGTTGATTTGAAAAACATTTTTTCCATGTAGCCGATATGGCACTTTTAGATTTTATTAGTCTTTCCTTTAGATGTGGTTCCATACTAAGATTACTAGCTATTGTCATCCCGAGATATTTAAAGGTTTTCACAATTTCAATGGGCTGTCCGTTTAGATGCCATTTTTCATTTCTGCACTCTCTACCAGCTCCCTTCTTAACAATCATAATTTGTCGCTGTATAGCTCTAATAGTTCTTTATTGAACCATAGTCCTTTAACACAAACAACAACGAAGATTTGCCGAAAAATTGTTCCCTACTAATAATACGTTTAATATAAAAAAATGTTAAGGTAATCAGTAGTCCTCCTCTTTTCGAACTAAAACCTCAAAGGCATACTTTTTTTAATGACATTGAAGTGCAATCGAGAAGTGACTTTCACCACAGAAAGTTGAGATCAAACATCCGCTTGAATGTAATGAATTTAATTTGTTAGAACTTTCATCAATGTGGCATACATATCTGAGCGCTTAAATTAAAATATATTTTTGCCCTCAGTTGTATTTGTATATATTACATGAAACCACACACCTTCCATCATTGTTTGACTATCACTCCGGGAAGTAATCATAAAACCGATTATTAGAATCCTGCAACAAAAGAAAGGCAACACACCAAGGCACTTTGGATGCCAAAAGTTATACCAAAAATCTACAAATGAACACGTCTTCCCAGACTCGGTAACACGACAAAACGCTTAACCACAATTTATTTGCCAAACGTTTACCATATAGCTACTTGCAGGGCATAGAGCAAAGCTTCCTTTTAGCATAACGCCCACCACAAAGCACAAAGGCACACCACATCCAGAGCACATGAAGATAATATCTTTCTCTTCTATTAGCTATTACCTATCAGTATCAGTATCTTGATATACGGCCGCATTAAATTGTATCTCCTATAAATTGCAAATAGAGCAGGCAGCACATCCTTGTGATGCCTTCCGGCATATCACTCCAGTTGGAGGTACATAAAAACTGAATCGAATTTTCAGGATACAACAACACCAACAAGCGAACGTATTTTACCAGCACTAGCGCTATTATCCCATTAAATATAAGTCAGAGCAGCACGTGAAAGCTTCAGGGCGTATAATGAAGAGTTTGCCATAAATATTGTTAGAAGGACCTTGCTGCCAGAAGTACTGATTTCGTTTCGGAGGAATTTTTTTTTTGTTCTTTCAAATTACTTGCCATGATTTCTAATAAGGTCATGATCTGTATGGCCATTAATTATTAGCGCAAACTGTACCGAAACAAAGGGACAAATCTACAATCATAAGGGATCTTGTGATGGATGTTGGCTGCCAATATTGCTAAAATTTGAAAGGAGTCTTAAAATTGAAGCAACACGGAAATATTTTAGGAAGGTGCGAACCGAAGCCGATAGTGTTAAGAAGATGTGGACTACGGATTTGAATGTTTTGGATTTTGGTCCTTTTTTTGAATACCAGTTTACCAAGTTGAATATAAGTGGAATGGATGAAAGTAACAGATAAATATCTGGGGCCCATATAAGGCTTCAAACGTAGCTTCTCCGGAACTTTAAGTTTCACACCAAACTCGACGGTTTTATACATGTTTGTATGTTTGATTAAAATTTATTAAGAGACGAGACATTTCGGATTTGAACTATGAGCTCTAAGTAGGCTAACCCACTCACAAGCAGGGCATTGCATCTAATAAATAAACGACTAAAATATAAAGAGACGATTTCACTTGTGACTACAAAGGCAGCTCTCAATATGCTGTAATAGGCACATAGGGTTTTAAAGCAGATCATAGAGAATTGGGTTTTTGACCCTTGAGATTCGAAATTTTCTTAAACGGCGATGTTCGTCATCGACATATTGTCGACAACAAGTGAAGTGAACAATATCTTAACAGAAGCTTAACAAGGCTGTTGGAAATGACTGCATTTACGCAGAGCTGTATAAAGCCGTCGGATTTGATTTGGTAAGTAACATTCACCAACTCATCAGCCAAATGTGGTCGGAAGAAAAAATACCTGAAGAATATAACCTCAGCGTTAGCGCGATCCACAAAAAACAGACCCTCTTAACTGCGCCAACTATAGGTGCTTAAGTCTTCTCAACATTATCCTGTCTGCCGTAATATGTGAACGCCTGAAATCATTTACCAATATCGTAATCGGCTCTTATCCAGTGGCGTAGCGTGGGTTTGGGGCATACCCAATTTAGGCCGCCCTAAGTACTTTTTCCATACACTATAAAATAACGTTGTCTACGGTTTCAAATAGTTATACCTACACATAAAGGGGGTCATTCCTTTCGGTCTCGAAAAACCGAAAAAAAAACAACAAACAGCGATACATTTTTGATGAAAGTTTTATCTGTCTATACAAAGTATACAATGAAGTCCCAAAACGTGTATGAATACGCTTATCTCGAGAACTGCTGAACAGATTTCGATGTGGTTTTCACTACATTTCCCTGGTAATGTTATAGTGTATTCAAAATTACTCTTTCACCTTCAGGAGCTCAGCATTCGATGAGCATTCGAGGTCTAAGTGACAGAAACTAAATTTTTCGTTTTAAAATTGTACCGGGCGAATTCGTACCGGGTTGCTAATTTTATTACAAGGTTTGGACTTTGCCATTAAGTGTAAAAAATAGTATAATTCAAATTGCCGCCTAGGAGAGAGTAACATTGGTTTTTATTGTGTTTTTATACGGTCATTTGCGTAGTCACACCGACAAAAATTTATCGGTGTCACATTGCATGATCTTGGTAGCCAAGTAACGTCGCCAATCGTGAAATTACGCGACCAGGAAACTTCTCACGCAATAAAGCCATAATTGGTAGTGGCCTGTTGTCCCGTCCACACATATAGTCAAGGTAATGATCTTCAATCGCCGGCCAAAAAAAAAATTATTATATCATTCTGCCACATCGCTCCGAATTGACTGTAACCGTCTCCCTATCGTCATCTTCGAAGAAATACGAACATTATGACACCTTTGGACCATAGAGCCACATCAAACAGTCACTTTGTCTTGATGCAACGGCACCTTTTTGATCACTTGTGGGTTAGCTGAGCCCAAAATGCGGTACCATTCGGAAATTTTGTTAGTTCACATACCCACCGAATGAGAAATGTTCCTTGTCGCTGAAGAAAATGTTGTTCGAAAAATCAGGGTTTATTGTCTGTTGTTACAACACCCAAAAACCGTATCTACGACGTTGTTAATGGTCAGCAATGGGATTGAACTGCTTCAGAATTTGAACTTTATAACGATGGAGCTGCAAATCGAAGTAATAAATGCGCAATGGTGAGGTATACGACACGTTCAACACTTGCAATTGCAGCAGCAATACTCTCGACTGAGCTTGCATTTCAACGATGATGCACAGATCTTACGACATCAGTAAAGCATCCACCCTTTTCAAATTTCTTCACAATTTTACCGATGATTGTATTAGTTGGTCGATTTTAACGACCATAGTCATCGCGTAATACGATGATCGATACTCATTTCAAAAGTTACGGGATAAGTACCCAGGGTTGTCATTTATGATAAAATGCAGTTCATACTAGAGAGCAGCGTTCATTGGATTAATTGTGAAGCAGAATTAGTGCTGGTAGGTTTTATATATTTCAACAGCCCCGAATTGTCCAAATCGATACCCACCAGCAATCAATCGTTTCAAGGCCGCACACCAGAGCATTTATATAGACGAACTATTCAGCGCCTCTACCAGGACCTCACCGACAGACTCGACACCAAAAACGGATCTATGCAAGGCGATGCAATATCATGGGACTTCTTCAGTCATATTCTTGAAAGGATTATGGGAAACTCCCGAGCCAATATTAGAGGCACAATCCCCCATAAATCGTTCCAACTATTAGCATACCGCGACGTTATTGAGAACAATGGTCGGACTCAACGTGATGTCATAGAAACAGGTGCTAGTGTAGAGAAGGAAGCGGAAAAAATAGGTCTAGTTGGAAATGAGGGTAAGGATATATAACGGGTGATTTTTTTCAGAGTTATGTTTTTCAGGTTGGCAGCACTGCTTAATAATGGCGTCCAAACGTCATCTGTCAAAGTGAAAAGTTTTCAGTATACTCTGCCATTTAATCTTGGAAAGACTTACAAACTTCTTGACTCTCGTCTTGACAGCAGGGTGAAGGTGATTTGCTACATGGCCCTCATTAGGCCGATGATTGCCTATGGGTGCCCGGTGTGGTTCAACGTTGCCCCATCTCAAATGGAAAAGATACGGGTGTTTGAGAGGCAGTGTCTGAGGAGCTGCCTTGGACTTCACAGAACACCAGTACCTGACTACACAAAATACTATTCCAACCAGGTCCTATACAACGGGGCCAACATAAACCGAATAGACAATTTTCTGGTGAAACTCATTCGGTTTCACGCTGCAAGAGCGATGGCTTCGAACAATAGTCTCATCTTTGGGGCCTTCTATCCCAATGATGAATATTTTGAGAGTGCGCGTTTAAGCGGCTTTATTCCGCCCGAAGCTTTCCTATATTTAGATAGTCGAGGGCTGATACAGGATAGATCGGCGCTTCCGCTAATCTACCACGTCTTCCGACGAACTGTGGATAGGCGGCTCCTGTACGACCGAGACGTCGTCACTCAGAGCGGAGGAGAGCGCCTGCGGTTCAGCAGGAGTGTGTCCGATTGGGACCGCCGGAGTAGGTTGCAACAGGAGAACCTGTTGGCGTAGTTAACGTAGTTATAGTTAGTTTTGACTTTTGAAAAGATATGGCCGACTTGCATAGTTGTTTAGGTTATGTTAAGGGAAACAGTCGTGGTCGCACCAAAAAAAAATATATATATATTATCAAAATGCTTGCTGTGGCTGTTCTAGTTTTTAAGTTTAATTTTTTATTTAGTTAGATGTAAGTAGTTTTAAGTAGTTTAAGTTAGTCGATAAGTAGTTTTAATTAGCATCTAAGTTTAAATTAAAAAAAAAAGACAAGAAACCAAGTTTTTCTCAAATGTTTCTTGGTAAACATCATTTTATTACTATTAGATTTACTTATTAGATAATAGACCGAAAGGCATTAGAATTAAGTTGTTATCATTTAATTTAGGGCCAGTAAGTTATTTAAGTAGTTGATAAGTAAGCTAGTTTTTCATGAATTTTTGTCTAGCATGTAAGTTAGTTTTAAGATAAAGTAAAATAAAAATGAATATCAAAAAAAAGACTTACAAACGAGCAACGAATACAGGCCCAAATGCTCGAAAAAGTGACTCAAAATTAGACCTTCCAAATGAACCATTTGAAACGGAGCCGCGGACAACGTTTACATTTCGACATTTACATGATTTCGACTTCTGGGACTAAACGTAAATGGCAAAGGCCTATTTATCGATTACAATAAAATTTTTGAATATATGATGCAATTTGAGTGTTTTATCCGATTTTAAAAAAAAAAAATACGCTTAAAAAATCATCCCTCCCTCATATTTGCATATGCTATATAGAAACACAACATCGATGAATTGACAGATAAAACTTAGAGGTGGTACGGGACTTTGGTTACGTCTCGTCAGAAATTGAACATAGAATTACTCTTGCCAAAGCCTGTACTCGAACTACTAAGGGGTACTATATATATAGTCCGTACCAAAACAGTTGGCCAACGGTCGATTGCGCAGAGAGAGGATTTAAGAGAACAAAAATGACGCGAAAGAGATTTAATCACTAAGCGTTTTTGCCTGTAATTTACAATGCGTAACCCAACTTTACAGTGCTTAGAACTAAAATGCTGTTGAATATCTAAATAAACTTAATTTTTTATTATGAGGTCGACTTTTATACATTTCTACCTAGAAGTCCGATTGTATTTGAAAGGGTTCCCAACCCTTTTTATGGTTGAACATTTCGTGGTTTAGCGCTAGGTACCTGTATGGGTGGTGTGCTTGGTTAGCATTAATTTTATGATGTTTGATTTTACCTGTTTGACTTAAGTTTAAAAGTTTTACGACATGATTAGTGTTTGCATTTGGTTACCTGTAGGGGCAAGGAATAAATTTGTTGCCTGGTTTTTTATAGTTTTTTTTTTAGATTTTTTTAGAGTTTTTTATTTTAAGATAACGCATATATATTATGAATTTCCTATTTGGAATTCACTTTCACGAAAACAAAAGCATTGCTAGGACATAAGTTTATTAAAATAAAATAAATTGTCATGGATCTTTCAAGAAAAGGAAAACCAATAGGAAGTCTAGGACGTAAGATCGTTGTTAGGATATATTACAAAAAAATTGAAGAAGCTAGGAATTTATGTATAGATAATCCCATCACATACGCAAATTCACAGACAGAGGAGTTTACGGGAATTTCGGCCAGAACAATAAGAAGGATAATTAAAGAATATGATAAGAAAGGCGCTATTGAATCTCCAACTAAAAGAGTACCACGAATTTGATATCACAGCTGTTCGGCGAATTATATACAACTTCCACATTGAAGAAAAAAAGATGATAACATTAAAAATGTTAAGACAACGGGTGCAGGAAGATTTGGAGCTGAACCTAAGTAATATGTCGCTACATAGGATTTTAAAAAGAAATGGATTTTCTTATAGGAAAACGGAGAACAACCGTAAATTTCTTTGCGAAAGAAATGAAATCAAACTTTTACGAGTGAAATATCTGAGGAAGGTGCGGGAGTACAGGTCAGAAGGATATGAGATTATTTATTTGGACGAGAGCTATATTCACAGCTCTCACACAAGGCCATGGGCATGGACTGACGGCACCAGTCAAGGTTTAAAGGCGCCAATTTCAAAAGGCCAAAGGCTGATAATGGCGCATGCAGGTGGAGCGAAGGGCTTCGTGAATAATGCCTTGCTTTTATTTAAATCTGGGTCGAAAACAGGAGATTATCACGATGAGATGAATTTTGAAAATTTCTCCAAATGGATGAAGGATCAAGTTTTAAATAACCTAGAGGAATTGTAATGGACAACGCATCATATCACAACAAATGGGAACACAAGCAAATCACTTCTGCTTCCGTTAAATCGGAGATGTTAGAATGGCTTTCCGTCAACAATATACCGCATTCTTCAAAAATGCTCAAAGTCGAACTTTATGACCTTATAAAGCGACATCGGACTAATCACCACCCCAAGCATAAGATTGACGATATGATTCACGGCGCGGGACACGAAGTACTACGATTGCCACCCTATCATCCAGATCTCAACCCTATTGAAAAGATCTGGGCAACAGTCAAGGGAAGAGTCGGAAGCCGAAATACAACGTTTAGATTATCGGATGTTCAGAAACTAGCTGAAGAAGAATTTTCAAAAATAACAGTTGAAGATTGGCGCAAAGTTTGTGAAAAAATTATAAGGACAGAGGAGGAATACTTTTCACACGAGCAGATGTGGGACACAATGTCGGATGCAATAATTATCAATCCAGGAGATGATTCTTCAACCGATTATGAAACTGACAGTTCTTCGAATTCAATTTAATATACATTAATATTAACTATTTCATATATAGGTAGCAAAATCAATAAATATTTTTATCTTAGTACTAAAACGTGTGTGTTTTTACTTCTTAATTCAAACCAAACCGAACCACCCATTTGGTATACTGGTGTTTTGTTTTGCTGCTCGCTGTAAATCTGTTTTATATTAGCAATTCATCGTCAATTTTATCTCGCTATAATTTACACTTTTAATCAAGGTTACAAATTTAAATGTGGTGGGTAGTTCAATAAGTTTTAAAAACTGCATTTCTTAAAAAAAATTATTGAAGAATCAAGAATGTTCACCATTTTGTCTTTAACGAACCGTTTAATACCCCATCCTCTTTTTTGTGAGAGAAAATCGTGCCTATTGTTATTGGGTATAAAATCGTTTACGTTTCCAAAAAATTCCCAAATTGTAATTTTTTTATTAAATTTACCTACCTCGCCCAAATTCAATGATATAAACCAAAAAAATTTGGTGTGACACTGCAATTTACTTTACTTTGCGTGCCAATATCAGTACCTACATGAACAATATGCACGACACAATTAATAATGATCAACGAAAGCATAATGAGCAAATAGGGTTTAAATCTAAAACCGTACACCTTCATACAGACACAGTCACACAATCAATTCATGTGCAATGTTTTGCTTAATCTATCCGACCGTGATCATATCATACTCCTACAAAGAACCGACAAGACAAAAAACGAAACAATATATTTTCCTCCAAGTAAAGTTGACATATAATGGTCTATATTTTTCCTCCGCTCCTAATTTCAGTATAAACGAAGGAAAATGAAGAAACCACCCTCAGTGAGATCGCGACAGCGATCTTGAACACAAGGCAGGGTATAGTTCGTTTTTTATTATGGCTCCGCCCATTTTCGTCTCTTTATGCTTGTTTTTGCAATTTTAAGAGATTTGTAAAACACATTTTAAGAGACCTGCGCAGTAGAATGGCCAACTGTTTTGGTACGCGGTATAATAGACTCTGATCACCCCAGTCCTGCTCTGAAGCATGGACCGTATCAAAGGTGGATGAAGAAATCCTTGGTCGTTGTGATAGACAAATTATTGCTGACGGGCTATGGAAAAGAAGGTTCAACCAAGAACTACTATATAGCCTATTTGAGAACGTGTGTTCGAGTCGATTCACAAGTTTTTTAAAACATTTTTTTTTACTTATTTTGTTTAACTTCGCTTATTATTTTCATCTGCTCCAAAAATGGATTTCTCTCGTCCAAATGCAGCTTGGAACTCACAAGGAGTCCCAGACTCACGGTTCCAAGCTGCGTGAAGCAGATTAAGTGCATTAATATAAAATATATTTTGTACGAATGGTTTACCACTTTGAGCTCACTTGGTAAATAGTGGTATAGCCATGTTTTTTTAGTAAACCATTATCAAATGAATTTAATACTTCAGATGTATTCAACTTACGGGTAACTCCGAGATCTTCGACAAATCCGTAAGTGGAACACGATTCCTCGAACTAACTGAGATTAAAATTTGTTTGATCCTTCTCATTATTCTTTCTGCTAAAAGATATCAGAGTGTGATTTTGTTGGAATCATGAAGGAAATCAATCATCAGTCAGTAAGAAGGCATCTCTACTGATTCAAGACCTAAGAATAATATATCTGGTAATAATGACCCATATAGGCTCAAACATAGCTTCTGCATTAATTTGTGTTTGCGAAATTTTACTTTTGCTCCAATACAACGCCAATCCCGGACGAAAAGTTTTGTTTAAGGTTCTCATTAAAGTTATGAACGCTTGTCAGACTGTTGCAAGATGTGTGGCAAAAAAAACGTAAGCGTTGTTACATTCTGGATTTAAACCAGGGACCGCAATAAGACTTTACATTAAAAATGCATAAAGCTATTTAAATCTCTCAAAATTCATTTATCGAATGATAAGGAACAGCATAAATATCCTTTGGATATAACAACACTTACCTATGACTCGCAATTCGTTTTCCTCCAAATTATTTTTTTTTTACATTTGTCCTCGGATCATTATAAATTTTGATTCAACCAAGCTTTGAACTTAGTCCTTGGTAAATCTTAGAGGCTTGTCCGAATTCTTATACTTTCAAAGAGCTGAGTCAAAACAAGATCTTTGTCCAAGGCCTTAAACTCAGTCATAGCTACATACGAATATTTCAAAATCAGCACACATTTTTGTTGCAACATACTCGTTAGCACCAAGGGCCTAGCTTTCTCACAACCATTCATGTATGCGTGTGTATACTTCTTGCAAGATGGCGGGACCTCTTGTTTTATGCCGACTCCGAACGGCGAATTTGAGAAAATAAATTCTTGACAATTGATACTATTCGGATGATTTGTTAGATCATCACGATCTGACAAGGAAAAAGTCGATTTTGACCGTCATCTGCTAAAAATTCTATTGCTCCTAAAATCCTTTGATTTTATAAAAATATTGGCATCCGTCATAAGACGCCTTAAAATGTAATTTCAAAAAGCTTACGAAAAATAAAAGAATCCCATTTGAATAGAAGCAAAGATGAAAAAGTCGCATACAAGAAAAATTGTTCTATGGCGGGTCGTACTGGAACGGCTGTACATTTGGATCTCGTTACGCGTGTGTGCAAAAGTTTCTGTTTTTTGTTCTCAATGCGTCATCTGTATGGCTTTATAGTCTTTGATAGCAGTCTAATGAAATCTTTTAAGCAACAAAAATAATTAAATCTATCTAAAGCCGTATATAACTATAAGTTGCGAAGTAAGGAAACTGCTATTTGAAAGGATAAGTTGCCCCTCTGATGAGAATGTATTTTTATTAAATCAAAAAAAATCACAGCTTAGGGCTTGTAGGAAATCATTTACAGGATCCGTCTGTGGAATGCGCCTATTGTTATCTAAAGCATGATCTTGTGATGCTCTGCTCCTCCGTTTTCATTTTTATAGGCGGTTTTTATAATCGATAGCCAGGTGAAATGTATTGATTTCGACTTCTTGGACTAAATGTCCAGGACTTGCCAAAGTGTAAAATAAATTTTTTATATCACATCAAAGTATTTGTGGTCGTACTTAAAAATATTAATTTACATCCCACAAACGCGTTTATTTCCATTTTTACTTCTACCATCAAAGTAGAAAGCTTGCATTAAAGTGTAACTTCATTATTCTCCATACTACCGTGTTGTGGAACAAAAAAAAGGGAACCGTCATAATTAGTTTTGTTCACAGTTCCTCCCGCTCCGTGTTTACAAGCTACACGGCACACGTTCCGTGTTTTCTTTTATTTACAATTTTTTTTAACGGTACTCACCTGAATACATTTCCATCCGCTGGTGGCAATGGAAGTATGGTTGGCTTCAGTGGTGGCTGCTTAAGTGGAAGTCCCTCGATTCCAGCCAACACCATCGTTGCCTCAACATCCGATAGCACGAAGAACGAATGCCAGTGTGTCTAGTTAGCCGTCATATTTTATGCAGATACAGATACGTGGGATAGTAAGTAGAGCACAACAAAAACATCACAAACGAAAATGAAAAAAAAAAACATTTTTTTATTTATATATCAGTGATTCTCAATTGAAGAAGAAAGGCAATGTAATCCCTGAGATAGAACTTACCTGCAGGAATAATGCACGTATTGCTTCCAGAATTTCCCTTGCTGATGGTTGCAATATTGATTGAAGCGTCGCGTGATGCTGCAAAGAAAAAAAAAATTACAAAATCTTCAGACAAAAAGCTGGCTAAAATAAGGGCTCCAATGAGCTGAAAGGAAATAAATGACGAAATACGAATTGAGAATGAAACTTTCTGAATGTTGGAATAAGGGGTTGGGAATCGTGTTCAGTTCTGAGGATACACTTGAATGCGCAAGGGAAACATTGAAAATTATAATGAGATGGGCATGGGATATGAGTTGCTCGGACATCGTCCCCTAGAAGGAATTTCAAATTTTATAAATCACAGCGTAATGAAATTCAAATATATTCTGGACAAAGGCCGCCTTGTCCCTCTTTCTACGAGTATAGTGAGGGTGTGCAAGTTTTTGTATGGCTTCAAGATATTCCGACAAGTTTGTTGGAGAAGTTTACGGCGTGTGACTTGATAAAATATGAGAGCAAATTTGTTTTTCTTGTTCGTCCTGAATCACGTAGTAAATCTTCACATGATGATGCTCAATTTCTTAAGAGGTTATAAACTTGCAAATTGATTAGCCTCATTTGTTGATTTCGCCGGATTAAACAGTCAAAGGAATTTGCGAAGTGTCAGTGGTCCTGGTAAAGATGTTATGAAAAGGGATTTTCCCATTTGCGGTAATGATGATAACAGTTAATGGGACTAAAAGCGGTAAATTAGAACAAAACCAAAATCGGCCAAGTCTTTCAGAGAAAAGTTACTGGATGGCATAGTTTCCAAGTCTATCGAAACTTTATGGAATCATATAATATCTTTGGGTAATTAAAAGAACTCAGTGGGCAACCATTAGCTATTTAGCAACTAACAGTCGAAGCGAACGAAATTGGTTGAAAGATTATTGGCAGGCTGCTTTAATAGGCTTATATGGCGATTCTTTTTTTGAATTGAAGTAAAATAAAAGGTCCCATACCAACTTCTCCATGAGTGTGGAAGAATATTGGGTTCGATATAGAGTTCGAACAAATTAACTTTTTCTAATAAGTCTTTTTGCTGTTTTAACATTAAACACAATTGGAAGGGAAGCACTGGAAGAACAGTTTCATGAATGTTCAACCATTAAGTTTTTTTTTCTGAAAAAATTGCTATTTTACATAAATGGTATCTACTGCTTTGTAAAAATATTTTTTAAGAAACTAATTTTAATAAGTAAAGGGTGATCCATTTCGAGGTTCCCTACTTTTTTAAAGAAAAAAACACAGAAAATTGAAATTTAATGGAGAATGTTTATTATCATTTGAAAGAACATTCTTTGGCATTTATTTTTTGAAGATTATGTCTTCCAAATGTTGGCCGTTGCTACGTCGCAGATGGTCCATCCGTTGAGTCCAATTTTCGATCACTAGTTCGAGCATTTGGACTGGTAACTGGCGAATGACAAGCGTGATGTTTTCCTCCAAGGCCTGAATCGAATCGGGTTTGTCGGCATAAGCTTTTGACTTTACATATCCCCACCGGAAAAAGTCTAACGGTGTGATATCACACGATCTTGGTGGCCAATCGACCGGCCTCAAAATGGGTGATGGTGTTGCGAATAGTACGCTCAGTAGGCCGATTATGTTGACCATAAGTTGAGCGAAGTGCACGAAACACATTCCTCACAGAACGTGAATTTTCATAATAAAGTTGAACAATTTGTAAAAGTTGTTCACGCGTAAGTCTTTCCATTATGAAATGCCAAACAATACTAAACAAAAATAACATGACAGCATGACACAACTCACACGTGATCTGTCAAAAAAGGCTATTGAAAAAAGTATCTCTTCTTGGATCACCCGTTAAATTCGTAAAATTTAGTCATTTGAGGCATTTCGAAAAAATAGAAATAAAAATGTTGACTAAAAACAACAATGCATACTTCGTTGGAGGTTCAAATACCATTCGAAGTGTTTGTAATGTTGTGTCATCAGAAAAAAAAACACAAATGCTAAAAATGTTTTTGCTGCATCAGGTAAATTAGTTTTGATACATACTTTGTAACATAGTTCAATATTTTAGCTAGGTATACCTCAAAGTATATGGATCGAATCAGAATCGCTAGCTGAGTATATTAAGCCATGTCTGTAGGTAACCAGTTTTTGGGCCTTAAATTTTGAGCTAGGATAATGAAATTTGGTACATGTGATCCTTGTACGTGCTTTTCGAACAAGTGTAAACAATTTTGAAAAACGCCCACTGCCACGCCTCCTTTTAAGAAAAACCTAATTTTAGGCCAAACCGTTAGAGATTTTAAAAAACTGTCTGAAGAAAATATCTAGACAATCTGAATGTCTATATTTCGCCTATATGAAGTTTTTTGCCGCGCCCACTTTTTGGGGGCGTTTTCAGTAAAAAAAACGTTTTTCGGTAAAATTTTAAAAGTTTCGAAAAAAAAATTTGGTGCAAAGTAATTGGGTTTAGTAATATAAACTTTTTTTTAATATATCATTTGTACCCACGCCCACTTTTTGGCGGAGTTTTCATCCAAAACCATTTTTATACACTACGCCATACCATATGCAGGAGAAAAACGTTAAACCATACAAGATTTTGGTAAACTGTCTTAACAATATGTTGCCACAATTGCAATTTTAATATTTCTTTGCCATAAAAAACACATTTAAGGGATATTAATTTAAAGGATGGGATGGGATAGGGTGTAAATCGATCCACACAGTTGATTGTAGCCTTCTCATATGTTTTCTGTATGAGCTTGCCCTGGAAACACAAATTCAAGCAGTTAGTAAGAAGGTAACTTAAATAAATAGTTTGATTGAATATTTTTCTATCACTTCACTACAATTCGTAAATTAATTCAGTGAAGAAAAATGCACCTGAACGCATTTCAACGCAATTCGCAGTGATGCGTTACAAAATGTCGGAGAAATATTCCGAACAGCTTTTCCGAAGAATACCTCGAAGCAAATATCCTCCGAATGGTACAAAATAGGAGAATTTTCCACTCCAACGGATGCCTCGCTATGGCTGCACATAATCACAAAGTTCCATGTATCCTTTTCCGCACAAATCACTTCGTCCCTTCGTTAGAAATCAATTTTTTTAAAAAGAACCGTCACATCTTTTTTTGCAGAAAAAAAAATCCAACGATAGTTTCAACAAGCTCACAATATATATGTAACGGGTGATTCAAGTAGAGATACTTTTTTCAATAGCCTTTTTTGACAGATCACGTGTGAGTCGTGTCATGCTGTCATGTTATTTTTGTTTAGTATTGTTTGGCATTTCATAATGGAAAGACTTACGTCGCTCTCCAACTCCCGAAGTGGTTAGACGGCTTAGTTAGCGGAAGTGATTTAAAATCTAAAAATTAAAGCAAATAGTTTCAACTGGCAATTTGGCCAGCCAGAAATTTGTAAGCCATTGGTGCAGTGCGTGTAGCATTCGACTGGCATTCGAGCTATCCCTGGTTCAATCCCCAACCAGGCGAATGATTATTATTATTTTTTTTTTTTTATTTTTTTTGTGTTTAACAAAAAATTATAATAAAAAAATAACAAGTGTTTTTTAAGTCGTCCGTGGCGAAACGTGTAGTGGTGTCGGACGGGCAGGCGACGGGTCAAGGGTCCAAACCCAGGCCAAGTCAAAAATTATTGGAGGCGTTTTTCCACAATCGCGAAATAGCTAATTTCATCGAGTGGGAAAACCGCCAGATGGAGAAACAAAAAATAGCGGGGTTACCCGCTAATACGGGACCGACGTCGATGATGACAAAAAGGAAGAAAATGATGATGTGTACGCCGAATTTAGTGAAACGGCGTGCAAACACAGCTTCAGGGCCTACGACGTCAGCGGCAGCAAAAAAAAAATACAAAACCAGCTTGCCTTATCAGTGGATGATGCTGTAGAGGAAGTGGGATATGTATCCAACGAAGGTGAAGGTCGGTACACTACAGACGACAGCAACAGGTTTGCGGTACTATCGACTGATGATGACGATGAAGAGGAGGAGGATTTTCTAATATCAAAGATCGATAATCTTAAATCCCAACTAGAGCCACTCATTATGGCTCTAAAACAAAAACAGCAGGAACGTCGCGATAAGGAAAAAAAAGCCAGTGACGAAAAAATGAGAGAAATGAAACTGCAACAACAACAACAAACACAAACAACAGCGGCACAAACCAGTGGTAAAACTGCGGCAAAACCAAAAGCCCAACAACCACAGCCAATGCCAGCAAAACAACCACAGCAACCGCAAACCCAGCTTAAACAACAACAAAAACAGCAAGCTGAGCAGCAGCAACAACAACAGCAGAAGAAGCAACTGCAGCAGCGACAACAACAACAGCAACAGAAGCAGCAACAACAGCAACAGAAGCAGCAACAACAACAGGAACAGCGGCAGCAGCAGCAGCAGCAGCGAGGACACCAGCAGCAGCCACAGCCGACTCAAAATAAAAAAGAAAAAGTGCCACCAATAAATACCTACAAAATGGACCTCAAGGAGACTATTGAAATATGTAAGTCGGCCATAGGCTCCAATTTTACAATTAAACGATTGAGTCAAGATAGGCATGCTATCCACTGCCTAACAGTGGAGCAGTATAAAATAGTTAAGCAATTGCTTGCAGACACCACAACGGAGTTCTTCACATTTACTCCGAAAGTAGAAAAGTGCCAGACGGTTGTCTTAAAGGGCCTAGATTCCTCAACGGATCCGCAGGCGCTGTTAAGTGAGCTCCGCCAAGTAGCGACGGACGAGCTCGAAGTCGTAGGTGTAAAGCCATTCACCACAGTGAAGGCCAGACGGGAGAATCGGAAACTACCGATCTTCCTAGTACAGCTATCGCCCCAAAGCAAGATGGAAAAGTTGAAGAGTATCTCAGTCCTCAACTTCCAGGTTGTACGATGGGAAAAATTAAAAAGAGGTGACAGCATGCTTCAATGCATGCGTTGCCAAAGGTTCGGCCACGCCTCAGCTAACTGCGAAATGCGGTCACGCTGTGTCAAGTGTGGAGAGAACCACAACATAGGAGAGTGTAGTTTAGGAAAGGAGCGGGTCGATGACATGACCCTACTTAAATGTGCACTATGCGGTGGCGGCGGGCACCCCGCAAACTATCGGGGCTGTCCAAAGTTTCAGCAAATTAAAATTAATAAAAAAGCGAAGCAAACGGCTGTGTCGAATCAACCAGCCGTTCGCCCTCCCTCAATGTCCGTCAATCCCCAAATTTCCTACGCCCAAATGGCGTCAGGAAAGGGAAAAACGGTACAGCATCCACCTAAGGAAGCCAGACAGGCCCCCGTGCCTCAGGCTCCAGCAGTGGATGCGGATTTGTTGACTGCGTTGCGGGCCATTCAAGGTCAGCTAACCGGTCTTCAAAACCAGTTACGGGAGCAGGCGTCAAGAGTAGACTATATCTACTCCTTGTTGCCGAGCTTAACGCAAATTAGATCGTAATGGGCGCGCTGTCAGAGAGACCCTTAAAGATCCTGGCTGTGAATGTAAATTCACTGATTAGGATCGAACGTAGAGCTAATCTTTTCCAGTTGCTTACAGACCAAAGTCCCGATGTGCTTATGGCTAGCGAAACTAAGCTTAACCAGAAGCATAAATTGACTAATAGTAATTACAATATCGTAAGAAGGGACCGACCCAACTCCACTCAAGGAGGCGGGGTCGCTATCTTTATACGAAAAGGCATTAGTTATAAGGTCATATATAGTGGTGAAGTGCGCCGATTCCGGCTGCTGGAAGCCTGCGTCATATGCATTCCTCTCCAACAAGGGAAGCGACTGTATGTGATAGCGGCCTACGCACCGGAAGCACCTCAGCCTACACTTTTTACAACAGAGCTCGGAAAACTTTTCGAATCTCTAAGACTGAACTCAGTGGAGAACTTTTATCTTTTGGCCGGAGATTTAAATGCCAAACACGAAGATTGGGGAAATCAATTACAAAATCCTCGGGGTAACCATCTTTACAATTGGATGGTCCACTACAATGTTGAATATAGGATCGACATTCTCGCCACAGATAGGCCATCGTTTCCGAGAAGCGGTGCTTTCCTGGATCTTTTACTGCGAGACACAAGACTGACAGTAACTAACAGAGTAGGTCAACACCCGCGAAACTGTTTACGGACGATTGAGTACGACAGTGATCACTGCGGACTCGCCGCCGTAATACAGCTTCCGAACGAGCTTGTGGCGCTGGAGGAGTATGTGCCTGTGCATTCTTACAACTACGGTAAGATGCGCTGGCCTCGCTTCACCAACGCCTTATCAAGAGAACTACGTTCGAGGGCCATTTCACCCCCAAACAACAGAAACCTAACAAACAACGAAATCGACGAATACTTACAACAAATGGACGAAGCGATTCAACGAACAATGAACAGGACGATACCGAAATACAAAGAACATGACATAACATCTACGTACAGAAACGCGACCATTGACGCACTACACAGACAAAAAAGCGGACTTCTGACAAGACTTAAACTCTTGTACAGACGACTGACAAACCCACGCGACCCGGAGATTAGAACACTGAAGGCGTCGATCAAAAACATCAACCAATTGATCAAGGAGAACTATCGGTTGTCCATTAATTTGTTTTGGAATAACAGAATTCGGGCCGTAAATTCCAGCGACCCGAGTATGTTTCCACAAATTAATAAGATCTTTAGGAGGAAAGGTCATAACGACCTTCCGTGTATTAAGCTCCAACGAACAACTGACAATACAAACATACTTTTGACAGCAGGAATTGATCCGGGGGAAGCCGTCTTCGACGACGATTTCTATGTTATTGAAGATCCTCAGGAGAAAGTGGAGGCAGTGGGGGCTGTCTTTCAAGAAGTGTATAAGGTGAATGATAGCATTCGCCCGAACCGCGTCCTGGAAAACAATGCCCTACTCCATCATTTCTATCTCCGAAACGACATAACGCAATGGCGATCTGAGAACCGTGGTTTCACCCGGTTTGATGACGAAAACTTGGCAAACGCCATAGTCGCCGAGCGAAGTGGGTCTAGTCCCCTGTTAATCTCGAAGGTGGAACTCCAGATCATCTTCGATTCCATAAAGAAAAAGAAGTCAGCGGGAGTCGATGGTATATCCAACATTGTACTGCGACACTTACCACCTGAAGCTGTGGACATTTACGCCACTCTGTTCAACAACGCGCTGAATAATGCATATTATCCAGTACGTTGGAAGACGGCGGTGGTTCATCCTCTCCCGAAAAAGGGAAAGGACAACTCCAATCCGGCGAATTTCCGGTCGATAAGTCTCCTTCCGAGTATCAGCAAGGTTTTCGAAAAGATTCTCAATCGAGCACTGTTCAAGTGGTCTGAGGACAATAATATTATACCAGAGAACCAGTTTGGTTTCAAGGCTGGACATGACTGTATTCATGCCGCCTCCAAACTCGTCTCTGATATACAATGGAACAAAGCCAAAAAACAGTGCACGGGTGCATGTCTGGTTGATTTAGAGAAGGCTTTTGACACCGTATGGTTAGAGGGCCTCTATCTAAAGCTGACCAGACTTGGCATAAGTAAACCACTGTTATATATGCTTCATGACATGCTGACTGGTAGAACGTTTGTTGTCAAAAGTGGCAATGTAACTTCTACCACAGAATTTTTCATTAAGAATGGTCTGCAACAGGGAGCGGTAAACTCGCCGATTCTCTTCAGCATTTACACCAGTGATATGATAGGTAGTCTTACTCAGGCAATTGCGTATGCGGACGATCTTATCGCGTACAGAACAGCCTCTACTGTCGAAGTCATTCGAACTCTTTTGCAGCGGGACTTTGACAAGATCCAGAGATATTGGGATGACTGGAAGTTAAAAATCAACTTTCAGAAATCAGAAACTATCCTGTTTAGGACACCGTTGTCTAGGGCCTCTAGGGATACGAGAAAGAACTGGCGAAAGCTGGTGATCGTGGGACCAAACGGACAGCCACTGGCGAGTAAAAGTGTAGTAAAGTACCTTGGCATCTGGTTAGATCAGTATCTATATTTCGGAAGACATGTAGATGCTGCTCTGGCTAGAGCTAGGGGAGCATTTGCCCTGACAAGACGATTGTTTTATAGCAGTCGTCTTGACAGCAGGGTGAAG
Organism: Rhingia rostrata; assembly: GCA_949824845.1. Lineage (NCBI taxonomy): Eukaryota > Metazoa > Arthropoda > Insecta > Diptera > Syrphidae > Rhingia > Rhingia rostrata. The sequence goes on along the minus strand of OX463758.1, from coordinate 61,519,619 downwards.
GTGATTTGCTACATGGCCCTCATTAGGCCAATGATTGCCTATGGGTGCCCGGTGTGGTTCAACGTTGCCCCATCTCAAACACCAGTATCTGACTACACAAAATACTATTCCAACCAGGTCCTATACAACGGGGCCAACATAAACCGAATAGACAATTTTCTGGTGAAACTCATTCGGTTTCACGCTGCAAGAGCGATGGCTTCGAACAATAGTCTCATCTTTGGGGCCTTCTATCCCAATGATGAATATTTTGAGAGTGCGCGTTTAAGCGGCTTTATTCCACCCGAAGCTTTCCTATATTTGGATAGTCGAGGGCTGATACAGGATAGATCGGCGGTTCCGCTAATCTACCACGTCTTCCGACGAACTGTGGATAGGCGGCTCCTATACGACCGAGACGTCGTCGCTCAGGGCGGAGGAGAGCACCTGCGGTTCAGCAGGAGTGTGTCCGATTGGGACCGTCGGAGTAGGTCACAACAGGAGAACCTGTTGTGGTGGTTGAATGATAGATAGGTTTAGGTGCAAAGCAGCCATGGTGGCACAAAAAAAAAAAAAAAAAAAAAAAAAAAAAAAAAAAAAAAAAAAAAAAAAAACGCTTGCTGTGGCTGTTCTAGTTTTTAAGTTATTTTTAGGTAGTTTTAATTAATTTTAATTAGCTTAAGTTAGTCGATAAGTAGTTTTAATTAGTATGTAAGTTTAAATAAAATAAAAAAAGACGAGGAACCAAGTTTTTCAAAGTTTTCTTGGTAAAAATTTTGTTAATTTTGTTACTTTATATTTTTATATATTAGATAATAGGCCGAAAGGCATTAGAATTAAGTTATCGTATAATTTAGGGCGCCCGCATAGAGCAAGTAAGTTAGTTAAGTAGTTGATAAGTAGGCTAGTTTTTTTCATGAATTTTTGTCTAGCATTTAAGATAGTTTTTAAGAAACACAAAATAAAAATGAATTGAAAAAAAAAAAAAAAAAAAAAGACTTACGCGTGAACAACGTTTACAAACTGTTCAACTTTATTATGAAAATTCACGTTCTGTGAGGAATGTGTTTCGTGCACTTCGCTCAACTTATGGTCAACATAATCGGCCTACTGAGCGTACTATTCGCAACACCATCACCCATTTTGAGACCCAGCATTCATTATTGGATAATATTCGACCGAATAGACCACGTCCAGCACGCTGTGAAGAAAATATAGCGGCCGTAGCTGAGAGTGTACACGAAGACCGTAGAGAGTCGATTCGGCGCCGTTCGCAGCAACTCGGACTGACGTATGGAACGACTTGGCGCATTTTACGTCAAGATCTTAAATTGAAAGCTTACAAAATACAGCTTGTGCAACAACTGAAGCCGCTCGACCTTCCCAAGCGACATCGCTTCGCTCTATGGGCTCTTGAAAAGTTCCAAGAAGATCCGACGTTTTCGAGGAAAATTTTGTTTAGCGATGAGGCCCATTTCTGGCTCAATGGGTACGTAAACAAACAAAATTACCGCATTTGAGACGAAGAGCAACCTGAAGAGATTGAAGAACTGCCACTTCATCCAGAAAAAACAACGGTTTGGTATGGTTTGTGGGCCGGTGGAATCATCGGCCATGATAACCGACTATTTGATGCCTGAAATTGAAGCTCGTGATCTCGGCGACATTTGGTTTCAGCAAGACGGCGCCACTTCCCACACATCGCATCAATCAATGGACTTATTGAGAGAACATTTCGGTGAGCACATAACTTCACGTTTTGGGCCGGTCGTTTGGCCACCAAGATCGTGTGATATCACACCGTTAGACTTTTTCCTGTGGGGATATGTACTTGGTCAAGAGGACCGTATCGGCGTTCCTTTTGATGTTAAAATTAATTGAATTTTGCGAGTTTTATTTAATTTGCTTACGCTCAAATATTCGGCTAAAAAGCTAGCCGCATCATGAGGATCACCCGTTAGATATATGGACGCTAGATTTGTTAACATGCAGGTTAACATAAAGGTCGCGTAGCTAATGTGTGTGTCTGAAGTCTAGAGTCTGTAATTGAAGCTTGAATCGAAACAAGTAGATTTAATTGAGTTTTCGGTGTGTATGTGATTAGAGATAATTAAGATGTATTTCGGAATTGGAGTACTGCTTTCGGGAATTACGGTATTTTTCATATGACGACATCTTTAAAACGAGATGCTAGATATCGAAAACGCCTCTAACGTTTGTGGGTATAAATTCAAATTGCGATTCTTTGAAAAGTTCAGATTGGACGAGATTCGGGTATGGTGAGGCTTCCAGATTTGATGATGTAGGTATTTAGTTGTAAGCTTTACTTCTGGCTAAGATTGCCTTTCGATTTGAATATTTGAATGTTTAGTTTTATCGTATTTGGGAGTCTTTCCGAATGGTTTAGCTTGTAGCTTTGTTTGGATTTTGTGAGGTGCTCACAATAAGGAGAGAATATCTCCACAATGGATATCTTGCATAAGGGACTAATGGTTTTATTTGTATGAATGCCTTTTTGAAGTGAAACTTCTTTTGGGACGTTATGAATAAGATTTAATGAAACGGAATAGTGTTACGAAAAAGAGATCAAAGAACATATTGTCGTCTAATCACTGAAACCAAACCGCGTCAGTCCCGGTTAGAACTTAGATATGGAAACGCTTGGGAGTGAAATTAAGAAGAAAGCGTTGCCACTAAGATCAGGAGCAAATGTATTACGCTAGCCAACAAAAAGTCGAATTTTCAAGCAAAATGTAGTGCAAGTGTTTCTTTATTGAAGTTTTTTTTTTCATTTAAATAAACGTGCGTGAATTCAAGAACGATTATGAAAGAAAGCGAAAGAATGGATTCTATTAAAAGTTGCAGACAAGAGGTCGTTAAGAGAATGAAAAAGATTGTCGAAGACAAAACGAAGCCTTGGAGAACACCATCATTTATTTGGTGAGTTGTAGATCTGAAACCGTCCAAAACTACTTTGACTGAGCATTTTCAACAATAGGGTTTGATGCCAAATGCCCTTCAAATATCAAGTGCAACGTTCTTGTTTTCGCCACCAAGGTGGATTAATTGATTCCACTTTTCGATGAGATATGAAATCAAATCACCAGTGGACCGGTGCTACGAGAACCATATTGTAAGTCATTGAGCAGTTTTCGGGATTGAAGATATTTAATAAGCCGGCGGTTTATCAGCGTTTCCATGACCTAAGAAAGAAGGTAGGTAAGTGCCCTTGGTCGATATTTGGGGACAGAAGAAGATTCGCCTTTTTTGGGGACGGACTGCAAAAATACAGTTTTCTTTCAACTCAGAAAGAGTCCTGATGAATGGGACAGATGGAAAAGCTTACGCAGTGGTTTTGCCAGCGTTGCAAATCACTTCTTCAGAATTATCGGGGAGATACCATCTGGACCAGCCGATTCGTGTATGTCAAAATCGATGAATATCCTTACGACTGTACGTACGATTACGAAAGTGGAATGGTCCCATACAACCTGGCAGCGTGGAATTGGCTGCAAAATGGGCAGCCAGCAGATTGGCTTTGTCGTTAGGATGGAAGATAAAATCGAATTCTTAATGTTTTTTTTTAAACCAAATAAAAGGATTGAGAAGGTCTAAATCTGTTGTTCAAACACATTTTCAAAAACAACAAAAAATTGGGCATGGCAAAAGTTTGTTCACTTGATCTTCTTTGTCGGACAGAGCTCAAAATCTAAGGCTCGAAAATCGGTGACACACAGACGGATGGACGGACAGACAGACAGGCAAACATGGCTAAGTCAAAACAGCTATAACATACAACATTATACACATGTTGGTATTGCCACTAATTGGAATCGAAAAAGACCTTCCATATGGTAGTTCGTCGCATAAAAATTAAGGAGTCTCAGACTCAGTCAGAAGCTCTAAGCATGCAATTGTATTGTATAACATCGACGGGTGCGGTTACATGTACACACATTACTGGACGCCTTATAGAAGCTGTAAAATTGTTATAACATCTCATCATCTACAAAGCCTGTTTATTTATTTCAAAGTGTTATAAAACACGCTGAACTTCTGCGTAAAAGTATTTTTTTTTGTCCAATTGACGCAGGCGTTGTATGATCGAAGGATATTCATGCTTCAATGATTGGACGATTTCTTGAAGTTGCAGTTTCTGGTCACAAATGTTTATACGCATGTAGAATGTCCTGATTTTTTGTGAGTGCAGTGGTCCATTGGTTAGTGCATTATATAACTAATAGCGGGATATACATATTTACTTAAAATAGCGAAAAAAACATCTCAATTTGCTTACTACCCCACTTCCTGCGTAGGTCTGACAAACAACAAGGAGTAGAAAACTGTCATGAGAACCTTCTGAAATTTTCGGTTTGGAGTTGGTGTTTAACATGATATTTTATTGCAATTTAATATCATTATTCGCACATTGATTACAGCAAGGAAATTGTTGGAGTGCATATTAATATCTTGGAATATTCGCACATCCAAGAAAGTCGATGCGTTTCTCTTGTTGATGCGGTCATTTTAAATAACTGTTTGGTTGGACTAATCTAGAAATCATCCTAGTATTTTTCCAAAACACTGCGAAATATTTCCCCCCGAACACATCAAATTCCATTATGTAAAAATTTGTAAAGCACCTTCTTCTTCTTCATTCATCAGCAGACCTATGATCTGAATATGAGTATCATAATCCTCCCTCTTTACTGCATTAGTACTAAGCTACGCGCAGTGAGGACTGCCCTGTCCGACTTAATGTGAATATGAATATGTAGGACACCACTCAATGTTAATACTGAATTCCTCTTCACTTGAATCTTTTTCGGTAATGTCGAATAAATTCCTTGCGGCATTTCATGTATCTGCATGTGTATCTACTATTTCATACAAAGTGTATATTTGCACAACTACATTGCCAACGGTCCAACATCGCATCGCCCAAAAAAACCGCCCACGTTTCGTACATTTCACCAAATATTTTCAAACATATACAACATAGATATCTTTTAACTGAAATGGTGTACAAACAAAAAATGGATCCAAATGACTGTTATGTCATGTTCATACTTCATACCTCACTCTGGGTACTGTGAATATTCGCTGTTCCTCCTCTCGCCCACAGTACGGGTATTCCCATTGAATGGCCGGACAAAGCGATCGCACGTGCCGACTGTCCATCACCGATGACAACCACACCAGCCAAGGGTACTCCATCGGTTTGCTGGCACAAGGACGTTAGTACTTTCACCGAGAACCTAGAACGACAAAATGAGATGAAAATATGACCATCATAATAATATGTATACGAATTGACCCTACCACATGGAAACATTGACAATCACAATCACACTCACATGCACATGAATATTTGTTTTATGTTCAAATAGAAAAAGTAGGAGAAGTAGGAAGATGCAAAGTCCTGAATGGAGGTCCTGGTCATTTAAAAAAAAAATTATTATGATGCTGCGGAATTTCCTTTCAACCGACTAATACTGCTAAATGTGGTTTATGGATGTAGAGCTTGTCAAGGGATTCGGAAATGCGGTGTTCCTAACTTGTGTTTTATGACATTTGGGTATTTGAAGGAATTTATTTTGGAAAGAGTAGGAGCTCTAATGACGCGTTTATTAATGCACAGAAGAATCGAAATTCTATGACTTTAGACAGCACTTTCTCTGAGGAGAGTCGGTAGAGTCTGAAGTAATAAACATATTTTGTTGGACATACCCAACATCGTTGTTCTTAATATGACAAATGTGGTTGTTTATCAAGCATTTGGAAATGTTTATGCACAGGAGCTGAAAACTGGATGGTATCTAAAGATCTTAGCTTAGTATTTTAAAGGATCTGGGTCATTTGAGGATCTCTGCCTAAGACAATGCTTATTCAGTCCAAGTACTATTGCACCAGCGATCACTTGATTCTTAAGCCCGAGGTTTGGTCTTTCTTGTCGTCTCAATGCTTAAGACTGGTATTCAAAGACTAAGAGGTTTCGCCTTATCATCAACTACTTTTTTGTCACCGGCGTTAAAATCCAGCTCTAAGAAAAATCGCTTGGGCCGATTAGCATTGCCATCTATATGGAGTTGCTGAGGTTAAGGCAACAAGGCCAAATTCACCAACATATGCCTTATATATGCTTATACGCTCCGACGGATTTTGAAATAACATTTACAAACTCATAAGAAACGTTTGGTTGGTTGAAAGAATGCCTGTAGAATGGAACCTGAGCATCGTTTGGCCAATCCACACAAAGGTGACATTCTGCACTGCGCAAGCTACAGATTCATAAGTCTCTTCAACATCGTCTACAAAACTTTTCCTATGCGACCGCCTGAAATCATTTACCAATAACATGATCGTTCCCTATTTGTGTGGATTTAGGCCAGGAAAGTCCAAAACTGATCAAGTCTTCACACTTCGGCGGATGCTGAAAAAAAAACCAAGAATTCCAAATCGATACCCGCAACCTGTTTAGCAATTTTCAAGCCTCATTCATAGAGATGAACTATAGAGAGCCATGTCTAGTCTTAGTTTACCATCAGACTTCGTCCGTCAGCGCAGGATGTGGGTGTGGAATGCTCGCTTCTGCATTACGGCCGAAAAGGACCTCATCGAAATATTCGATACCCAAAAAACAAAGGATTTAGGCAAGGCGATGCTTTAATATCATTTTTGAGAGTATTGTTCAAAACTCTCGTGGCAGCACCAGAGGCACAATGCTTCATAAATAAGACTGGCAAGGCGATGCTTTAATCTCATTTTTGAGAGTATTGTGCAAGACTCTCGTGGCAGCACCAGAGGCACAATGTTTCATAAATCGGTGCAACTTCGAGCAATCGCCGATGATATTGATATCATTGGTCGGACACAACGTAAGTCCAAAAATGGACTTAGCTGCAAATGAGTGTAAGCCGTCAACTCGAAGGGACACATAACATCCTCTGCTAAACACTGATCAACGCAGTCCTGCTCTATGGCGCTTAAGCATGGACCGTATCAAAAGTCGATGAAGGGATCCTTGGTTGTTTTGAGATAAAATTGTTCAAAAAATCTTCGTTCTCGCTATTGACTCGCTATGGAGACGAAGATTCAACCACGAGCTATACGAGATATACGGCGACATACCGCTAGTCAAAAAAACTTGGGATTGGACGATTATGATGCCATGTAGAGCGAATGACACCAATACTCCGACTCGCAGAGTCTTCGATTCTTAACCAGACTTCAGACGCAGTAGAAGAAGACCTCCCCACCTCTCAACTGAACGACCTCAACTAAATTGAAGTGCGCAACTGGAGGCAGTTATTCAGGAGGGAAATTAAGGGGATGCCTCTGAAATAAGCAAGGCTATTGTTTAGTACTAAAGTTAAGTTACATTATTTAAATTTACTAGCTCCCGATCCGTTGACAAGGTAGCCTCCCACCCTCTTCGGTCCTTGGCACGTTCGTTCTGAATAATCAGTCCAAACGCTCTGACATCCCCGATTGCTTGGTTCTTATACTGGAGGTTCGGTCTTCCTTGTCCTCTCGAACCACAGATTCGTTGATTAAATACATCTTTTCCTAACGACCATCCTAGCTGTTCGAATTGAAGCTTTATAACGTTAACCACTTCAAAGGTCTGTGTTCAGGTCTTTATTTATATCTTCAGATCATTTTTAATATTGATTGCCCTAAAGAAAAAATCCGTGCCATGTGGGCCTAGGGCATAGAACACCTAGTAGTAGAGTAGAGTAGAACATAAGTAGATCACACGAAGGAATAACAATGATGGCTCATAATAAAAGATCTAAACCAGATCAACTCCATTTGAAAAAAAACCTACAAGACAAGTTGGCACGTTTGGTGTGCTATATTCCTGAAACCGTCGAAACCGAACACGGGATGTATTCTTGTAATATGCTAGGAATAATTTTTTTGAATTTGTTTCCTTACCTTTTCTACTAAAAGAGTATATCTGGTTACTGCGTAGGCAATATGTAGAAAATTTATGATTATTGTAAGCTGTGATGTAAGAAAACCATTTTGTTGATAGAAAATGTTCCCCTAGACTAAGAATGTTGTTTCACTTAATCAAAAAATCTCAGCAAATCACTTTTGAAAACCCGCATTTATTAAACCATACCATGTTCTCATGGTTTGAGTTTGACCTCAAAACATCCATTGAATCTTCATGAATTTATTCATTGAAACTCGAGTCGCATAACATAGGGTTCATCTCTCACATCAGATCTTCACATTTTATATTAGCAAAGACATATAGCAAACCTTTATCATTTTAATAGATTCCCTTACGGTAGATGTGCATAAGACCTTATTGAAATAGTCCATAAGTGTAGGGCACTTGCACTCAGCTCATACATCAACCGATCAAAGGGGACAGGTCTATAACTCATAGGTTACAAAAATGTTACACTGGTTGAACATCATCATTGCTAAGAGATACAAATCCTTCAGTCTTGCTTATACTCGTGTAGATACAGTATTGATTCGCTGACGCATATTTCTGTCGTCATTGTGATAGTTAAGTCAAAAATTCCCAGTACGTGTTGCTGGAATTCTTACTTATTTACTTACTTAAGTGGCGCTACAGTCCGGAATGAACCTGGGACTCAACCGACATGCCTCTAATATTGGCCCGGTCCTTAGATAACTGATTCCAGTTGCGCACTCCAAGTTGGTTGAGGTCGGTTTCAACTGTGTGCGCCAGTTAAGGCGAGGTCTTCCTCTATTGTGTTCGTCGTCAGGTTGCAAATCGAAAACTCTGCGAGCCGGTGGGCTGGTGCCCATTACTTCTTCATGTCCTAGCCATCTTAGGCGTCCAAAGCGAAGTTTTTTGATCAGATCGTAAAGTTCCTCGTTGATTTTTTTGTCTCCATACCCGTCAATGCAAAGGGACCGAAGATTTTTCGAAGAATTTTCCTCTCAAAACGATCACGGATTTTTTTATCCACTTTTGATGCGGTCCATGCTTCAGCCTCGTAGGGCAGGACTGGGATGATCAGAGTCTTATATAGGATTTCCTTTGTAGTTCGATTGAAGGCCTTTATACTAAAGAGTGACTCATCGTTTCTACCTCAAAGTTATATCTGTCAATGGTGACGTTCTGTCCAATTCGTTGATGTTGTGTGTCCTTTCGGGTGGACAGCATATCCTTAGCTATATTCTCATTTGCTGCCAAGTTCATTTTTGCCATCTCTATACTAGCAAACGTGGCTATGACATCACGTTGAGTCCTGCCAATGATGTCAATATCGTCTGCGTATGCTGGTGTTGGCTGGGGAGTTTTGCACAATCCTCTCAAGAATCAAATTAAAGAAGTAACATGACAGCGCATCGCCTTGCCTAAATCTTTTATGGTATCGAATGTATTAGTAGTTTCCTACCTGATGGAGCAGCGAGGATTCTCCATTGTCATCCTACACAGACGGACGAGTTTGTACGGTATACCAAAACTACAGATGGCTCTATATAGTTGGTCCCTAAAATGCTGTCGTATGCGACTTTGAAATAGAAGAAAAGGTAGTGGGTATCGATTTAGACTTCCTGGGTTTTTTCCAGGACATGCCGAAGTGTGAAAATTGATTGACACTTATCAGTGTGATCTGGTGTGAACAGGTTATTGGTAAACGGCTTCAGGCGTTCACATATTACGGCAGAGAGTTGAGGAGACTTACGCCTCTGTAGTTGGTGCAGTTCAGAGGGCCTCTTTTTTGTGGATCGGCCAAACGATGCTGAGGTTCCATTCTTTATAAAGCTTTATAAAGCTTAGTGTGAATGCCGTCATTTTCAGCAGTGGGGTGGTTGGTAGTTTTCGCTTTCAATGTTTCGTTCTGGCTGACAGCGGAATGTTCTTCGTCATCGCTGTTCAACAGACTGCAGAAGTGGTTTTTCGATATCCTCAGCATTGACTTTGTCTCAACTACGATATTTTCTGATTAATCTCGACAGGATTCTGTTTGAGCCTTGTATCCTTGGTTTTGACGCTTTACACGTTGGTAAAACTTTTGAGCATCGTTCCTGAAGTGGCACCTCTCTATATACTCGACCGCGCGTTTTTCTTGCTCTTTTTTCCTCTTTCTGGAACGCTATAAAGTCCTACCCTTCTTCTCTGCTTATAGAGCTTAATGGTTGCTCCATTATCCATTATTGTTGGTCAATATAAATATCTTGCTATATGTGGCGCAACGAATATGGGAGTGAAATCCACAAACTTGTTCGTAAAAATATAGGATTTCTATTTAAAGTCTTTCCTGATTTGTTGGTTGAGGCCGTGAAATGATCACAGGCAAACTAGTTAGCATATAGATATATTGAAAGCTCACATCTTCGATAAAAAAGATCGAATAAAAACCAAGACACCGAAATGAAGATTTTAAGAGAACCTTGAGGTGATCATATATAAAGAACTCGACCAGTGATAAATTTTTTTACACAAAAAAAGCTTGTTTCTACCCAGTACCTAGCTATTTCCTTATAATCATTTATGTGTGCCTATGTAATTTTTTTTTCGATGGCGAGACCTTCGAGAAGTACGGTCCAATGTTTCAGCCTAACTAAAATCCATTCGAAACAGTTACTTTCTTCGTGGGATATACCTCACTTGGAGGTAACATTTAGCTTATGCACTAAATGTCCAAAAATATCATTCGTCCATAAGATGAATTTTTGAAAACATTTGGGAAACTTTTGAAATGCTTCATGCTTTCATCTCTCTCTTTCTATAAATTTCCATAAAACGATCGCACTGTAAAGGTATTTAAGACCCCCTATATTCATAAAATGGACTCATATGCCCGCAGCTACTTGACGGAAACCTTGACTCCAGTAGAGAAGCAAGTGCTAGTTGTCTCACATATCAATTCCCCAAATATCCCTGCTTAGTCTGGGCAACTTGCCAACATCTACAGATACCATCAGCTTAGAGAGTCTTGGAAAAATAGAGCGAATTAAGTAAAAAATCCCTTAATTTTCTTACTTTTGTAGATACCCTAGCCTCGGTACATTTTCTCTTCCTTCTCCTACAAAATCTACTTAATCATAACAAATCTCGAAATCAAGGACGTATATGCTCCTGTTTCCATTTGAAACACCGCTTCAGTAAATCCACTGCCTGTTCAGATAGTACAAAGATTGATGAATCCTCGATGATGAAGTGAAAACAGGATCTGCTACCTACTATCGTTGCAAATCAATACAAAGGAGCAATAAATTTTACGCAAATCATGAATCATGTATCTAGGACTTTAAAAAAACAAACGAACCCAAGATGGAACAGATTTGTTGACTTTTTTCCCACTTTCGTCCTTTTTGTGTGTGTCTCTATGTGCCTTGTGACGACAAAGTCTACGGTTGGTAGTTTATACAGCTTCTGTGTGATATTTATCTAGTGGCGCCAAGGCAATTTTTTCTCCCCCCTTTTTTGTTAGTCCTATGTCCTGGCCCTGTATTTATGATTTTCTTGTTTGCCTAGAGCCATGCACACAAACACACACCGCATATGGACGGGCAAAGTGTGTCCCATATTTGGTTTCATATCTATAAATTGGTGCCAGATAAGATTGTATTTTGACTTTGTGTGTGTTGGTGTATGGGTCGACTTGTGTTTGGCATACATGGCCCGTATGTGCGAGGACAAATTTTAAATTCAACCAGAGCTAACAGAGTTGACATATTTGTAAACAACGGCACATAAATTCAAACAAGGGGGTTAATGATGGATACGATTATCTATGTGTCGTACGGGTTATGTCCTAGGAGCTGGCGTGGACTATAGATGTGGTGAGTTTCGTTTTAGTAAAATTGAAATTCTAAAGTTCTTTTAGTTGATGTCTGATTGGGAATTCAGAAGCAGTATCAGTCGAATTATAGGCAAAGGAATGATTGCAATTCTTTGCAATTGGGTCCTTTAGATTTGAAGTATTTTCAAGCAGTCAGAGGACCTGAGGTTTATGGGAATGATAATAAAGTACTCAGTTTGAACTATTATTTTACTGTGACATATTCACTTGCACAATGAGTAAAATAATTAAAAGCTCTCCATCTTAAATAACTGTCCAGTCCATCAACCAAATTGTGTATGTAGGTCAAGTCACAGAAATAATAGCTGCTCCAGGATGTCGCATAAGCTACAAGTCGGATAAGGGAAGAACCCTTGCATCTAAATTATATCCTCTTGTCCAAAGTGTGTTTATGCTTATGATGTACGGATACGCCATTAATTGGTTAGCTGCTCTGGGTTATGGAGTCTCATAAATAACCACATAAGACGATGTACATGTAATATTCACGCTTAGTGGATATCGTTGAAATGATCGTGACAAACAAGCAACACTATCCATCATTCGGTGTCGAATTTCATTGAACACCGGACAGTGGGAATTTTTCGTTTAAAAATAAAAAAAAAAAGCCCGACAAGCTCGATAAAGTGATGAAAAAGGCAGAAAAATGGAAAAAGTTTGCATTGGTCAACAGAGTCGATCACTCGATTAATATTATTTTCATAAACTAGTCTTAAATTTTTAAAAACTAAGTTAAAAAAAAACCTCACATATGGAAATCGGTTTTTCTGTTTTAAAGTTATTTAATATTCACATACCGACATAAAAGATCTTGCAGCTTATAAATTGGGATGGACCGGAAAAATAATTAATGACGGTTCGTGTTACAGTTAAAGCAACTATTCGGATCTGGATTTGTAATATGTGACACACTTATACTAATGTCAAGTATTAGTTACCGCATTATGAGAATTGACATCAAGACCAAATCCGTCTGCATAAATCTTACATGCGCTCATATTCCGTCGGAGGAAATATATTATTAACGACTTTAAATAGTTGTAAGACCCTAACCTACGGTTTAGTTGTTTTGTTGCTAAGCAGTTCAGCTTAAATTGAATCCGCAACGAAACTATTTAGTTCAAGCTACACTATTCTTGCTCAGTGGCGCGATGGATAGTGCGTTGAACTGCAGCGCAGAAGGTCTGGGTTCGATTCCCAGCCGTGGCAACACAAAAATGATTTTTCACTGGCCCTCCTCTCGTGATGATCTGACAAATCATCCGAGTAGTATCAATTGTCATGAATAGCTTATCTCAACTTAGCCGTTCGGATTCGGCATAAAACAGGAGGTCCCGCATCGTGCAAAGAAGTACACACGCACACATGAATGGTTGTGAGAAAAAAGCTAGGCCCTGGGTACTAACGAGCCTGTTGCGCCATAATTTTTTTTTTTTTTTTACACTATTGAACCTAGAACCCATTGAGCTCTCCACAAAGAACGTGCTAGCGAATGAATTGATAGAATGAGATAGAACAACATTTGGATGCAATTCTCTTTCAGATATGCCCTTATACTATACTTTTAAGTCTCTAAGACCCATCTTCACAGATGAAAAAAAAAAACTAAATATCTGGGATAACCAGCCCATATGGGGTCTCGAACCCAGCTTCTCCATTCATTTGTGTTTGCAATGTTATATTTTGGCCGCAAAGAATGGGGCGTCCTGTTAAACGCCGACTCCGTATTTTGAGAAGAACAGCCTTACACTAATGGGTGTTTGTCAGATTTTCGCAAGAGGTGGAACATTGAAAAATACTTTTAGGTTTTTACTACTTTCGGATTTGAAATATGGACTCCACGCTTAGAAGTGCAACGTAGCCACCCAGATGGTCTGAAGTACAGCTGAAGTTTTCTCAAAGACACGTCAGCTTGATGGTACTTAAGGCTATTATTTTTCACGCGGTATAACTTTGCTGTGATATCGGGCAAGTTGTAGTGAAAATGGACGAACGACTATATCAACCTCTGACATATACTCCTTACCAGCGAACGGCCATGTTTTTCCCGTCTTCGACATGGAACAACACGATTGGTTAAGACATGAGCGGTAGTCTGTGGGCTGACATTAATAAGAGCTCTGAGTTCCCTTTGAATAGAATCTAAATCCGGGAAACCATATCAAATATGTTTTAAACAGGATCCGTACCTTTATTAATTGCTTTTGAAGGAGCTATACCTTACTAGTAGCAATAAAAGAAAGAAACTTATATCTCCATAAGCTAAAGGATAATTTTCGCGATAGTCTCTTCGAAATGTCTGATTACTTCAAGACTTCAACATTTTGTGGTGGGGGGGAGGTACCCCAATATGTTTTTTGATAACTCATTCCTTCCTGTATTGTCTGCAACTTGCGTCAGGTCATTAAAAACTGCATCACTTCATCAACATTTCCCTAATCTTAGAAGTTTTCTCGAGAAAAGTATTGCTAAGAAAATAAACAAACACACTAAGTCCTTAAAATTACTAAACACGAACGCATAAAAAGGCCACAAAAGCTTTCTATACGTGTAAACGAATGTTCCGAAAAACTAGATTCCAAAACCCAAATTTATTTTATGGATGTACATGTACACGGACATTGTAGTCTGATAGCAATCTACAAAAATAAAAAAATTAAAATACGAAGGACAAAGTATAGCATGTGTCCGAGCCACTAGTGATATTAGAATAACACCAATAGCGGGATAGGAAAAAACCATCCTCAACCTAGACTACAGATTCTTGCATGTAAGCACTTGCAACAATCTGCAGCCAAAAGCGCACTAAGAATCAGGCAGTTCAACAGAGCTGAGGCAGACGCTCAAATTCTAAACATAAGCCTGCGCTTCTGTATGCTCTTACTGTATGCTGCCTCACCCTGATTTATAAAGACCATTCTCCTGCATCTTTCCAAGTATAAAGGAGTGGGAGAGAAACGAACTGGGTACCGAAACGATATCCATCTATACTGATGGTTCAAATGGAAGTATGCCTTGAAGCGGGAGTGATTTCCGAAGCACTAAAGCTGAACAACACTAATATTGGCAGTAGAAGAGGCAGCCAAAAGCGACCTCAATGAAGGCGATGGTGCAGTGTAATATGACAGTCCAACATAATGCTATGCTCAGAGGATAAACTAGCAAGGAAATGATCTACCACCAGCGTTGATCAGGCAGACCAGTCTGTCGAACACCGCCACTATGTGACCGTTTCAGTGTTCAACCATTGAGAGGTTCAAATCATAATGCATTCCGTGCACTTCCTGATTTTTGTTTTAATCACGATTATCGACCAAATTTGTCCGCAATCGGGAGAATTATGCGAAAATTTAAGCAAATCAGGTCTGTAGGAAATGTGAAAACATCAGTGCATGCTTGCCCATTTTGTTTTCCGGAACATTAGTCAACCTCGACTCGACGTCGTGCCGAACATTGTAACATCTTACGGGCATGCGAATTTCGAATAAAGATTGGAATTTACACGCTTACATGGTTCAATTTATTGACTCAAGAGCTGAAGCCTACTAACCATTTTAAGCGTCGTCAATATGCCGAATGGTTGACTGAACAGACAGAAGTGAATGGTGACTTACAAAGAAATTCATCTTCAGCGCCGAAGCACACTTTAACCTCAGTGGATTCGTTAACAAGCAGAATTACCGCATTTGGGCAAATGAGAATCCACGAGTGATTGTTGAAAAGCCGATGCATCCACAAAGAATGACTGTTGAGTGCAGTTTATGGGCTGCGGCGTCATCAGGCCGTACTTCTTCGAAAATGAGATCGGCAAAGCAGTTACCTTGAATGGTGTTCGCTGTCACGAGATGATAACGAACTTCTTGTAGCAAGAAATTGAGGATATGGACCTGGATGATAAGTGTTTCCAACAAGATGGTGCCACGTGCCACACAGCCAACGAAAAATATCTCTTTTACGCGAGAATCTCAATGGCTTTGTTATCTCACCTGCGTCGTGGCGATGGTAATTGGGGATATTTAAAAGAAAATTTGTACGTCAATAAGCCAAAAACAATTCATGAGCTAAAGGATGAGATGATTCGAGGTATTTATAAGCTGTGGCAAGCATTTGGCTGATATTTTGTTTCACACAAAATTATAATTGATCCTTCTATCAGGACATGTTTCCGATAAATAAAACGTTCAAACCACGTTCCGATGTCAAATTTCCAATACTTAAAATACCGCTGTCTCCTCAGGTGCTTCTATCACAGATATGACTTAATATCTCATGTTATCCAATCATGAATTACCACTACCTTATCGATGATGGAGTAGACAAACTCAAAACAATTGGCTCTCGTTTTGAAGCAGTTCATTCCAAGGAACTTCTCAGCTGCAAATCGGTCGAAGTAAGAATAGAGCCGAGTGGAAACTAAATACTAAGAAATCAGGACGTTTGCATAACATTCCAAAAACCGTGCTTTAGCATATACCAATTGACATCATGCGGAAATACTGTGTTATCTTTAAAAATCTTCTTAATAACTACTACTTTCCGAGTTGCTGGAATATATTAATGGTGTTTCCAATAATTAAAAAGACAAAGGATCCTTCTGACTATAGGCCAATAAGTCTCTGCGTAATATAGAGAAGATCTCTTTATCTCTCGTTATTAGTTAGTCTATTTTGTTTATCTGTAAAGAAAAGTAGATTACACCGCCGGTTAAAAAAAAACTCACTCGGCAGTGCATGCTATAACGAAACTGATTTTCTATGTTAACTGGAATCTTAACGCCAAATGATATACAGCTGCCTGCCCGTTAGATATCGAAAATTCATTTGACACAGTTTGGATCGACGGATTAATTTATAAACTTATTCGATGTGAACTTCCTTCTTATCTAACAAATATGATGGTATGCATGATGCACGGAAAGAAATTTGTCGTAACAGATTGAGAATACTCGACAGCTGAAGTTTTTGTCTTCTGCAGGGAAAAGTAACTGATCCACAGCTTTTTATTATATTCATTCATGATATACTTAGGGAGCTCGATAATTCACTAGCATTTGCCGACGATGCTGCACTGTTTGCAAGCGGCTCAACAATCAAAGACATATCCGAATGGAAACTTAAAATCAACTATACGAGATGTGAAACCATACTGTTCCGCACCCTAATAAGACGTGGTAATTCAGATATGCGACGCAACTGGAGAACTCTAAAAATAACGAGTTCAAATGGTCTACAGATCGAGTCAAAGACCGTTGTGAAATATTTAGTTGTTCATTCGGACAAATTCTTGTAAATGGTAATTTTTTATGAGTTAAGTTAAGTTAAGGTTGGCAGCACTGGTTAGTAATGGCGTCCTAACGACATCTCTCAATGTGAAAAGTTTTCATTATACTCTGATATAAAATCACGGACGGGCTTACAAATGAGCAACGATTGCAAGTTGTTGAATTTTATTATCAAAATTCGTGCTCTGTCAAAAATTTGCACCGTTTGTTACGACCATATTATGGTCGTCATAATCGATCTCATTTCTGGCTCAACGGAAACGTAAGTAAGCAAAACTGTCGCATCTGCAGTGATGAACGAATTGTTTTGAGTTTGCCATTCAAGAATTACCGATGCATCCCGAAAAAAAACGACAGTTTGGTGTGGTATATGGGCTGGTGGCATCATCGGTCCATTTCTCTTCCAAGACGATCTTGGAAGAAACGAACGAAAGAACGATATCGGGCGACTTTTTTTTTGCTCCAGTTTTCTGAGTTGAACTTGGTTGACATGTGGTTTCATCGAGACGTTGCCACACACCACACAGCTAGCGAAACAATAAAATGTTGAAGGATGAATTCGGTGAGCAGCTTATCTCTCGAAATGGCCCTGTTAGTTGGCCGCCAAGATCATGCGACTTAACGCCTCTTGATTATTTCTTGTATGGCTATATAAAGTCGTAAGTATACGTAAACAAGTCGAGCACGATTGAAGCCTTACGTGATAACATAATACGCGTAATTTGTAGAATAAGTGACGCAAAATTGGACCTTCCGAATGGACCATTTGAAACGGTGCCGCGGACAACATTTACATGAAGTTGTCTTTTAAACGTAACTGGCAAAGACCTATTTTTCAATTACAATAAAAATTTTGAATATTCGTTGCAAATTTGAATGTTTTATTTGATTTTTTAAAAAAACAACACTTAAAAAATTCCCCATTACTTTAATGAGCACCGAAATATTCGATTAAAAAAGACAAGGGCGGCATTCATTTCCCTTAAAAGCCTTTTATATTCCAGTTATATTAGTTCTGATGTGAAGATCATTTGTTACCAAGCATTCGTTCATCCAATTCTGTCTTATGCGAGTCCTGTGTGGTGGAGCATTAACCCATCTTATATGCGGAAGCTCTGAGTGTTGGAGCGCAAATGTCTCAAAGACCGCATGCATATTTATAGGACTGCACATTCCGATTTTAGGCACGACGTCTCAAACAAAAGACTTTTGAATGCTTCCGGTGTATCTAGAATTGTCAGTGTCAAACTGCACCTTGTAAGGAATCAATTTGCACGTTGGGCAAGTCATATTGAAAACGAATTAATTTCTGGATTATTCTATCTGACCCCGGATACTTCAGAAACTCTTTAGAAAGTGGATACATTCCGCCAGGAGACATTCCTGTTACTAGACTCAACGAAAGTCCCAATCATATAGTTACCATGCTGCAAGGAGAGCAACAGATAAAAGGATCCTTTACAAGCCTTTTGAGTCGGGGGTGGGAATAATGCTCGAATGAGGATATCTGATTGCGACAAAAGCTGAATAGAGACAAATACTGAAGGCTAGACTGGGCTGAAGCCAAAACTTAGGGTTAAGTAAAAGGAGGCCCTGCCATGTGATTTTTGATCTTACGATACCTGGGAGAAGTAAGCGTTTTTTTTTAAGTTTTATGTTTTTTAAAGTTTCTGCACGTTGGAAGTATTGTTTGCACTTGAAGGTGAACCGAGCAACAAACCCTTTTTATGGTTCTATTGACCAAGTCGTGTCTGGAATAGAATTTTGTACCAAATAGTTATGGAGAATCAAACCATTTTCATAACAAACATATGTGCGAGTTTAGTGGCGACGTAGTAAGTATAAGGCATTTGCTCTATTCGCAGCCGCAGAAACACCTAAATATTATCTCACTCACTCTCCTCTTGTGATAATCCGACAAATAATCCGACAAAAAATCCGAGTTGTATAAGTTAATTATAAAAGCTTTTCTGTTCGGACTCAGCATAAAACAGAAGTTCCTGCCATCGTGCAGTAAATACACACGCACACCTCTACAAAAAAATGTATATTTACATTCATATGTCCGTATGAAACAAGTATCTTTCACTCCCTCTTGCAATGTACAAGCCATTTGAATTTAAATATTTTATGGACGTTACCGAAAACCAAAAAAAAAAGAAGTCACCCAGGGTCGTGATTCAGACAAACGGTATGTTTGTCTCCTAAACTATATTCACATTAAATTGCCTCCTCTCACCGTACTAACTTTTGAGCATTCCTTTTTTTCAAAAACCCCTTCCGTGGCATAAAGCTATAAATTTGTCATAAACCAAGTCCCTCTAGGGACACCCTCAAAATAAGTTAATACGCTTATGCGGTTTGCTGGCGACCGCAGAGCCAAATCACAAAATGACCAATAAATTCGGGCAAATAATGGAGTCCGCCACCATCGAGACGAAATATTTTATTGCTACCATGTCTGCATTCGAAATTAGAATATTAAGGATGTCCTGCTACCCTGCTACAAACACACACATACACACAGCTAGCCATCATTTGTGGGATACTCACTTTCCATTAGCGGGCAAGTCAACGTACAAAGGTCGTAGGGGTGGTCCCAACGGGCTGCCGAACGGCGGGCCCATCTCCATTAGAGAGCGGGCCAGTGTGCGGCTCCACACTTTGGCGCCACCTATCACAGCTACAACGAAATACACAGCATCGCTGCGCTCCGGGAACACAGGAAGTGGGCCGGTTAGCATACCATCTGTGGTCGATGGTGCCCTATGATGGGACGATGACGACGAATGGTGATGATGGCCTCCACCAGATGTCGTCGAAGGGGATTTGCCAAAAAGCGCCATCGGTTGCGGAAGTTCCTCGAAATCCCTCTGGGACAGCTCAATCCTGAATCCTGTTGCTGGTTCACCCACCATGGAGGGTGTGGTGGCACCATCACCAACAGCTTCATCATCATCAATGGCTACGGACTTTACACGTCGACTCGGTTTCGTGTAGTTCTTCAGCGCGGTCGCATCCTGATTCAGTTTGGCCATAAGTGAAGCTGTCTCCTCATCCAGTAGTTCGGTTAATAAGTCTGCGGCCGTCGTAAAGCCGCCTGGTGTCGTGCTGGTGCTGGAACTGATGCCGCTGCCGTGCCCCCCGCCACCATTGGTTGCATTTTGTAGAAGGTTTGTACTGTTGCTGCGGCGCAGGGTGTCCGTCTCGGCCGAAAGCAGTAGTAAGCTCGTCTGGTGCAGTTGTATCGAAACGATGAACAAGTAAACAAAAAAGTTTCCATTCGAGAACATTTTTCATGGGTGGCTCGAGTTGATCCTGAAGAAGCCTGCTTCCGTTTTCTTCCAAGACCCGATTCGTAAAAAAATGCCGTCACCTTGATGTGGGTGGTGGGTAGTCCGGTCCCATCATCGTCGTTCCGTGGTGCCGGATAAACCGGAAAATGTATTCCTTCGGCGGTGGCACCACCACGTTGCTGCACGACGACACAACGCCGCCAACAATAACAACGCGGAGTAACTATCGCCTGACAGAGGGTGAGTGATTCTTGGTGCTGTTGCTGTTACTGTTGGTGTTGGTGTGCGTTATTTCTGCTGGTGATGGCTGGTTGGCTCGGTGTTTTTGGTAATTTATCAGGACATCCCTTGGAAAAGTGTTTACGATTTTTCATGCAATTGCCAAGGATTTGTAATTTATTTCAATCCCGACAGTTGATGCAGCGTTCGTAGAGCGAACTGTTATAGCCAGCGCTGATGATGGTGATGGTATAGTTGGTGTTGCTAGCGCCGCCGTTCATCTCTGACATATTACTTGACGTTTGTGGTGAATTTGGTTTTTATAAATTTTTTTTATTTATCATTTATTCGGTGCTTGGGCTGCGGATATTTAGATGACGTTAGAAGGCTTTTCTTTCCATTTCTTTGTCTTTCCAACTTTTCTCGGTGTAAACACGTTAACATTCACTCATGGAAATATGGCGCCTACACGATTTCCGGCAGGGTATCTGAAACGAAGTTTTGAGTTTGTAATGAGATTTTCTGTGGCGGGCTTGGCGCTGATGATGGGTCTGTTCCATTTGACGAGTTGATTAGCGATGACGACTGCAATTCAGTGTTAACCGTTCTCCTTCAAGAATGTCGACATATTATGGTATGGAAATGGCAATTACATTGAGGTGATGAGTAGCAAGTTGACAGCTGAGTAGGGTCGACATCTAGAAAGACAGATATAGTTTGTTAGAATGGGAAATTTGTGATTTGATTTAGTAGACGAAGAAATATTAAGTAAAATGAGATTTTTGATTAATCCTAAAAAAATATGATGGATTAATACTATGAAACAAAAAATGAGATATCTGATATTAGCGTCGCATCCAGGACCAAAACATATCTTCTGCATTCATTTGTGTGAGCAAAGTTTTAGTTTAGCACTAATATAAGAAATATCTCATGTCAGTTTTATATTTGTTAGACTTTCGCAAGAGGTGAGGCAGTAAAAAATCAGGTGTTGTTGTTTTCGGGATTGTAACCAGGGATCTCTAGCTTAACGTAATGATCACATGGCCTCAGCACCTATGAATATTATTAAGACTATGAATTTGATTTCAACATTCACTTTAACGAAATTTGCTTAGCCCGAGTATTAATGGTGGGTCTGCAAAAATATCCTGAAAAGTGCAGTAATTTTCGAAGAAGTTATTGTGAATGGAACGAGTTACATCTAAAGAACGGAATTGTTGTAACAGCTTGTTCGAACAATTTCCTATCTTCAGTTTTAACGTGGCGTGAATTTTGTTAAAATTATTTCCTTAGGTGCTTCTGCAACCTCGAATTTATCATATGAAAGCAGAAACCTTGCATTGCATTGCATTGCATTAAAAACAAAGATTGAACAAGAAAATAGATAAAAACTTCGGTCATTTTGTTCATTTATAATAAAATGGCATCCAACTCATATTATGACAAGTTTGCCCCATTTGGGATGGGAAACCACGAGCCAGTTTAAGCAGTTTTAAGGGGATTCCTATGCACCCAGATGCGTTACAATAAATACCCCAGCAGAATAAAATGTCTTCTTCGCAAAGACCTTCAGATCACAATGGATGTTCTATTCGGGCAACGATCCACACAAAAACTCGGCTTTTCGCAGCCCACAACTTTGGCAAATTGCGTCGTGACGTGAGGCTGTACCCGTAAAAAATTCACTTGACTCATCAGCTGAAGGTAAATGACCATAGACAACTATGTGTGTTCGCTGAATGGGCTCTGGAGCAGTAGGAAACTGACCTTTATTTTCGTCGAAAAATCATCCTTAGTAATGGGACCCATTTCTGGATGAATGCGGGTAAGTCAACAAACAAAATTTTCAAATTTGGGACATGAGATCCAAAAATCACTGTTTGGTGTGGATTTCAGGCTGGCACCATCATCTATCCACATTTTTTTGATAAATACGTTTGCCAGACCGTCACCGCTATAGATAGATGATAACCAACTTATTTTGAACTGAATTGGATGATATGGACATCAACAACATGTGTTTTCAACAAGACGGCTAAGAGCTAACGCCAAATTAGAAATTCTGCACGAGCGATTCTAGGGCTAGTTACCTCACCTGGAGGTTATGTGTACTGGCCATCGCGATCATGCGATTTTAGCCTATTAGACTTTCTTTTGTGGGTGTATTTTTGAACTCGCACGACTATGCAAATAAGCTACAAACCAGAGCGTCCCTCTTAGCCTACATAACCCATGCCATCAGTCAAATACATCCTAAGTTACGAAAAATTTGACCATTCGGATGCGTGCCACCCAAAGAAGCCGCGGTATACCTTTCAAACGAATAAAAAATGTCAATTATTTCTCACCTACACTTTGTTTTATTTAAATTTAAAGATTACCCCTAATGAAAGACCCTCTAGAATGATGAAATTTGGTACCAGCAGATCAAGTGTTCTGCAATTTTTTTGGTTAGTATAAAACGTAATCCCAGCTTAAAGTTTACATAAGCAACCAAACAAAAATATGATCAGGTTGGCAAACACTTGATTACAAATGACCGGGTGTTAACCATCCTAATTGGGGGCTCAGCCAACCATCATGGAAGTCCATCATGCTGCCTGGTGTGCTGTCTTTCTGTATCAATTTTATCGTGATATGCAATCGCAGAGCTAAATCGCAGGAGCTCCAGAGCATTGTTAACGTACCCGTCATGGATCAGCCGCTTCTACCGTGCACCCCATTCCTTCCTTGAAGTAACTCTAAAGAATCATAATAAAGAGAGTCTGGTAGAACAGAGGTTATCGGTAGCAATCGTGCTTCCAACATGCCAATTCAGTTTAGAATTGCTGCATCCGATAAGAAACTATTGTACTCGGATTCTAACATCCTATACTAATCTAGACTGCGTCGGTGACAAAGTCTCTCGAAAAGCCACATCTTTTCACCGTTCACCGCCCCTGTTGTAAACTATTTTTAACTTCAAAGACTTTACGCGAACTTACTTTGCCACATTTGACAACGAACTTCCTTCCCATGAGTATTTCATAAATCAAAAACTGCATGGGCTAACGCATAGCCATTGTTTTTTAAATTTATTCCGTTGTAGGTCGGATACCTACAGGAGCGTCGAAACACTCCATGAAAATTGCCAATCCTCGCTAGAAACCTAAACTGATTTTTGAATATATTTTGGAATAACTAACTTTAAATGGAAAGAAGGCTTATCGACTAAAGTTTAGCAAAATTCGTTTTTTTATGCGGCACGCTTAGATCCACCACTCTTAGCTCACCGGATTGGTCGGGGGATCTTGCTGCACTTTACTCTCATACAAATCATATTGACAATAGTGTCAGTAAATACAAATATAATAAGCAAATTTTATTAACTTTTATTTTAACATGGGCCTACATTCTCTTAGCGTCGCGGCGGCACTGATGTTTTGTCCATGTTGTTAGGAGTCCGGCCCTGTAAGAACTTCATATCGAAGAACCTACCACGTCACAATATATCTAAATTCCCACCCCCAATTATTCACTGACTTTACCTGTTTTCCGTTTTATTGCGACATCCTGATTATCTACTAGAGACAGAAAAAGAACACACTAGACTCATAGATTTCATGAGCTACTCTCGGTAAAGTTCAATAGATAAGCATAAAATGCAAGAGAAATCTTAAATTTTCCACTTCATGTAACGGGTGATCCAAGTAGAGATACTTTTTTCAATAGCCTATTTGACAGATCACGTGTGAGTCGTGTCATGCTGTCATGTTATTTTTGTTTAGTATTGTTTGGCATTTCATAATGGAAAGACTTACTCGTGAACAACGTTTACAAATTGTTCAACTTTATTATGAAAATTCACGTTCTGTGAGGAATGTGTTTCGTGCACTTCGCTCAACTTATGGTCAACATAATCGGCCTACTCAGCGTACTATTCGCAACACCATCACCCATTTTGAGACCCAGCATTCATTATTGGATAATATTCGACCGAATAGACCACGTCCAGCACGCTGTGAAGAAAATATAGCGGCCGTAGCTGAGAGTGTACACGAAGACCGTAGAGAGTCGATTCGGCGCCGTTCGCAACAAATCGGACTGACGTATGGAACGACTTGGCGCATTTTACGTCAAGAATTATATTGAAAGCGTACAAAATACAGCTTGTGCAACAACTGAAGCCGCTCGACCTTCCCAAGCGACATCGCTTCGCTCTATGGGCTCTTGAAAAGTTCCAAGAAGATCCGACGTTTTCGAGGCAAATTTTGTTTAGCGATGAGGCCCATTTCTGGCTCAATGGGTATGTAAACAAACAAAATTGCCGCATTTGGGACGAAGAGCAACCTGAAGAGATTGAAGAACTGCCACTTCATCCAGAAAAAACAACGGTTTGGTGTGGTTTGTGGGCCGGTGGAATCATCGGTCCATATTTCTTTAAAAATTATTCCGGTGCGAACGTATACGTCAATGGCGACCGTTATCGTGCCATGATAGACGACTATTTGATGCCTGAAATTGAAGCTCGTGATCTCGGCGACATTTGGTTTCAGCAAGACGGCGCCACTTCCCACACATCGCATCAATCAATGGACTTATTGAGAGAACATTTCGGTGAGCACATAATTTCACGTTTTGGGCCGGTCTATTGGCCACCAAGATCGTGTGATATCACACCGTTAGACTTTTTCCTGTGGGGATATGTAAAGTCAAAAGCTTATGCCGACAAACCCGCTTCGATTCAGGCCTTGGAGGAAAACATCACGCGTGTCATTCGCCAGTTACCAGTCGAAATGCTTGAACGAGTGATCGAAAATTGGACTCAACGGATGGACCATCTGCGACGTAGCAACGGCCAACATTTGATAGACATAATCTTCAAAAAATAAATTGCTGATTGAAAAAAACTCTCTCTATCTATCTATCTATCCTAGTGCGCACCAAGCTCTTTCAGCTCATAAATTCAATGCTTATTTAAATTTAAATACTTACTTAAGTGGCGCTAAGGTCCGGAATGAACCTTGGCCTCCACCAACATGCCTCTCCAATTTGCCCGGTTCTTCGCTAGCTACCTCCAGTTGCGCTCTCCAAGTTGGGTGAGGTCAGTTTCTACTTATGCGCCCCACTAAAGTCGAGGTCTTCATCTACTGCGACCGACGTCTGGCTGGGAATCGAAGACTCTGCGAGTCGGAGTATTGGTGTCCATTTGTTCTACAAATCCTAGCCATCTTAAACGTCCAATGCGGAGTTTTTTTTTACCAGGGGCATGTCGCTGTACAGCTCGTATAGTTCCTGGTTGAATCTTTGTCTCCATAGCCCGTCAACGCAAACGGGACCGAAGATTTTTCGAAGAATTTTCCTCTCAATTCGACAAGGATTTCTTCATCCGCTTTTGAGATAGTCCATGCCTCAGCGCCGTAGAGCAGGATTGGGATGATCAGGGTCTTATATAGGATCTCCTTAGAAGTTCGAGTGAGGGCTTTACTACTAAATTTCCCTCTTAGCCCGAAGAAACAGTCCCGTACTACCTCAAAGTTATATCTGTCAAAGGTGACGTTCTGTTCTTATCTTGGCTGCTGCCAGGTAGTCCTACAAGATGAAGTTGGCTCCTCGGAATGTTCGGACATCCAAAATACTGGGTACATGCCTCTTGTCTATTGAAATGTAAGCAATTTGGTTGACTGTTCGATGATATTCACACGGCCATGTGAGGTGAGGAAATTCTGTGCTGGCTTGAGTGGTATTTCGTTCCGTAGAAAAGTCAATTAGCCTGAGTCTGTTGCCAGACGTGTTGTTGTGTAGGCTATGTTTTCCAACAATACGGCTAAATCTTCTCTTCCTACCTTTGCATTAAAATCTCTCAGCACGATTTCAACCTCGTACATTGGTATTCGCTCATAGGTTTTATCAAGGAGCTCGTAGAGGCAATCCTTAGCTATATCATATTTTCCTCCGTTGGCTTATGTTGGCGAATTTGGCCTTGATGCGGATTGTTACAATGCGTTCGCTAATATCTTGGAAACATAAGACTTCATGCGTAATTCTGACACTTATAACAAATCCGCATCCGAAAAGTCGTTGTTTCTGCTCACTATAACACGGTCCGTAGTAGATGTCACAGTTTTTCATAATTTTTTTGCCCGGCCCATCCCATCGTATTTCCTGGATGGTAGTAATGTATGTTTTGTAGTAGTCAAGGGCTTCCGCTAGTTGTTCACTTGCACCTCTCCTGTTTAATGTTATCATATTCCAGGTGCAGATACGAACGCCGTTGTCCTTTTTTCGTATCAGTCCTTTCCGAGGCTAGTGGTTGCTTCGTAACAAAGTTCTTAACTTTCTCTTATAAAGAGAAAGATATTGTTGTCGTGAAAATTTCCGACCTCGAGATTTTGATTTATTCTAACATTATAGCGGATTTAAAAAAGTGGTTTTCGGAATTCCGTCCGTCGGTTCGTCGGTTCTTCGGTTCGTCGGTTTGTCGGTTCGTCGGTTTTGTCGGTTTGTCGGTTTGTCGGTTTGTCGGTTCGTCGGTCCGTCTGTCCGTACAAGCTTCTCCAGCCTAAATGACTTGACCGATTTTCTTAAAACTTCGCATCCAGCGTTTTTTTGGTCATAATTCTAGGCCATTTTTTTAAAATTTTATCCATGTTATTACTGATACCTGCCATATAAAAATCATGCATAACCTCAATTTGATCAGAAACGGCTCTAACGATTTTGATTAAAATTCTGATATGCTATAAGCATATTAGTTTCAACAAAACTGCATACCCAGCTTTTTCGGGAAAACCCATATAACAGTGAATTTCTCGCAAACTATTTTGCCAAATTGAATGAAATTTAATTTGTATACTACAACTACTGTTTGCAGGAGTTCCAATAATTGGTTTTGGTCCAATTATCCCTAAACGTAATTTTCAGTTTTGGCCAATAACGGAAAATAATTATTATTCACATGAACACCGATTACTTTCAATTACGGAATAAACGTTCGTATAATCACACTTCGACATTATTTATATCATTCTAGCATCATTAATCGAAATAAATATTATTGTGTATTTGGGCTAAATTGTTAAAAACGTCAAATTAACTCGCTATGAAATAGAAAGTTGCCTACGACCCAGTCGTGCACCCACAAGTAGTCTTCCTCTTTATAAAGTTAAAAAATTACGAATTTGGAAAATACAAAATACAATTGTCTTTCAAAAAATCACATTAACTATCAACGATATATTTTAATCAATCATAAATATGTGCACAAATAAATTTTTCATAAAATAAATTAATTACGGATATCTACGTTTCTTACCATCCATCAATTTATTTGGGGTAGTGTTTGTTTGTTCAATTATTCATAACAACGCACATGGAAAACTGTACGTGATGAATTTATTTATTTAACGATTATGGT